>OY987283.1:12065980-13265980 GCA_963920785.1 Sphagnum contortum | reverse complement strand
AAACAAATGAAACAAGGAAAGGGAAATACAGTAAAATAATTTTAAAAGAAAAAAATTACAAAAAAGAAGAAACCAAATAAAGAGTAGAAAATAAGAAAAAATAAAACTTGTAATAATGAAAACAAACCCTACTTGAAAAAGAATGAGGTGTGTCTCTTTCTCAAACTTCAAACTTGCATCCAAATAAAAAAAAATACAAAAGTGAAAAAGAAACACTTTATTTTTATTATACAAAATAATAATAAAATCAGAAAACACATAAATAAAAAAAAGATAAAAAAATATTTAAAAAAAAAAAACTAAAACATGAACCAAACATTGTTGAAATAGGCACTGGGTTCAAACTAGTCTTAAGTATTTAGCAAGGTTCTTACACTTCATAACATTCTTTGCCAGTTCTTTATACATGTTAATGGCCTCAAATGGGAGTGTAACTAGGATTCAAAATTCACGCTTGGCTCCACCTTGGGCAGATGCCTCATTCTGGTAATGTACCTATCTTCAGGCCCTATCTGCCACATACATCACAAGGTGTAGTTGTGGGGACAAATCTTACACCTACTCCTCAAGAGTGGGAGGTATCTTACAACTATAAAGTACGTGCAATTCCCCTCCCACTCTTAAGGAGTTAGCATAAATGGGATATAAGGTACCCTCCAAATACACTGAGGAGTTCTTTACAAGAGTCAGAAATGGCTTTTGATTGTGAGATGAAAAAAAATAGTGTAAGATAAAACGCTAATATGGGGGGGGGTATTACCAAACCAAGGGGTCAAGGATGATAGTCTAGCCAAGTACAGCCTTGCATTTTGTGAATACCCATAGTAAATCATGAGGCATAGGACAGGGGGGTTTTGCTTGACTTACACTTGCTCTTGAAGAATGGGAGTGGTCTTATGCCTACTTAACGCATAATATCTTTCTCACTCTTACCAAATATTAGGTGTGAGTGGGCATAAGATCTTAAGATCCTTCCCACTCTTAAGGAATAGGTGTGACTAAGCCTATGATCATAAGATCCTTTTCACTCGTAATGTGTAGGCGTATAATCTTTCTCACTCTTAAGGAATAGGTGTGAGTGAGCACATGATCATAAGATCTTCTCACTGTTAAGATTCGTCATCTTTTCTGAGAGGGATATTCACAGAGAAATAAGGTGCCCTCCAAAATCTAGACTAAAGAAATTTGTCTCCATGCTTAACACTTTCCAGTCAAGGTATGTTGAGGTGGGCACAGATGGTTGGAGTGAACCAGCAGCCACCAATGCACCAGTTCAGGATGAGCCCGTTGAAGCTGTTTTGCGGATGAACGAAAATCCCATCCTCCCTGCCCGCATGGATTTTTTTTTTCCCACCTCTTCTCTGCCCCAAAGTTTTCCCCCCTCCTACCTACCACCAACCAACCCCTCCTCCCCTCACTCCATCGTCAAAGCTCCAGAGAGGTCGAGCGAGAGCGAGCTTGGAGCTAGAGCCGGGGCTGTTGGAGCAAGAGCTTGGAGCAGGAGCTTGGAGTTGCTGAAGCTTGGAGCTCTTGGAGCAGGGGAGCTGTGGATGGAGCCGGAACCGGACCCACACGGGACCTAGGTAAGCATCTTTACTTTTTTTCTCGTTTGTTTGTTTTGTTTATTTTGTTTGTTCTTATTTGCTATGTTCTTATGGAGGTGCGCTGCAGCACAACGTAGCGAAGAAGGCAATGCTATAGTGGAAGAAACAAAAACAACAAGGTGACGGCAGCTTTGCTGCTGTCGCCTTCTTTTTCCTCTTATTTTGTTGCGTTACAACGCAATGAAGAAGGTGACGATAGCAACACTGCTATCGCCTTCTTCTTCCTCTTTTGGAGCAGTGTTGTAACGTAATGCAGTAAAGAAGGCGACGTAAAGCTGCCATCGCCTTTTGCGTTGCAACTGTCGTTGCCTTCTTTTTCTTTTTTTGCAAGGGAAGAAACAAAAAGAAGAAGGCGATGGTAACGTTGCTGCCATTGCCTTTTTTTATTTTATTTTATTTTATTACAGTGGAAGAAAAAAGAAGAAGAAGGCGATGGCAGCAAAGCTGCCGTCGCCTTTTTTTCTTCCTTGTAACATAACAAATAAGGTGAATGTCGTTGTTTTCTTTCTTTTTTTTTTTTGCAGCAAAATGAAGAAGGCAACAATGGTAGCGCCTTCTTTTTCATTCATTGTAGCGTAAAAGGCTTGTAGCGCAGAGGGCAACGGCAACAAGTTTATATTGAAGAAGAAGACGACAACTGCTGCCACTTTCTTCGATGGCTTTGCTGCAAGGAAATGGCGACCTCCGCCTTTCTTTTGTGGTTTTGTTGCGAAGAATGTGACGGTAGCAATGTTGTCACCTTCCTCTATGGTGGTGGTGGTGGTTTTTTTTTTTTGGTTGTTGCTTATGGTTTAATTCATTATAATTAACATTTAACAATAATTGGTGGTTTTTTCTTTAGGGTTGGAGGTTGTAATGGCTAGGGGAAAAAGACTGAGGAAAAGCGATGGTGGTGAGTTGGAAGTTAATAAACAAAATTTTGTTGCGTTAGATGAGGCAATTTTTCTGCCAAATGTTGTTGTGTCAGATGAAGCAATTCTTCTACCAAATGTTGCTATGTCAGATGAGGATATTCTTTTGCCAAATGTTGTTACATCAAATGAAGCAATTGGTGACCGAAGTAGTGTTGCATCAGATCAGCCAATTGGTGAACAAAATGGTGTTCTATCATAATTGAAACACAAGGATGATAATTTGGTATAGATTGATTTATAATTAATGGACATTAGATTCAATACAGATTAAAAAAATTGTACGAGTCTCTTAAAGTTTAATTATATCCACACCTTCCATCATTTGTTGGAAGGTGCGAGATTTTTTTTGTCAAAATATTTTTAATGCAATACCTGAAAACAATTCATGTTTATAGGAGTAATATGTGATTGTGTGATTTTATGTTTTGTAATACTTGCATTCTGTTTTTTTGAATTTTTTTTTTTGGTTTAGGTCCGGAACATAAATCTGACCAGGCTTTTCAGCCACTTACACTTCTTTGTCCACCTAATTTGGCTCGGAAGGACAAAGAATGGACGAAGGTTGGGTCGAAATGGAAGTGCCAAGTTAGCATTTGCACTGTCGCATATTGTGCCAAATGGCTATTGACTAAGCATTTGAAGGAGGTGCATGGCTTAGTGGCAGAAAAGGCCAAACCTGGGAGGCCTTTAACTTTTGCAGGGGGTCCTCAACATCAAGACCATGCCAAAATGAATGCTCGCATTTTGGGAAATGCAATGGCTGTGCAAAGGCGGAATGATCAAAAGGTTGCTAGTCGCATTCATGCCAAAGCACTGCGCAAGTGGAATCACGTGGTAGCTGTTGCAAAACAATGTCCACCATTCCCAAAACCAACTTTGGTCAAATTAGTTTTAGAGCAATTGTTGAAGGTGTTGGGCTTTAATGCCTGGGGTGTGGGCAGTGTGCTTCGAGATGTAACATCACGGATGGAGAAGGATGAAGATTTATAAGGGATGATTCAATCCACCCGTTGTGTATATGCACAACAATTGAAGACGGCATGGGATGTCAAAATTTGGGATTGAGAGTCCAGTAAAACAAGTTGGACAAAATAGTTGGTAAATGTTTTGGATTTTCATGAATCTAGAATGATTCATGGAAGGTAAGCAATAATAATAAGCGATTTTTTTATTGCATTTCATCCAAGGTGTGTTAAGGTTTAACCTGGTGGTTTTTGGGTGTTTATAGGGTTTAGGACCAAACACAGGAAGAGTTTGTTGCAAATGTAATTCAGGTTGAGATGCAACGCTGTCATTTTTACATTGCCTGTCATGCAAGAAAGGCTGCAAATGCAACAACTACATATCAAGCTAAACACATGATTGTAAATATTGATATGGGTTAGGGTTTCACTCTATATAGTTAGTTAGGTTTTGTAGCTTTTTATTTTTTAAACCACTCAATTTTGAATTTCGATCCTTTGATATGTTATAGAGAACCAACGTTTTTTTTTCATTGGGTTCTTTAGTAATTTTTCATGCACTCATTTTTGTACATCTTTTATCAATATAATAGTATCTTTTACTCACACTTGTTTTATGGGTATATGGTTAATCATATGTCTTCTTTGTCATAATTTTCTTAGTACTTGAGATGTAAAAATGAAACCAAAGATCAAAATGAACATTGTGCAATATAATAGGATTCACATCACCTGAAGAATTTTAAAACAATACACACATTTTAAACATATAATACTTACATCATTTTCTATTATAAATTCCATAAGGAGATTTTCATATATGCAATACCCGCATATAAGTCCTAAAATAGCTGTTGACATTTTACATTCATTGCAATACCCGCATATAAGTCCCATAATAGCCCCTGGCATTTTGCATTCCTTGCAATATCTGCATATGGGCCACAAATAGTTGTTGAAATTTTTCATTCATATGGGTCCAATGGTATTCGTTGGGTTTTTTTAACATTCTTTGCAATACCCATATATAGTTTCCATAATAGCCGCTAGTTTTTTTTTTGCAACTCTTACAAATACTCGCATATAGGTCCCATCATAGTTGTTGGTTTTTTACATTCATTGCAAAACTTAATTTTGTCATAAAATTAATTCATGATAATAATTAATTTAGGTATATAAAAAGACATATTTTGGGTACCCAGAACACTTATTAGTTATTTTGAAATGACGTTACATGCGGGTATTGCATTTAAGGTTAGGGTCTTCACATAAAGTTTGCCTTAGTCACCTATGGATTATTTTAATATGAACTTGCATGTAGGTATTGCATCTAGGCTTTGGTCTTCATTCAAAGGTGCACCCAAACTACATATTGGGTATTTCAAAGCGACCTTACATGTGGGTATTACATTTAAGGTTGCCTTTTCATTGTAGGTTTTACCTTATTCACCTATGGGTCATTTTGAAATGAACTTGAATATGGCTATTGCATTTAGGGTTAAGGTTTCGTATAATTTTGTAATATCCACACATGTACTTACTTTCACCATTTACAAATTTAGCCTTAATGTTTGTAATAATTAAATAAAATTTGTAATAAAACACAAAAGAAGGTATGTCTTTTACCATTTGTTAATCTCCAAGCTAATTTTTTTCAATTTAAAAAAATAAATGTATTGCATTGTTTTGCATATAAAATTCCCCCTATAATGCACCATAAACTTAACATTTTATTTACTATGAATTTGTAAAAAAATGTTAATTAATTTAGGGTTTCCCAAACTCTAAATTTGAATCATATTTCAATAGTATATACTTATAACAATTATATGGAAAATAAGTTTTTTTAAAAATAAATTCTTTTAGTTCAAATTTAGAATGTTATAATATAATAAGGATTAGACATTAAATTGTCATAAATGCTTATTAGGCTTACGTGGCCTAGGCTAATATATTACATATATAACTAGTATGTTTACTTAATAAATTCAACCACCTTCAATACCTACATAGACCATTTAGGATATTAACCTAGAAAGCTAACATTAATGAATAAACTACATAATAGGCCTATATTACCTAGGTAGCCTATTAGGTAGTTAATTAGGTTATTTAACAAATAACTTATTAGCCTATTACTCACGTTTAGGCTAGGTTGTTTAGTTTGGTCAATGTCGACACTTTAGTCAATCTAACAACCTTAGGTTTGAGCTTTTGTCGAAACTAGTAATTTGTTAAGCCTATAGATTCTTGGTTTTTTTTAATGAATACTATTGTGTTTTTTGGATAGTCGAGACATGTTTCAACTTCTGAAGGTTTTGAAAGCATTACATAAAAATTTGGGCCCCACAAAACTTTTAAAATTCACACAAACTCTAGTATGATGTCTAAGAGCTTATGAACATTTTCATAATTAGCTATTAATCTTTTGGAATTTTTAAATTCACATTAAAAACAAAGTTCATTAAAAATAATTGCAATATACGTAACCACATATATATATGTATAATTTTATTTTATTATAAATAAATATGAAAATATTATAAGTATTGAAATGGATCAACAATATAATTCCATAATATCATTATTTATATATTAGGTGTTATAAATAACAATATATTTGGACCAATATTATACATCATAAAAAATAAAGTTTACATAAGGACTTGTGTTGTATATCTATAAAATATAAAATATTTTTGACCCATTATATGATTATTTTAACTAAGAAATTATTTACTATATATCAGAAAAGTATAAAATAAAATTTCAATTAAACATAGGAATAATATATGGGAGAAATCATTTTTATTATTATGGTGAAAGAGAAAAAAAAAAAAAGTAGAAAATTATGTGCTTTGATTTTTTTAAAACATAATTTAAAATATTAATAAATTAAAGACTTTATATTCATGTTTTTAGTATGAATATACAACTTTAAAAGGGAAAAAGAAACATGAACATCTTTGAGAAAAATTTAAGTTTGAATTTTTTATTTTTTGATCTTGACAAACTTTGTATTGCATTTAAGGTTGGGTTTTCTCATAAGGTTTGTTTCTTACCTTTGTGTGATAACTCCAACCTAATTTTTCCAATCTCTTTGAAGAAGATGTAAAATGAAATTATATTGTTTCACATATGTCTAAACCTTAAAAATTTCCCCCCAATTTAATATAAAATATTTATGATAATTAATGAATTATCAACAAAATTTGTCATATAATTAAATAATTAATAGACCATTATTTCAGATAATTTAGATGATTAATTATCAAGAATTAAATAATAATTTATTTATTTAAAATAATCAACTAATCATTTGGCTTAAGTTTATTTACTTGAAAATAAAAAGCTAGATCTAATTAGATTATTTAATTTGATATTTGATTGATTAACTTTAGTATATTTTTGTTTTAATAAATTATTGAAATTACTATTTAGGATAATTATTCCATGTTATAGATTGCAAGTTCAACTTTTTCATGAAAAATTCTTACACCAAGATAAGTTTGATCACAATTATCATTGTACTATTTGTTCTACAAACAATACAACCCCTTTTCAAATTCATGAAAAAAAGTAAGAATCATGGAATTCCTAATCAACAACCCTAACTTCTATACACACCTTTGTTAGCATATGATTTTGAAATTAATTAATTATTTTAGAGTGACCCAAAATGCAAGTATTGCATTTAAGGTAGGATCTTCATAAAAAACCTTAAAGCCCACATGTGTACTTTTGGAGTGACCCACAATGCAGGTATTACATTTAGGGTAGGATCTTCATATAAATAAGCTTAAACCCCACATGCGTACTTTCGGAGTGGCCCACAATGCAGGTATTGCATTTAGGGTAAGATCTTCATATAAAGAGGCTTAAACCCCACATGCGTATTTTTGAAGTGACCCATAATGCAAGTATTGCATTTAGGTTAGGATCTTCATATAAAGAAAGCTTAAACCCCACATGCGTACTTTCGGAGTGACCTAAAATGCAGGTATTGCATTTAGGGTAGGATCTTCAAATAAAGAGGCTTAAACCCCACATGCGTATTTTCGGAGTGACCCAAAATGCAGGTATTGCATTTAAGGCAAGATCTTCATATAAAGAAAGCTTTAACCCTACATGTGTCCTTTCGGAGTGATTCAAAGTGTAGGTATTGGATTTAAGATTGGGTTATTTCAAAGTGATTTTGCATATGCATATTGTGTTTAGGGCTAGGTCTTCACTTAAGGGTATCTAAACCATTTAGATGAGTTTTTTTAAAAACGTGGGTATTGCATTTAGGCTTGTTTTTTCATTTCAACTTGAAATACCTAGACTTATACTTACCTTTACCAACTAGAATTTTGGGGTTTCGTTGCAATACCTACACCTGTACTTACCTTTACCAACTGGAATTTTGGGGCATAATTGCAATACTTGCACTTGTACTTACTTTTGTCAATTGGGATTTTGGGGCCTAGTTACAATACTTGCATTTAACAATAATCTTATCATTATCTTGTGTTTTTACATTTCACACATTTTGTGCTTATTACTTGGAAACAATAATAACCTTTGTGCCATATTAGACTTTAGGTGTGTGTTGAATACATGATGTTCAAAGAATTTGGGCTATGGTTTCCTCCATACAAAATTGATTATAAAACAAAATTCTTAGTGCCAATGGTAACAATTTTGATTAGTAATTGAGACATTTATTAAGGTAAAATATTAGTTCTGAAATATATAAACCAAATCCCTATACACTAAATCATAAAGCATAACCTTACAAATCCAAATGATATTTTGTCATAAGCCTTATTACAACCCTAACTATACTAACCTTAACAAAAAAAAATCTTAGTGGTGTATGCCCTAAACCTAAAAAACTATACAAGCTATACAAATCATATAATGCAAAATACACAAATTTAAAAGGACATAGGAAAAAATTTAGAAACCAAAATTCAAAGGTTTTAAACTATAAATATTTATTAACTGAAAGAAAATACGTTAATCTTTAAAAATAATCAAATAAATTTCATACAAAACCAAAAGAGAAGATACGTCTTTTACCTTTGTGTGATCTTTCCAACCTAATTTTTCCACTCTTTTTGAAGAAGGTATAAAATGCAATTGTATTACTTCACATATGTGTAAACCCTAAAATTTTCCCCCCAAATTTAGCCTACTTTAAATTAATTATTATACATTTGTGAAAAACTTATTAATTAAATTATGTGTCTCAACCCTAAACCTAATGGTTAAGTTAATAGGGTATGTAATTAATAGAGTAGCTAGGTTAGTAGGGTAGGTGGTCAGTACAGTAGCTAGGTTAGTAGGATAACTAGTTATTAGGGTAACTATGTTAGTAGGGGATAATAAATAAGATACCAAGGTTGGTGCAATACTTATGAGGGTAAGAAAGTGAGCAAGGTAGCTATGTGTGAGGTCAGGTCCAAGAAAAACGGCCAAGAACCAAAAAAAGAAAAGAAAAAAAGTACAATGGTCAGTAGCAAAAAAAATGGACTGTGATGAACCCCATCCGGCGCTGAATGAAAAAACGCAACCCATCCAGTGAACAGGACGGCCAACTGGTGCATTGATGGCTACTGGTTCACTCTGGTCGGCACAGACTACATATCGACAGAGCAGAATTGGGAATTAAAAGTTGAGGACCAGTTTGAATATATTTTGACCCAAATGAATGTAAATCCAGTGAAACTAGTGAGTACCCGCGACCTTCGGTCCCTATGAGGCGCCCCTGCATTGTTTTACTAAATTCGCCATATTTTTTATTTTTTAAAAATGCTATAGCCTGAGTAGGATTGTCATCATTTAATGCTAATTAATGCTCGGGATCCTCACCAATGGACCTACTTGAAAAATTTGCCCACAAAAAAAAAAAAAAAAAAAAAAAACCTTGGTATTAACCAATGTGGGGAAAAGGGTGATGGGGGGGGGGGTATTACATACTCGTCGGAAAAGGGCGAAAAAAAAAAAACCCTGGTATTAACCAATGTGGGGGAAAGGGCGGTGGGGGGGGGTTATTACATACCCGCCGGTTCTGAGGATTTGAAAAATTCAGAATCATTAGCTCCGGGTATAATTAGCAGAATCAATTATGGGTATGGAAGAACAAACCTGCCTACACAGCGAACCCGCCGGAAAAGGGCGAAAAAAAAAAACCCTGGTATTAACCCTGGGCAACGCCATTTGAAATATACAAAGGCCGGTTCTACCATAGAAAATGCAGAGGCCGGTTCTGCCATAGAATGAAAAAGCAGAATTGTCACGTCACAGACAGACTGACCAACGCAATTAATACAATAGATTTGATGAAAATGTTGTTTGGGTTGGGCTGGGTTAGGTTAGGTTGGGTTGGACCACTAGTTGATTCAAGCCAAGCTTTGTTCAACAAAGTGACATAAACCCTCAAGTGAGCGAAATTGGTCTATTAGCTTCTTGTGGCTGCTTTGGGCTAGATTGGATTTAGGTTCTGCCATGGACTGAGTCACTGGTGAGTCCTGACTGGTCAATGGACATAACCCTTACATTGGGTGGTAATGCATGGGTAAGTAGTGGGAACTTGTAATGTTGATGAGGTTGGAGGGGGTGTGGTTCTAATGCATTCAATGATATTATATTGTGTTTTAAGTGGTGTGCAAACTAATGTTGGGTGATCCTGGCATTTTCAGCATAATCTGTGGTTTCAGGTCTGCAACTAAAAATGGGCAGGGTTTTGGTCCTAGGAGTTTTGTTTCTAAAAGTAAAAATTGGATTTGGTTAGGGTTACAGTTTTCAAAAATTGGGCAGTTGTGGAGACCTTTCCTGTTTTACTTTTAGGTTTGTCTGGTTCACAGCTAGGGGTTTGGTTTGCATAAGGGTTCCAAATTTGTGGTTAGGTTCTGATTCCCATTATTAGACATGGAACCAGAACGACTGGTTCCACCTGTTCAGGTGGTTCTGAGCAGTGTAGGTCAGTTCCTAAAATTTTCAAGGAATTGATTCTAGTTTCTTTTTCAAATATGGAACTTGGTTTCATTTTTAAAATATAAGGGTGATTCCGGTTAGAGTTTTAATTTTTTTAAAAATTAGGCCAGTTTCAGTTCCCAATTCCATAACCTCTGAATTCAGATAAATTCTGGTTACAATTTCAAGATTTAAAACATCAAAATTCACTTGCATTTATCTAAAATAAATTAGGGTAAAGTACGACCTATAATGCTAAACTTTGTTAATTCTATTAGTTAAATGAGGTGCCTCCCAAGTTCTATGGATTGCCTCATCACTGTAATTTTAAAAAAAAAAACAAATGAAAACTTTGGAAGATACTCAAATTAGAAGTTTTTATGTGAAAATATAAACCCTCCCATTTGGCCCACCTATATAGGGGAGAACTTTAGGCAAACCATACCAAATAAAACTGAGGATTGTTAACAAATGGTAAAAGTGTACATGTTAGTCAAGGATGAATGTAACACTTTGATTCTTACATTGTGACATTGAATTTGGCGTTTGAAAATAATTTAATTTTTTTGAAAACGTGCAAGTTTTAATTTTTAAATGCTCATTTTTACCCCCAAAAAGGGGTATATGATATGGGGGTGGGTACCTACACCCTACCCATAAGTGATACCTTTTTCAATTTTTTGATATTGCACCATCAGTTCAGCAACTTGCAATAAAACCTACAAGTTCATTACATATTTCACTCACCCTAAGTACCAGGGGAAAAACTAATACCAACTGTATACTATTCCTTATGGACTATTAAACACTCTGGAGCCAGCTTTCAAGGTGAAGACCTGGGCTTTTGAGCTTGCATTTTGGCATTATGATCTCTAGATGGAAAACTGAAATTTGTGGTGCAATTATGCAGCCGCTATTAAAGTTGGGTTGTCCAAATTGTGGCAGATCACCTAGTTCCTAAACTTAGCCCAAGTAATGTAGAATTAGCCGAAACATCATAGAAGTAAAAACCAATGTTGTCTAGCTAGCTTTTGAAGAGAACATTCAGTCTCCTTTTCTTCATTTTATATGGCTCCACTTCCAATCCAAGGCAATTTGATGGAATCGCAGGTTTGTGATCCAAAGTGAGGTTTGTGATATTTCTAGACTGCGGATCGTTAACAATAAGATTTAGCCAGATCTGGCTATACTGCAGATCTGACAGTAATTTTCTTCAAAAATCTTTCGATATTGTGGTTGCCTTCTGGAGCCTATGGTATAAGTCTTGCAAGTTTTTAAAAACATTCTTTACGTTCAAAGTAACATTCTTTAATTTATTGAAACATAAATACAATCAGGAGATGTAAACATATGATGTTTGTCAACCCTGTACTTATGACCTGATACTTGAAAAGTTCATGGTTGTTCATGACATCACATTTACCTACAATAGTTCTATATAACTAGTTGACCAGATTTTCACCTATTTACGCCTTCACATAATATGAATTGATCTTTCACTCGCTTCAAACTAATTGTGTAGGTTCATCATTACAATTAGAGAAAGATAAAAAGAGCACATGATAACATCACTCCATGTATTTCCACCTTATACATACCATAAGTTGGGATAACATTTGTCCCCCACCCTAAATTTACTTGCTAGAAGTGACCAAATGTCCATTAATGATATGAGTTCACATTCATCAATGTCTAAAAGCTCTCAAAATAACATTCAAAGGTTTGAAAATTATGGCCTCCTACCCCGCTAAAGTTAAAACAAACTTGCTAAAGCTATATAAATGTTTTTTGATGATATTAATTGATACTCATCAATGTTTGTATGTTTCCAAACAATAGATGTTGAAGGTCTAAAAATAATTTCCCCCTCTAGAACAAATTTGTGAACATGTCTTTTGATCGAATTAAGCCATAGTCATCAATGTCCATAAGCTTCCAAGTGACATTTGAAGGTCTGAAGATTACCTCCTTACCTAAAAACAAACTAAAGGTGTGTAAATGTCCTTTGGTGATATTGATTTTCACATTCATCAATGTCCATAAGCTCCCAAACAACATTTGAAGATCTGAAAATTAGCTCCTCTCCGCAACACAAACTTATTAGATGTGTGTAAATATTTTTTGGTGATGCTGATTCACACTCTTAAATATCCACAAGCTCATGAAAACAACATTTAAATGTCTAAAAGTTACTTCCCCCTCAAAACAAAGTTGTTAGAGGTGTGTAAATGTCTTTTGGTGATAGTAGTTCATATTCATCATTGTCCATAAGTTCCCAAACAACATTTCAGACCTTCTACCACTACAAAGTTAACTACTTTAACTATTTTTTTTCATATTTGGGTTGTGACAACCTCTAAGTTAACTATTTTTTTTCATCCTCGGGTTGTGACAACCTCTAAGTTAACTATTTTTTTTCATCCTCTAGTGGCGACAACCTCGAGTCACCACTTAGTGTAGTTAGTGGCGTTTTAGTGCCAAAAATTTTTACTAGTAGAAGGTCTGCAAGGGTTGCCAGTAGAAATTCTTCAAACTTCTTCCACTACAGTAGTTAACTATTTTTCTTTCATCCTTGGGTTGTGACAACCTTTAAGTTAACTATTTTTTTTCATCCTCTAGTGGTGACAACCTCGGGTCACCACTTAGTGTAGTTAGTGGTGTTTTAGTGGGTTTAGATTTTTAGTGGTAGAAGGTCTGCAACATTTTAAGGTCTAAAAATTACCTCCCCTCCAAAATAAACTTGCTAAAGGTGTCAAAAATGTCTTTTAGCAACATTACTTGATAACATATAAGCTCCCAAATAACATTTGAAAGTTTGAAGTAGTGATATTATTTTATAGTTGTTCTAAGATACGTCCCACCCTCGAGGAGTAAGCATATGAATTATCCCCACAACTACACCTTGTGATGTATGTGGTAGGTAGGGCCTAAAAATAGGTACATTACCAGAATGAAGCATCTGCCCAAGGTGGAGCCAAGCACGAATTTTGAATTGTAATTACACCCCCATTTGAGAGCATTAACATGCATAAAGAATTAGCAAATAATGTTATGAATTATAAGAATCTTGTTAAATACTTAAGATGTTTGTTTCACATTAGAAATAATGTCATCTTTTTTAAAGTATTTGATAACCTTTGCCTTGTGCTTTAGGACTAAGGGTAAAGCCCATGGGCAAAGATATTACCAAAATGCAGGGCTAGACTCAACTATGGCCTCATCTTTGGTCCCTTATTATGATAATGACTCCACACTAGGGCTTTATCCCACATGGCAACATTTGTGGGGTTGGATTCAAGCTATTACCTCATCTTTGGCCCCATATTAGGAAAACGCCCCCCATCATAAGGCTTTATCAACGACTATGGTTCCTACAACTATTGGGTTCAGTATTGAGGAAATTAGGATGGAAAGGACTAGGGTCTTGAACTTGGAGCTATGATTTGTGCCAAGTGAAAAAATGATTGAGTGCGGCGAAATCCAAATCCATGGCTTGAATGTATATAGAGTTTTTAACCCAAATTGTAATTCCAAGGGGAGTAGAATTATTGTGTATGATTGGTCGAGAGTTAGTTTTATGGACAAGGAAGAGACTTTCATGCAACTACTGGGTCATCTAGAAGTGTGCAAAAATTGACCAAGGTTGAACACAGGCTTGTAGTCAGACAAAACTCAAAAGAGTTTTGTAGTGATTATCATGAGGAACTTCTAGTTCTTCATGATAACAAGTTTCCAAAATAAACTTGTTCAAAGTGTTAAAATTGTTCTTTAGTGATATTAATTGATAGTGCATAAAATTCTAAACAACATTTTAAGGTCTACAAATTATATCTCCCCACCAAAATAATCTTGCTAAAAGTGTGGACCAATGTCTTTTGGTGATATTATTTGATATTAAGGTACATAGTCTTGTAAACAACATTTAATTGAAGTTTGAAAATACACATGACACAAAGTGGATGATATTGATGGTTCTAGATATGTGATGGTTTACATTACAAGGAATTCTATCCATACCAACCCACATATTAGTGACATATCTCCAAATCAACCATTTTTTCGACTATTGATGCGACTATCCTCTATGGCACCATGGTGAAAATGACTTGTAGTCGTAAAAACGATTAAAGAGTGATTTATAGTTGCAAATGCAACTATGACTTATGACTAATGTCAATTTGGATGAAAGTGATGATGAAAAGTGGACGTATATCAATCTTTTTTAATGGCATTTCAACATAGATGAAAATGTAGTTATTTTTGTGACTTGGGATATGGTTCATAGGCCACTAAACACCACATGGCATCTTATTCAACTTCAATTGCGACTATAAATCCTAGTTACAAATGTACATGAAATTAAATGTAACAAAAATGAGTTGGCCAATGAAATTATTGGATTTTGTGGTTAATTGTTTTCCTTAACTTTCTTGAATGAACTAACCATTAAATGTGTAATAGGCTTTGGGAGGTTTGTGAAACTTTAAAAGACCCATGGCAATGGTAAAGATGGACAATTATTCGGCATTTCCAACATTAAATTTTTATCATGTTGATATATCATAGTGTTTTTTAATTAGTTAATTAATTAAGTAGGTTAGGTAATAGGTAATAGGTCATAGGTATTGGGTACTAGTATATAATTATTAGTAGGTGTTTTATTGTGTTGAATGAAATGGTGTTATGTTTAATTAATTAGTTAGGTTGGCTATGTGATTGGTCTATTTATAAATTGAGCTAGATAATAAATAGTAATTAAATAGGATATATAGTAGGAAGTATGTACATGGGTTAAGTAATAAATAATAGGGGTAATTAATATGTGATAATTTTTTTGTATAAATTAATTATTTAATTAGATAGACTATGTAGTTAATCTAGTTATAAGGCTAGGTAGTATGGTTAATTTATGATCCATTTATAAACCTTATATGTGACTAAGTTATATATCATATATCTAAATTAACTTTTTTTCATACAATTATAATATATTACAAGAATTTTTTTTTAAAAATATAATTTAAAATATCAAATAGTATTTTGAGATATAAAAAATGTATTTTATATATATCATAATTTAACTTTAAATCTTAATATATTATAAATTTAAAAGTTAAAAAATTATAATTCCATAAAATCAATTAATTATATGGCATTAATTAATAATTAAAAATTAAAATCGAATTTTTAGATTAATCTTTTACATCAGAAATAATAAAATTAACATAAGATATTATATTATATTTATATTATAATTTATTTATATCCATTTATAAATATTATATGTGAATAAATTATATATCACATATTTAAATTAAATTCTATTTTTAGATTTATGATATGCAAAAGAAAAATTGTATATTGTAATTTTTAGAATCAAATGACATATTAAGATACAAAATATACTATTGTTATTATATTATCCAGAAAGTTTTATGCACTCATAAATCATGTGCTTGAATTTTTTTTTCAAGGAATGGTCATTGAAATAACAAAATTTAAAGTATTTTTCCTTTCAATTCAATTTACATTTTTGAAAGAAAAAATACATAGTTTTGTATAGGAGAAACGAGGGAAAATTTCTCTCCAAGATTGGTCCCCATATTTGAATAAACCGAATATAACAAAATATTACGACTCAATCGACCACCAAATTTTGATGAATATTGATGAAAAAAATTTAAAATTTAAATTTAAATCTTGTCATTTGGGAAAATTATCAATAAGATATCAAATATTGAAAATGATGTTTTGAATCAAGTAAGGTAAATAAAATGCGCATTGCCATATCATCACAAAAAATGAGGTGGTTTGGTGGTAAAGGGGTTGATATTCGTCCTTGGGGTCCAAGTATCAATTTTCATAAATGACATGTGTTGTGGCCAATGGTGGTAAGCTAATTGAATATTCCTTGCTTACCTAGCCTAGTAAGTAGACTAGGTGGCCTACCTAATAACCTAAACTAAGCTTTTAGTCTAGTCTAGATATTGACACATGTCAACAACTTATAAGTTGAAATTAATGAAATGATTAATAATACAATATATATGAATACAGAAATAATAGTTTTATTTTTAATATTTAAATAATAGTAATTTAAAAATATTTATATAATTAATGCAACTAAAATCTTGTCTGCTAAGGCAACTAGAGCAAATTGTAGTCATAGGTGGCATTTACGACTAAAAATTAGTCGAAAAAACCAATCGTTAAATGAAAATTCCTTGTAGTGTTAAGATATTGACTTATAAAATATTTGATACATTTTTATTTCTTAATAGTGATGGGGATCAAAATATAAAATTGCAATAAGGTTGCCTCCTTTTTGTCTTGAAGGGTACACCTTAAAAGATTTTGACCCCAAAGGTGTAAATGTCTTTTTGTGATACATATCTACTTGAAATTCATCAATGTCTATAAAAGCACTCAATGTTTAAAGTCTCTTCACTATTGGGAAATCTAACAAAATCAAAAAATTGACACCAACTTCTAGGCTCACCTTTGGCTTTTGACCTAATTGAACTAGCTCAAACCTCACCTTCAATATCACTTTGAACTCAACCTATTTCCAAGTTTTATTTGAAGTCCCCAATATGAACCTCACTTTAACTATATTGATCCATGCCTCCAAGTTCACTTGACTTTGCTTCTAACTTTCTTTAACTAGTTCAAACCTTGTTTCCAAGGTTGCTCCAAGTTCAAAGCAAGCAAGAAAAACCTTTCATTTTAAACGATCAAAACAACCAAGGCCAAGTTTATGTGAAAAAATGGAAATTGAAAAAGAGAAATGAAAAGTGAAAGGTGAAAAGCACAAGTAGAAAGGGTTTGCCTTTTTTTGTAAAAAGAACATAGCACATATTTAATTAGTTTTGAACTTTACAAAAGTCCAAAAATTCCAACACATGATTTACACCATGCAAACAATGAAACTTTTATTATACGTATGACCTAGTGGCCACCAAGTTGTTCACTGTAGCAAAAGATCTCAGGAAAACAACAAAAAACATATAGGTCAAACATCCAAATTACACCTTGTGGCCGCTAGATCTTAACCATAGCAAAATATCTAGAACAAGTAACAAAATGCATTTTTACATCCATCATCAAATTACACCTTGTGGCCACCAAATTTTGACCATAGCAAAAAATCTAGAACAAATAATAAAATGCATCTTTACATCCATCATCAAATTACACCTTGTGGCTGCTAGATCTTAACCATAACAAAAAATCTAGAATAAATAGCAAAATGCATCTTTACATCCATCATCAAATTACACCTTGTGGCCACCAAATTTTGACCATAGCAAAAAATCTAGATAAGTAGCAAAATGCATCGTTACACCCATCATCAAATTACACCTTATGGCCACTAGATCTTAACCATAGTAAAAAATCTAGAACAAGTAGCAAAATGCATCTTTACATCCATCATCGAATTACACCTTATGGCCACCAGATCTTAACCATAGTAAAAATCTAGAACAAGTAGCAAAGTGCATCTTTACATCCATCATCAAATTACATTTTGTGAACACTAGATTTTACCACAACCAAGTAAAATAGAATTATTAACATAATAAAATAACATAAATCAAGAAAAATTATTGAAAATTTAAAATACAATTTGAAATTTGAGCTAGGCTTGTCGATAACTTTTATTGCAAACAAAAGTGAAAAAAGAAATTCCAACGAACATATTAATGGAATAAATATAACATATTTTTGACATAAAAATTGAACCTAATTGGGTGCAAATATAATAAAACAACCCACACCCAACTCCTTGGTGCTTTGTTTAAAAGCAGTGGGTTAGCTAGTCAAGGTGAAGTGGCAAAATTGGATTGGTTCATCACATAGAATATTTTTAGAATCATTTTTTACAAGTTTTCAAAAAACAAATTGACCCAATAGGATGGTGTAATTTACTATTATTTACAAGATTATGTAATTTGTTTTCATAAACATGTCATTTTCAAATAGTTATAAAACCTTTTAGGAGTCCTTTGCATAGTAAAAGCACTGGTTACACTATTTAAAAAATGCCTTTGGGTATTTTATATTCATTGAATTCATCTCAAACTTAACCAAATCATTCCATAGTATATTATAATCATTTTTGTACAAATGCACCAAAGTTTTTTAACATTGATTTGACATAGTGGTTTAAAATGTGAAAAATTAAACATTAATTACACTTTGAGTGGGTCCTTTTATTGCATTTGGACCCAATTGGAAAATATAATCTTATCATAAATAAGAGACTACTTTAAGTAGCCTAAAACAATGCAAATCTTTAGAGTAAGGTCAATTCCTCTTTGTTTTAGAACTTTTGTGATGGTCCATGGTCAAATATATATCCACGTTATCTCAAAATAATAATCCTAATGGCAAACATTGTTTTCTGGTTTTTAGAATTATGAATGTCATCATGAAATCTACGAACAACAACCACAACTAGTTGCAAACAAAATTTAGTGCCAACAAAAGAAAACATATAACATAATATTTTTCAACATATAAGATAAGAAATGATTTGAAAGATAAAAAATGAAAACATATGAAATGATTTACAGTGCATATCCAAAGAGGGTTAGGCATTGATAGGATCATCATTGTCACAATTCATAGATTGCATGAACCAAGAATAATTTCGCGGAGAAAAAATTAAACGAAGCTTAGAATACTTGACCAAAACATCATATTTTTTTCAAATTGTGCTTGTCAAAGGTAAGTTAATTAAGGTTGGCCACAAACAAAATGCCAAGTCCAACAATTGCACCTTATTCCTTAATAACAACCCACACTAAAAAGACTTTAGAAAAACACCACTCCATTTCGGATACCAAAGTGCTTTATTGGGTTCATCATCAATCAATAATGTTTGATCTTCCTTCCCATAAGGTAACCCACAACGACCATAATACACATGCTTCAAATCGTTCAAATAATAATAGGACCAAGGAGAAATTTGACCAAAAGTCTTCGAACATTGTTCACATCCCCAAATAAAGACAAATTGATCTACGAACATATGTGGAATCAACATTGGAAGAACCTCAAGCACATCTTCCAATTTCATACAAGACCAAATTGTGATGTAAAACTTTTCAAATGTGTGAGCAAAAAAATGTTTCATTCCAACTATCACTTTGATTTTGTTCTTGTTAATATTTCTTCCAAACATTCGAACATTCTTTTGTAGGAAAGCAAATAGGGGGAAATAACAAAATAGACCACTCACATTTAAAATTAATATTTTTTTGGGCCCTAAGGATCCTGAGTGTAGATGTGAACAAAAATATATACCTTCATTCACTCGGGCTTGATGCGAACAAATCTTGAATTGCAAAAATACCAAAGCCTCCCCTAGTTAACACACACAATACATAATGTTAGGTTGCTATGCACACCTTCAAAATTCAACTCATTATTTAATAATGATGTGTAATCAAAAATATTGTTGTCATATTAAACAACACATTGAACTACCCTGAATTAAAAATCATATTTCAAGAAAGCATCATGTGACATTACAACATATCAAACAAGATAATGACAAAAAGTTAAAACTAAACACATGCAACAAGACTTTAACGACCACCAAGCTAGTTCCAACAAAACCTTAGTGGCCATTAGGCTAATTCCAACAAGATGCTAGTGGCCACAAAGCATGTTCCAAGAAGACTTTGGTGACCACCAGGTTAATTCCAATAGGACCCTGGTGACCACCAAGCAATATATCTAAAAGTCTTTTAACTTATTGCCACAAAACTAAATATGCACAATTTATAACACATGAACCATTAATACTTTACATTTACATTTAGTAATAGTCAAAGAAATAGATAGCAAGCAAAAAAAAAATCGTCACTTCATAGATAGAGAACTAAATAAAATATTTCACCTCTTTTTATTTGTAGGTTTAAATTTCATCCTACTACAAAAAATATCATTACATTTGGAAAAGCAAGGTTTAGCCAATTTCTCATACCAAGGGTCAAAAGAAGAATGTGTCTAATCCTCTCGAAAGGATAACACTTTAGAAATTTACAAGCCTACCTTGAAAGGAATGCAAGGCTTCCAAGTAAGGGAGAACGGTTTTGAACAAGTAATCACTATTTGCTTGGAACTTGTAAAATGTCTCAAGAAAAATGGCATTAAATAAAGGATTAAATAAACTCTTATAAGGCATGTCATTTACAAGCAATATACTTTCATAGTTTGTATTAGGAAAAACACCAAAAACATGCCATTTGGTTTTTGGGCTTTTCAAGGAGGAAATGCTCATTTTTGAAGCATAGTCTTTGGTCTACTATTTTTGAAGATTCAAGGTGAACACCAATTCTCTCCCCAATTGTTTCCAAGTGCCTAAAGAAATTTTTCTTCATTGTGAAAGACCATATGTACATAATGAATTTTGTTGCACAAGTAGAAAAGAACTCTTTCAACTCAGGTCACAAAATCATTGGCCGAGATTTGGTTGGACCCTCCTTTATCACTACTAATACTCCATTCAAATCAAAAATCAAATGGTATTCATTCACCTTCGATTCACATAAAGATTTTTCTGGCAATTAAAATGTCATTGCAATTTCATGCGATCCTTGTTCGGTATGTGGACCATATGTAAATGTGTCCTTAACATTGATTTTTTTTGTGCAAATGGTTGCATCATCTAGTCATATCATTCGTTTTCTCCAATAATGGGGACAAACACTAGACCTTTGATTTCACCAAATGCACGCATTCAAAACAAAACCCTCACATTGAAAAAATAAAGAAGACTATTTTGGCAAATCCTAAACTACTTTGAACTTTCAATGATATTGGACAAATATTCATGGCAAATCCATGACTACTTTGAACTCAAGGATATTGGACAAATATATGTAATGGCATGAAGTTCAAACTCTCAGCTTCTTATTATCAAGTTCAATTCCCTTCAATTGTATTTCAATGGTGTATTTATATTTGCCAACACTCCAATAGCAATAAAAGTAACTTCACACATCACAACCTTATAAAATTATTTCAAAAAAAATTATTGAATTTTATCATATAGAAGGTAACATTTCCATTCCTTGGGTTTAAAAGTACAAATTTTCAAGCATTTTCCTTCTATGGCTAGACTCCCTTCATGACGGAAACAACATGCAAGGGCCTCACCTCCGAATTGGGTAAAAGCATGGTAACCAATTGTGGCCTACATGTGTGCAATATATATTTTTATTCACATATGTGAAAGGAAATCACTTACAAGCCCACAAGTGTGCAATATTTCTTCATTGATGTGAATAAAAAAAACCACTTTACGGTCCACAAGTCAAGGGTGGTATATCATATTTCGCAATATTTATCATTTTTTTTTCACCTATGTAAATAAAAAGAAATCACTTATGGGTCTATAAGTGTGAATTATCATTTCTTAGAATATAGGTGTTTTTTTCACGTATGTGAATAAAACAAAATCACTTGTGGGCCCAAAAGTGTGAAATATCATTTCTTGCAATATCATTTATCTTCTTCGCCTAGGTGGCAAAAAAAAAAACTTTGCAAGCCTAAAAGTGTGCAATATCATTTTTTTTCTTCACACTTGTGGGCTTGCAAGTGTGCAATATAATCTCTTGCAATATCATACTTTTTTCAACATATATGAAAAAAACCATTTCTGGGCCCACAAGTGTGCAATATCATTTCTTGCAACATCATTTTTTTCACCTATGTGAATAAAAAAACCCACTGATGGGCCCACAAGTGTGCAAAATCATTTCTTACAATATCATTCTTTTCTTCACATTTGTGAATTAAAAAAATCACTCACAGGCTCACAAATGTGCAATATTATTTCTTGCAATAGGCAGGATCCCAAAGGATTGGGTTTCAATCTCTGTTGGGCCTCTTCTCCTACTCAAACACAATTGGATCCATTAAAGTTGTACCAGATCTTTATGCTGTATAAGGACGTTGAATGGTTTCTGGGAATTCAGGACCCATGCGAGCAGCTGCCACCTCTCACGCTGGACCCTCATTTCCAGAATGGCCCCCATTCAAGGCCCTTTTCCTACACAGAAAGACCAGTGTGACACACCAGTAGTGGCATACTATAAGATTGACATCAAGTTTGCGTCAAACTTTTAGTTTCATTCAAGGAAAACGTCCAAGAACAAAGATACCCCAAAAGAAGAAGAAACAAGCCTGGGAAAAACTATTTCTAGGGTCAAACTTCCTCAGCACTCACCAAATTAAGCATGTGCATTCACACCTGATGTTAAGTCAGTGTTAAATGAAAATCTAGGTGGCACTGAATGTCAAATGGGCATAATAGGTTAATGTTAATTGAATGTTACATTAACATAAAATTTTCATGGTAAGTAGATTTAGGTCCTCAATGACAAGCTTGGGACTAGGGGACAAAACACTAGAGTCCCTAATAACAAGTGTGAAGGCACCTTAAGCCTTTGTTGAACTAGCACATTTGTGCCCTCATCTAAGAAGTTCAAAAAATTTCTTAGTTGCGTCCAAACACTATAATTATCCTACCTAAAAACAAAATGAGAGTCTCCAAGTCCAAACTTAACATTTCCCAGGCCAGAGGATGAAGTCAGCCTTCAACTCCTTTCTTTTGGGTGCGAAAATTTGGCAACCAACTTGACTGGACTTTTGAAAAATGTAAAGCAAAATTTTTAAGGTTTTGGATAATCAATTTTAGACTTTTGTTTAGCTTGTACCTCAGGTTTCCACAGGTCGCTAAAAATAGAAGGATTTGTAAATGTTTTTAGTTTCATACTAGTCTCTGTAGACCCATTTTGCAAGCAAAATGATTAGAAGAAAGGATTGTGTGCAACCTCCTAGTTGAATAAATAATAAGTATCCCCAGTTTCTAATGGGGGTATTAGTCAAGGTTGAAAACGGTGCCAAAAAGTTTTGGGAATAGAAGTTTCATGCGGCCAATGGGAAGGTTCAGCCTGCACTCAAGGTGTCTTGTTTTTTTCTTTAAAGTTTTCTGGGGGAGAGGGGGGGAAAGAGGAAGATTTTTTTCATTTTCCCTTTGTTCCAACAGGTTCCCAATGTGTTCCCCATGGGTTTTCTTTTAAGTTTTGGGGGGGGGGGGAGGGGGGGAAAGAGGAAGATTCTTTTCATTTTCCCTTTGTTCCAACAGGTTCCCAATGTGTTCCCCATGGGTGTTCCCAATCGCACCTTGCTTTAAGTTTTGCTCAAAGTCCTCCCATTCTCACATATATCGGTGGGCCAAAGGGGGAGGCACTCCATCTGTCCATAGAATCTTCAATTTTTGTGAGCCTTCATAGTTTCAATTTTTTTTTTTGTCGGGGCCAATCAAATTCAATAAAAAAAGGTTGGACTTCTGAGGAGTAAAGGTCAGGCCAAAAATGGCGATAAACATTTTTGGGAGGAGAAATTTCATGCAGCCAATGGGAAGGCCCAAGCACACACTGAATATGCCTTACATTTTTTCCTTTTAAGTTTGGGGGGCGGGGGATTTAGAAGAGGATATTTTTCAATTTTCCCTGGTTCCCACTATGTTGACCATCCCACCATCCGCTCACTTTGGCTGGGGCCCTCAAGGGGGGGGGCTCCAGCCAATCAGGAATAACCGCATCAAGACACCGACACCCATTTCTTTATAGTAGTAGATTCATATTGAGTTTGTTAGCCAAATTTGGCAGATCATCTTATGCAACTTGTGCCATATAAGAAAATTGAAAAAAATTAAAAAATCACTGGAGGGGGTAGTCCAGGCTTTAGGGATATTAGGGATTGTTATGACCCACGTTGGGTTTTGCTCTCCTGGCTCTGACTTGGGTTCTCTTTCTTTGTTCCTTCTTTTCCCTTTTGCTGGGTGTTTTGTTTAATGGCGTTTGCCAGGGTTTCTTCAATCAAACAGAAAACTTGAAATTCTGTTACTAAGTAGTGTACCTGTAGGGTCATTTCGTTTATTCCAAGTTGGTGCACTCTTTAAAAGTGCCTTGAATTCTGGAAATTCTTATTCTATTGATGAGAAATTTTGAGGAACTGGTATATGTATGGGTGATTTTTTTGGAATCTATCATGTTGTCCTCTCTGCCAAAGACAAATTTTATTGTACAATCGTCTTGGACATTTTCAAAAACAATTACCTCATTTTCAAGCTTAATGACCTCATTTCTTTACCTTCCTTCCTAATAACTTTCTCCAGCCTCATAACCATTTCACTCTTTTTCTCACCTCACCAACATGATATGAAAAAATAAAATGACATGGCTCTTTTCATGCTCATGATATTTATAATAATTCACATTAAATTTGACATTGACATAAAGTAATGATGAATTATTGAAAACCATACGAAAACATAAGAATTTTGTTTAAAAAATTGATCATCAGTGAAGTGCACAGCAACACAGAGACCAAATTGTTACTGCAAGAGTGAAAGAATGGAAAATAAATAAATATTCAGCAAAGAAGATGTTGAAACTGTGAAGGCCCTACGAGGAAATGGTAAACCTGGCATAGGGGTCAGGTAATATAAAGTAGATTTTTTTTCAGAATCCTACTTTGTTGTGGCGACCTGAGTGAATTTGGCGTTCTAAATGTGGCGATTTCCCCCTGATTTTCCTCAGAATATGGCCCATTTTGCAACTAATTCCTAAAAAAAAACCATTTGGACAATTAGGACGTGACTTCTCTTTGTGGCGGCGAATATACCCAACCCCGTCCCCCCCTCCCAAAAAAAACCGCTACCAAGTTCCCATGGACCACAGCTAGTTTGGAAGAATTAGAAAAAACGCTAACTAAAAGAGTGAAGAAAATATTTTTCCCCACCCAAAAAGAGCGAATTGGATGCGTTCAAATCTGGTATATTCCCTTAGTCTAAGTTTTATGGCGAGGTCAGCGGAGTCAAGCGTCAATGAACACTGGTGCCACGCTAATTTAACTGGCGACCCGAGCCACTTTCGAGTCACCGGAGCCGCTTTGGGAAGGAACAGTAAAACTCCACAACAAATTGACCAAAACGACCTGTAGCTGGTGTGTTTTTAGCACCCGCGTTCCTCTCCAAGTCTTCAACCGTTCCCGGTCTTACTTCTATCTCGTGAAGACCAAAGGCGACAACTAGCAGCTAGCTCTATAGTCTTCCTCTCCACTGCCATGCAATCAGCTGACGATCACCAAGATTTCCAAACAGGTATCTGGCACAACTTTCTTTTTCCGAGCCCAACTGCACGCACGCAGCTAGAAATTATATATAAATCTCAGCTTCAGTTGCATTCTAGACCAGAGCATTGCTGAGCTGAATTAGTATTAGGAGAACTGCAGTTGACCAGCAACTTGCAGACACAATTTATAATCACTTTGCAATACGCAGCTCAATACACACATACTAGAGGTACTCTGGTACCACTGCACTGCTGTTATAACTGTCTTCAGCTCACGTTAGCAGTGTCTGAGTTACGTGAATAATAGTCGTAAAAATCACAAGTCAGACAGCTCTTAGTTAGCGATCAGCTGCAGGAGCTCAGGGGTGCATTGGCCTTGTAAGTAGATCACAGCTGCTTTCCTTCACGATCTGATATTCAGTTAGGAGATGATTCACATCTGAAGCGTTTGACTTGCAAGTAGTAGATCACAGCTGCTTTCATCTACGGTCTGATATTCAGTTAGGAGATCATTCAGATCTGAAGCTATGGCCCCAGTAGCAACTGAAGCTGCAGTGCAGGTAATAAACAATGGGAACGAGTTCAATCTTGCAGTGCATGAGTCCTCCTTGAGTACTAATGGGCATTCGATCAAAGAGTCTAAGTTCTGCATCACAGGGACTACGCAGCCGTCGTCGACGCTCCAGTACAAAAACTACAGTTTGAAGGACCCCTTCAACTGGGGTAAAGCGGCTGCACGTATGAAGAGTAGCCATCTGGACGAAGTGAAGGAGATGGTGAAGACGTTCTACGAGTCAAAGGAAGTGGCTATTGAGGGCGTGAATCTGACCATCGCTCAAGTGGCGGCTGTAGCCAGGCGACCGGAAGTGAGAGTGGTGCTGGATGCAGAGAATGCCAAGAGCCGAGTCGATGAAAGTTCCAACTGGGTTCTTACCAAGATCATGAATGGCGGCGACATATACGGTGTCACTACTGGTTTCGGGGCTACCTCCCACCGCCGAACTCAAAAAGGACTGGAGCTTCAGAAAGAGCTTATCAGGTTCTTGAACGCGGGTGTCTTTGGGAAGAGCGGGAATGGAAACACTCTACCCAGTTGTACAGCGCGAGCAGCCATGCTGGTGCGTACCAATACCTTGATGCAAGGGTTCTCTGGAATTCGGTGGGAGATTCTCGAAGCCATGGAAAAGCTTCTCAATGCCCATGTCACCCCGAAGTTGCCGCTGAGAGGAACAATCAGCGCCTCTGGAGACCTCGTGCCCTTGTCGTACATTGCAGGTCTACTTATAGGTAGGCCCAATTCCAGAGCAATCACGGAAGACGGGAAGGAGGTTACAGCTATCGAAGCTCTGAGGATCGCCGGCGTGGAGAAACCATTCGAGCTTCAGCCTAAGGAAGGATTGGCCCTCGTCAACGGGACTGCAGTTGGATCTGCATTGGCTTCCACCGTTTGCTTCGATGCCAATACTCTAGTCCTTCTCGCAGAAGTTCTGTGTGGCCTCTTTTGCGAGGTGATGCAAGGGAAGCCGGAGTTCGCAGATCCGTTGACACATAAACTTAAGCATCACCCGGGTCAGATGGAGGCAGCAGCAGTCATGGAATGGGTGCTTGATGGAAGTTCTTACATGAATGCCGCAGCCAAATTGCACGATACTGATCCATTGAAGAAACCAAAGCAGGACCGGTACGCTTTGCGGACGTCTCCACAGTGGCTAGGACCCCAGATTGAGTGCATTCGCAGCGCAACGCATGCTATCGAGAGGGAGATTAACTCCGTGAACGACAACCCAATCATCGATGCAGTCGGTGACAGAGCTCTTCATGGTGGCAACTTTCAGGGAACTCCCATAGGAGTATCGATGGACAATATGCGCTTGGCCATCGCCGCCATCGGAAAGCTCATGTTCGCTCAATTCTCTGAGCTTGTTAACGACTACTACAACAATGGGTTGCCGTCAAACTTGAGTGGAGGACCCGACCCAAGTCTCGACTACGGCATGAAGGGAGCAGAGATAGCCATGGCTTCTTATTTGTCGGAGCTGAACTATTTGGCCAATCCAGTGACCACCCATGTGCAAAGCGCGGAACAACACAACCAGGATGTAAACTCCTTGGGTCTAGTGTCTGCAAGGAAGACGGAGGAAGCCAACGAGATTCTGAAGCTGATGAGCGCCACTTTCTTGGTGGGTCTCTGCCAAGCGGTGGACCTTCGTCATGTGGAGGAGACGATGCAGACTGCAGTGAAGCAAATCGTTGCTCAAGTTGCCAAAAAGACACTTTTTGCAAGCGAAAATGGTGTGCTTTTGCCTTCTCGTTTCTGTGAGAAGGATCTCCTGAAGGTGGTGGAACGTGAGCCTGTTTTCAGCTACATTGACGATGCCTCAAGCCAAACTTACCCGCTGATGCAAAAGCTGAGAGAGGTGCTGGTAAGCCATGCACTGAAGCACAGCCAGGCAGCAGCAGACAACAACATTAAGGTATCGGAAAGAAGGAAATCCCCCAACCCAATCCTTGAAAAAATACCAAGCTTCGAAGAGGAGTTGAAGGCTGGACTCAACACGGCGGTGTCTCTCATCCGCGAAGCCTATGACAACAAGGGACTTTCCTCTGTCCCTAACAGGATCACTGACTGTAGGACCTATCCCCTTTACAAATTTGTGAGGTCAGAGCTTGGGACCCAGTTACTGTCAGGCTTGAGGACAGTCTCTCCAGGCCAGGAGATTGAGAAGGTCTATGATGCAATCTGTGCAGGTAAACTTGTTGCGCCTTTGCTGAACTGTATTGAAGGTTGGACTGGAACTCCTGGACCCTTCACTAATACTCAAGAACTCCACTGCTAATTATTACTTTAAAACACTACTCTAGAGATATTAAACCTCCTATATTCTTACTTTGATCAGACCTTAGTCCACTATTTACCACATAATAGTTGCATAGTGGGCCATTTGGAAGTTACTGACCCAATTAGGGTCTGCAAAAAAACACAACATTCATATCTCATCATGAATGAAGCTGGCCAGGGGTGTAATAATAGTCATGTTACTTGAGGCTTGATGACGATGATGATCCCATGATATTAAGCAATTTATATGCAGGGATGATGGTATGTAGTTGTAGAATTGATTGTTCCCAGTTCCCACACAGGAGATGATCAGTAGTATTCTGTGCTAGATTCCATCATGCATCATGGCACGCAGTCCAGATTAAACTGTAGTTAGGTGTATGAGTTATAGTGCCATGTGCCATGCACCCTGGATTGCTGTGGACTTGTACATTGATCATAATATGACATCATCATCCATCACCCAGAGATTTCTGATTATGCCATCTATGTAAAAAGGACTTGGCACATCAGCCATGATCCCTCTTACCGGGGGTTTCTTTTAAGGATTTTGTAATGTAGCCAAAGTGATCATCCAGAAAATAATTTAGCCAGATTTGGCTACATAATAGATATGAAGGTAGAATAAAAACAGAATGCTTTCATATTCTTGGCTACCTTGCAGAAGTCGTCGTAAGACTCTGACAGTTTGGAATTTTAAAATTCGAAATCTGGCAAATTTTGGTCAATTTTGCCATGAAAAATCCTTTGTATAGTCGAAATCTTTTATTTCAGGTCGAAATTTGGCAAAAAATTTCAAGTAAAAGAAACACTGCCTCTTATACTGAACTCTGGGTGTGAACCAGTGTTTTCTTTTCATTTTTCTAATATTGATATTTTGGTGAAATTTAACAAAAACTAAATGGCGAATCTCTTTGTCAAAAAATGGTGAAATTTCACCAGAAAAAAATCACACTTGTGAACTATGTACAAAGTAATTCTAATCAGTGTTTTTATTTCCCTGACAAATTGTCATTTCGTTGACAAATTGTTTTGGGAATTTTTGGATTTTTATTTTCTACTGCAAATTCAACTTTTTTTTCTCATTTAAAATTCGTTAAATTTTTGATATTATGAAAAAAAGATAATATATGTTTTTTAAATCCCTGCTTCTAATGAGTCTATGTAACTTTCTTGCTGGATATTAACTTGTTACGAAGTTCAACATAGCCCTATGTGCACCTATGTGCAATTTCACCAACTTTCACAAATAAAAGTTCAAGAATTCTTCATCACAATATATGCAACTTTATTAATAGTGAGCACTGAGCATAAAGTTATATAGATTCAATTTACAATATTCAGTATTGTCATCAAAATCATTGTATTGCAAGCATGGTTTTTTTTCTTCAATTTTGTCTTGTAGATCCAGGACTGGCCATTACCTTTTTTTGTATGAATATTCGCCTAAAGGCTAACAAAAAAAAGGGGGCTGCAAACTGCAAATAGGGAATTGTTTTTGAAAAAAAGGTGGGTTCATTAGCCAAATCTGTCCCAGCCCTTGATAAGGTGTCACACCCATTGCTCCATTCTAAATTTTCTGGTGTCACCTCAACCATAAATGGCTGGTAAATCGGAATGGAGGTGCCAGATCCTTCTCTTTAAATAAAAGGAGTTTGCATTGAAATTAGAGGTACTTAGTACTGATAATGTTATTCATTACGGGGTGAGATTTACTAATGGATCTAGTTAAATGAGAACATTTAATCTTTAGTCACAAACGATATTAAAAGTGATCGGTAGTTGGTCTCCATCCTAAGTATCAATTACCTAGGGAGTAATCTTAACACATATTTTGAACTTGTTTTTTTTTTTGGGGTGCATATTGACATAACTTTCAATGTGTTTTTTTAAGAGCCACCTTGGGCCTATTTTGAAAGACCCAGGTTTGCGAAAAACAGAATCAACAAGTGACCAAGAAGCCACCTTAGGCATATTAGAGGGTAGTCATGTTGTCACTCGCACTCATTTTATAATCTATAAAAGAAAACCCTTGGACTGGCCATCATTCACAAGAGCCAAAAAAAATTGGGTAGAGGCCACACAGCACAACTCAAAAAGTGTTTGGAATTTTGCCTCGTTCTAGCAACCTACAGGAACTTAATTTTTTTAAAAGCTAACTTCTAACTCTTTTGTTTTCCTTGTGGCCCCGAGTTCCTTTATGTTTTTATGATTATTATTTTTCTCCAGCATGTTTGTCAATTGTATGTTCGAATATATGTAGTCTTAAGTGTACATTGAAACAAAAAAAAGATGTGAACTATTACATAACCCCACTACAAACTATTATTGAACTATTACAAAATATGTATCAAAAATGTTCTCGAGCAAAAACAATCCAAGGAAAATGATCAACATTAGTTTCTTGAAACTTTTTAGTTAGGAAATGATTAGGAACATCAAAATTCAATTTTTTTAATTCATTAAAATTTTGAAGTCTATATAACCTCATTAATGTATTTATCCAAAAAATTAATGAAACCTCTTCTTTAAATGTTTCCTATTTTTTTTTAAAGTTCAATAGGTCAAATAAAATGAAAGTGTGAGGTTCCTTGTGATATCACCCAATCATACTTTCACCCTTACGAATTCTTAATTCATGAGCTTTTATGTTAAATCTTGCATCCTCTATTTCTTATCAATGGAAGTTTATTTTGATTATTGATTTTTTTTTGGAAAGTAAATTTGTTGACCTTGTCTTAGGATGATAATGATATTTTAATTCGTGTGTCTCTTTTTCATTTTTACGTCTCATTGATAATTTAGATATGGTTTATTGTTTAACTTATTAAACAATTGCTTATCAAGTTTATATATCCTTTTGAACAATCTCACAAGGGCTATGAAACAATGGTATTGGATCATAAGGAATCATCAAAACATCAACATGATGTGCAAAATTAAAAGCAACATAATACAATGGGTTAAAAATAATTAGTTTATATTTGAAATGTTAAACATATTATATTGCAAGATCATAAGAATTGTTGTCAAGTTACAAGACCTTGTAAAATTTTATTTATGAAACACCTTGCACATTAGGAAAATGTACAAAGGTATTGAAAACAAGGGATAATTTAAAGGATGTCAAGTTAATACAAACTAGATGTTAAAAAAATTACATCTCAACAACCAACCGCTTGTAATAAGTCAACCATGGCGATGGGTGATGTGTCTTAAAAGGGTGGAAGTCATGAAGTAGCTGGGCCTATTGCCACTACCTGATTTAAGACAGAGGATGCTTGCATCCTTTACAATGTAATTGAAATTCTTTGACGAAGAAAAATAACCAAGATAGAAAGGGAAAGGGCCTTTGGCCCTTTTAGGCTCCAAATAACATAGGCACAATCCTTAAGTTGTGCAAGATCAGGGCAGTAGATCCGCATGTGTTGGGTCAGCTATAACAACATTGGATAAGGTGCAAATTCCATCTTTGGTGAGCACAATGTCAACTCGTTAATGGGAGGAATTGAGTGTGGTTGAAGGAAGCACATGTAGTTAGTTTTTGTCCCACATGGAAGCTAACATTTCACACAATGGCAACAAAAGTGTCATGAACTACATCATGGGTTTCATGTGCTTGTTGCCATGGGTGCAACATAAGAGGTGCATACCCATATGGCCAATGGGATGTGTGCACACACGTTTGGAAAGGCTTAATTGAAGGATGTGGTAGTTTAAGCCATGTTTGAAGTGTTGTGGAGAAAATTAAGGGAGATAATCAAAAGGTTGGGAAGATTGGTTGAATTATGAATCGAATTCCCACCCTAGGGCTAAAACATGATAAAATTTGGCACAATGGGCCTCATGTATCCTATTGAAGAGCATGTTAAAGAGGGTGTGATGGTGCAAGTGTTCTAAAATGGAATCTTGAAAATGAACCATTTGTTGTTTAACGAGTTATTCAAAAGGACGAAAACACATTCATGCTAGAGGTGGTAGAAGGTCACTGTTATGGGGGTAGGTTGATTACATTGTTTTGGATGAACAAGTCATTAAGGATAAGGATTGATCATTGGACATTGGAGGTTTTTAATTTTGAATTCTTGTTTAATTTTGAATCATGTTGATGGTGACGTGGGGACTACCCAAAGGATGGGAGTTCTAGGGAAAGGATTTTCATTATTAGACACACAATTTTGGAGTGGCGATAAATGTAAATACTTCATAGTAGAAACTACAAACTTTATTTATTTGAGATACCACAAATTTTATTTTGTTATTTGATTTTATTTCAACAAAACATGGGATCTTTTGTGGTATTTTTTATTGAAGTTTTCAATAAACAAGAGAAGTACAAACTTTTATAATGATTTTCATATTCATGTTGTGTGAAATCTCTATAGTATTAAAAATATAAAAAAATCAAGTGTAATTCTATTTTTAGATTTTCTACATTATATCTTGAAGTACACATTTTAGTTATATGAAATAACCATGAATCTGGTGTTTTAATGAACTACAAAGGCATGTGTGTTTAGAACCAATGCAGGAATTGTGAATGTGTACATATTGTAGTGCAAATTTGTTGTTACAACAAGCGTGGAATAGGTTTGCAAGGATTTAATCCACATCTACCATTTAACAACCATCTTTTGGGGCATTTTTTCTATTTTTTTTACAAGAAAAAAAAGGTTTTTTACATTTTCCATTGTTTATACTATAGATGAAGGTGTTCAGAAAAATAGTTTAATTTTCAATTCAAATTTAGAAAGGGTATGGTAAAAAACATTAGAGGTCTAAGTGGTTGATGCTGTAAAAATTCCAAATCGTTTTTCAAATTTTGAAGAAGAAGGATTGCGAAACAAGATGAATTGAATGGTGACCCAAAGTTTACAATAGCAATTGGATTCAAAGGCAAATCATTAAGTTACTAAATAAGAAATAGAAAACAATCTTGAAAATGGAAAGGCATATGTGGGAATTACAAAAACCCCATATTGGATCTAATGTTGGACATGTGAGTTTTAAGAACATAAGAAAGACCTATAGGGCACAAGTTGTTTCTGCCACAAGAGGGGGGAAGATGTGAAATATGGATTGGTTGTCTTAAGAAAAGGCATAGTTACAGACGATGATATCCATGAAGAAAAATGCAATTGAATTTTCACCTCGCTGAATGGGTGAAGTATATTTTTCAGTTGTAATCTGTGGTTTAGAATCATAGGGATCAAGATGGAGCAGGGACTTCTATAATACTTGATCCACCATCAAAAATTTCAAGTTCAAAATGGATAACTAGTTGAAGAAGAGATATTACAAAAGGTATACAATCCAAGTTTGTGTACCAATTTAGATTTCCAGATTATTATGAACCAAAGGAAGATTGAGAAGCAAAAGAAAACACCAATATCGATGTGCTTGAAAAGATTGAAGAAAATTACCTACCATCATTTGAATGTACAAAAGCACCGATGAATGTGTTGGATGAAATACCATAATCATATTCACAACAAGGAAATCCAAAATTGGATCAAATAAGGTACACAACTAAAACATGAGATCATGAATCTACGAATTTGGAGGTGGCCAAAATACTTTCAAAAGTCTATGCATTTTGTGAAAAAGAAGGACATGTAATCATGGATTGTCTTTTTGTGCCTTTTCACATTAGAATAGGTATTACTAGACATGTGAAGTTACAGAATGTGGCAAGAGCATTAATGGATCAATCACTGCACTAAGAACAAAGAACTCTTTTAGTCCAAAACAAATTGAGAAGTACATTAGAGTTGGGAGGTCAATTAAGACCACAAAATCAACAAATTCGTCCATCCATTCAATTCAAGAATAAAGTACCAAAGGTGTATTCACATCCACATTCTACACCACAGAGGATATTAATGGGTAATCACAAAATGGGCATTGAATGGGCATTGTCAAACTTGAGTTAACTCAGCTTCATTAAGAATGTTAGAAACGACAATTGTTGAAATTCAAAAACAACCTACTAAAATAGAGGTTACTCAATCACCTAATGTTGTCATAACAACCACAAAAGTGGAAACGATTGTTCCACCTAACACGAATGTTGTTAGAGGTGGAATACTAATTGGATTTACAACAAACTTGGGTTGTGGATCAGGTGGAGTTTCAGCAAGAAGGAATTTGAGCCAAAGTTTGGGACTACCAATTACTAGAATTGATGGGACACCCCAGATGGTGTTTACTAATATGATAATGACTACTCATGTGAATAGGACTGTAGATTGACCAATGATGAGCTCAATTGCAACTAGAGGGTACAGAAACAAAATCTAAAAATCTAAAAGGAGAATATCGATAACCATATGTTGTAGCTTGTAGAACCCATCTATCTCCACATTGACTGATGTCGCAAAGAGGGGGTGATTTGGAGAAAAGTGCTATTGACATATGAATTGTTTGTAGCAATTTCCTGCTCTTGAAAATGTAAATTCCGTAGTCATTCTGAGAGAGATTTGTAGAGTGCAGGCAAATATTGGGGCGGTGCGGGTTCAAATGGCAATCAAGGAACTGGAACCTCTGGATCATTTTGAGAAAATCAGAGTCCTTTGAGTTGGAGGTCCTTTTCATCAGGACAACCAAACTAGCCTGTATGGTTTATCTCTTCGTAAACCTAATGTGGATACTTTGAATGGTGCTTAAGGTACCATTACTCCCACAGAATTCAAGCATTTTCCAACTGACAAAAGCAACAAGGATTCAGGTGAAAATGTTTACCACAGTGAGACAATGAGAGTGGCCAGCACACAGACAAGCAGCCCTGCAAGCCAGAAGGTAGAGACATCACCACCAAAAAGTAACCTGGAAGAATATAGGAAACATCCACAGTATGCAATGGCATAGGAGTTTGAAATGTGGGTCGGGCAGAGGAGTCAAAGTGGCGAGCTGAAATGAAGGAGAAAGAAGCAGTTAGGATGGGCATGCTTGAGGAAGAATGGAAGAAGCGAGAGAAGCAGCATGCTCTTCAGCTCCAGCATGGTCATGCAGAACAAGGTGGTCTAGAATCCAAGCTATGGTGAGTGTCTGGGTGACAACAAAAACACAAAGTGATGTATTCAAAGGTTTGCTAGGATTAACAACAAATGTATCGATGGTATTTTTTTCATCAGTTGAATAGGCTACATACTATTTGAATGGCAACGGGGCAAAGCTTTTCATGTTGGAGAAGAGGGAGAAAGCTATTGTTTATGTGGAAGAAGAGTACTCACATCGTAAAGAAGCTCTTGAAAAAGAATCTGCCAACCACAAGTTGGAGGCTCAGGTCATGTATACTCATATTGGCTTTTGTGTGTATTGTCACTGTGCTTTCAGCAACCATGATTGTAATTACAAAATCTGACCTACACCCAAGATTGACAATAATAACTTGAAATGCCATGTAACTGTTTCCAGCCTCTTTGTGGGATTATTGATGGAAACCATCACATTGTTTTCAGGTGGCAGTGAAGAGGCTGAAGGCAGATTGTGAGCATCAGGTGGAACTTGAACATATTAAGTATACAACCCTGGAAGTGCAGCATGCTGCATTGAAACAAAGGCTGTCAGTTGTCAACTCCTCTCTATTCACATTAGAGAAACAGTTTCTGGAGTTCAAAGCTGCACAACAATGCACATCAGAGGCAGAGCTGGTGGCTGAGATCATTGCCTTGAAGCAGCAATGCACTGACCTGGAGACTAAAACTGCAAAAGCATTGAGAGCCAGAAATGACTACAAAGCTCAGGTATGAAACCAGTGGGTGAGAACTTGCAGGAAGCTAATACATTGCTTACAGTGAATATCTTGCCTTGTATAACCTGTGATTCAAATTTACTTCAGGTGCTAAGGATGGCAAAGGAGCTAGCAAGGATACATGGACAGCTCAAAGATGCAGAAATGAGGCGGCTGGTGCAAAAGCAAGAGCAATTGGAATCTGAATTTGCAGCTGCACCTAAAGTGCAGTCTTGTATAGGACAGAACAAGCTGCTACTTCAGCATCTGAATGAGCACCTGGACCTCCAACCATGTGAGATGGATGCAATGCAAATAGGCAGCAAGAGCTCTGTAGAAGAGGGTATTGTAGCTGGCTTGAAATATGGGAGAGAATCAGTAGCAGGACACAAAAACAGCAGGGTTGGCAACAAAGTGGTTGAGGGACACAGTGGAGATGCACAGGTTTTCAAGAACTCAAATGTACTCCCATTGTCAAATGAAAACCCTGGTTCTGAGATCAGACTGAAGCACAACACAGGGTTGCTAAGATCATGCTTGGTACAGCATTCAGAAAGCATAGGAAAGCAGTTAACAAACCTACAGAATCAGAATGTCAATGAGATTGACAATGCTGCCAAGTGGTATGATCCACAATCTCCAGAGTTGATGAGTATCACCGATAGTATTTCACGTCTTTCATTGCAGAGGACAGAGTTACTCCAAACAGGGGTATACAAAGAACATGACCATATTATCAGAGGTCTGGAGCTTGAAATTCAACGTTTGCAAAGTGGGATTTCATCACATAAAAGGTCTGGAGCTTGAAATGCAGTGTTTTCAAGGTGGGATCTCAACACATCATTTAGTTGGAGGAACAATTGGATTAAACGCACTGACGAAGAGTCATTTGCTTTTAGAGATGTCAGTTGCCTGTTAGAGTCCCTTATCATCATGATGAGTTCGATTCAATAGGCCTGATTTGGAGATTGATACTCATGATCTTTAAATATATGTTTGCAATATTAACAAACTGAGCAACAGCATGTGTTTTGAATCTAACTTGATTCAAAACAAATGAAGAAGTTAAAATCCAACATGCTGATTTATGCCCTTGCCTACTTTAGAAATGTGAAATATGGCATCAACAATTAGAGTTAGGAAGCCACTGAGCTTCATTTACAAGGCGAGCGTTGAAGGGTTCGGAAAGCAAGCCAGACTTCAAACACAATGGTTATGGTTTTTGGATGAACAAATACCCAACACATACAAAGTTGTTAGCAAAATGGTAAACCAGATGGGTCACCTGTACTACAATCATAACAAGGGAGTGTTATGGTGGATGAAATTCCAACAAAAATCAAAGCACAAGAATTGCAAATTATTAAATGGACGTTAATTAAAGACCAACTACAGATGTCTAAATAGCTCATGCGAGCCTATTTTCGACATTTACACTTTGATACCTTTCTAATGATATAAAGAACGTTTTCAATGCGAGGTGTTTTGACCTCTGTAATCAAATTCTGAAGTTTCGGGAATCTCGGAAGACTCCCAAGTCCCCATTTTGGGAGTGTGAGTGTCATCCTCACACTCTTCCAAAAATGGGGTTGCAACATAACTATTAAAACCTTAAAACTTTATTAAAATCTCACTTTCAATTATCGTACTATTAACTCAATACAAAATATAAAGCTGGAAGAACAAGAAAACAAGAAAATGGAATAAGAAGGAAAAGGTTACAAAATAAATGAAATGAAAAGCAAACACAAAGATAACTCGTCAATCATAACACCCACTTGATTGAAATTTGAAAACACATCAAGTTTTTTATTAAAAAAAAAGTTGAAAGAAACCACATGAGCACGTTTTAAACCATAAATCTTACTTAACAACACTTATATTAAGAACTCATATGTTTTTAAGTGAAGTGCATGGGTATTCATACAAAATTATAAAGATGTATGGATATTAATTTTGGCAATGTTAATCATTTTTATCAAAGCACAATTGTTTAGTATTATTTGATTTAAAGAAAACCCAAAATTGAATGGGAAATAGTGTCTAGCATCCCCCTTCCATGGGTTTCACCCCATCATATCAAATTGGGAATTTTTTTCTTGTATAAGTTCAAGCAACCATTATATTGAATTGAGAATTTCTTTTCCCATACAAGTGCACACAACCATCATATTGAACTTGCAATTACTTTTCCCACACAAGTGTGTGCAGCATCTATCTATGAAGCAAGGTAATTCAATATTTGTTTTGGTTTGTACGGATGAAATCCACCAAACTAGGATGCTTCAAATCTGTTCTTGGTCTCTTTGGAAAGCTCTCAAGCAGGAGGGGTGCATTGGCTTGGTTTCATGGTGTTTGGACTTGTGGTGCAAAAGTTCTTGAATATTGAATGATTTTTTCACTGAAAATTAAATTAAATTGTAGCTGAAAATTTCAGAGGAATGTGCCTTTTGGTGTTGTTGGAAAGATCTTGATGAGTGGGATTTAATGGAATTTATTTGGTAAGATTTGGATTCAGAATGTGGGAGATATTGATTTTAAAGTGATTTCTGCCCCTGAAAATTCAAATAAATTCCAAAAAACCAGGTTTTGGAAGGAAAAAACAGTAGAGAAGGTGGTAACACTTGAAGGCTCACCATTCAATTCAAGCATGATTTCCTTTCATATTTGGGTGTTCAAAAGACCAATACATACAATGCAAAACAATGTTCACATGTTGAGTTTCCCTATTTTGTAATGGGTTCACAATTGGGCCAATGGCGCAGGCCATACTAGTCATATTGAATTGGGAATTTATTTTCCAATACAAATGCAAGTGCCTAAAGTGTAGAGTCATGGCCTTTTCCATGTGAGATAATCTTGCATGAGATTTGCCTGTAGAACAACTCCACCATTTTTCTTTTCTTTACAACTCATTTTTTTTTTTTTATTGAAACATTTCTTTCTTTCATAATGTGATTTTAAGAAAATTGGACATTTCAATCTAGTTATTCACTTTTGACTTTTGTGAGAATATTTTTGTGATATCTTTTGTCAAATCAAAAATTACCAAAATTGAAAATGATCATAACTACTATATATATTATTCAAAATTTTAAAATTACTTATCTAAAATGCAAGAACTTGAGCAAATACCAAAAAAAGAATTTAAAAAAATGTTAAATAAAGAAAATTTTCAACAAGTGACATCAAAGCAATTGATTTAAAAGAGAAACACTTTTTAAACCATAAAAGAATTTCTCATTTCTAAATGAGAAAAGGGCTTCTCCTATATACATAAAACATGCTGCTTAACATTATCATGAACCTAAACATATACATGGTCCTTACACACAGATTATTGAAAAATGGATGTTACAAGATCTTATAGATGTAAGATGAAATGTCCTTTTTAAAGAATATTTTTATGCAGCCTAAACGGAAATCATCCATAGGAAGATGTGGAAGAGGGGTAATCTTCCTTTCCCTTTTCTTGGAAAATTGAGCAAACTTTCATTATAAATGTGATATGAATAACATTTTTAGTCATCTTTCAGTATTGTTGGTTGTGTGATGACTTTGGTGGGATTTTGTAGTTTGTTTGGAAGACCCTTAAATTGATAAGATCCCCTTTTGATAGAGGAGGTCATTTTATGATTTTGGGTGGGATTTTACATTTTGTAAAGGTTTGTCGATTTTATAAACTCATTACCAATGTGCATCTTCTTTTTTTGCTTAAGTGGAGGTCATTTATAAGTATATTTAGTCAATTTTGGTAATATTCAAAGAAGGAAAGTAGAAAATCTTAAGCATCCTTTCATGTTGTAGGCAATTGTGGCGATTTCTGCTGTTTTTTGGTGATTTTTTTAATACAAAATTTATTTTGTGGCAATTCTTTTCCAAAAAGTAAAGAATTTGTGACAAAATATTTCTTTTTGAAAACACTTTTTGCAACATGAAAAAAAAATTCCACAAAATAAAATCGATGTTGCAAACATGAATTTTTAATGAATTTGCAGCTTCAGAATACAATTATAATGTTCCAATTCAGTGTTGATATTAAAGAAATTGGAATATTGACCTTAGCTTTGGGCCTTGTCTTTTTCCCCTACCTTCTATTTCAACCTTCAACCTTGCTATCCACAAAGTGAAGAAATTACAGTGAAGCAAGGCTAGAACTCAATACCATATTATCTAATACATGGGATTCAAAGTAATTATGGCAACAACGAGGACAACACTAACCAAAGCAGTCTTTTAAAAAAAAGGGTGAAACTTTGATTACACTAAATTTTGTGATAATCTCAATTTCATTCCTCATTTACATGCAATATATTTTTTATTGGTTAAAAAATTTCTTCCCGTAATGACCAAACTCAGAATACTGATGTTGTGTTTCCTTCATTTTACAATTATCTCTAGAGTGTTGAGAAATATACAACTTTCACTACCAATAGTACAAATATTGACATGTGAATGATGTGTATTTAAAAAATAGTCATGTAAACTCGAAGTTGGTCAAAGGACCTGACTATCCTCGAAAGATGAAATCATTATTCAATATTCACACTTGCAGGTATTCAAATGAACCCAATAACCCTAACCGGTGGTCCTGACTGCAGAGAATGCTCAAGCCCTTATGGATTAGGTGAATGGGAAGAGGCTCCAAGTTACCACATATAACCCAGCTGCTGGAGTGCCAAGATTATTATGTGATAACCAGCTGCCTGAAGCTGGTTATCAAATATAACAAGGTTTTGAAAGCCTTTTTTGTGTGATTTATGCCCTGTGACTAGATGTAGTAGCTGTGGGTTATAGGGCTCAGCCACTTCTGTGCAAGTGGAAATAGAGCAGACGAGTTGCGGTTCTAACCAGGCTGCAGCCACCCACTGGGTGCTGGCAAGTCGCCCGCAAACCAGTTATGTAGCATCATCATCTATGACAATATCAATTTGTCAACAAAGCATGGAGAAAAAGAGAAAGAGGAACCGGCAGATCTGGGATGGAAAGCACCTTAAGAAGTACATGGTGCCTAAAGTGCAGGGACCCTATGCCCATCCTGCATTGCTTGCTGCTATGAAGAATAAATTAAAATTGGCCATTAAAACTCTAGTTGGAAAAGAATCGTACTGATTTTAAGATATTTAATGACTTAGGCAGTTGAAAGTTGCAAAGCACTCCAAAGTTTTGTTTGCTTCTTTGTGGAGCACCTTCCTGCAGTGAAGGTGCTTTCATCAAATGAAAAGACCTGCGGCCATTACCATTCAAATGAAAAACTTTTCCTACTTTACGCTGGGGAAGGCCTGGTCCGGCCTGCACGCGCTGGCCGTCCCTACGCTGTCAAATTAGGGGGGCCCTGGGGAGCAGGCCTTCCACTATATTAACTACTGTATTAGGCTTTATAGCACCTTACCAACCAAAAACCACAGAACAGTTGCCACAGTAATTTTGGGAAGGTCAGTACCATTCTTAAGTGTCTCTTGCACTGGATGAAGTTACAAGGGATGTGTGCTGCCTATGTGTGGGCAAAAACCTTAGGGTGGGGGGGCACTCTCCAGATAAGGGGCTTAGAATGTGGCAATAACTCAGTTCAACCTTGCAATTTGGGAATCTCCTCCACTTTTTATTCATGCTAAAAGCATGAGGAGAATGTTATCACACATTGTAACAGAAGTAGGGAAGTAGATCACAAGGTGTGGGAGGGGGGATTGATAGCCACGAGATTTCTTCCAGTCCAAGCCAATGATCTCTTCTCATCTTAAGTAGTAGGCATAACATCCTTCAACTTTTTAAGGATTTTTACAATATAAGATGTCCTCCAAGTACAGTAGGCAATTTCTTGGAATGCTTTGTGGTTGAGATTTAAATATTCAAATGTGTCTTGTACAGCTGTAGTGATGATAAATTGATATCAATATTGATATGTATGGGTCACCATATCAACTAATTATGTGCATGAAAGCAATTTAATATTTTTTTAACTTGAAGGTTTGGTAACATATGATAGCACCACTAGAAACAAGGATTAAAAACTTTTATACTGAATGGGAGTAAAGTTTAAACACAAGAGTTACTGTGATGCAATGAACCTTCCTCATGCAATAATTAAGAGCTTGAACATCAACAACCTAGGAAATAAGCTATTGAAAACAAATTCCATATTTGTCTAGATAAAAATGTAATAACAACTAAAAAACATACATAAATGGGAAAATCAAAGAGTAAACCCCCTCACAAATTTGGAAGAAAAAAAAACACTGACACTGATACTAGGAGTCTGAATCACTAGCTCTGGATTTGTCAAGCTTGAGTACAGGGGATTTGCTTTTCAATTTGGCAGTTTTTTTCCCCTAGAACCAGAAAATTTAGTCAAATGTACATGACAAAAATCCAAAACTTTCCCAACTTTTTCACAAATAAGAACAAAATTTGTTGAAACAAAACACACTACTCGAGTAGCTATAATAATAATAGGGTACATCATTGGTGATGCAGAAAAGATTGGAAGGCCCAGCCAAAGAAACAACTAAAATACTCAGAAAACACTGCCCCTCCCTCCCGGAACAAAAAGTAAAAGACTAAACACAAATTAGCAAATAATCAGGATTCAGGAGATCTCAAAACTTGTGTGAACGTTTTTTTTTTTTTTCCTTCCCCACCTTTATTCACAAGTAGCGGAATCCCGTGTTTCATACAATCCAAAGAGATCAACAACCTGGCGCACGCAAAAACGATCTGCGATCAGAGGCCGATTGAAACCCCCTTGCACAATTCGGAACGCTTTGACATAGAAATGTACCCAATATTTGCAAATTGCACTTATACATATTACTGTAAATTACATTTAATGATACTTGCAAATTTTACAGCTCTTTTAAAATGCTGAATGAGCTTCCAAGACTTCTTCCTCCAGCTGGAATGGCATGGAGATGGTTTCGGGAGCTATTGCGATCTCGCAAACTTCTCGGATGTTTCCAAGAGCAGGGTCAGTGATGACACCGATTTGGCTCATTTTAGTGAGGGAGTCCAAGAACTCTTTGTTGAAAAGGAGATTAGAGGATCCGATTTGAGTGAAATGGGGACTGGTCGCGGGATCAGTTGCAAGTTCGTCGTCGATGCGGAGCAGTCCTCTTCTCTGTTTCCCGTTCCTGAAGTAGCTCAGATCCCATTTAAACTCTGACTTGAAGTCCATCGCCACGTTGGTATTTAGACTTGGGTCTGAGGAGTTAGTTGTGGCAGGACAAATTTTGCGGAGGTAATCGCCGTAAGTCGGGTCCAGGTTGGGATCAGGCAGCCCCGTGCCCAAAAAGTTGTAGAGACGATCCACGAAGAAGCGGCACTGAGCAACACCTACGGTGTGCGCTCCTGTAAAAATTCGCAACATTGAGTGAGCAAAAAGGAACAACATACACATGAGACTTTCGAATCAGATATATTATCGTGACGCTGTTGATTATGGTGGTTCATAAGAACCATGTGACATGCCACACTAAGTAGTCTTTTTTTGGGGGCGGGGGGGGGGGGGGGTAAGTTTAGCTACTGGCGAGAAAGCAAAGGAAGATGCAAAGGGTAAAAAATGGGCCCAACTCGCCACATTATGAGGAACAAAAACCCAACGTCACCATATTTAGAGAACAGCTTCCAACAAGGAGGATTCCTAAAGTTTTCCACTTGCCCCTATGACCTCTAGACAAATTTTGCTAAGTCCTCTTGGGAATGATCGCCAACCCACTTACCTCACAAATTTGAATAAAAAAAAAGAAAAAAACACTGATAATGTGAGTCTGAATCACTAGCAGCCTGAGTCTGCAGCGGAATAGACGAGCATGGACTTGGAGTTAAACCTGACTTGAATCTCTCCTATTGCTGCCGGTACAATAGCCATTTGATGTGATCTGCAGGCCTCATAGAAGGGAAATCAATGTTGAGATCAGCTTACCGAGAAGATTGACCAGGTCCGCCTGAGAAAGATTTTGTTTTTTGAACGCTGCCGTGGCCTGAGGAATTGTGAAGTTGGGACCTGGCAGGAATTTTGACGGGTCGGCCGAGTGAGGTCCCCGTGGGAATCCATCCAAGCGACCTGTAAGTACGGGGAAAGTGGGTCCGCCGAGCTGCAGATGACAACATCTACAATGAATTAGGAATCGAGCTTAATGCAATACATTAAGACATGAGCTGCTGCTGCTGCTACTGCCCAACTTCTTGATCCAGTTGCGAAATGGGTCGAGTGTAGCTAGCGCCTGAGTGGATACCATTGGCACTGTTCAGAAGTAGTTATGGAGCTGCAAATGCGTTTATCATCTTAAAACGGCCAATCGCAACATGAGAGGCACAAACTGCATCAACGGACGTCCTGTCCCGCGCAAGAGGAATATTGCAGATTGTGGAGAAATTATTAGTTTGCAACTTAGTTAGAATATGTAATACATTCATGAGATATAAGAATTACTTACAATAGCTATTGAATCCCGCGCGGCAATGGTAATGATATCGGCACACGATACCGTACCAGGGCAAAACTCTTCCAGAGCTGCCTTGGCTGCGTCAATGACGTTATACCCTCTCACAGTCAAATCGGGTGGTGAAGTTCGTTCTGTGAATGTTCCATTCTCCATTATGGATGCATCACAACCCTGTGTTTGAGACATGAAGAAAACCGCAGAAATTGAATTGTCAGCGGCTCATTATGCAACTTTTACTGCATATCTATATCATCAGTGGGAGATTGGGAGCGTTTCAAAGTCCTATTACATTTGATAATATGTTACAAAAGCATGGCTAATGTATTGTATTGCAGCATCCGAGCTGAAGAGAGATTTGATATCTGTACTTGTTGGTCAGTTTATGGGTTGCCATAGATTTTGTACCTGGACAAAGCAGTCGTGGAATTGCAAGCGGATTAAGCTAGCTGCGACCGTGGGATCTGCGACGAACCCAGCAAGGACGACGTCCGCGACTACCACCTCAGCACCACTACATAAGCCGGTATTTTCATAATACCCAACTTCAAGATCTGCTTGTACTGTAGGCAGTTTGAAGTCACAGACTGACTGAAGAAGAAAAACCGCAAGGAGAACTCGGGTGGTGACCACACTGATAAGGCCTCTGGAAGAAACCGCCATTAAACTGTGTGGAGCTAGAACCAGCAGAGTTAGCTTGCTAGCTAATTAACGTTGCTAAAATTGAGCTTTAACCAAAAACACTCCACAAACTTCTTGAACAGACCCAGAGAATGAGCCCTAGCTAACTATTGAATCCCTCTGCGCTGCACAAGAACCTCTGTTACAGTCACAAAACTTCAGTGGAAAAATTTCATGGGCACTGAGGTCCAGTCCAAGCAAAACTAGCAGAAACTCAGAAGTGCAGAACTGTGTGAATACGAAGAAGAGAGTTGGATTGCGCCTGCATTTATACAATTGACTGTGTCCCCTTCCAGCCTTTTTTGGGCTCGCTATATAGCCAAAAAGCTATATATAGAATATTATAAGTATTAAAATCATATGCTTTTGGAGAAATTCAGTAGCCATAATTCGACTGAAATCAAAGAAAAAATCAATAGGTTTCTATATGTGGTTCAAGTTGGTTTAGCCAAAAATAGAAGGATGTTTTAAATTTTTACTTTCCTATTTAGCTCATAGCCAAATTTGGCTAAATCGTCCTGTGGATGGTTGCCAGTTTTCTTATGTAAACACAAAATTTGACCAAACAAACACACTGAGTGAGTGTGTCCCTTCCCAGCCTATTTTGGCTGGCTGGCTATATATAGCAAAACATCTATGTATTAAAAATTAAAAGTGTTAAAATTGTGTGATTTTTGAGATTCTCAATGGCCAGAATTCGACCAAAATTTAAGAAAAATCACTACGTTTCTACACATGGTTTAAGCAGGGCAGCCAAAAATTATAGAGGAATGTTTTAATAATTTTACTTCAATATTTAGCTTGTAGTCAAATTTAGCTAAACCTGCTTGTGGATCATTGCCACTTTGGCTACAACACAAAATTGATTTTAAAAACCATTGGTCCTGATTCCCTCCATTATTTTACCGTTCCACAACATAAGCACGTGCTTGTTGATATCTCGTGCGAAGACAACTTGCATATAATGTACTTTTGGCCAGCATGCACAAGTGGCCTCGTGTACCTTACCCATGACAGAGGTTTCATCATTAATTCTCAAAATGATGAAACCCTGAGAAACTTCATTAGCCCAACGATAGCACCCAGCAAAGGGGGAAGAAGGAAAAAAGAGAGAGGACCCAAGTCTGAGCCAAATGATCAGAACCCAAGTAGTTCGCAGAAGGCAACTTGCGTATAAGCGTATTCTTGAAACACTAGGATTCTGAATTTTGGTCAGCATGCACAAGTGGCTAGTGTACCTTACTGATAATAGAGGTTTCATCATTAATTCTCAAAATGATCAAACCCTGAGAAACTCCATTAGCCCAGCGATAGCACCCAGCAAAGGGGGAAAAGAAGGAAAAAGAGAGAGGACCCAAGTCTGAGCCAAAAGATCAGAACCCAAGTGGGTCCCAACAGGGCACAGGAACAAATCATGTTCCAGAGCCCACTTTTTCAAATGGCTGAGTCAGAAAAGAAAGAAAACCACTTGACCTCACTTTGCAAAATTTTCTGAGACCTGTTCTGAAATTGTTCAAAACACTGGGATACCCCCAATATCTTCATAATACATAGACTATGGGAGTTAACATCCCTATTAAGTGCTATTGGAGCTGTCAGAACCCATCTTTTTGAAAAACTTAATTATTGTGGCAAAGTCTGTCATTTATTACTTGTAGGTATGGTATTTGGAAGGCATGGATATTATTTCTGAGTGCCTACTCCTTAAGAGTTGGAAAGAAATTATGCATACTTCAAGTTAGATTTACAGGGAGGTGATGGAGGGAATAATTAATAAATAAATTTTAATTCTATCACATTCACATAGAAGGTATAGGGTAATGCCAAAAATGAGTTGGCAAGTGTTGTTTTGTTAGTGTTAAGAAGGGGGTAAATGTGTTGAGATATCTTACCCCTAGGAATACAAATATATATGCTTTTAAAGGTTTGGGTCAATGTGAGTTAGAAGGGACCAAAATTGGTAAGAAAAAACATTCCTTAAAATTCATTTTGGAAATTGTTTTTTACACTATGTCATATTGTGACAAAAGCATACGGGTACTGGTTTCAAGGCTTTTATTCCATTGAACAATGACACCTGGCAAAATTATACAGGAAGGGAAGTGCAAAAAATCTTAGCATGAATCATCTTATTTTCAGCATGCTATTGACTTTCTTTCTTTAAATTACTTTTTATCCTCAGGAAAAATTCGTAATTCAATATTTTCACATGATATGAAATAAAAATTTCCAAATATAAATATTTTCAATATATTGTCTGATTAAAATCAAGCCCTTAACAAGTTTGAAATCCAACTCCATCAAATTTACAACTTAATTCTTGAGAAGTTTTACAGTATCAATTTAAGACTTTAAATTCTCCAACTCATCCTTTCGAGAATTATTTAACACCAAACATGAGTTACAATGTACAATAATTTATGTACATAAATGTGCTTAGTTTGTAATTACCTATACTCTTCCTTAGCTCCATAGCCCAGGGTCAGTGTCCACATTGACAATAGGAATAACCTTTTTTTTTCAAGAAATCAGTTCAGTTTTATGTTTTCATGATTTACAATAGTCTACAATGATTTTGTCATATGAATAATGACAGATAATAGGCTGTGATAATTATAAAGGATTTTAAAACCTAACTTTCATATTTTCATAAACTTTGTTTTTTAAAAGTAAGAAAATTATTCAATGGCGAAACTAAGCTAGGGTAAGGAATGTGTTAGAGTGAAACCCAATGTGAGCTCAAGTTTGGGTTGCTCATCAAAGAACTGCCTCATATGGTGCTTCCAATGCATGGTCTGGTGATGCCTGTAGTTTCACTCTCAGCCATTGAAAATGATTAATGGCCATCCAGTTACTTGCACGATCTTGGTCATTTTTTCCTGACATGACTTATGCCTGTTGAGAAGACTTTAGTGGACTTGAGACTAAATCTATGCAATGGTAAGGAGGTTTTAAAGAGCTTTTTGGAAAAGCCAAAAAGTCATTGTGCATGTTACGACTCCAGAGTGACAATTTCTCAATGCACTTGTGCACTTTGATTGGTGGAATTTTAGAGGTTGATGACGATGCTGAACTGGTGTTAAACCCCCTCTATACGTTGGGGTAGGGGGATAGTACATATATTGTCACCTTTAACATTTAAAGGCTTTGTGTTAGCCTGCAATAACACTTCTGGAAGTAGTATTTGAGCAGTGAGGATGCCTACATTTCCTGGACCCTGTGAAGTGCAGGGTGAAACCAGCTCATATATGGGATAAGTCTGACACCCATTGCAGTGAAGGAAAATGTTCTCACTTGAAATACTATCGTTTCAGTATTGAATAATTATTGCGCTTTCAAGACTTCATGTTGAAAAGTAGAATATTCCCGAACATTTTAAAAGATTTTCTATTTCCCTTCACAATTTCGTTCTGTGAATAATTTTTTTTTCCCCTTAAACTTCTCAAATCAATATAATTAGGGTAGAGAGGTCAGTCATAGAACACTTAAAAACTCAGATGAACCATGTGATAAATCTAGACCTTGGTTGCTTTTGGGCTCCAAAGACGGATTGTAGAAGGGTCATTGTGCACTTATTGCTTTTTAGATTGCTCAATTTGGTGCACTTATGCAAAAGATATTTGGTAGCTCTCAGTTTTATTGCCTCAAAACCAATTTTTACCGAACAGCTTTTAGACCTATCTTCAAGCAATTCAAACTCGGTAAACGCACATACAACATTTGACACATATCATTATTCCATGTCATCATCAAACATTTTCATCTTCAAACTAATCAGCATCCTTTGAAAGGATGGACACCTTTATTCAATGGATGAAATTAACACTCAAAAGTGGGCCACAAAATGTTTGGTGATTATACCATAATCAAATGTTAAACCCTAAAACTTGATCACTCTCCCACACAGCATCGACATTAAACCCTAGTCCCTTTCCCCAGACCTTTCCTCTTTCCTCTCGTTCTGTTTTTGTCGCATGTTTCTGTTCTTGGTCAGGCTCGACTCCTCTCTCTCCCTTTCGTCTCCCGCTCAACTTTTCTCTTTCCCTCTTGTCTCCCACTTCCATTGCTCTTAGGTGGGAAGAAAATTTGGGTTCCTCTTTGACCCTCTTTGACCCTCTCATTTCCTGCTTTTGTTGGTTTTTAGGTAGGAGGAAGATCTCGTTCGACTCCTTTCTCTTGGTTTCCCTTTCTCTTAAACACACATTTTAAGCATGCTCCTCTCCCACGTTTTGTGAAATTCCAATATTCTAACTCCAAGTTTTTTGAAGATTATAACTAACTCTAAGTGTTTTGCTATTGTAGATGCTAGTGCATTTTGTGGTCGTGTGCTAATGGTCTTCTTCCAAGTGGTCTTGAACTTCTTGGTTCTTTCTTTCGTGTTCTTCAACCTCCCTTGGTGCTGCTCCTCTCCTTTGGTGTTGCTTCTAATGGAATAACACCCCCCCTCCTTCTTTATTGTGTTGCAAATGGTCTTCTTCTTGGTGGCCTTGAACTTTTTGGTGCTCTTCCTCATGTTTTTGAAACATCCTTGGTCTTGTTCCTCTCCCTTGGTGTTGTTCTTAATGAATCAACCCACCCCCCTTTGCTATTGTGTTGGTGACTGTCTTCACCTAGTGTTCTTGACTTTGGAACTATGGAGTTCCTATTGGTGGTTGAACCATTAAATTGTTGTTCCTTGAATTTTTATTCAACCCTCTTGCTATGGTTATGTTTATTATTGTAGTAGTTTTAAACTTATCCCCCCATTCTTTATTATCTTGTACTAATTCATTAAACACCAAGAATTGCTCCTCTAGCTTACTCTTCTTAGTCGTTTGTTTCACCACATTGTTGCAAAGATGTTCCAAAGATGTTGCAATTGCCTTCCTTTTTTGCATTCAAGCCCTATCTTGTTGTTGGACCTATTTATGAAAATGTGTTGTCCAACCCAAGTTCACACCTTTGTATCCAAGAGGGCGAGCTTGCATTCCCTCTTTGAAATTGCAAGAAATTTATCTTTTGCTTCTTTAATTGTTGTAGATGACCAAGCTACAATGAAGGTAGTTGATTGTTGTTTGTAAATTCCCTTTCAGGTGCCTGTTTTGCAACAAACATACTATCTAATTTTTGCTTGTATTTTTGTAAAAGTGAATTGTGTGTGCAAATTTGAAGCATTACCTTGTGAATTTTGTGGTTGTAGTTTTTGATGGGAATGGGATGCGCACAAAATTTGGCGGAAATTAAAAAGGTTTCCCTAGTTAATGTAAAGGATTTGAATATCCCTTAGATTCATGTAAACCTTAAACCTTGTATATGGACAATTGTGTGATATTTACCATAACTTGGAAACCCCATTACCAAACTTTTTCTCCTTGTATTATTAAGTCCAATTGCTTATCACCAAGCTTTTTTTTTCCACACCAAACATGGGGCCTTTGTAAAATTGGCCCAATTTTTCCCTATAACCAAACATTGAAAATATTTCATGTTTCCCCCTTACTTTAATGAAATTCAGCCAATCAACCATCACCAAATGGGTCCCTTGTAAATTTGTTCAAGCTTTTTACAAACATGAGCACCAAAATCCCTAAAACTTGATGGGCGATGAACAATATGAAAAACTTAAAATAAAATTATTTTGAACCAAGCATTTGGTGATAGGCTAAAAGGCAAAAGCACATAAAAATTATTATGTTTGCACATAGGCCCATTGTCGCACTAGATGGATGTTTGGTGATTGGCCTATCTTTAGTGATGGGCCTTTCTACCCTAGTGTCGCAAAATGACCAATACATGGTTTTTCACCTATGTGAATTTTAAAAACCACTTGCAAGCCCGCAAATGTGCAATGTCATTTATTTTCTTCTCCTATGTGAGTTGGAAAAAGCACTTGCAGGCTCGCACTTGTGCAATATCATTTTATTTTTTCTTGTGTGAATCCAAATATCATTTATGGGCTTGCAAGTGTGCAATATCATTTTTTTCTTTCACATTTGTTAATCTAAAAAATCACTTGTGGGCCCACTAGCATGCAATATCAAATTTTTTCTTCATTTATGTGCATAAAAAAATCACTTGTGGGTCAACAAATGTGCAATATCATTTATTTTTTCACATATGTGAATTAAAAAAACCATTTGTGAGTTCGCAAATGTGCAATATTATTTTATTTTATTTTGTTTGAATCCCAAAAGCCAATTGTGGATTCACAAGTATGCAATGTGCAACATCATATTTCTTTCACATATGTGAATTTAAAAAACCATTTGTGAGCTCGCAAATGTGCAATATCAATTTTTTTTCTTTTGTGTGAATCCCAAAAGCCACTTGTGGGTTTGCAGGTATGCAATATCATTTTTTTTTCACATATGTGAATAGAATAAACCATTTGTAGAACCACACATGTACAATATCATTTTTTCTTCATCATGTGAGTTGAAAAAACCAATTGTGGGCCCATGAATGTGCAATATCATTTCTTGCAATAACATTTTTTTTCACTTATGTGAATTTTAAAAATCATTCATGAGCCCACAAGTGTGCAATATCATTTTTTTCCTTCACCTATATGAATTAAAAAATCACTTGTGGGCCCAAAAGAGTGAATTACTATATTACCTTTACCATTTTTGCATAAATTAAGTTATTTTTCATTTAATCAAACTTCTGAAAAATTATTCATTATTTGTGCCGAAATTTAATTAAATTAAAAAATTCAACTATCAAGTTTTGACAGTGACTTAAAATTGAGGCAATTTAGACATAGTAGACTATTCCATAACATTACCAAAACCTTGTTTATTATTTTTTATAACCATTACCTACCAAAAATTTCAGAATTAAAAAACAAAGTGCCAAAGTTGAGATTTCAAATTTTAATATATGTTAAATAGTTTGTTGCCGAAATGGTAAAGGTATTACAATATCATTTCTTGCAATGGTTTTTTTTTTCCACCTATGTGAATACAAAAAAAAACACTTCCAAGCCCATTGGTGTGCAATATCATTCTTGCAATGGGTGAGATTTCAAAGGATTGGGGTTTGATCCCGGGGCCCTGTTTGTAAGTTTGAAGGTGTTCTTTATGACATTTCATGTCCAAATATAATCAACTGAAAATTGTTGCATTGCCACATATTGTACATATTGTACATGCTCACCAATTCACTTACATGAATGCAAATGAATTGCGACTTTTTTATAAGGGAAAAATTTATGTATCGCATTTATCATACATCTCAATTTTTTAAATCACTGTTTTATGCTACCCAATGTTTTTCTTGAATGCCAGAATCCTAGCTCAAAATAATGCAAGGTGCCAAATGTACCTATGAAATAATCACATTAGTTGGCAACAATGCCTCCTCCACCCAACATGTGTAGCCAACTTGTAGATATTGAGAAATTGAAATAAAAACCATGAGCCGTAGTCAGATATTGTAGATACAATGGTGATGGCATTAATTTTCTAAATCTTTGCAGTTCAATCATCCCTGGGTAGATTCAGCCAAGTCTGGTTATAAATCATAAATAAATCTGTAATCAACCTTCTATATCTTTGGCTACACAATAAAAACCAAGTATGCAACTGTAGCCATTTTGACTGTTTTTTTTTTAAATCGCTGCTTGGTGACTGGAAACCTCCAAAATCAGCTTTTTTTTATTTCTGTTTTCTTTTTGGTGAAATTTTGCCAGTAAAAAGAAACTTTGCACACTAGTAATGAGTTCATAATATCAAGATGGTATCCAAATATTATAATTTTCTTTGGAAATACCAAATCTTGTAGTAACAGTCTCCAAGACATACATTCACTGGTTTGGAATATGAAAAACTTCATTGAAGGTTAATATTATTTGCATAATTGATTAAAAATCATGCAATGTAAGATTATGTATTTGAAATCATAAGAACATCTCCACCAACACACTATACAACATTCTTTGAATGAAGATTAATAAAAATCTGCCCAATGGGCTAAAGAAAATGGGTGAGGTTCAACATTTTTGCTCAATATGCGAAGGCTAGCAAAAGCCACAACATAGTTTAACACTGGTCGTCATTGACCAAACATATTAATTGGTCCAGTTGATTTGCTATTATTAGTAGGTGTTGAGTTTTCAATTTCATGTTTGTGGGTGAGGCTTGGGATGAATAAATAAGTTCTGTTGCATGGAGAAATATTGTTGGATGGCCAAACACCAAATATGGTGGGAGTTGCTGTAACAACATTACCAAACAAAATTACTAAAAATGTTTAGTTTGTCTTATTGAAAGAGCCACCTCCATATTCTGTCATGTGTGCTGTCAATTTCAAAGTTCAACATTTGAGAATGAGAACATACTCATACCAAGGTTTTTCATCACAAATTGGCTACTGTATTAATATCAATTATGAAACTTTCAAAACCACTGCCTAAAGCAGTAGGATATCATCACCTGGTGTGTTTGTAACTGCCATACTAAGCCAATATAAATATGCAAAGTATTGGGAGGTGGGTTGGCCATTATTCTCAAGAGGACTTGGCAAAATTTGGCTAGGGGTCAAAAGGGCAAGTAGAAAAATTTTGGATTCCTCCTTGTTGGAAGTTCTTCTCTAAATATAGCGACCTTGGATTTTATTTTTCAAAAAGCACTTGGAGAGAATTTGTAGTGTATTTGGAGGGCACTTTCCCTCCTAGAAATTGGGACGGATATTTTGCCTACTCCTCAAAAGCTGGGAGAGAAATTATGCCTACTTATAGATGTAGGATCCCTCCCACTATTGAGGAGATCTACATAGGTTTAGTTGATTATAAATTTTCTTGCATCCTTTATGAATGGTAAAGCCCATGAATGGGGACAATCCCAAAATGAGGGGCCCAACTGGGCAGGTTCTTCTTTGTTGGTCACCTTGGATTTTTGTTCCTCATAGTGTGGCAAGTTGGGCCCATTTTGAACCCTTGGCACCTTCCTTTGTTTTCTCGCCAGCTAGCTAAACTTAGCCCCCTCCCCCCACCCCCCAAAAAAACAGTGCCTAGTATGACATGTCGCAAGGTTGTTATGAGCCAAGGTTGTTATGAGCCACCGTGATCAACAGAGTCACAATAATATTTCTGATTCGAAAGTCTCATGTATATGTTATTCATTTTTACAGGAGCACACACCTTAGGTGTTGCTGAGTGCCAGTTCTTCCAGGATCGTCTCTACAACATCTTGGGCACGGGGCTGCCTGATCCCAACTTGGACCCGACGTACGGCAATTACCTCCGCAACATTTGTCCCGACGCAACTAACTCCTCAGACCCAAGTCTGCTTACCAACGTGGCGCTGGACTTCAGGTCACAGCTTGGATGGGAGCTGAGCTACTTTAGGAACGTGAAACAGAAGAGAGGATTGCTCCGCATCAACAACGAAATTGGAACTGATCCCACATCTAGTCCCCATTTCCACCGAATCACCTCCTCAAATCTCGTTTTCAACGTAAGCTTTCATCAACTCCCTCAAGAAAATAAGTCAAATCGGTGTCATCACTGACCCTGCTCTTGGAAACATCTGAGATCAAGTTTGCGAGATCGCAATAGCTCCCGAAACCATTTTCACACCATTCCAGCTGGAGGAAGAAGTCTTGGAAGCTCATTCTGCATTTTAAAAGAGCTGTAAAATTTGCAAATATTATTAAATACAATTTAGAAAATTATATGTATAAATGCAATTTGCGCATAATATGTACATTTTAAAAGTCAAAGCGTTCCAAATTTTTAAGTGGGTTTCAATCGGCATCTGATTATCGATCGTTTTTGCACGCACTAAGTGGCTTATCTCCTTTGATTGTACTAAACTCCGGATTCTGCTACTTGACAATAAAGGGGAGAGTGGTGAAAAAAAAATCTTATATGAGTTTTGGGATCTGCTGAATCCTCGTGATTTGCTAATTTGTGTTTAGTCTTTTTGTCTCTCTCCGGGAGGCCGGATCGGTAAGCTTTCTGGGTTTGACTTTTTGACTCTGGAAGTTATTCAAATAAAAAAGAAAACTCATTTCTCTTAGTGCCTGAATCTGTGCCGTGGTTAGTAGCGTGTTCTACACCTGGATAGTTCGGATTCCGAATCCGGTGGTCTGCTGCAAAACATTAATTCATTAATCAATTAAAAGACATTATGTTCTTGTGCAGAATATAAAGAACATGTAGAACCATGCAGGGGCCGGAAAACATGTGCAAGAAGACAAGAAAAAAGGCACTGGACAAAGCTCGATGGGGGTATTTAGCGTCTTGCGAGGGGGCAGTGTTTTCCGAGTATTTTAAGTGTTCCTTTGGCTGGGCCTTTCAATCTTTTCTGCCTCACCCATATTAGTACTAAAGCTACTCCAGCAGTGTTTTTTGTTGGAAGAAGTTTGTTGTTTTTTGTGAAAAAAGTGGAGAAAGTTTTTCATGTAAATTTGATTAAGTTTTCTTCTTTTGGAAAAAAATCTGCCTAATTGAAAACAAAAACCCTGTGCTCAACTTCTTTTCTGCTTGGATCTCTGGTTTGTCTTTTTCTTCTCTCTGTAAACTGTGTGAAGCTGGAAAACTTTACAGTAATCCAAGATAAAAGAAGGGTGAGTGGAAGTCCCCAGGAAAAAATAAAAGGAAGAAAATGCGGAGAAGAAAGACACAGTCAGCTACTTACAGCATGCCAAATATCTGCAAGCTGTGGTATTTATTGCTTTCCGTGAACTACCCACACGGATCAGCGATTTTTTCTTCAATTTTGTTATGCGGCAAAGATAGCGAGCATCTCACATGAGATTTAGCAAGAGTCAGAATTTTTTGTTTTAATGGGGGAAAGACTTGAGGAAACTGTCAAAAAAGTAGAAAACTAACTGAAAATTTGCCCTAAAACAGTAGAAATCTGGTGAAAATCCATTATCACTCCTAGTACAGTAATAAAGGACATCGCCCGCCCAGCAATTTGGACTTGACTGGCATCCAAGAACTTTTTTGCTTTACCAACTTTCTTGCAATGGACTTGGTGGTGTTGTGTGGCAGCAGTCACTTCAAGATTTAGATTTTCATAAACATGAAGCTTATGGTATATTAATGCCCTGGTGTTACTTCTACCATACCTACAACTGATGTTTGGCACTTCTTTGTCCAATATTTAATTATTTTAAAAATGAAGTTTGATGGTTTCGATTTTATTTTATTTTATTTCAACAGTTGAGGATTAATTAAACCTAAACCCTAAACTTTCCTAAACCCTGAACACATCTTGTGTTGTGCGTTTGGAATAGTGACCCAATGGCTTTCAATTTCAACAAATATCAATTTTTATTTTTTTCAACTAGATCTTTTGCAAATTATTTTGTGCAAAATATCAGCAGTAGGTGGGGTACCTACCAACAGAATGGTATGACAAAATGTATTAAAAGGAGAAAGTCAAGCCACTTGGGTGCACACATATGATCCCTGACTTCCTATTCCTAACTATGTCATTTCTGACCTAGGCTGATGACAGGGGAATCAAATATGTAGACGATAAGATATATTGAACCTCATACATAAAGTCTAGAAAGGACAAGAAAGCAAACCTCAAACGACACACAACCTCCTCCTCGTGCCTTAATGACATAATGCAATGCGTGGGCCTTGTACTGAGTCACTTTGTGACCTGTATAAGGTGACGTATCTTCATGGTTATAAACAAGCCGCGCATCCCATATGACTCTACCGTCTTTGAGAGTGTCAAGCTAGGTACCAAATGTCAAAATAGAAAGTGTTCAATAAAGTTCCCACACAATGAAGCCTGTGCAGTTCAAAATGACACCTGCTTTCTGATGAATACCCTTCAAAATTGAACTTTGTGACCCACCAATACACCATCCATCAAAAACCCTCGTGACTGAATTGAGCACCAACCACAACTGAGTTACAAAGGTTCGACCTTGGTAAATTAGCTTGAAAGCCTTTCCCCCCATACTAGATAGAAACTACCACCTTAGGTGAACCAGTAGTTTTTATGGTACCACGCAGATAAAGAACTAAAAATCCCAAATGAACTTTGTGTTGCTTCCCCCCATACTTGATAGAAACTACCACCTTAGGTGAACCAGTAGCTTTTATGGTACCATGCAGATAAAAAACTAAAAATACAAAAAACTTTTGTGTTGCTTCTAAACATTGTAGATATCCCATCCCTACAAAAAAAAAAAAAAAAATACAGGTCCCCAAGTCCAAATTTAACAGTGCCTTAGTTAATTTTCAGCTCTAAAAGGCCTTTCAACAGAAGGTGAAGGTAACCAGTGTAGGTGCCGTTGCCAGTAATACGTAAAATGTGCATGGGTGGGTATCGTAGGTCAATAGGTAGGGAAATTTTGTAAGTGGCTACAATGTAGATGGCTACACTGGATAAAGCACGTGGTGGCGGCTGGTGAGGAAATGATACAGTAGCCGGCATGCTCTATGTGACAGTATTAAAGACGAAACGGTTGTGTCCATTCCACAGACCATCAATTGTACACGCTCCGTGTACTGGTGGGCTGGTGGCTAGTGGACTCTGATCCACTCTAGAGCCTGGAGCTCCAATGCATGTGAGTACAGAATACAAAAATAGCCAGTCCCAAGGTCGCAAAAGTCAGGTTGCCTATGAAAAAGGTTGGTGAATGTTAAATCGGCCAAAGGAAATGAATGCAGTCAGTACGAAAGTACTGCTGCGATTTTTTCCTCCAGTCTGCCCAATTGCCCTTTTCCAATTTTCTCAAGTGACACCCAGGCGTATTTTGCACTCCTAACATGTCAAAGTAATATGTTACATACCCCTCTATATCAGTGTTTTAGGGTTTTTAGGTTTAGGGTTTCTCTTTTTTTAACCTAAAGTGTGAACTGACGAATCTCACAAAGGGATTTTTCTTTTTCCTTCCCCCATTTCGCGAAAGGACCCCTTGAGGGTTTTTGGAATGTCGTGATGATGAAAACAACAATAGGTCACACATCACTCTCCTAGCCCCCAAGAAAATGACAATCCACACAACCATCACCTGGGATAAACATGGATCGTCGAATCTTAAGCTTGTAATTCATCGATTTCGTAACCTTAATGTCAAGTCAAAATTTTGTTTTGCCATGCTTGGACTCTTGTAACTAGTAACTATTAAGACTATGCAATGTGCATTCTGGATTTAGAAGCTTTCAATGAGAAGGACCATTGAGGCCCAACAACTTGGAGTTGGCATTTCCATTCATCAACGATGAGCCATTGAGTAATGAATCATGACTGATAGTGCTACAACTAGTGGCGGATTGGAGTCATATTTTAAAAGTCTTTCGAAGCTAAAGCTCTGAGCTCAAAACTCTCAACTTGCAAGTTGCAACCAAACCCTTGCACATTGAGGAAGTTTCAAAACCTTTAAAGCTCCAATGCACTTGTGCTTATCATTTCACGTTTTATATGTTAATGTGTTTAAATGATTTCTTTTTCCTTGTTGTCTATATGTTAATGTGTTCGTTGAGGCTTTACATTGTGACAGAGTGTGTGCAATGTGCATTGTGTACACACTACATTATGTACATTTGAGAGATAGTTGCAACATTCATCCAATGCAAGTGATTTCAATTTTGTTTCATCATGACTGGCACAAGTGATTTCAGGTTTTGTTTCATCATGGCGAATAACCCCATGAATTTGAGTTTTGTTTCATCTATAGTAGTGCATGTATTTGGATTTTGACATAGTGATTTCGGGTTTTAGGCTACTGGCACAGATATTTAGAATTGTGTAGTAAATTACCTATCATTGTGCCATCATCATGTTATCATCGTGCGCAAATAATAATCATCATAGAAATGTGAAGTAGGAATTTTGGTCTTGACAAGTGTGTGAATTAAGGTTTTTTTTCAGTCCATTTGCTTGTTAGTTTTTTTCATAACATGGCTCCTCCAATGTTATCATGCAATTTCAAATTTAAATATTTTTTTGGTGCTCGAATCCCGACAGAAGGTCTCATACCCCCCACTTCTAGCCTTGTTTCTTCTAATGTACTTGAATCAAAAACACTAGTGAACAAAGAACCTTTCTTCATGCCCTTGAATTACAATATTTTTCACTTGAAATATTTGTTGTAGATCTAGATGCCTTTCTTGAAACTATTGTCATAGATGTTGATGATGAATGTGTCCTCCTCCTAAAAAACCTAAATAGGTTGTTGTTGATGTTACATGCAAATTTCAAAAGATTTGGGTTGTGAAAATGCCATGGGCGGAGCTAATTTTTAATGAAGTTGGGTTGGTTTCAATTGTGAAATGCCATGTTTGTACCAGAATTGAAAGGAAGGAAAAATAATTGGTTGTTAAAAGGGATTCTATTGATAAACATGTAGGTAAAAATAAGGGTTTTGATGGTAAATGGATCATGGATCCCAAATGTATGCATGTTAAAAATGAGATTTCTTATTATTCAACTTTCTACAACCACTATTCTCAAACAACTAAATAGTGGTCAAGTAATGGAGGATAAGTGGAAATTTGTTTAATTTGCAATTATTTTCAACTTGCTAAGTAATGGTAAGCCAATGATTAACTATGAGGATTTCCAGCCCTTGTATGAATTTCTAAAGTTTCAATCTAATCCAATGAATCTAAAACATTTGTCTAATGGGGCTAATTGGGAAATTACAAAATACATACAAAATCAAGTTCTAAAGGCTACTAAACTTGTTGTCCAAAATTCCAACTTTATTTTTCTTACTTATGATGACGTCATAACCATGGATAACGCAAGTTGGGCAAATGTGCATGGCTACATTATGCAAGATTGGTGTCAAATACCATTATTGGGTTCATTCATGGTTGGGGTACACAAAAGGAATGTCTCGTCCCAAAATCACTCTCCAGATAGTACTTTGAATGACCTTACATTTACCAAATAATTTATTTGGTAGATTTATTTCTTTCATTAGATACACACATACTTCTTGATTAAAATGGTGTGATTTTTTGTGACTTGGATGATTGAAACATGTCGTTACATGTTTTAAAAGATGGCTCAAGAATTGATTCTCCCACTACATAATTTTATAAAAAAAGATTCAACAAGACTAGCAATATTTGTTCAAATTGCTCCATATTTTGACCACAAATAGCATGAAGTATGTTTTATATGATGACATAGATTTTTTATATGATAAATCACCAAATTGTGTGGAATTGATGTTAAAATCTTAGATTTTTTCATAAAATGAATGCACTAATAAGGACAATCAAATTAATTTTGTTAATTAAAATTTTACATTCCAAAGGTTTGGAAGAAGCATAAGAGACATGGGTGGAAAAATTAGGACACAATTTGATGTTTTTGATAGGGTTTTGACACTCCAAATGAAAGTATGTCATTTTAGAATGTCTATGTAATCCTACATTCCTTTTTGGTTTATACTTGAACATGACATTCAAAATTATTGATTTGAATCATTCATTATAACACTTATTGGTTGAAAGCCTACACATATATATCCCCTGTTCATTATTTAACATCTTAAAACATTCATTTTGTTAAATCATTAGTTTCAAACTTAAGACATAAAACAAACGGGTGTCATGGTTCCTATTGTGCAATACAACAAAAGGTGTCCTTGTATGTTAAGTGATTTCATTGGATTTTGAATGAATTCACTAGTTGTAGTGAAAGGGGACTAGTGAAATAGTGAATTCCCTGGTCTAGTGAACGAGGACTAGTGAACTACACCCACATTTTGTAGTAGTGGTGGTACCCCAACTATGAATGCACACAATTGTTGAATGTGGAGCGAATGTTTTTTGAATTTAATGCTAATAGCTTAACTTTACTAATCATGAATTCTTGATGACATAAGGAGATCTAAAATAAGAAGATTTAACTTCAAAGCTAGTGTGTTTTGGTGCTAATGGGTTTAACACCTTCCAAGGCCTTAGATCAGAAATGACAATCCAAATCCAACGTCAATATGCTCCATTTGTTGTCAATGTGCATTGTATGGCACATTAGACTAATCTTGTAAGACAAACCCTCTCAAACCTACCTTTGGTTTCTCACATTGAAAATTTGTTACAATGTTTGTATGGTTATTTCAATCATGGGCCCCAAAAGGCATTTCAAATTTACCAAACTAGCAAAGATCATGGAAACTAACAACAAGAAAATTATGCGAAACATTAAAACAAAATGAATTTCTATGATCAATCTTGTCAAGCGCATCTTATTTAAATACCACATTTTTCTCATGAAAATGACTTTGGATGCACCCATAATACCTTCTGCCAAATCTAATTTGTATGTGATTTCATAACAACAATGAAGATCTGTGAAAGGGATGTGTACCACTTGTTGTATGATTATCAGTCCTCTTTTGAAGGTAATGTGTTGAATAATTTCACTGTTTTGATCAATAGTGTTCATGAGAGCATTAATCTCCATTGGATTACAAATCTAAAGACTAGAATTGATCATCTAACTTTTGAATATACTGGGTAACACATGTGGGCAACATCTTTAGATTAGATTAAAGTATCAATTTTTGATACAAGGGACATATATGGAAATGTTGTTACATTTGTCAAACAACAATGTCAAGAAGCTGCCACTCAATTTATTACTAAATTATAAGGTCGATTCCCTACTCAAGATTTTATGGATGCATTGGGTAATGTTTACCCACAATACTGGCTACAACCAAAACCTGAAAATAATTCAATGTTCATTTGGTAATCATCAAAACAACTCCTTGTCAACCTAAAAAGGTAGGACTCGATGAAGTATGGGTTTTTGGCTTGTTTTCAATTGTTTTTAACCTTCACATGTCTCTATTTGTGCTTAACATGCATGATAAACAATGTTAAGTTAACAATGCAAAAACCTTTTGATGTCAACTAAGTCACTAAATTATGGAAAACCCTTATTTCTTCTCAAATTTTAGAAAATATAATCCTAGAGTACATCACATTCACTAAACTTGTTGTTGTGCAAGTAATTGGTTTTTATTGAAGATGAATTTTTTTTTCACATTGAGCTTCATGAAAATGGAATTGTGGGATTGATTCACCATGCATTTGGAGCTTGTCATTTGTATGTTCAACTGAAAGTTTTTCACTTTACAAAACTTTCCTTTTGGAATGGTTATTCAAAATTGGAAGGACAACAAGATTTGTTATGGTGTAGGAAGTTCAAGCTTGAGATACTACCAACTTGCAAGTTGTTTTTTCCTTTGTATCCTACCTAATACCTATCTTTTTTTAATTTATGAGACTTGTTTGGCATTTGGATTTTTGGATAATGAATAGTAACAAGGGCATTAGGTGTTGTTAAAATGATTTGCAATATTTATTTGGTTTGAAGGTAACAATAACCAACTTGTTGTATTTCAATTAGCAAAATGAAGGTATTACTTCTTGTCTCCATGATCTATGGTTCCTTGGAATGTACATCCAACCCTTTTTTTTGGGCTTACAAGAATTTTTCTTTGCATTCTATATAATTACCGATTAATGAGGTTTTTTTGCAAGCTAGGCTTTACGCTACAGTGGGCAAGGCCTTTTCTGATTAAGGTTCAATTGGGGCCCCTTTATAGCATATTATTAAAATTAAATTTAAAATAAAACTCATTAGCAAAAAACCAGATTGAGGATAAAATGTAGTTGTAAATTTGACTCAAAATAATTCCTAGTAGCAAATCAAAATTAATCATTTTAATTCTTTTGTCTAAAAAAACTACATATTTTCCCACCATGTAGTTGGACAAATAGACCCTTAATGTGTCCATGTGGCAATTCAAGTTCCAACACAAACTCCCATATAGCAAACTTAACTAAAATTAAAAACTCAAAAATAAACATTGTTTTATACCCCTAACATGTTCAAAAAATGCATAACATGGACCCAAAACATGCCTAGGCATGACAAGGTGAAAACAAATAAGGGTGAATGGGTAAAGTGGAGGAAAAAAATTTCAACATTCACTAGTAGAAAACCCCTTTTTTGCAAATACATTTTCAACTAATGTTTGATTATAAACCAAATCAAAAATTACACATATAGTTGCAAATTTATGTTTTGCAATTGCTAACCAATAATGTCGACAAGTACAAGTCAAAAGTGAAATTACAGTCGAAAGTATATGCCACGTGTGAACACCACAGTGCAATACCCACTACATGCCACTACTCACCAATTTAATTCAAAATTGTTCTACCAATTTAGTCAAGGGATGTTGTCAACTACATTCAACTAATGAATGAATTTCATCCATTAACTCGGTATGATGTCAACCAAAAATATAATTACAATTTTAACTAGGTTACAACTACGTAAGTTGAAAATTTTGACTATGTTGCAACTATGTAAATCGAACATTTGGTTAGTGGCACACTCACAATGTTGACACGTGACACATTCATAAAATGTGGGGTCAATGAATAATCAATGACACATGGCATGCTCACAAATTTTGGGGTCAATAAATAATTAAACGATAAAACATGGCACATCCACATCAATAGGTTAAGCCACATGGTGCCTAAACATAGGTTAGGTTTAAACCTAGGCACCTAGGCTAAACCTAAACATAAGTCATTTAACACAAGCTTAAGTTAGGGCTAAAGCTAGGCACCTATGTTAGGCTTAGACTTAAACCACATGGCAATTAATAAATGAAATCCTATTTCATGTGGTTTAACCTTTAGGGCTGAACCTTTTTTATTGGTTCTTCCCAAATGGCTATTACATTTTCATGTTTATTGAGACCTCCAACAATCCTAGTGCACTCCTCTATATAATTTGGATTCATAGAATGGAAGCTAAACAATATGGGATAAAATTTTAGTTGTAACCTAAGGTAGACATGCCTAGTATTAAACATTTGACGCTAGATCATTATAATTTTCTTGTCCACAATCTATTGGTTTTGGAACTTAAAACAATTTTCTAGTCCTCCACTTGGTGTATCCAAATTTGTGAAAAACATTCTAATCTAATGGAAAATGCGCAAGACATGCCCTTCCAAAGTTGAGGGGTTGTGCTTTGGTTTTTTTCATAAGTGTTTGGTATTATTTTGAAGCTTAAGCTTTTCAACTATTGTTCTTTTGTTTTTTCACTTATAACAAGTTTGATAGATTTTGAGATAATGCATATGTAGCATTTAAAATCCTAAGAAATGAGTGAGAAATGAGCAAGATATAATTGTTGGAAGTAAGGGGGGCCTCGAGACAAAATTTGAAACAAAATATCACTCTTTCTCTTCCTACATTTTCTATTTTGTTCCTTTGCTTTTGAGGTTCAAAAAAGATTTGTAGCTCTCCATTTTGCATTTCCAATGACATTAAAAAAACATTCAATTTCATTCAGAAATGAAGAAAAACTTGAAAATGTTCAATGGTATAATACCGTTTGGTGATAAGGGTGTCTACTTTAATTGTAACCCAATTGCAATTGAATTGCAACTCAAATAGATATAATCTAATTGTACAAGCTAATCTAAACTTAATTAAGCCTAGACCTAAGCTAATAATCTACCTAGCCTAGGTCTACTAGGTAATTATTTATCAACTGCTATTTAATTGTGTAATTGTATAATTAAACAATTAAACATATTATCATCATTTATTAAATAATATGGTGATTAGATATTTTTTTAAAACTTGGCAATTGAATGTAACCACCTATTAAATAATTAATTATCACTGAATTTTTTTAATTCTAAATTCATTATACATTTTTAATAACATTTCATAAAACAAAGAATTAACTCAACTATAAATATTCAATAATAATTTTTAAATGATATATTAATTATTATAATTATTATAATGTAATGAGAATTGATAATTGATAATTGACTATAATTACAACAACAACATTAATAATAATATTGTAGCTAATAGTTGAGCTAGGCTAATTATTTCACTATTTTTATTCATATTTTTATCTAATTTTGGAAATATTAAATGACTTAATATAATAAATATTCAATAGAAAAATATAGATTTTTAAATATATACTAATTTTAAGTAATAATAATTTCTGAAATTGTATGATAATTTATTGAATATATTTACTAATTATTCTAATCATTATTATAATTTAATCATAAATACATAAATAAATAATTGTGTAAAAATTTAAAAATATTGGAACTAATAGCTAAAATTAGAATAAAATTTTTAATTCTAAAAAATATTAATCATGTATCATTACATGATATGTTGTAAACTAAAAATTAAATCTACATGGAAATAGTAAATTACACATGTACTGAAAATATTCCAAAAATATATATTAATTATGTGTCATTACTTGATATGTTGTAAACTAAAGTTAAATTTATATAAAATAATAAATTATGCATGTATTGAACATACACATTATTAAGTTGATTTATATTTCAGAATTTCCTTAAATTTTATTTTCAAATTTAAGTGTAATATTTATATGTGCAAAACAATTCATCATACATAACCATTCATGTATACAAAAAACATTCACATATACCTTAATAATGAATGAATTTTTATTGTAATTTTACAAATATGATAAAACATCATATGTATAAAAATGAATAAATATTAGAGTTCCACAAAACTATTAATTATATATGATTACTTATTTTTTGTATATTACCATTTGATTTACAAATAAATAATAAATTACATATATTGAACATACATTATTACAAAGTCATATTTCAGAATTTATTTCAATTTTATTTTGAAATTAAAATTTAATTTTTACAGGCATGAAGAAAATTTAAATCATACATAAACATTCATTTACACAGATAAAATTTACATGTAGTTTGATGCTAATTAATTTTAGCAATTTAAAACAAATATTGAGATATCATGTCTATAAAAATATATATGTATTAGGATTCCACAAAAATTATTAATTATGTATCATTACTTGATATGTTAGAAACTAAAATCCAATCTACATCTAAATATTAATTAGGTGTATTGAATATGCACATTTTGTTGTTGAAAATTCAAAAAAATTACCAAAAAATGGGTTTCAAATGTTATGTCCATTTATACATTTTATTGTCCAAAATAGTTGAACACTAGTCAATGTCTTGACTATGTGCCAACTAAAAAACTTTAGATGTCAAGAATATTTTTTAAATGGCCCCTTAATTGAAACATGTTTCATATTGGAGGTTCAACTTGGAACCATTGTTGATGTCAAGAATATTCGGCAAATGACCACCCAATTGAAAAATGTTTTCAACTATATACCAATATAGTAAATGAGTCAACTTAATTGGTAATTGCCATAAATTTATTTTTAAATTTAAAAAATCTTAGTTGAAACATAATTGCAAATGTCATGTAGTTGAAAACTTTTGGTTAAAAAAAGGGGGTTTTCTACTAGTGAGTATTTTTGTACTAACTATATTTATTTCTTTTGGTTAATTTAACATTTTTCAAAAAAGATTGGGTGAACTAAACCTTAGTTTATCTTCAGTTATTCTACATTATTCCACCTTAAGTTATTATGGATTATATTTAATTATTACAAATTAATTCATTTTGGATTATTTCACCCTATGTTATGTTATATTAAACCAGGTCCTAGGTTCTTTTTAGCTATTATAAAATATTTCACCTTAAGTCATTATTAAATATTCCACCATAAATTATTTAAATACATTTTTCATATTATTTTTGGTTATTATAGGCTATTCCACCCTAGGTTATTTATGGTTATTCCACCATAGGTTATTTTTAGATGTTTTACCTTAAATTATTTTTGGCAATTTGACGCTATTCCATGTTACATTATTCTAATTTTATTTTATTTTTTTTGTTATTTTAAGTTATTACACCTATTATTATAGGTTATGTAACAATAGGCTAGTGTGTAACTTAAGGTAGAATAACTTAAAACATGTTACAATAACTTAAAACATCTTAAGGTATAACTTATAAAGCTTAAAATAAAATACGATGGAATAACCTAAAATAACTTAGAATATGTAAATATAGTCAAGGATTAAATAACTTAAAATAACATAAAATAATTAGAATAACCTAAAATAAAATAATTTAAAATATTAACCTAAGGTGGAATAACCTAAAATAATTCAAAACAACATAGAATAATTAAAAATAACCTAAAATAAAATAGCCTAAAATAACATAATGTCACATAGTTCCAAATAACCAATATAGCCTATGGTGGAATCACAAGTAGTTTGTATTTCAACCATCAATTTTGTGAATACATGCAACTATGTCATTTGCACCTATTCATACAACTATTAATTATTTTTGATATTTTTATACCTATTTTACAATTACATTATGACATATCATCTTTCCATGCAGATGATTTTAATATGTATTTCCATCCAAACACATGGTACTAAATCCCATTAATTACACTATTAACTAAAAAATAATTGCAACTAATTTTACATAATTGAGTTATGAGCATATTGGGGGATATCCTTAAAGGACTATTGAAGTTATGGTTTAGATACATTAATGGTACATTTATAGATAAATTTTAGAATTTTTTTAAACTTAATATTAAAATTTAACAAAGGTTAATAATGTATATTAATAGTGTGAAAATGTACTAGGATTATTAAGGTAATTACTATAATTATTTTATGAAATTAATTGGTTATTGTTTTAAATCTAAATTTCATCAATTATTTATTAATAAAAAAATTTAAGTTCTTTTACAAGTTGTAACCTTTCAAAAACGAATTATTAACTAAATAAATAAATAAATTACTAATTGAGTGACTATCTAGTTTATTTAATTATTAAATAATCATAAATACCGATATTCATTATTAACTACTAAATTATGAACTTATTAACTCATTTAGTCGATAAGTAATAAATAATCAATAACAATTAAATAATTTAGGTCATCAGTATTTTTTATTTAATATTTAAAATTTCACTAATTATTTATTTAGTTTAATATTTACTATCCATAATTTTTTATTAGTAAATATGAATTATTAGATAATTGATTGAATATTAAATAAATTATTAATTCTAAACTTGTGAACTATATAGGAAATCAATTTAATAAATTAGTAATTTGTCAACTAGACAATTCAAATTTTCCAATTTCTAATTTATACTTATTCGTTCTTTGCCATAACTCTTTATTAGTAAATATTAATGACCAGATAATTCAATGAAAATTAATTCATTACTAATTTTTTTATTCAATTTTTTTATTAATAGCTTGAAATGAACAAATATCAAATATATCAATAATTATGGAATATTAGATACTAAAATATGTGATTGATTAAATTATCAGATTAAATTATCATCAATTAAAAATTGTAAATTATTTCTTGATTATTCTGTATTTAAAATTATTTTAAAAATAATGTTTGATTAACATATTAACATATTAAATAAATTCAAAATAAGTTTAATTAATTATTATTTCATAATTTTCTTTCTAATCAATTAATTATTAGTAATAATTCATCAATAATTGTTAATTGATTAATCAATCATTAGTAATTGAGTGAAATTATTAACTCATTAAAATACTAAATAAGTTTCATTTAATTAATTATTATTTCATTATTTACATTATATAATCAATTAGTTGATAATATTATTTTATGAATAATTAATATGGGTTGGACATGAAAATTATGTCATTTTAATATGACCTTGCCACTATAATTTAATTATAAATTAAAATAAACATCGTACAATTGTTAAAAAACCATAATATAAAATTAAAACGTAAATTTTTAATATAATTTATTCATAATATGAAATAATATGTGTTAAATATGTGTTAAATATAGGCTTAAGATGGTATTTAGTTGTAAAAATTATAATACATAATTACAAATGATGAATAGTTGTGTAATCACAAATTGGATGGTTACATAATACAAGTTTTCTTGTAGTGTTAATAGTTAGTAGATAATACCTAAGTTAATAGGTATTAGTTGATAGGTAGGTAATATTTTTAATTAATTAAATTAATTACATGTATCTATGTATATGTTTATTAGGTTTTGGTTTAGGTTAAAAAGGTAGGTCAATAGGTTCAATTAAATTAGATGGGTAGGTTAATTAGATAGGTAGGTAAGTAAACAATGAAACACATGATGAATTTTCATGGAATGATATTACATCTAACACTTGATGTATTGGAATAGAAATTTTTTCACCAAATAGACTTTGAAGCGAGATAGATTGGTGTTCATTGAAAACAAAACATGTTTCCTCAAGAAATCTTACCTCATCGTGTAAGGTTGGTACGCTCTTGCACAGACCAAAGTTTTGGTACAATAGGTATGTCCACCTCATACCTATGTTTGGTACCCCCCATGCAACAATTCATGTCATCAACACAAAACTAGAACTTGTGGAGCTTGAGAGATGCACCTAAGAATTGAAACAACATACCAAAATAAACTTAAGCAAGATCATTAATTATAATCCTCTTGGAAATTGCTCTTGAAATGCAATATTACTAAGTGGATTTTTATAATGCAAAACATTGAAATGTATGCAAGGTAGCGAACATCATTTTATATGCCATACACCATCCCCACATGTAGCTTTGAAGACTTCAACACCTCCAATAGTTGAAAACCCAATCGTGCCTATGTGAATCACCTTCTCAACCTAAATGCAAGTTTGCCTTCCATTTGCAAAAGCCAAATATCTTTTCACTTCCCAAGTGTGGGGTTCTTGCTGTGAAAGAAGAGTTAGGGGATAGTTGTGGATTGCCTTTTCAAGTTGTTCCGAGCTATTAAATTGGGACCTTGTTCAATGTAAAAGAAGTTCCTTCCTGTTAGGTCCTTGTTTGGAATAAGTACTTTTATTAAATTCATGGTAAAATGTCAATTGCTTGAAAGTTTGAACATAATCATTAGATGAACTGTAGCATACAAGCAAGCTCCACAATTCCCAAATTGTTGAAGCCAAATGTTATGCATTGTTTCTAACATGTTACAAATAGGCATGTCCACAAGATGTTATAATGTGAATTTTTGCAAACAACAATAAATGTAGGTCTACTTCCATTTCATATATTTACTACCAATATGCAACTTTGGAATGTGAAAAGGATGTCAAACTTACATGTGTCATAAATCCTCCCCATAGTTTAACATGAAATGTGTTAGAAATTAAAACAATTTTCCAATTCTTGAACTCTAGTTCCATTAGCAGCCCCTAACAAATACCACGAGGTCCATTCACGATGGGGATACCAAAAATGAATGTCTAACTAAAAAAGGACTACAATGGATTTTGTTTATTTTACATTATTATAATTGTAGTGGATTGTTGTATGACAATAAATAAAATGATGTCTTCTTAAATTAACAACAATATTTTAGAATAATGTGGATACTATGTAAATGTCATTTTGAATCTTGTAAACTAAAGGAATCCAATGTCTAAAATAATTTTTAAAAAAATAATCAAAAGTAAAACATAAAATCATATAATTGATTTCAAATTTTTTGTACAACAAAAACATGCCCCTTTCTATGAAAGTACATGTTCACTAGATGAACTTGATAAAACCAAATCATAGAAAAATTTCAAAGCCTTGAAATTTTGAAGGAAAAGGTTGCAAGGCAAAAAACTCATTTTAAAAACCATTTGATTAAAAAATTATGTTCAATGGGTTCAAAATGTCTAATTTTAGATGCAAGTCACATGTGCAAGATATAATCTTATCAAAAAACATGTTTGGTTGTCCTTTGAAATTCATTTTGGGATATTTTGAGTTTTTTTGCATTTTTGGCATTAAATTAAAATATTCATACACAATTATGTATGAATGTGAAAAATCACCATTAACACGTGAATTATCTTATATTGGATATTCAATTTTTCTCACTTACGTTTGTTTCATGTAAATGTTATGTGTAAAAAATAGATTAAAAAAATCCTTAAATCTTTTTTTCCTTTTTTGGTACCCCAACCGTGGATGGACCCACCAACATTTGATGGATGCATACCAAAAATAAATATTTTTTCCAAAGATGTGCCATTTTTGTATTCACAACATAATGCCTTGTGCTACTCTTACATCTTTGGTTTGATATGTTTCTTTGTGTGTTTGTCCATCAATGGACTCTAATGAAAATAATAGGTTTGTTTTCTATCAACCATCGATTCAGTTGGATCACCAAAACCATACACAATTTGCACTATGTTCAAATTTCTTTGGGCACTATTTGCCATGAACCCCTTGAAGTTTGGATTAGGAACAACCTTTTTTTGCCATTACCTTGTTTAGTTTGCACCACATAACACTTTGAAAGTCTATGTCTTTTGATTGCATGTCACACATTACAATTATCATTGTGCTTTATCAAAACTAAATCAATGCAAGTTCATCCATCTTGCAATGCGCTTCACATGATCGAACATGAGTTAACATGTTTCAAGATCACCCCAAAGCTACATCCTTTTCACCAAATCACAACCATTACCATTGCTTTATATAGACATCTTGAAAAGGAACATGCATTTTTCCTCCAAACATTCGTCTAGGTTAACTACTATCCTAAATGTAATCATAAACATTTTTTAACTTTAGAGTTAGAATGTTGTCAATTTTTCCTTTGTTACTTAGATGATGTTAAATGATGCCACCAAGTTTTTGATGTTGGGAGAACACAATGTCATGAACTTGTCCATCACTTGGTGCAATTTGTCACCATTTAGAAATTCCAGTAGACCTTCACCATCTTCATTCAACAAGTGTTCAACCAAGAAGGTCTTGTTTGTTGCCATTGTAATTGTTGATGTTTTGGTTGATGGGGTGCGAGAAACCTCCACCTCAAACAAAACTTTGACTTGCTCAATGGCCACTTTACACCTCCATTTTAAAACATGATGCTCATGTATACCAAGATGAATTACATTTCGACTCAAATTATCTTGCTTGTGGATGACATATTACATGCAAGCTTTACATGTGTTGAGAGGTTTCAAAGTTAACCATGGTCCTCATTGTTGGGATCTCTTTTTGGAAATATTGATATTTTGTCAATGCAAACATTTTTATAAAAAAACATTAAATGAAATGACAATGGTTGAAAACAACACATTTTAGATTTTTATGTTTCTAATTCAAACAAAAACTTATTGATTTATGATAGGAGCAATCTAAATGGCAAACAATGACAAATTGGTAATTTTTGTGAGTTTTTAAAATAAGAATTTAAAGGTATACCCTACTACTTCCAATGTTGTCATGTTTTTTTCTTGTGTATCAAAAATGTGGTCAAATCATCTTCATAGATAGGTAATATTTGGAGATAATTTTAGTTATGAATTACTCCTTGTGGCCATCCATTATCTTCCTTTTTAATGGCATTTATATTTGTTTGGCCAATGTCACAATATAGTTGACACATATTCCCACACTATGTAACTAGAACCTATTTGAGTAAGGTTGAAAATGCAATCATAAGATGAAGCAAAACATCATAAGCCCAAAACATTTCAATGCAAAGAGGCCATTTTGACTTGGTTGATGTTAAACAACTTGACATTGTGCATATCCTGTGAAAGCTAAAAAGTTTTGGTTTGGTTTTAAAAAGTAGAATGATACGTGGTTTGGTTCTTTTGAATAGCTCTCATTTTGACCAAGTTGTCCAGCATAACAATTCCCCCATTCTACTAAAATAGGTACAACTCCAAGGCTATTATTGGGGCCCTTTGATTTTAACTTTTGTTCTGGCAACCATAATCTTACTCATTGTTACATTATAAAGAAAGGTGAAAATCCTTTAACGTGTACCATGTAGGACGAAAAGAGCTTAGTTTTTTTTACCTTATATTTTGAACCCCATAAAAAATAATGAATCAAAAGTTGTCAAAATTTTTAGAAGGGCTATATTTTAAACTATTACAATTATAAATTCCACCACAATCATCCATGTGTTTTTACATAATAAAAAAATGTTAGGTAAAAAAGGCAAAAAAAAGGGTGACAATATGATGAGATTTTGGTACACCTTAAAGGATTTGCACCCAGAAAAAGAAAGCTTTGTTTTTGGGCACCAAATTTCCTAACTGTTTGGCATGTAATTGATATTATTTATAGATGTAATAACTATAAGCAATGTAAAAGCACATAAGAAGGGGAGCCAAAAATAATGGCATTATGGCATGAACTGTAAAGAATATAGGAACTATTTAAGGCCTATTAGAGAAGCTTTTGATTTAACATTGCACAATCGCACATTAAACATTACTTGAAATGCTTTCAGGGGTATCATGACCTCCACATGACTATGTTGCATATAATAAAAATGCAAAATGAAAAATGTCAAATGGATAAAATTAAAGCCTAGAAGTCTACTATTATGAAAAAATGGGGTGATTTGTAACTAGCTTTACAATTAGGTTTTTGAATTGTAATGACCATTCACAACTCATTTACAACTCATTGCAACCCAACGTATTTTTACATGCATGAGTGTTATTAAACAAATTACATGAATTACAATGAATCCAATTCATTGTATGTGACCATATACATATGCAACTCTTGAAATTTAACTACAATTATGAAGGAATAATTATTTTGTAACTTTAATGCAATTAGTTTACAACTACCATGGTAAGATAATGTTGACATCATTTTTCATCGATCCATCAAAATCTAACACGTGGCACTATGGTGGATATTTTTTTGAAGTATTAATCACCATCCATTATGATTATTCATTTACATGGTCTTAAATTGTGACACATGGCATAGTCAAAAGCTACCACATGACATATTAATTGAATTTTTTTAAAAATAGACATTTATTCAAATAACTAGGTAGGTCAACATAAGCATAGGTAGGTAGAAAAATACAACTAGCTATTTATTTACTTAATTAGAAATAGCTAAGAAGGTGGAAAGGTAGGTGAATTAAAGAATAACCATGTAAATATTTTTACTTTTATTTTGTCTTCAGGGTTAATTTTTGAGTTCATTCCAATCCATGTGTTTGTTATGAACACATAAGAAAAAACGTTTGTGAGATGATATTCAAGGACAAAAATTATGGGTTAATCTTTTAGTTGCACATTAGTTGTAAATTGAGTTATAAATAGGAAAAGTTTTTCCCACATTTTTTTGTTTTTAATTTTTAATTTTAAATATAAATTAAATAAATAATTATTTGATAATTATATATGTGAATTAATTATCTTAAATAATCTTTTTTTTTTGGAATCAATCAATTTATTTTAGATCATTAATTAATGATTACCAAATAATTAATGATTTGAATGTAGGTAGATTTTCAATAGTTAATCATATGGATTTGCAAGATGGATTATTTGGATTATCTGAAAAATTAATTATTTTAATTCAAATAATTAACTTAAACAATTAATTCAATGTGTTTATTGTGTATTGAATGAAATTTCCTTTTGATTCTCATATTCCCAACTTGACATAAAGGTTGCCCAATAACATCATCTACACCACTAAATTTTTGTGGTAAGGGAATACTTGGACTTTTTTTTCTTGGAATTAAGAAATGGTTATGTTTTTGTTTGCCTTGTATCTGTACTTGGAATGTTAGGCTGCTAGATGTAATAGTTGGTGATGAGGTTTTGTGTCCACTTTGGGGGGGGGGGGGGGGGGCCAAAACTAACTAATGTTTTATGGCTAGGAATATAAAGATTAGGAAGCATTACCCAATTATACCTTTCCTAAAATGCTTTTACACAATGTAGGATGGATCAATATTAGGTCCAAGGGGAGATGCAATTCTCTCAATGGTATTTTCACACATATGTATTTCTTCATTGAAGTCAAGGTCATCATATGGTGAAGATTCTTGTGGATAAAATTACACTCGATAAACATTATCTTTTGGATCCATGACGTTTCATGAATGTGGCGGATTGAAACACGGTCTATTATGTATGAGGTTGAAATATGATCTATTGAAACTCTTGGGCAATCCTTGCACAAGCCTATCTCTTAAGGACATTTCTTAATAGTCCTCATTGTGACCTATAATGGTCGATGTTTCCATGTTATTTCTTGAATCAACCATGATTGAGCTTGCTTCATGTTTTACTTTCTTTGCTTTGATCAATGCCAAAATATTTGAACTCTCCTAATTCAATTATTTTGGTTTAGTTGATTGGATTTCTACAAAATTTAAATCTATGATGACTTTTTGCTTGCCTTTGTTCATTTGAAGTGTTCCTGATGCTCTTGCGTTATCATCATTGAGGTTTATGATATTTGTAGTTGAATATAATTTTTTTACATTATTCCTAATGCATTTTGAATATTGATGTGGTTTCTTCTTATTTTTGAAAATATTGATGTGGTTTTTTCTTGTTTTTAAAAGATACATACAAAAACAACAAGAAATGGAGTTTGATTCAATACTTGTTGAGGAGGCACTTACAACATTATTTGTTGGTGTTGTTGGCATTTGATGATGTTGGTTGAAGCTATTGTCCTCATTGTCAAAGGGCAATAATTCAATTGTTGGTAATGTTATTCGATGGAGACTCCTAAAGCCACTTTGTTCCCTGTTGTCAAAGGGTTACATCTTGACTACAATCTTGGTACTATTTGCAAAAAATTAGGATGGAACTTTGTAATTAAATGCAAAGTATAGACTTGTAGTAAAGACAAAAATTTCTTGGAATTACTTTGGGTATTGAAGCTTCATGAAAAGTAATGCAAACTTGGATTGCAACAAAGATAAAACTTGTTTTGAAACCATTTTGGACATTTAATCTTGATGACACAAGAATTGCAAACTTGCATTATTAGAATAGAAAGACAACTTTTCTTAGAACTTACAATAGAGACAAAATTTTGAACTACTTTGGACAATGAAACTTGATAGAAAATATGTAAGGAAAGAGTTGCAAGAATGAAAGAAAGGTAGCATGAACAAAGAGAGAAAGAGGGGGTGAGGGAAGAGAGAGGAGGGAATGCTAACATTGAGTTAAACCCTCCTTTTTTCAGGCCCTCTGTAACACCGTGCATAAGTTCTAAAATCTACAAATTTTGAAAATTAGTTGTAAGTAAACATTGGTTAACACTGAGTTAACACCAATGCACCTGCCACATAGGATTTATTGTTAGCTACCACTGAAGGTGTGGTGGACTCATGTAATTTTTTTATCATCCTAAACACTGGCCTACCACTGCCACGACCACCGGGCCTGGCATGGCCATAAGATGCCATCCATGTACACTTCAGGCAATTTCTTTTCTGTACAACACCAGGCCAAACCCTAACCCTAAACCTGGGCCATCACAGTTTTCAGCTCTTAGCAAGACGAGAGAGTGTGTGGTTTTGTGGTCCGTGAGCCGTGAGCAGCCATGTCCTTCCATGATGCTCATTCTTCTCTGCAGGATGGCGTCCACAAGCTGCTTTCATGTCCATCTCCTTCCGCCATGCAGGTGCTCTGCACTCTTTCTTTTTCCCCAACTCGGCTTTGTTCTTTTTTTTCTTGGTTCCTTCGTTTTGGGTTTGGAAATTGAGTTTGCAAAGCAATGCATGCATGAAGTATGGTAGTTTCTGTTGCTGGAATCAGAATTCCGAAGGAAGAGGTAAGCATCTGTTGTTGTGGGTGGGTGGGTGGGTGGTGCAGAGATACTATGAGCAGCTTTCTACATCAGGATTGGGACCAGGCCTGCAAGTCCGGTACATCGGAGGAGAGATTGGCAAAGGCGAGTAATTTTTTGCCCTCTTTGTTGTGGTTCGTGCGTGTTGTCGTTCTTTGTATTGTGTGCGTTGAGGATTTTGTACTCATGCCACAGTATATAGGGTTTTGGCGTCCCTATTTGTTAGGGTTTAGGGTTTTAGGGCAGGAGTACCATCGGAGGCCCTTTTGTGAATGGTGCAAGAAAAATGGTGCAACAGGTGTATTTGCAGTGAAAGACTTTAATGCAGAAGAAGTGGTTTTGCAAGAGCCCATGCTTGTAGGTGCACAGCACTCCAGCAACAAGGTCAGTGTACATGGACAAACATTTTTGCATCATGATTTCACATATTCTCTTCAAAGTTCTCGAAATCCATTTCTTAGAAATTTTTGTTTCCCTCTGATGTGTGGAAGAAGGGACTGGGGAAGGTATTATTGGGTAAATGGGGTCTTGAATTTTAGCAGTGGTGACACGAGATTGGGACTGCTGCATTTGACAAACACTTTTCGGAATCAGGCAGATGCCATGGTATGCAGTTATTGCTTTCACTATGTGGGTTCTCTAGAGCTCCAGCTAGCCCGACGCCTTTTGCATCAAGAGGGAGATTCTGTGGGAGGTATGACACCTACCCAAACTGCTTCAAAGACTTTGTGAAATTGGGGTGCAGTCATTGCCAATGATGAAGGAGTGAAATATAATTTGTCAAGTTGCTGCAAAGACCAGTAATGATCCATGGATTTGAATATCTTTGCAGATGAGGAAGGGAGCGAGGAAGACATGGACAGGGATGAAGATGTAGGGCACTACATGGACAAAGAGGAAGAGAGGGATACGACTTCCCACATGGATGAAGACAATGAAAACTGTGGATGTGAGAGGAGTACAAGACCAAAGAAGGCACTGCCTCCAGAAGCATTGGCTGCACTTGCTAGTGGTGGTCTTCAACTCCCCCATGTTGAGCATTTTGTGCTGCCTCCAGTTGTGAAGTGTAAGGGAGGCTGCTCGGAGGACATTTACTGCAGGTTGGCATCTTTTCTTCACTGGATTTTTGTTAGATTTGGCCTTCTAGATGGAAGAAGCTCTGAGCTATATCCTGATGCTCATTTTGCTCATTGTAGTTTTTTGCGTTGCTCTTGATTGTGCTCATCATGAAAGATAGGTTATCTGACATGAAGAATTTGCATTGTTTGGTGCCTAAAATTGGTGCACTTTAGGTGGACAGATTATTGATGGCAACTGGTTGGCTGCTAGTGATGCTTGTGCAGAGGCAGCATGGCAAGCATATCACAGTTTGCTTTGTTCTGGCCCATTGTCACTTTGCAAGAACATTGATGCTCTTTCCAGTTTCAAGCAGTTTGCAGATGGTAGGTTTTTGCTTGACCAGTGAATGCAATATCCATGCAGATGTGTTTCTTGTCTCTTGACATGTGGTCATGGTAGCTGGTAACTACCCTATGTGTTGCTGTTGAAGGTGATTGCTGCTGTTTTTCAAACTGCTCCTCAGTTTTTCTCTGTCCTTTACACTTGGGTCTCCTCATTTTCCTGTTTGCTCATATGTTGTCAGATCTGAAATTTCTATTAGAATAATACTGACTCATCTCTCAGGTACCTTCAGGTTGACTTATATTGCAAGTCGAGAATACTTATGACAATTCTTGTCTCTTGAAGTTCAAAATTGCCATGTTTGTATTGTTTGTAAGTATGTTCCTTTCATCATGTTGTGGTGTTTGTTGCTTCTCACCTTCTTGGCAATTTAAGTTGTAAGCATAGTTGGAATGGGTGACAGAGACCAATGACATTTTTCACATTGCTGCTCAGGTATTTCTCACCTTATCTGGAAGTGTGTTGAACTCTATGAACACCTTAGCATGCTGTGCTGTTGCATTGTAGTTTAGCAATGATGTGAATCCACCAGTACTGATGTATTGTTCAACTGTGCACGATCACTGTTCAAATCAGGTTGTGGCTGCAACAATTCTGAGAGCTTGGAAGGTTGAAAATGAAAAATCTGGTACAGTAGCCATCAGTTCATCAAGGGGTATATCTGAAGCAACAATGTTGAAAGCATGGGAGCCCTTTGCCATGGGCTATAAGCAATTGTAAGTTGGATATCTGTGCTACCTTTAGTCATGATCTGCTGCGAGTCTCAGTTGTTCTGAGTGTTCATAGTGTGCAAGATGTTTTAAAGTTGTTTTGCAGATGGTGGCAAACAGTGACCTTGCCCGCTGATGTTGAACCCTCTAATGAACAAGAATTTCGAAACCAGATGAAAGAAATTGCAGCCCATGTGAGCCCTCTGGACATGTTTCTTATCTGCTCTTCTCTATTTCTTTTCCTTCAATTTTGGTCTAATGTTCGGAGTAAACTTCTTTTGGGAGATATTCTGACTTGTCCATGAAATTGTACAGTAGAATGTAGAGCTGGCGAAAGACAAAGGTTGGGAATACTGTCCTCTCAGTTCACATTGTAATTAATGGAGAGGGTTAAGATCTGCAGTTGACAATCTTGTGTTGTGTGTTCTGCAGTCTTTGTCTCTACTGAAACAAGCCATTTATGAAGAAGCTTTCTCCCCTCGTATCCTTTTGTCGCCTTCTAGGTGATCTCCTATGCTGTGGAGATTCTTCTGCTCCTGTCAAAGTTCAGAACACCGATGCAAGATTTGAACAACATGGGTGTGGTGACATGGGGTCTTCCTTGACATTTATGTCAAAACAGTGTTCACCCTTGATGTTTATGGACATATTATTGGAATGTTTGAGTTGAATAATTTGTAAGATACCTGCATCTTTTGCTCTTACTCTATGTTGTGTGCTGTGGTTCTATCTTTTTTCTTTTCTTTTTTTTCTTCCTTTCAAGTTGACAATTTGCAGTACTTGATATGCTTCTTTCCAATAGCCACAGCCCATGTTAATAGCATTGACCAAAACTGAGAACATAGTGGTCAGACATGTGACCATCTTGCTTATGTATTGTCAGTTCATATCCCTTCAAGTGCATTCATAACAGTAAACCCAGTGTCAAGGAAGACCTAATTGAACTGGTCATCTAAAGTGTGGGAACATGAGGGGCTTCTGAGTCTTTGGGAGGATTTGGGCAACCACATTACCTTGCTCTGATTATTTCCCATTCAGAGATTTTCAGCTTGGAATGTGCATCTGAGAGGCGGCAACACTAGGCTGAAGTATCCTTATGTTATCCTCTTTTTGTGCCAAGTGGAACAAAAGCCATACTCTTGTCTTGAATCTTGGGTCAAGTTTGACAGCTGTGTGGTACACAAGTCCAAGATGTACAGGAACAGAAGACTGTCTTTCACATTATATAATTGGTTTCTTCTCTGTAGGGAAATTGTTGTGGCATCACCAGTTGAAGACTATTTTCTCTACATCGATGATCTTCCCCCAGAAGCTAAGGTGTTCATTTGACAAAACATCCAGGGAGTCTGACTTCTCATCATTATGTTGCTGTTGCTATGATTTAATGGAGGCATAAAGTTGCAAATGGGGCATGTGCATTGGCACAAGATACTAACAGCATGACAATCTTGATGTAATTTTGCAGGCACAAGCAGGGTTGGTGACAAAGGTATATTTGGATGCATTGGGGGATGACTATGCTGCATATTGTCAAGGTATACATTCTGATCTGAACAGATTAGAATTCATTGTACCTTGGGAAATGGGCACATTGGGATTCATTTACAATAATAAGATGTCATCACAAGGGTTTCCTGTGGATATTCACAAGGTTCCTTCAGTTTCTATTCTTTGCTTTCTTTTGGGGCCTTGGGGTTCCACATAGGAGTTTATGATTTCTAGATGACTCTTCAGTCCTCTTGAACTTGAATTATGCTGTCTGTTTATGATGGATGATGCAGGCTCTGCGTTTTTTGCCCTGCAAAGCTGCATTAACCACTCCTGCACACCAAACACGAAGGCCTTTAAAAGAGATCAGGTATTGGATATGATAGTGCAATGAACAAATTGCCACAACTTTCTTTGTTTTCAGTTCATCTCTGTCCATTGCACAAATTAATAATACCAGGTATCAAGACATATAGTTCCAGCTGTTTTGGGTCCTGCTTTGTTGAAGCAGTCAGAGATAGTCTTCTTTCCACACTTTGAGCGTAACTGTAAATTAACTGTAAATTCATAAGCACAAGTCTGATCAATAAATTCAAAGTACTCAATGTGTAGCACTGTTGCCGTAGTGTGAGATGTCTTACAGAGTCTCATGTTCTGACCCTGAAGTCAGCAACTTTTTGCATGCCTTTTTTCCCTGAATTTGACCTCTTCTTGTTTTGGGTGGCAGGACAATGATGGACAGGCAGTCTTATTGGCAACAAGGCATATTAGGAGAGGAGAAGAGGTAACTTGAGGGTTATCAATGTGGTGTATTTGTCATCTTTGAAATGCTCTTGTGCTGCCAGAATCCTGACTTCTGTTTGTGCTCAGCATCTGGGCTAGCCTCTGAACTGGTAGCGGCTCATTGTGGACTTGACCCTGTGGGTTCTGGTGTGGAATAGGAAATGGAACACTGTTGTTTCTTCTTTCAATCAGTGATTTCTAGAACCCAAATCTCTTCTTTTTCAGTTGTCATATTTATTGAACAGAATCAGGTGTTTGGTGTTGCATTTTCAGATAACAATATCATACATTGATGAAGACAGCTCATTGGAGGAAAGGAAGGCAGCCCTTGCAGACTATGGATTCACCTGCCGTTGTTTACGCTGTTTGCAAGAGACTTAAAACAGAAGTTACTCTTTCTGTTTCAACTTCTCTCTGTTGGTGTCACATTTTCCAATAACAAGACCACATATTTATGAAGACAGGTTATTGGAGGAAAGACAGACAGTTACTGCAGACTATGGATTTACCTGCTATTATTCACACTGTTTGCAGGAGAATGAAATAGAACTTCTTTCTGCTTCAAGATCTGGTTCATCAAGTTGCAGTGACTACTTGTGGATATTCGTGTTTTATAATTGTGGAATGCTTGAGAATCTAAACCAGCTGCAATGCAGTATAAGAGGTTATGTTGCAGGGCAAGATATCTGTTCTCAAGTGCTTTTGTCAGATTTTCACCATCAAGACAGAGGTTGTGCTGGTCCTAAAAGGTTTCTTTAGTTCCCTGAAGAATAAGCAACAGCTATAACAGACCACTGACCTTGTTCCTAAGCAACTGGGTTACAGCATGCAGTGCATATCTTCTTCTGTCAGGTCATGCCCTAAACCTGAATACCTTTCCACTCCCATGTTCACTGAAGATCTGCACTTGGATCTTATATCATCACTGCACTCTGTGTTTTTGTATAGTTACTTGTTTCAGTTGCTGCAGCTGATATTTTAAGGGAGGCAATGTTGGATCATTCTTGACACAAACATCAATGGACATGAACATATGGAAATGCTTCACAAGATGTGATTCTTGATTAACTTCAGTGCTGTTTAAGCCTAAGACAAGAACCTGACATTCACAGAAACAAAACAATAACTCACAATGATTACCATTGGAACTTCAACTCTGCATCAAAGAAAAACGAGCTATTGCATCTGATCTTGATCACGCTTTCTTGCATCCAAAGTCCCGTACTAAAACAACACCTTAATAAACTGATGATCTCTCAAAATTGCAAGGTTTCAATGACATTGTTGCGACAGTATACTTCCTGTTTGGCAATCTGTGTAGGAGAAACATGGAGTTTGCAAGTCTGCTAGTGTTCAGAAGCTCTGTCTTTCTATCATGTTCAGAAGTTCCTCAATTGTGATACCAATGATGATTGATAGCCAACAAACACCAAAACATGACAATATCTTTGCAGAGACATGTGATGTTTTGGAAGAATGGATATGGGAAAATCTTACCTGTGCACCTGTTACTTGTAGCTCAAAATGGTCATAGTGTGCTGCTCTTGGCTCAAAAACTTGATCCTTGATTTCCCTCTTGTGTCCCTGTGCCAAAATCCACAAGTTTGAAAGCACAGCTTACCAGATTACAGGAATCCTTGACAGAAATTGTCAAGCTCTGAATGTGACTTTGTCCATGACATGAAGAGGTATCAATTCTTGTTTTCTAATTGCCATATCAAGAAAAATAATTTAGTGATCACCTCTATTCTGAGCAGTGATTCAAAGACTACAACAACTGTAGATGGTAAAGATCTGAAAGCAGCAAGGCATGGAAAAGCTTACATGATCTTGGCTGACAAAGTAGTTTGCATCATGTCTTTGAACTGTAGTGGCTCTTGAAATCTGTTTTGCTGATCTACTCTTTGAATAATACCATAATGCAGGTGAAGCAAAGTGGATTGACTCTACTGCAAGAATCTACAAGTGCCCTCAGAAATCCACACAATCACATATTGTACATACCTTCAGTAACTTCGCATTTGCTACACAAGACTGAGCATTGAAGCTCATGTGATAATTCAATTTCAAATATGCACACAATGATCGAAACAAGGGAGCAACAGTTTTATTTCATCTCTAATTTGATCACAAATTAGCAGCTTTAAACCGTCTCGATTGATCAAATCGGGAAAATAAATAATTTCACTTACCAGTAACCTTTATTTTCAACAACAATCTATATAATCAAAATATGAAGTATGTATGTTTGTGCCATTTGAACCTACCTCTTCCAAGCCTAACTACTCACGCCTTTCCCTACCTATTTATATGGATTGTGAAAAGGCATGCTAAGATCAAAACAAATTGCAAAAGACTCACATCCTGTGGTGATCATGTCAAGAATTAGAGAGACTAGATCACCACATCATGCTGTTTTTGTCCTCAATTGAGCAAATTCTGCATTTTGATCAGATTTTACTCATAAGATTCAAGCAATCAGATAGAGATGAAAGAAGAAAGCAGACTCACTAATACAATGTTGCTGTTTGATGCCATGGTGTTAGCAGAAAACAAAAAGTATGGTTTCCTCATTTTGACCTGTAAGGTGCATAGGTCTCCTGTTTGCCATCTTCATACCAATTTGTTACATTTTTCAGCATTGATAGTCTCCCAGAGCCAATACTTGACATCATCAGGTAGCCTACTTCTGCTGCACTAGCCCAAACTAGTGTATAGACAAAACCTACTCACTAGAATTTACAGGAGTCTCTGGTGTACAATGGTTTTTCGCTTGAAGAAGAAATTTGATTACGAAGTGGCTAGAAAAGATTGAGCTTGGTAGTTACTACTTGTGATTCAAGACCCATCTGCCAATTGAATTCCTGGGACCTCTCATGCCTTCAGAAAAATTGCTACAGCTCTTGGAACATACTATTACAGGAGGTAAAGCTTGTGACATGATGTGTCTTTCTTTGATGTGTAGGTTATTACAAGGATTACAGAGCTTTGGTACATTTTTATTGGGTCCACCTGGAATGGAGAGACCCTGGAACAGTGCAGTTGTCATTTTTAGGAACGTTCACCAGGTTCAGGGGTTTAGGGTGATTAGATGTGAACTTCATGGAATATTTCCTAATTTTTTTAACTGTTGGTGATTTGAACTTGCCGTAATGGGGCAGCAGAGCCATTATGAGTTCCTTATGTTATTAGGGTCACACACATAGCCAATCATAGTCATAGTAGCCAACTAGCATTCTCAAACGCTGAAATGTACAACATTCAGGGTTAAATTTTCACCACCTTGGCCCTCAGATTCAACATGAAGAGAGGTGAATGTTATATCCTTTGTTACACATTGTGTTTGAATGTACCAAACCATCCATGCATTTGATCTTAATCAACTAGATCCAAGTCCAAAGATCTTTGTGTTGTATAAAAGTTGTTTGCAAAGACTACTAAAACTCAGGAGCAGAACCTCGGGTTTCCATTAAACTAAAGATAGCAGTCAAAATGCAGGATGGGATTGTGTCAAATTCTTTGTAGTGAAATCGAAACAAAAATTTCCTCAACCCAAGATGATTTAAGTTTCCTCTAGACTCTAGGGAAAATTTTGCCTTTCTTTACATGTCTATGTAAGGACTTACTTATGTTACGGGATATTGAAGAGAGGACTGAGGCCATTACATAAAGTCTATCTAAGGGGTTTGCTAGGGATTTTATAAGAGATATCTAGGGGTTACTTTAGGGGCTTACCTAGGGCATATTTAGAGGAGATGTTTAAGAGTCTACCTAGGTCATGGGATACTTAAGAATCAATAAGGAGACTACCTAAGGCTTACCCAGGGAATTCAAGGAGACACCTAAAGACTTACTCAAGTTATTTAAGTTATTTAAGGGTTACTTAAAAAGCTATATAAAACCTTCTTGGGGGCTACCAAGGATTTTCAAAAGCTTACATAGACAGTTACATAAGGACTATCTAAAGAACTACTTAGGGAGACACCTAGGGACCTACCCAAGTTATGGGATAACTAAGGACTGTTTAGGTGCTAATGAAACCAAACTCACTAAATGATCCCCCAGCCACTTACTTGACAAAATTGTAAAAGAAAAACATTGTTCACAATAGTGTTATTTGAGACTAGTGAATTTGTTTTTTGGAAAAAACAAGCCCATGTCACCATATTTAGACAATAGGTTCTAACATGTCACCAGCATAGCATGTAGCAAAATTCCTAAACTTTTAAACTTTCCTCTCTTCCCTATAGCCAAATTTGGTAAGCCCTCTTTTGGATGGTTGCCAGCCCACCTACCTCACAAATTTTAATTAAAAAAATTGGTTGAAACTATTCATAACTTTCTTATTAACATCAAGTTTTTTCATATGGATATATTGATCTACAAAAACAAAGAGACTCTAAATTTCAAGCTTTATATGTCTAAAGATTAATGCTTTCTAATACAAATTTCATTCACACCAAGTGGTGGTTATCAAGTCAAAGTGAAGCAACACCCACCAGTTCACCATGGAGGAGAGATGGTTAGAGTGAACCAGCACCCACCAACACACTAGTTGGGAAAAACCCGTTTTGAGTTTCATTGGATGAACACTGGTTGGGTTTTGGGTCTATTTATTAAAAAAAAAGGGATGGAAAAAATAATGGAATTGAAATTAGTAAAGAAATCATTTCAGGTTCATTATTTTTTCCCTCCCTTTATTTTCCTACCTATTAAACTTAATTACTAAACTTAACTTGTCAATGGTATCTCCTCTTTTTTCTTTGTCTTTCTCTTCTCTTTCTCTCTTATCCTTTTCCTTTTTTAATCATCTCCTTTTTTCTTCTTCTGGCTAGTGGTTTGTTTACAAGAGCAATGCCAGGGTTGCACAACAACAATATCATCAAGAACAACGGAGGGCTTCACAACAAACAACATCATCATGAGCAATGTGGTGTAGCAATAGGGGTAGCACAACAAACAGCACGCTTACCAGGTCATCACATTCGCAAGTAAGCACTAGGTTGAAGGAGACTTAGTTTTTATGTTCTTTTTCCTTTTTGTCTTTCTATTCTCTTGATTTTCTCTTCCTACTTTCTTTTCTTTTCATTTCATTTTTTTTTTCTGATTTTTTTTAAAAATTCTCTTGATTTCTTTTCTATTTTATTCTTCTTTCTTTTCTTTTCTTTCTATTATTTTTCTTTTTTATTCTTTTTTCCCACTTTTTGTTTCTGTTTTTTTTTTTTTTTTTTTTTTTGGCTTTTTTTTTTTGGGTGCTTTTGTCTTCTTTTTTCATTTTTTTCTTCTATTTTATGTTCATGTGTAGGATTTGTGATCACATGGCTAATGGGAAAATATGTCATTTACATCAAGTTGGGGAAAGGAAGATCAAAAGGAGTTGAAATTTCAATTCAACATGTTTGATCAAATGCAGTTGGAGGAGATCATCAAGGGTGAGTTGAACATCTTAACTCCAATGATGTAGCTCAATTAATATTATATATTTTCATTGTGGTGCCTTCCTACCAATTCGATGAATCCAGCTCAATTGAAGCAAATGATGATCCATGTGTACAAAGAAGAAATACAATATAATTTTCATTTTATCACATGTTTAGTATACCTCTTTGTGAGGTATCATTTGTCTTGGTTGACTTTAATTAATATAAAAAGGTTTAAAATTCAAAATTATTTTTTATGGAAAAAAAATAATTGTAACCATGTTGTTTAAGTACATTAAATTGTTAAATTTATTGATTTTTTTAATATTTTAATCTATTATGCATAAAATAGCCCAAAGTGGACGTAGAATTATAAAACTAGTTTAACCACTTGCATTTGGGGCTAACATTTATTATCATCAAAGTTTTACACAAGGCTAAAATAACTATCTATGGGTTCTTTACAATACTTGTATTTTACATTATAATTTCATCAATCAAAGTTGATAACTTACAATGTTAAGTTGGTCCAATGATGGATGGGTAAGTAGGTTTTGTTAATAAGTAGAAGTTTTGTTGAGAAGTAAAGGTTTAGCTAAACATTCATAAAGGTTTAACTAAGAAAATATATAAGGTAGGTAAGTAAGGGGGTTACTAGCTAATTGTTAGGTAAGGTCAAGATGTAAGACTACAAGGTACTTAAATCAATAGGGTAGCTAGGTGGGAAAAGAATATGGAGGTTAGGGTTGGGAAAAAAACAACTAGAAAAAATTAAAGTTCAATAGCTGAAAAAGGTTAATTGTGGTACATTGTTGGTTGATGCAGGGTCATGAACCATAATAAAAAACACAACCCATCCTCTAAACAAAACAACCAATCGGTGCATTAGTGTGTGTTGGCTCACTTTGGTTACAGTGGATGGTCTATTGACATCAAACATTTTGTCCATTATATTTGTGCTTTATAACTAACCATGATGGTTACCTATGCATTCAATACCCACAAGTATCTACCAATGTTGGGTAGGTTTTTTGTTTTGTGGAAAGCCTTTGGTTCTAGTTCTAAAAAGTAAATGATAATTGTCACAATTCTAGTTATAATATCATGAACATTACTTTCACATGACGAATGAAGTTCATTCATATGGATGTTCATCTATGACTCATAATTAAATCTTAGTTCAATTTTAATTAAATTTTAGCTCATTTTTAATCCACTTTTAGTTTTTTTTAATTGATTCACAATTAACTTTTAATTCACTCTTAATTAAATTATAGTTAATTTATAATTCACTTCTATTTAAGAAGCCTTTTAAGAAGTTTCTTTAGTTGATGGGTAAATAGAAACCTCCATAATAACTTCTTTGAATTAAGTCCCCAAAGGGGTAAAAATAAAAGTAAAGCCCCATTATTTTGAATTTGTTGATCATTTTGAAGTACAATCTTACACCATAACCTTATTCCATTATTGAATGATTTTGAAGCATTTGTTGAAAAATTTAGTGCCACTTTTGGAGATTCAAACAAATAACACACATTAATAAGCAACTTGTAATCACTTTGCCAAGGACCTTGCCCAATTGTTGCATCTGCATTTGAATTCAAAAAAATTGGCATGGAATATTAGTTGCATTCATGAATCAATTCAAATTTGGATTATGTAGTGGTCAAGGACTTATTGTTCACAATGTTAAATCCTATGACATTGAATCAAGCCATTGCCCAAGTTGTTCGATGTGATAATAAGATTTTTGAATGATGTTAGGCACATCGTTGGGAAACCAATTCCACACATAAACGGAACCAATTCCAAGTTGGGTCTTTTTTTTAAAAATTTGGTTTTGGTTCCAATTTTGGTTTCAATCTAATTTTACTACTTCAAGTTAGAAGTAATGGTTAATTACATGCTAAACCTTTATTCTAGTTTTCTTTATCAAAAATTTCAATTCCAATTCTAATTGCACACCTGAGTAAATTTGAGGGTTCCAATTTTTTATGATAATAAAATCAAGCATTGATTCTCATTTGCTTCTAAAATTCAAACTTAATTTTGGTTTTATTTTTATTACCCATAATCGGAACCATTGGTTTTTACCTTCCAAAGTGGGTACTTGTTCAATATTGGTATCTACCTAATAGCCAAGTGGCTCACCTACTTACCAATTTACATAATAACCATTTACATTCCTTACTTAAGCTAAAAATACATGTTGTTAGAGCTTAAACCATTAGGGTCAAAGCAAAATAAATTATACCAAAAAAGTAGATGTCTCCATTTTAACCCTACGCCTCTCATATAACTAACATAAAGTAGCATCAAATTACGTGAAAGTATGTGTCAAGTAACATTAGTTGGATTTATTAGATTTATAAGGATACAATTTTAAAAAAATTAAAAACAAATGAATTTTAAAAGTAATAAAAAACACATTTGAAATCAATTGAAAAAATGTGTCCAAACCTACTTTTTGGTTAGAAAAATTAATGAAATTGATATGTAATAAGTTAGGAAATGAAGATCAACATATGTTTTAGCAAGTCATCAAAAAATATATATTTCCTTTATATAAGAACCTACTTGCCACCTACTTGAAACCAAAAGCCCACAATGAAAAATAGAAGTCAAAAGTTATTTGCATTTTGAAAAACCTACTTAAACTATTACAGTTTGAAATATGAAAATAATCCACATTAAGGTAAACATATTTAGTCATTGAAATGAAACATTTAATGTTCCACAATTTTATAATGGGTTTTGTTATTATTTTAAATCTACTTGTTCTAGTTTTGAAAAGATAATCCAATTGTTCACTTCATCTTGCTTACACCCATTATGCTATTGTAACCAACCCATAATTTGTAATGATAACTTTAAATTAGATGAAAGCATCAAAGGTACAAAGCACCCCATTTATGGCAACGCTTTGGATTCACACCTGGTTATTTTTTTAAAGGTTGGACATAACATCATTACAAGGCATTCACATTTCATTCACACCTACAATAATCATTTTTCTATTTTTTCCTCACCTTGAAGATTGATTACTTGAAAACTTTCTTTACATTTTATGCTTTTCTTTTCATTTCATTTTTCTGACCATTGTTTATTTCAACGCTCTCTTTTCTTGCCTTGCTTGTTCCACTTTGAAGACCGATACACCATCAACATTGCATCACACTAAACTTTACACATTGGCATCAAAGCTCACTCTATGTTTTTGCTATACTTTTTACATAATGGCATTGAAACTCTATCTATGTTTTTGGGCTCTTTTTTGTACATTAACATCAAAGTTCAATTTGCATTCTATTTTTTTTCTGTTTTTTTTCTTCAATTCCACCTATCTTTGCTTCTATTTTATTCACACTCTTTGTTTGTGTGTAGGTCATTTCATTGGAGGTGCACAATGGTTGCTTTGATGCACCATTGCACTCCTATTTATGTGATTGTGTCAAAGTTTTTTTTGTTTTGTTTTGTTTTGTTTTTTTTCATTTTACTTTTGTGTTTTTCCACTACTATTTCATTTATATTCTTTAAATTCTACTTGTGTGTAGGTTCTTCGGAGGCATTTAGTTACACAACTTATAACAATGTGCAATATCACACTCCTTTATGCAATTTCATTTAAGTTTTTTTTTTGGTCTTGCTTTTGTTCATCTTTGCTTATGCTTTGTTTGTTTTCTTTGCATTTTATTTATGCATGGATCAATTTTTGGGATGTGTTCAACTACATAGCTTGCAACTATTTTTTTCTTGTTTTGTTTGTTGTATTTGCATTTTGTTTATGTGTACATTGTTCCTTTGGGGGTGCTCAAATATTTTTTTGCTACTATTATTGTTTGCAAATCATGGATTATCAAATTTATGTTTTATTAATGATTTGTATAGTGTTGGTTGTTTGAATCTAGCAAGAAATTCTTTAAAGAGTAAGCTCATTAGCTTCCAAATTCATTGATATGGATAGAATGAGTAGCCCACAACTTTTTTTGGACCTAGTTCATTCTAACCTTTGTTTCTTTCATCAATATAGGTTGTCAAATGCGTTTAATATCATGTTAGTTGATTTTGGGCACGAGGTGAAGCCCAAAATCACAAGATGGGGGGTTTGCATGCTATGGTGTACACAAAAAACTACCACAATTTTGATATTTTTTAGTACCTATCTGAGTTTCATGCATCATGGTGAAAATTTGGAAAATCATTTTCATTGAAATTTTGTAATAGATGATGGTTTACGTACTAATCCAGCATTATGTTGTGAAATCAATCAACATGTAATTGATATAATAATCCAAAAAATGTTGTTTTGATTTGTAAAGCCTTGAAACATCTTTGCAATTCCAATAGAAGGACTAAGAAGTATTACATTTAATGATAATTTTTCCATAAATGTTTACACATACAAAAAAGAAACCATAAAAAACGGTCTGTGCCATCAAAGTTTTCAAAAAAATTTAAAGTTGTGGAATTTTGATAATATGATTTTAAAATGTTTCTTAATACCTTACGATATGATAATGTTTATGATTATGATTTTGTTTTGGCTAAAAAATGTTCTTCCATTGAATATTTACTTGGGTGAATTTTTTTAATCATTTGACAAAAATAAGATGAAGCTTTGAATTTTTTTAAAATGAAAAACTACTATCAAATAAGGGTTTTTAAAACCCTTTATTAAATTATTGGTTTGCATTTACAAAATGCACAATTATGCTCAATTTCAGGATTCTTATGATTTCTTTTAATTTTGAGGCCCAAATCATTTATATGAGATCTTTAGAATAATTCAAAGTGAATGAAATCTTATGTGTTGTTATTTTTGATAATATATGTAGTTCCAATTTTCAAACAAATTATTCGCACCATAGCATGCAAATGCCTGATGGTTATCTAGAATTTTTTTGATACAATTTGATGAAGATAATTTAAGGGATTTGATGTACAGAATTTTCACATGACTAATATTATCTTGTTTGGTATTGCAAATCAATTGAGGCCCATCATTAAAAAAAATAACACAAAGTATAGGAAAATAATTCCAATGGAAATTCAAATATTGTCCGTAATTTATAAACTTGTTCATGGTTCTAATTCCTTAATTGTAATGAATTATTTGCAGTTGGAAAATTTATTGTGTGACTTGGTTAACATGAATTTGTTTATGATGTCAATCATTTTTACAAAAATACAATTTGTTGGCTTTGAAGGAAGAACGATGATAATTTTATTTATGGAGGAATTTAAGTTGTGGTGTGAATTTCCAAGTGTGCAAGGAGCAATAGACGATACACATGTGGGTATAGTATAATAGCTCAATAAATTGTGGATTGCAACAAAAGCTTCATTGATGTTTTTGTGGGCCTTCTTGTCAATTTTAACGATTCAAGGGTTTTGTGCAAGTGTTTTTGTATAGAAATGCACATGGATTATTGACATGGAATGAGGTTCACAAAATGGGTTCCAACCATACATCCTTAGAAACAAAGGGTATCTTTAAGTTGTTTTCTTGGATAATGACCCCATCCAAGGAAGAGGGATAACATATAAGCCTTGAGTTCTTATTCAATAGGAAACATAAGAAGGGCCGATCCTTTGTTGAAAATACATTTAGTATTTTCAAAAAACTTTTAATGAATTACTAACCAAATTTGACATCATATTTTTTTCTTGCCTAATGTTTTCACACGTTGTTTATTACATAATATGTTGCAATCTAAGAATGATTATAATGTACAAAGATTTACATGGATAATTGAATTCAATTTGCAATTGGACCCATTGGTTTCAAACAATGCAAAAAGAGTCAATGAAATTCATGATGAACAAACAATTCACACAATTTAAGGAAAAACAAGATTAGGAGAGACAATGCGCATGAAATTGTGCAATTCCATGGGTCAATAAAGAACTTGAATATGAAGGTTATTAAACCCCTTCCTTCTACATCAAAATTAGAGCAAAATCTTTTGAGTTTTACTTTCATGCACATTAATGTATCAATAATTTTCAAATTTGCAAATCTTCTTTGTCAATTTTACTTCCCTAAGGAACTTCCAATGTTGGGTCATTGGTGGCATTGTTGTGTTGCATTTCAACACCGTACTCATGATTTGCTTTAAACCCGGGTTTTTCCTAACCATGTTCATTTTAGTGTCGTTGATTGCTTTTCTTTTCTTTTTTGTAATAGTCCAATTGTTTATTTAACATAGATTCTTAAATTCTAACATTTTTTTTCTAAGACAAGGCTAGTTTCATGAAGCTTTTCAATAAACACACTAACATTTCACTACCCTTTTGTGTTGCTTCAACCATACTTTGGTCTACATATGAATAGGTGTGTTTGATACCAATGCTTCCAATACTTTGAAATCCTCCTCCTTTTGTGCTAAAAGGTCCTTTGTTCATTGAATTTGGCATTGTTGGCTTGTGCACTAATGTGCTATATGGGATTGTCACTAGGGTTTGCTATGAGCTACCTTTGAGAGGTTCTATGACAACTTTACCTTTTGAATGTTGCAAAGAAGGTACATTTGTCCAATGTGCATCAACAAGTGGTGGAACTTGTGGTCCATATCCACATTTAGTTTTTTCTCTCATTAGTCGTTTTTATCAAATGTATTTTTTATGTTCAAGTGTTTATATACATCTTCTAAATCCTTCATGAGATCATGCATGTGAGGTTGAATAAAGTTTCGTTTACTGTCAACGAACTCCAAAATCGCATCATAACTATACTCATTGAAAAGTTGAGGCAAATGGAATGTTGCCTTGCCTTGCAAGTTCATTGCCCAATAATCTTCATTATGAACAGTTTTTAACATGTAGTGATTTTTTTTTTGAACTCTCCAAAAAATGTTCTCCACTTATCTTTGCACATTCAATTAATCCTCATGTGTTGGTGGAGACCTACATTCATGACAACAATAGAAATTTTCTTTCATTTTGTTGTTATTTCAAATGATTTCAAGGATCAATCTTGTCCATTCAAACAATGTGCTTGTCCTTTTTTACCTTGATGAGTGCCATGGTTTCCCCATGGTTTTTAATTCAAAGTGCCTTGATTTGATACAAAAACATCACACAAAAAAAGAAATGAAAGGAAAAATGTTTGCCTTCATCATTAGGATATTCATGTTAATTGTTGAAGTTTATCCCAAATGAATCCCAAGTGCTAGTTTTAATTCTAATTTTGATGCCTTGTTTTGTATAATTTGTTGGAAGACACTAGTTGAAGGGAAATGGTGAAGGGGTTGTGAACAACATTGATGCTAGAATATTATTGCAAATGTTCAAAAACCAAGGAAGAATATAAGTGATGTCAAAGCTTTGTTATAGAGTTCACAAATTGAAAAAGAAGCAAGGTGATGATAAGACCTAATACTCACAATGATTTTATAAATCTTCATTTTTTGCAATATTTAAAATTAGCAAAAGTTTTCCTAACTTTGCATTATTCTCTAGGTAGGATTCCACATCACATTTTAAGTTACATAACTTTTCATATGTGAATACTCTCATTTTGCATCGATTTATAACACAAATTTACAAGAGACTTACTGTCAAGGGTGTTTCAAATTTTATCTTCATACTTACCCAAACGCATAGGTACTTTATTTATGTAATGTGAGGTGGAGGTATTAAGATTTATTGTATAGGTTACTAAGGTTGAACCTTGGATTCCAGCATGGTAGATAACAGTCAATGACTAAATACATAGTGTTTCAATCACCTTTGTTTCAGTCAATTTGCTTCCTTTTGAGTTGTGGTCTAAATATAAAATGTAACCCACTAGAAATTGCACCAATGGTCATTTAAATCATTCAAAACTAGTCAAAAATGAAGAAGACATGCTCCTTCAAAGTTTGGGGGGTGGGGGGGGGGGGGGGGGTAAAAATTGATCATACACATGTCGCAACCCAATGATGATGGTTTGTTTAATCATTTAAAACCAAACAAACACTTACCCACTAATGAATGTTATTTACTTCCACATTGAACTGGATAAAGATTGGGGTGAAACATTTTGATAAAGTGATAGTTCATTTTTTATCATAGGGCTCAAATTGCACCCAAATGAAGGCTTGTACATTGATAGTAATGGGTAAGTAATGTCCCGTTTAGCAAATCCATCACTCCTCTTGCAAATGTCTATAGGCACAAATTTTTTCAATTGTTCCCACCAAGTTCCATGCCTCCTAATTATGTTGGGAGTTTTGCTTCCATGCTTGTTTGAATTTATGTTCTCTTTCCTCTTCTTTGAGTTGCTTGTTGTCTATAGTGGAAGCAACCTTGGTGGTGGTAGCCATAACCTTTTTATCGAGTGTATTATGCAAGGAAACATTTGTCTAATAGTTACGGTGCCTTTCCATCATACATAAGCTTATTTGATGAATATTGTTGCAAGTACCAATGTTGGGATAGCCTCTTTTCAAGCAATGTTTTATGGTTGGAAACAAGAAGAATTCAATCTCATCTTCCATCTTTACATCTAGAATTGTTGGGAAATTTGATTTGAATCCTACTTTATTAAATTGTCACAAGTTTGAGTGGCATCATTTGATTTTTAATGCAAGGCGATAAACAACCCCAATTCTATATAGGAAAAAAAGTTCTTATAACAACAAAATGACAAAATGTAGAAGTCATTGACTAATTTTTGTGAGTTTAAGCTAGAAAATTGAATGTTTGTTGAGGAAAATTTGTTCGTGAACATGTTTATAATTTCTTATTCCCATCTTTTTGTCATTTTTTTGTAATGGGAATTCCACTAATGTTCTTTTCAACTTACTCTAGGCCTTTCTTTTATGCAAGTCATGGATGAAACTATTGCTTTTACTTTTTGGTTGATGAAGTGCTACTCCTTTCCATTTACATGGGATGGAATTTTTTTATATGTTTTTTTTTCCTAGAAGCCCTAACAAATGGAGGACCATGAATTTCTCCTAACCGCTAAGGTAAGCTATGTGTAAATTGTGTTTGTTAATCACTAGAAACTATTAGGCTTTCCAATGAAAAAAATAATCCTTACATATTTTTTCCCTTTGTTGATTAATAGAAACTATCCTTGATGCAAATTTAGTGATAAATAGTTCTTTGATTTTGCTAGCTCTATTTATACTTTGAAATATGAAGGTTTAAAAAAAAACAAAAAGTGGTAGGGGAGTGTCAAAGTAGTGGTAGTCACTTTGTCAGTAATGTTGTTATTCTTGCATTGATCAAATCTTTTGGTAGATTACTTGAAGAAATTATAACATTAATGATGGTGAACTATTTAATCATGTGAAAGAATGCAAAATTGAAACTTTCATTTGAAAATAGGAGAGAACAAGAAAGATATTGAACAAGAAACCCTTTGTCATGTAAATACTACATCCACATGATAATTTCATGACTAATATATGATTTGAAATTATTTTGTGGATTGCAACTTGTTGGACAAATTATAATTAAAAAAGTAGGAGTATCAATTTTTTAAAAGATGATTTCAAATATACTTGCTATTGTTTTTGTTGTTGTTAGATTGTTATTACTAGTGTGAACCCGGTGCATAATGCACCCCGTTGATCCCCCCCACCCGGTCCTTCACATTTCCCACTCTAGTTCTAAACGGTGACAAACTCTTTTGGGAATAGAAATTTCATGTAGCCAATGGAAGGCCCAAGCATGCACTCAAGGTGCCTTACTTTTATTCCTTTTAAATTTTTGGAGGAAGGGCCGGGGCGGGGAGGATTTCTTTTCATTTTTCTTTGGTTCCCAATGTGTTCCCCAACATAATATTATAATGTGTTCTTTCTCACTTCCACCTATTAAGACCCCTAGAACCCCACCCCCACCCCTCCCCCCCTCCACGAAAAAAATAAAATAAAAATCATGACCCTCTTAAACCCTTAGCCCATGCATCTTTCGGGAAAGAAAAAACCGCACCCAAATCTCTTCACCCACCCTCCAAATCCCAAAAATACCTCCCCCAACACCCTACCATCCCCCATCCAAAAGTTGATATCTTCAACTTCTTAGACTATCCACCTATTCAAGCTAGTCTTGGACTGTCCACCCTATTTTATGTCAGTTAAATGCGCACCCACGTGCATAATATATTAGTTGGGATCTGGGTTTCAGGACCTCGACAGACGAACACACAGACAAGTGAATTAATATATTAGATTTGTCAACATAAAATTTTGGACGATCTTGTAATGTCTTTGCTAGGTATTTGTTTCTTCATGAACTTTATGCACAAATAACAAGCAAGTTGTAATGGAGTTGGTGAAACTTTTATAATTCATTGCATTATGTTTTTCTTTACTTTTGAAGAACTTGGGAGTTGTAGTTTTTAACCATTGCATCAATATTGCATTTGAACTTCACTTTGTTCACATGTTTTAACATAACAATCAATGAGTGGGTGGATAGGTGTGTGGAGTAAAGGGCAAACCACAAGCAACATCATGATCAGGGAGAAACCAAATTTCTAAACTAATATTGCTTCTCTCTTAAACTTTTGATCTAACTCATAATTTTTTTTCTTGAAGTTGTTCTATTTGTTATTGGCACCGAGCTAACCAATTATTTCCCTATTTTTCAATCACTGGAAGATAACATCCTTGTTGTTTGGCACCCTTGGACTATTGCTTAATTCATGCTTGCACCCTTGCTTGTTGTTGAGCCCATGTTGTGTAGCCTAGATTCACCCCCATGTATTTGTGCAAATTTGTTAAGAGATTTGCTTGAAAATCAAGGTGAAAACAATCACCCATTTTAGCAACAGTAATTGCAGTCCAAGCTGCAATGAATTGTGTTTTAGCATGCTTTTCAATTGTTTTTCGAACTACTCATATGTTGCAAAACTCAATTCTAATGAACTATTACAAGGGTGTCTAGGGTTTATCTTGGTTTTTGTTAAAAACACCTTTAAAAGGTTCATTGCCACCACATTTGTTTTCAAGTATGTGCATTATAATGTGGTGGTCTTCTCCCATAACCAAACATGACATATATAAGATTGTGCCTTTTAAAAAATTATTTCTTTTTTCCATGTCCATAACCGCACAAATTCTTTTGAAAAAAGTTCTTTTGAATTATCTATAAAAATCAAACACATTTTTTCTAAACCAAATATTCGATCATAGGGTTGCATTTAAACGCTTGCAGAAAGGACTGCGACCCTTGACTGGCGCTGGTATGGACAAGAGGGGCGTCCGATCACTGAGTGATGTTCGGTGGGGGCATGTTTACCCTAACTCAGTTGTGGTTCACCGACAACTTAGTCATAATTGGTTTTCAATGGATGGTGCACTGGTGGATGCTAGGCCACATAATCTCCAGTTATCATAGGTTTATGACGGAGCTCACTTTGCTGCAGTGATTGTTTTTTCACTCAAAAAAATGGCAAATTTATGGAGAAAGTTGTTTGGGGTGTAAATTAGACTAATTTTGCTATTTGTTGGAAAACTTTGCCAAATTGTCTACAACAAAAAAATTGGAATTTTTTAATATAAGAACCAAAACCCTGGCCTGCTGGTTATAGTAATAAACCGCCCGATAGGTAAGGACTAAACGAAAAGGTCCCAGATTTATGAAATAATAACGTTTTCTTCCAATTCCCAATGCCTAGAATCAGGTTGTAGAAAACAAGTATAGTTCTCAATTCAATGCCCATTATTATAATATAATCAATGCATCATGATGGCCCACAATTTCCTATTTAATACAATGTTGTGGTCTAATGATCTCTCAACGTCTGGAACAACATAATGGGCGTCAAGAGACATTTCATCTCGAGTGAGAATTGAATACAAAAGAAGCGCTTTTGTTCTTTTTTTTCTTCTTTTGTTCTTGTTTCCCACGCATCCAATGTCTTGTATACTATTTGGTGTTCACATAAATGTCTCCGTTATTTTGTGTGATGCAAGTTTATGATTGTTAAAAAGTACTTGGAACATGTAGCCATTCTATTGATTGCACAACTTTTTCATCTTCATAATTTGTGCCCAGTGTATTGAGCGCATTGGGACCAGGGTTTTCTTTTTTCAATTTTGTGACATCAAAAATTTGGCGAAATTTTTCCGAAAACTTGGCAAAATTGGTCGAATTTACACGAGAAAAAAGAAAATTTCCAAAATTTTCCCAAGTGTTTTCAGATAAATGACAAAATTTGTTGAGGAAAAAGAAAACACTGATTGGAACTGGTGTCTTCTATTTTTATTTATTACTGAAGTGGTAATCATCCATAAGTATATTTAGCCAAATTTGGTGATATTCAAAATATCAGGGTCAACACTCTAAAGCACCCTTTCTTATTGTAGACAATTGCAACAAAATTCCTTTTTTGGAAAATTTTCTTTAGAAATGAAGAGAACTTGTGACAGAATATTCCAGTTTCAAAAGAGATCTCACAAAACAAATCACTGATCCAAACCCATGGTATCTTGGCAATGAATGATTTACATTGCTCCTTAAGTTGGTATTCATGTACCCGTCACTGGAATGGACATGTAGGACACGGACGGGTTTGGGGACCGAAACTATGTGTTTTGTCACATAGTTATGGAGATCTATGCTATTGGTTGCACATCTACTTTCTCATCCACCTTTTGTCCTCACACAAACAACACCAAAACATGTCTATGCATAAGTGATGGGCTTCATCATTCTCCTACCATAAACCTCACACAATCAATACTAAAACATGAGTCTATGCGTAGGTGGTGAGCCTCAACATCCCTCAACCACAAACCTCACACAATCAACATCAAGACATGAATCTATGCGTGGGTAGTGAGCTTAACATCCTTCTACCACAAACCTCACACACTCAACATCAAAACAATCGAAACCAAAAGCCTTTCTAAACATCAAAACTTCCATAACAACTTTGTATTCAAATTGTAACTCTTTACAATGGGAGGAGGTGTGTGTTAAGGTCACAAACACCTCCTTATATACTAACCCAAAGGAAACAAGTCAAGAACCTTCCAAAGGTTATCCTACACATAATTTAAACATAAGGAAACAAAATCACATGTTTCCCATGAGATTCCATATTTAATTAATCCTAAGGAAATAACTCAAGGAACTTCCAAAAGTTATCCTCCACATAATTTAAACATAAGGAAACAAAATCACATGTTTCCCATGAGATTCCATATTTAATTAATCCTAAGGAAATAACTCAAGGAACTTCCAAAAGTTATCCTCCACATAATTTATCATAAGGAAACAAAATCACATGTTTCCCCATGAGATTATACATTTAATTAATCTAAAGGAACCAAAATCACATGGTTCCCCCATGTGATTCCACATTCAATTAAAAGGAATGACATCACATAATTTTCCATGTGATTTCACCTTTAATTACAAGAATGACATCACATGGTGCACATGCACCATGTCCATTCATTTACCCCTTTTGTATAATTAATTAAGTAATTAAATAATTACATCAAGTTACCTCTAACAAATTACTAAGGTAATTATGAAATTACCCATCAAGTTACATCACTCCCAAACTCATTATGGATTCCGTCCTCGGAATCAGATATCCAAAATCTTCTTCAATTTGTCATGATTAATGCGGTCTGGATATGGTGAGCCATCAACATTTTCAAGCTCATAAGACCCATTATCAGCAAACACCTTTCTGATAACAAAAGGTCCAAACCACTTGGGTAACAGTTTCTTATAAGCCCTACGATGATGTCGAGCATCAAACATCATGACAAGGTCGCCTTCTTCGAACTCCCTTCTCTTCACCTTCTTGTCGAAAGCCTTCTTTTGTTGAGCCTGAGCGACTTCAATGGATTGGTAGGCTTTCAACTGCAACTCATCCAACTCGTTAAGTTGCAACAATCGATGATGTTGGGACTCATCCAAAGGAAGTCTCATTGTTGTGGCAGTGCGTAACGTCATCACTTCCAGCTCAATGGGTAAAAGCGCCTCCATCCCATAGGTTAAGCGAAAAGGTGAGTACCCTGTGGCAGTTTTGTATGTGGTGTTGTAAACCCACACAACATGGTGAATTTTGAGATCCCAGTCACAAATATTCACATGAACCTCGGCCTCTTTTGCCAACATGGAACACAAAGTCCTATTGGTCCTTTCTACTAGGCCATTAGTGCTAGGTTTATACATAGTGGTAAACCTGTGTTTCACTGCTAGGCGTGCTAACAGGTTTTCCACAACCTCACTCAAAAACTGGGGACCATTATCAGAAACAATTTCAAGTGGTGCCCCAAATCGAGTAAAGACTCGTTCATACAGAAATCGTGCTACTTCTTGTTTCACTGAGGATTTCAAGGCACGTACTTCTGCAAACTTTGTAAGGTAGTCCGTGGCAACTATAATGAATCGATGCCCTCTCCTAGTCATTGGCAATGGGCCCATCAAATCAATTCCCCATTTTTCAAAAGGTCCTAAAGGGGGTATAGGATGTAAAGGGCCACTTACAGTAGACCTTTGTGCGTAGGCTTGACACACATCACAACTCTTGCAATAATCATGGGCATCCTTGAAGAGGGTGGGCCAATAATAACCTGCTTGCAAAATCTTTTCTGCAGTGATTCGTCCTGCAAAGTGACCTCCACAAAACCCATCATGAAACTCGTACAAAAGACGTGAGATGTCACGTTTTCCAATGGTTCGTCGTAGAACACCATCCCTTCCTTGGAAGTAGAGCTGATTGCCTATCATCGAGTAATTTCTACTCTTGTGTGCAATCCTTGTTCGTATTACCTTTGTGGCTCCATCTGGGAACCTCATGCCATCTAGGTATTGAATGATCTCCCGATATTCTTCAGGTGCTTCTTCTGCATTAATGGTCATGATTGCAGCATCGGGAAAGTCGTCATCCTCTGAAACATCACCCACTCCTTCATATGCTCTTGTAAGGCCGTCTACATTGCCATGTCGCCTCCCTGGACGATGGACAATGTCAATGTCAAACTCCTCCATCAAGAGTAGCCATCGAGCAAGTCGACCACTTGGATTGGGTTTGTTAACCAAGTAGGTTAAGGCCTTGTGATCTGTCACAATTTTGGCCTTGTACCCCATCAAGTAATGGCGAAACTTTTTGAGAGAGAAAATAACTGCAAGACCTTCCTGCTCGGTCACAGTATAATTCTTCTCTGCTGAAGTTAATTGTCTACTAGCAAAATGAATGGGATGGTCATGCCCATTTTCGTCTAATTGTGATAGTGTGGCTCCCACCGCTTCTCCTGATGCATCACAATACACTAAAAATGGTATGTTCCAATCTGGAGTTCGAAGGATTGGCGCAACTTGAAGAGCTAACTTCAATTGTTCGAATGCTCGTCTTGACACCTCGTCCTCCATTGGTGCAGGTGCATCTTCACGCAAGAATCGTGTTAAAGGACGTGCTTTTGCCGCAAACATGTGTATGAACCTTCGATAGTAACCTACCATCCCCAAGAAACCTCGAAGAGCTTTCTTCGAGGTGGGAAAAGGAAGCCCTGAAATCCTATCAAGCTTTTCAGGATCTGTAGCTACCCCATCCTTTGACACAATGTGTCCAACCATCTTCCCTTGCGAAAAACCAATTGTGGTTTTCTCAGGGCTCAAAGTCACTCCTGAATCGTCCAAACGTTGAAAGACTAACTCAAGTTTGGCGAGGTGAGAAGCTCTATCACTATAAACCCCAAAGTCGTCAATGAAAACCCGTAGGAAAAGGCCCAGAAATGGATCAAAGACCTTGTTCATCAACCGTTGAAATGTCCCTGGAGCATTGCACAGACCAAAGGGCATTACTGTGTAGCAAAATGTGCCCCAAGGTGTGGTGAATGTGGTCTTCAATTGATCTTCTGGAGCAATTTTCACCTGGTGGTAGCCCCTGTATCCATCTCCAAATGTGTACATCTCGTGCCCTGCCACCTCTTCCAAAATTTCTTCACAAAATGGCAAAGGGTAACGGTCTTTCTTAGTTACTTTGTTTAAGGCTTTGTAGTTGACACACACCCTTAGCTTGCCATTCTTCTTTAACGCCAACACCACAGGAGAAACCCACTCAGTTGTCTCCACATGTCTGATGAACCCTGCCTCCAACAACTTGTCGAGCTCCTCCTTCACCATGGCCGTGTATCTTGGATTCCACCTCCCTTGCTTGGTCCTGATTGGCTTGGCATTTGGTAACAGTTCAATCTTGTGTTGCTCCATGGTGACCTCCCTCAAGTCCTTGTAGCTGAAAGCAAAAAGATGGATATACTTACGTAGTAGATCCTCGTATTGCTTCCTTTCCTCCGATTGAAGGTCTGGTCCCAGTTGAATCTTGTTTAGACGCTCCTCGACCTCTCCTTCTGTTAACAAGCATGGACTGGATTGGTTATCACCCCCTTGAACCCCTTGACCCGACAAAGTTCCAACTTTGGGGATTGTCTCCAAGGCATATAACCCTACCTCCTCTTCACTAGAATCATCCGTGTAAATCCCTTCAGAGCTAGAACTTTGGTCTGTTTCTGATTCATCCTCATACTCACTCGTCCCACCAGAGCTTTTCACAAAATTGGCAAATGGAACTCTTTGTCGGTTAGGACGAACCCCGATGGTCATGTATCCCTCGCCCCAATAATTCCTTGCATGTGACTTCGTTAACCAAGGCCTTCCTAATATCATTGGATAAGCCCCATCTTCCTCCAAAACCACATGGAAATCTACAATGGTAGAGACCCTCATTACAGTGATCACCACATCGTTAATGACTCCTTCTGGCCTAACAACTCGCTTGTTAGCCATCTTTAAGGTTACTGAGGCTGGCCTGTCAATCTTCAAGCCTAAGTACATCATTGCAGGAATTGTCATCACATTGACTCCTGCCCCTCCATCCACCAACACTCCGCGCAACACTGATCCATTGCATTGCACATCAATGATCGGATCACATTCGCGCTCAGCTGCTATGGCATTCAAAGGTGAAGGTACCTTTGGGACTTTAGGTGCTGACAATCCCTTCCTCAGCTCCCTTCGAGCTGACGGCACCATCGCCACCAACTGTCCAATGGTGATGTCCGCTTTCTGAGATCCCACATCCTTCACCACAGAATAAGGACCGGAATCTCTAGAAATTGGAAAGTCTTGGAATCCAAATCTCCGCCTTCGGTTCTTTTTCTTCTCTTTTGGGGCCCTCGCCATCTCCTTGAACCTTTTGACGCTTGCATCGGGATGAGAAGTGCCCTCCGCTGGTCGTTTAGATTGGGCCATGACATCAATTGTATCTTCAGGGATTTTGAGGCTCCTTTCCAAACCCATCAAAGCCTTTTCGCGCCCTTCACTCATTGGCTCAATTAAATGTACTTGAGCCTTGCCCTTCTCTTCTGTAGAAAATCTTCGAGTAGAGGGGCCTGCATTCTCTCTGGTAGCCAAGGCTGGCAAGTTTGGACATTCTCTTGAATAATGTCCCATCTCCCGGCACCTGTAACATTGAATTGTTGACAGGTCCCTCTCCACGTTTTTGCTCTTACTCGTCCTTGGTTGCAACAGATGGAGGCTTAGCTGGTTCATTTGGTTAATCATTTGCTCCATAGCCGACTCCATGCGAGAGTTCACTTCCGGATGCTTCCGTAATTCTGGCTCAGTCGAAAATTGCACGGTTTTTGCCGTGGGTCGCACAGTTGGTCGTGGAACTTCCTCCATGCTCACCTCCTTCTTTTCAGCAACTGCTGCTGCTTCTTCGAACGTCGTCGTCTGTTCATATCTCACTTGTTGTCGTAATTCTGACAACAGACCAATGGTGAAATGTTCTAGTACCAATGCATTGACTCCCGCAAAGATTGGATCAGTTCCTTCATGACCCTGTGCTCTAAGACACCCTTGGAGTTTATTCTGCAACGTCATTGTCCTCTCCTTATACTCTCTTACTGACTCTAAAGCCCCTTGCTTTAGTTGGCTCAGTTCAAGTATTAAGTTCTGGTAGACGTTCTTCACAGAAAACTCCTTCACTAGAGCCTTAGTTATGTCAATCCATGATCCTCTCAACTCTTCCGTTTGTCGCTCAAACCAAAGTGATGCCGAACCCTCTAAGAATTCAGGAAGAAAATTAAGCCATTCCACAGCGGTCCTAAGCCCCGTACCAATACAAGCCCGTTTGTATTCCCTTAAAAACATTTCGGGGTCCTCACCCTTACTTCCCCTAAAAACTGGAATAACCATATTGATTCTTGTTTTGTTTCAAAGAAAAAAAACAAAAACAAACACCCAACCTAATTGAATCTTTTTACCAACTATCGCTTAGCTTTTACAACCTTTCCTCGTGAATAAGGAAATTCCCAAGGGCCCGAGTTGCACTCATAACAAAATCCTCCCTATCCTCTCGGTGTAAATCTCTAAAAGGACCAGACATTTCCAATCCTGCCATTATCCTATTTAAATGCCTAGATTGAAAAACAACATTTACAAGATCCTGGCTATCACGAGTATCAATTACGCCTCCACTCCACATGACATGCAAGTTATTAGTTCTGGCGTAATCTAGAGTCGCATCTCTCTTCCTAAGCCAAATGAGTAGATGCTGCTCTTCTGTGATTGTCCTTTGGCGTTGCCTTGCAAGTTCCAAGTCGGGTTGAAGTCCAGATTCCTCTCGTCTTCTACGTAATTGTGATACTACCACACTTGGTTCACCTACAGCCCCAGGCTCCTCCAAAGGTCTTTCAACAGGAGTCCTTGGCCTAGTGACTCCTAATGTCAATGATGGAGTTTGTTGCCTATCTTCGGGAAACTGTGTACCAGGGGAGTCAGGAGCCTGTCCTACCGTTGACATTAATGTTTTTACTAAAACAACAATTCTAGAAATAAAACATATATGCTTTTTATTTCTTCCAACAACCTAAAACACTTCTTGTAAGAAGTTTAAAGGTTTTAACAGGGTCTAATGAACATAAGCTTACTCAAGAATATTTACGATCCTTCATAAACTTCTATTTACATCCTCTCATATGGCTTAACACGTGCCATCTTCTTTTCCTTTCTTGCATGTAGCCTTTCTTTGCGAATCTTTTCAAATTCTCGCAAATCTGACTCTAACTCATGCCTAGGATTGCAAGTTACATCCAAAAGAAGACTTGGGGTCAACAAGAACAATTCATGTTTGTGGTCCTCAAGATGCTGCTTCACGCGTTGAATTGTGCACCCAACTCGATTTGGCTTGCCTTTTGTAATCTCAATCGCCAGAAGTTGAATCTGCTCCACCCATGTGGCCACTTCTGTCCATGATTCGGGGATAAACAAATTGCCTTGCATCCCTCGTTGTAAACAACAACAACAATTTGCTCCCTCCTTCTCTTTCCCTTCTTCCCACCAAGTTTTCCACGACACAATTAATTGTCTCCACACAATTTCACAACACAATTAAATGTCCTCCCACAATTTCACAACACAATTAACATAGACTCGGGTCCCGGTTACGGAACCAAAAAGATGTAGGACACGGACGGGTTTGGGGACCGAAACTATGTGTTTTGTCACATAGTTATGGAGATCTATGCTATTGGTTGCACATCTACTTTCTCATCCACCTTTTGTCCTCACACAAACAACACCAAAACATGTCTATGCATAAGTGATGGGCTTCATCATTCTCCTACCATAAACCTCACACAATCAATACTAAAACATGAGTCTATGCGTAGGTGGTGAGCCTCAACATCCCTCAACCACAAACCTCACACAATCAACATCAAGACATGAATCTATGCGTGGGTAGTGAGCTTAACATCCTTCTACCACAAACCTCACACACTCAACATCAAAACAATCGAAACCAAAAGCCTTTCTAAACATCAAAACTTCCATAACAACTTTGTATTCAAATTGTAACTCTTTACAATGGGAGGAGGTGTGTGTTAAGGTCACAAACACCTCCTTATATACTAACCCAAAGGAAACAAGTCAAGAACCTTCCAAAGGTTATCCTACACATAATTTAAACATAAGGAAACAAAATCACATGTTTCCCATGAGATTCCATATTTAATTAATCCTAAGGAAATAACTCAAGGAACTTCCAAAAGTTATCCTCCACATAATTTAAACATAAGGAAACAAAATCACATGTTTCCCATGAGATTCCATATTTAATTAATCCTAAGGAAATAACTCAAGGAACTTCCAAAAGTTATCCTCCACATAATTTATCATAAGGAAACAAAATCACATGTTTCCCCATGAGATTATACATTTAATTAATCTAAAGGAACCAAAATCACATGGTTCCCCCATGTGATTCCACATTCAATTAAAAGGAATGACATCACATAATTTTCCATGTGATTTCACCTTTAATTACAAGAATGACATCACATGGTGCACATGCACCATGTCCATTCATTTACCCCTTTTGTATAATTAATTAAGTAATTAAATAATTACATCAAGTTACCTCTAACAAATTACTAAGGTAATTATGAAATTACCCATCAAGTTACAGACACATGACTTTCTTGTTGTTGAATTTGACGTTTTGCATCCGCAAAGTTTAGCATTTTCCAAAATCCATAACCCCTCCCCGCCCCTCATTTACTTGTTTCCATTTCGGATGGGCAATGGCTTTCAATTGTACATTGGAGATTACCCATCTTGTCTTGTCCATCATTTTACAAATAGTAACAACTAAGTAGTCAAAAACTACCCCCAGTCTGCAATGGGGGTATTAGCCCAGGCCAAAAATGGTGACGAACAGTTTTGGAAACAGAAAATTTTCATGCAGCCAATGAGAAGGCTCATCAGCATGCACTTGAAATGCCTTTTTTTTCATTTTCCCTTTGTTCCCAACGTGTTCCCTCAAGTTTCCAATGGGTTCCTAATATGTTCCCTAGGTCCCCAATGTGTTCCCCAAGGGTGTTCCCAATAGCAACCTCACTTTAATCCCCTATGTTTTGCCCAGAGTCCTCCTCTTCTCACCTATATAGGTAGTCAATAGGTAGGCTGTCCTTGGGAAGGGCTATTAGTCCACGCCAAAAATAGTGGCAGCCAATTTTAGGAATAGAATTTCAAGGCAACCAATGAGAAGTCGTGTCATGGAGCGAATGGGCTGCCCCCTTTTTTTTCATTGTGGGTGGAATTTGTTTTCTTAGCATTTTAGCCCAACACCTGGCCCTTGCAGACCCACCACCACCATTGCCTTGATTTGTTTCTCATTGTTCCTAGCATCAGTCAGTAGCACACTTTATGAGGATTTCTTCTCCCTCTTCTTGTTTAGTTTCAATTAGAGCTCCGTGTTGCTGCACACTACCAGTGATGGCCAACTATTTAATTTTTTCTTATGTTTTCATATGGTTTTCAATAATTCATCATTATATATGTCAATGTTAAATTTAATATAAATTATAATATATATCATGGACATGAAAAGGTATGTGTTAATTTATTTTTTCATATCCATGTTGGTGGATAGGGGGAAAAAACAAGTGAGATAGTTATAAAATGGAAATATTTATTAAGAAAGGTGAGAAATAGTTATTAAGAAAGTTGATAGGAAAAAGAAGCAGTTATTAAAAAAGAAATGAAATAAGCTAGCCTTGAAAATGAGATAATTACTTTTGAAATTGTCTTTGGAATGGTCCATGGACCACAATAGGAAGGATTCCAAAAAAAAATCCCTCATAGAGGAGTTCCGATAACTCATCACTGGAATAAAAAATGCATCTTACAATGCTGTGCTAGCTCAAAGGTTTTATCAGACTGGTTCAGCAGCAAGGCAGTGTTTTCTAAAAAATAAAAACTATTGTTGCTCAAGTGGCAGCAAAATAGTCCACAAATATTTTTAGCCAAATTTGGCGATATTCTAGAATAGGAAACTATAAAATCTTAAGGACCCTTTTTCATATTCTAGGCAATTATGGTTATTTTCTTTGGCGATTTTTAAAGAATCCGTTTTTGAAAAGTGATTTTCAAGAAAAGGGAATTAGCAAACAGAACTTTGTTTTTGAAAATACTTTTGGCAAATTGGTGACACAAAAAAAAATAACAAAATTTTAAAATTAGGAACTACACTAAATAGTGAAGCTAATGTCCTTGAGAATTTCTTTCAGATTTTCTGCATGCAAAGTTTGTATTTTTCACATTTTTTGGCAATTCCCAGAATAAATAATTAGTGCCTAACAAGCCTAGGTACTACACTAAGTTCCAAGATCTAGTTATGAAACATGATAACTATCAATGAGCACATAGTTGCAGGACAAATTTTCAACACCTTTATTGGCCCTGCCTTACAAGGCAGGGATATTGTGTTGAGAATCATTATAGAGTATAGTAGCTTCAAGGTATGTTGCCCCCTAAAACTAGGTCAGATGATTCATCCTAATTTAATTGTAAAAGGATTCACATTCATCTTTTGACATTTTGCCTCCCCGCCCCTCTTCAAATGTGCACCTAGCCCTAAGTGACTTTGTCACCAATCCATAACCCACAAAATTAAATATGAAACTATCTTCACCAAAAAATGGTTAAAGCACCCCTTATACTCAAAAATTCATGGAATTCTTTCAAAATGTGACAATGTGATTGAAAACATCTAAATACATGTCGTGAATTTGAAAATTTGCACAAATGTGAAAAATAAATATGAAAATGGAATAATTGATCACTTTTTTTTGATAAAAAAATCAATAAATTTCCAAAAAATTGAAAATTAGGTAACAACATCTTTCTATTGGTTTTGGTTTGGTAACAATTTTTTAAATGTTTAGATAGGATCTTAGAACTTACTGTTTGATGTGAGATCCCATTTGGTTTCCTTGTAACTAATGTGATGTTAAAAGTTGCAAAAAAATGATCATACTAATCTTTGCTTTACAACAACATGATTATGGTTTTTTTTTAATATAATAATTTTTAAAAATTCCACTAGCTATCACCAATTTATCATACAATGTCCATTTTTGATATTAAATGAATGGCAGGGCCATTGTGTGTAACACACTTTGTTTCTTTGTCCGTTCAACTTTCCAATTTCTGTATTTCACAGCCCTAGAGAAGTCCCCTCCACGGGGTGGTTTTTCTTTTGAGACACACTACCTCAGTTCTGTGATACCCGGAAGGTATCACAGGAGGATCTGAAAAAATTTCTGCCAGGTTATTATGTGGTATAACAACGTCACATTGGCAGGGGGGACATTCTTGGTGTGGATCCCTCACCTCGGCTGCCACCTCAGGGGGCCTTACTTGGGGACACCCCATCCCCAGGCATTATATACTAAACCCTTCAGAAAGAGAGTTTCAGCATAGAAAGAGAATTCAAAAAGCCTAGCAAAACCCAAAACACTGACCCCTCCTCATGAAAGCAACACAGAATCCACAAATTACAATCAAAAAATACACCAGACATGAAATTACAGTACTGTACAACAGTCTTCAAGAATAAGATGCACCATATTACTTGTGGAGCATTTGTGCAGATCATCATCTCCTTCCCACTCTTTTGTCCTGACTCTGCTCAGGTCTGTCAAACTTGCATCATCTGTTTTTCCTAAACAAACCATTGCAAGATTTGGGTGTGAATGAAAAACTCGTCTCAAAAACCAAATCAGACCTGGGCCAGAGTTTCAAAACAACACTCAATTGAAGCTAACAAACCCTAATCTTTCAAGACACCAAAACTGACAACAGAAGAAATGTATCTTTGAGATCTTCTGGATTGCTGCTGTTACTCTTCTCCTTGGAGAAAAGTGCTGAGAAAGTGCTGAGAAACCCTTACACAGGACTTCTATTGTCCCAGCTACAACAACTTCACACTTTGCAAAACTCCATCACAGACATTCTCTGCACATCTGAAAGTCAGTCAAATTTGCACTTGATAAGTACCTCCTGGGCCTCAAATGTTTGCACAATTTGCAGATGATCTCAGAGTGTGAGAATTGTGCATACATTTGCCCTTCATCCTCTATGGATATCTCCATGATGCAGAAAATTGGGTTAATTGGATTGCTAAGCAACCAATTTGGTTTGAAACCAAAAACCCTCATTTGAGGCAATCAATCCACCAAGTCTGGAAGGTGTGGACTTGTATTGCTTTGCTTTGCCCCCAAAACTTGGAGCAGAAATTGCTTGACAGGCTCATGTTGATGGGATCTCAAGTAGGAGACACATTTCAGTTTGCAACCGTTAGAGGAGTACTCACGGGAGGGTTGCAATCAGCTGGAGCATTAACTTTCTTGAAGAACAACAAAGAGCGCAACCTTGCAAGATGTCCCTTCTTCAAAAGATGTCCAGCCTTGGATGATGATCCCGATGATGATACTGACAAGGTTCGAATACCAGGGCCAATGCACACTTGTGGCAAGTTCAAAACCGGCGCAACTCTAACATTTGATGAGTAAGAAGAAGAGCTAGAACCACCACCCAGATCCAAGCTTCGCTGAATCCCCCCCCGTGATCGCAAAGAAGACCTGCTAGGGTTATGATTCTCTTGAGGTTTTGGGCCAGCAGCAGCAATCTCTTGAATCTCCGACCTTTGCAAAGAAGCCCGGCTGCTCAGGTTAATATGATTCTCTTGAGGTTTGGGACCAGCAGCAGTAATCTGTTGAATCTCCGAATGTGTTTGCAAAGAAGCCCCAGTGAGGTTATGGTTCTCTTGAGGTTTTGGAACAGTGGCAATCTGTTTCCCAGATGTCGATGCTGTGCTACATCTCTCCAAATTCCTCAAAACAATTTTAGCTGATGGAGTAGTAGAGCTCACAGAAGAAGTACCAGTAGTGTGAGAGAACTGGACTCCATCTCTCATGTTGTTATCGAGCTTTCTCATCACTACCCTGCTGCCAGGAGGGTTTAGTCTACGGGGTGAGGCATAGCCTGAACTGCCGCCCAACAACTCCCTCTCCATACTATCCTTCTTGAAAAAACTGTTGACATAGCCTTGGGATGATACAAGACTCCGGCTCCTGTGTCTTCTTGAAGAAGGAGAAGAAGAAGAAGAAGGCCGGGGTCTCGAAGAAGCTGGAGAAGAAGAAGAAGGCCAGGGTCTAGAAGAAGCAGCTGGAGTTACTCCTTGCGGTGGTGGTACGAGCTGCGTCTCTTTGCTTTCCAAGCTGACAAGCTCGGCTGCCGTGCTGGAGCTGGACAGACTCTTCCTCGGCTGCTCGACGACGACAGCGCCGTGCTCCACAGACGACGTCGGCCGCTTGAAAAGCATCTTGAAAGAACTCGAGCCCGTGAAGCTGCTGGCCGCCTGTTGCTTTTGGGAAGTAGCTGAAGCTTTGCAGGTGGGAATGACAACTGGCGGCCGAGAGTTGTTCTCAGCCGGCGCTGCTGCTCCAGAAGGCCAACATCTAGTGCCGTCGGAGCGAGCTCTTCGCAAAAGCCCAAAAACCTCTCTCCATCCTCCTCCCGCAGATTTCGATACACTCGGATTGCTACTGGTCGATGCAAAGTCGGAACATCCACTAGAGACTGGAGTCGAGATCGACATACTCCGTTCCAAAGAAGAAGAGTTTCCAACAAATGGGTCTGATGGGTTTGGCTGCCGAGGTTGCTGCCCCTCCTCCTCAATCATGGGCTGCAAGTCTAGTACAGCTTCTACTGTAGCCTGATTTCGTGAAGGGAGACTGAAGGGCCGGATCTTGCCTTTGTGGAAAAGCTCATCAGCGGGCTTCAAGATACTACCACAACCAGACAAACGATCTACAGTTGAGGACGCTGCCATACAAAACTCGAAATCCGCTCCAACAGGATGATGATCGTCTTCCTCGTGCCAAAGCTCACCAGCATCCGGCCTTCCAGAAATCTCTGCCGGTACCTCTTCCTGCTGCTGTTGCATCGCCCCCCGATTCCTGTCGCTAAAGCTACTTGAAAACGAGAGTCTCGGGCTGTGCCATCCTAATGATCCCGTGCCGGAGGCCGACGTTGGACTCGCCGGCAAATCTGCAACGATGCCACCAGCTTCTTCGCTACTGGAGGAAATTTTTAGATCCACGGGGGAGCTGCTGTACTCAACCAAAGTACTAAAACCCTGCAGCAGCATCGCCATCTCTCCTTCAACTGTAAGCAAGTGCGGAGTCAAGCTTGCACAATCATGAGCATCTTGATCACCCCAGACAGGTTCAAGCGATCACAAATGCAACTGTAGTTGCTGTACTCCCCCCTCTGCCTTCTCAAGACTGCTGTAAATTAGCTCCCTGCTGCTCTTTCTCTCACATTCTTTCTCTCCCTCCCAAAAACCCACGTCCGTCCGTGGATTCGTGATTCTCTCTCACGCGCATTCACTGCGCTCGCAACCATCGGAATTCATGGATGCACGCGGCGGTTGAAGGTCTAGTACTACACGCGGACGAATTCGCTGAATATATCACCCCGCGAAAGACGTTTTAAGAAATCCAAAACTTTTTTTCTTCAAACAATCAATCAATCCCGCGAATGAAGTCACGACCAAAACCCCAAGAAACAAAAAAACGATTTCTGCATAGTTCCCATCAAAGACCTGCCCGTCAAAACCTGTCTCTAGTAGACATCTACCTTTACAAATGCAAAGAACCCACCGTCGAAACCCAAAACCAGGCAGCGTCACATCAAAACCCAGAAAAACCCCCCACGGCACCAACCAAATTGGTGTTGGAATACGAATCCCCTATCACAACAGTAATAGCAGCTCCTCGTCGCACATCTAGTACTGGCGACTGCGACAAAAGATCAGACAAACATCACCAAACCCGGGCAAGTACTGAACTATGAAGCTCAGACCTGATTCGCAGTTTTGTGGCGGTTTACGAAGCTCTCATGAGTTCATCATCACCGGGCGTGCGCATTAAGTAGGCATATCCAGTCTAGCTTGCAGGAGGAGGAGAGTTGGGAACGTTGCCGGAACACATGATCTGGATTCCGATGAGAGGAAAACAGTGCGGAAATCGAGAGGAAACAGAGAGACAGAAAGAGATACGCGTGTATGCATATGTGGGCGTCAGCAAGTACGCACCGCGCGGAAGTACTTGAGCATCCAGAAGCTCCAGGACGTTGGACCTTCAACACCACCACCACAGCAACAACAAGAATTTTTTGTTGCGAAATTTCTTGGGTATGCACAAATCAAACAGAGCAGAGTATATAAGACGTGAATTATTATTATTTTTCGTTCAACGTCGTGACATGAGAGAGAGAGAGAGAGAGAGGAAGAATGGGGAAAAATGCGGACCAGGCAGCAGACGCGAACAAGGCGAAGCTCTGCAAAGCGCGCGCGACGACCGTTCTACGGGATTCCTGGTGCCCAGGGCGTCCCGGTCCACGACGGTGGATGGGTGGGTCCTGCGTGGAAGGAGGGGAAGTGGACCAGAACAAGAACCACGACGCACGGTTACTGTTACACATTGTTTTTTCTTTTTCTTTTTTTGGGTCAATTTTGTGATGGAACCAAAGTGGCGATGATTTAATTGAAGATTTAGCCAAATTTGGCTTAAATGTATATGTGTATATATATATTTATATATAGAACAAACAAAATTTTAACGTCGTTTTATATTTCTGGCTACCTACTCGAACCATATATAACTAAAGATCTGTATATGTTTTTCGTAAATTTTGAAGCATTTCTGGCTATTGAAATTTTCAAAAAGTGATTTAGCACTTTTAATTTTTAATATGGATTTTTGGCTATATGTAGCCATGTAAAAAAAGACTGGCGCGGTACCAGTAGTGAACTTGAGAGGAGCATGCAATGCACACCCGGCCTTCTCCAGGGTCTCCTCTTATTGGTGGAGATTCGAGACCCCAGACTCGGTCCACGCACAGCAACACTGTGTGTGATGCGACGCCTTTCTTGATTTGACCCTGAAGGACGCCGGGTGTACCCCCCACTCTAACTGGTACTTTGCCCGAAAGAAATTGCAGCAATGTGATGATCATCAAGAACAGATTTTGAGGCGGAATTTGAGCAATGGAAATCTCCTTTACCAATAAATGTATTAAAAAAATAAATTGCTGATCATTTCAGGCTCCAGAGCCCAACTTTGTTTTTTCTAGGCTGAATTTATTATGTATAGGGAAATTACATAATTAGCGCCTCTTTAGGGCCTCCAATGTCCTCAAGGGTAGGGCAGTAGCCTGAAGTGATCATAGGTCTGAAATTATGGGGAAACCGGAAAACCCACCATTGAGCCTTCCCTAGCATATGAAGGGTGTTTATTTGAATGGTGGAAGCTTTGGAGTTGGATGGTGGAAGGTCCCTTGAATGGGCAACAACATCTTCGTTCGGTGGTGCGGTGCAGGGGAGGTGATTTCAAGTACAAAGGAAATATATGGAGCAGCCTGCACATGAGGGCCTCATTAGGGTTTTCCCATAATTTGAGGGTTGTACCTCATAACCTCAAGGGCAATAGCTCAAGGCCATAGGGCACTGGGAAGCCTGCCAGAGCAAGCCTTCCATAACAAACTAAAGGGTTGTTTTGAAAGGTTTGCACGCAGATGGCGAAAGCTCCCTTCAATTGGCAAAAACATCTTCCATGCAAAGGAGGTGATTTCAAATAAAAAGGAAATACCATAGTACTCAAACTACTTTGGCATTTAACTATTGAGTAATTTATTTATTTTTGACTTTTTTGGTTCAACAGTTGAAATTTTGATTTTATGGCATATAAAATATTATTAATTAGAACAAAGCCTATTTCACAAGTATGCAGTTAGTTTATGCTTCTATTGTGGGGCACAATTGGTGTGCTCAGGTTCAAATTTGAGGAAGTAGAATTTCAGAATAGTTTCAAAGTCTATGGTCATCTCACAAGTTTACTTGTGTGCCTGTTTTCTTCAAAAAATTTGACATATATCTGGCCAATAATTTTCCAAAATTTCGACATTTCTGAAAATAATATGAATCATGGCAAAGCCATTTGGGTACTACATAACCTTGAATTGCTTTACACAATGACAAAACAAATCAAACATGTATGCAATGCCTCAGGGTGAGGCCATTGACAAAGTAAGGGGCCTAGAAGGAGGCAGTAGTCAAGTCAAACCCCATGTGATGGGAAAGTCCCCCAGTAAAGTGTGAGGGGAGCCTTATCAGATGTCACCAAATCACACGTGTAGGTATGGGATGCATCTTACATCTTCTGTTTAGGAATGGGAGGGACCTTACACCTATAAGTAGGGATAAGCTCCCTCCCGCTCCTAAATAGCAGATGTAAGGTTTGGACTTGTAAAGCACTTGGAGAAAATTTGTAGTGTATGTGGAGGGCACCTACTATTCATCAATTTCCCTCCTAGAAATTGGGAGGGAAATCATGCCTACTTGTAGGTGTAAGAACCCTCCCACTATTGATGAGTAGGCATAAGAATCCTCCCATTCATAGGTCTCGTGATCTCCACAGGTTTGGTTCATGATAAATTTTGTCTTGTGCTTTACAATAGGCAAAGCCCATGGGTGGGGGGGACATTCCCAAAATTTGAGGCTGGACTCGACTATCCCCTTGTTCTAGGCCCCTTATTTTGAGAATGCCCCCACCCTGGCGCTTTACCCTACATATAATTTAAGGTGCTCTCTCCATGAGCACAAGCCTTCTGTTTTCAAGAAGGGCTTTTCCCAGACGCATGGACATATATGTCTGTTTTCGGGCAGGATCTCCCATAATTTTCTGATGGATCTTGTGCTTTTAAGTAATCCTGAGCGTTGATAAGGAAAATTTAGTGGCAGAATCTTTGTGTTTGGTAATGGCCTCAACTATTACTAGAAGGGAGCTCGCACTCTGCTCACTTAATCTCCCAAGATACCTCAACATGTCGCAAGAACCCGTCTTGAAAATGGACAGTTGCCCTGGCATTTCTTTTAAGGTTGAACTCTACTTTAGAGCATGCAATGCAAATACACTAATTTTTTTTGACAGTTATTATCATCCAGGTAGGTTATCAATCTTTAAATACTAATGCAATAATAATAATAATAATAATAATTTTAAAAATATATAGACAACCAGTGCATAACCAATAGGTTAACTGACAGTTATTACCCAAATTTTTCTGATAACCTACCGAGCACCCAAAAATTTTCAAAACCCTACCCGGGAGTTGTTAAAAGGAGCAATAACCAGCCAACACTGGTATTTATTGGCTGGATGTTGAATTTTGGCCCACATAACAGGCCAAGTTCGAAGTAGGATATTGAAAACCAACCTAATTTCATGAGACTCACCTAGATTTTCTAGGTCCTTGGTATTAAGTTGTAACTACCTATCAACACCATGTAGGTCTAGTATCACTTTGGACAAAAATAAGACATTACCCGTATCCAAATGTGAAGACAAATGATTTTCTCCAATTAAGTGATAATGAAAACATAGCAGTTTTTTCAAAAAAATTAGTCAAGCTTTCTGTTCAAAAACAAAATCTTCCCAAATCTTCCAATTTTTTTGGTAAAAAAAAGACACTGGTGAAGACCCGTATTTAAGGTAGGTTGTTTATGTGTGAACTTTAAACCCTAAACCCATTGTGCCACTAATATCCAGAAACCAAGAGCACAAAAAATTGCCAATTATTGATTTTTTTTGAAAATCAGTAGATACCCTGCCCACCTGATACATATCATTCAAAAAAGCAACAAGACCTTTCTGAGTCAGGTATTGAATTTTCAAATTTTAATAATCTTTTATAATGATTGAAATTTCATCCATGTAGGTTGTCAATCTTAAAATCCTAATCATGATTATGATTTTTAAAAATTAAACAAAAATTAATTAATTAATTAATTAAAACTTATAACCTACCCTAGCTAGACATGATAGCCAACAGTTCTCAAGGTGAGTATTTGAGAACTGAACCTTATACATAACCAATGGTTAATGACCCCAAAAATAACCAAGTAAATTGTTGGTCTAGGGTATTATTTTGATGGTGGAATTGATAATCAAATCAATTTCTAAAATTTTGCAAAAAAATTGACATTGTACCCTATATGATCAACCTACCTGATTGTACCCTAAAATAACCTACCGGGCCGAATATGGGGCAAAAAGAAAAAGCAACATCTGGCCAAAGCTGGTCTTTACACCAGTGGTGGATAATTGAAGTGGGAACTATATCAAATCTAAATTAAGTATGTCGATAATTTCAACCAAATTCCGATGAGGCAAGGAAATGGGGTTTTTTGTTTTTGGGTCAATTTTTTCAAGTAGGTGGGTTGGTGATCATCTGGAAGAGGAATGAGACAAACTAGAAAACACAAATTTTTCTAGAATCCAGCTTTGTTCGAGCTACCTCCAGGAACTCATTGGCTAAATATGACAACTTCTGACTTTTTTTTCCTTGAAATATGAAGACTTTTTGCTCAATTACCAAAAAAAACACCCCATTTGTATGCTGAGCTCTAGCCTCTCATATTCACCTCACCTATTACAAGGTAGGGAACACAGTGTGATTGATATTAATTAGTTGGGGGCGCTTCACAAGTCCAACTTTTTTTTTTGCACTGAATTATTTTGATTGGCCCATTGCAAAAAAAAAGTTGAAACTATGGATGCTCCCCCAAAATGAAGCTTCTTTTGAAAGATGGAGTGCTTCGCCCTTTGGCCCACCTATATATGTGAGAAGGGGAGGATTTTGGGGCAAAACATATGGGATAAAAGCAAGGTGCCATTGGGAACATCCTTGGGGAACACCTTGGGAACAATTTGAGAACCTAATGGGAACTCATTGGGGACTTGAAGGGAACATGTTGGGAACAAAGAAAAAATGAGAAAAAATCTCCCCACCCTCCCAAACTTAAAAGAAACAAGGGCTACGTCACACTGCGGCCTTGCCTTCTACATTTAAAAAGTATCTTAAGGCAAAAAAAAAGAATTATGACTCAAATATTCCACCATGTGAAAAGATAATCTTCAAAAAACCCTTAAGGTATTATATCTCGACAACTAATCTCAAGTTTCAACAGAAGCCAAAATATTATCTTTCAAAAATCCTCGTGTAAAAATAAACCTATTACCTAGGGGCCAAAATCCATTAAGCTACTACACTCTATACGGAATCGAAACACAATATCCTTGCCTTGGTAGGCAAGGCCAAAAAAATCAAGGCACTTTGAGTGCACGCTTCAGCCTACCCATTGGCTCCATGTATTTTGGGTTTCCAAAACTGTTGGTCACCATTTTTGGCCTGGCCTAATGGCTGGATCAGTAATTTGGGGACATAGTCACCTCTCCTATTCATTACATGATGTGCATCCCAAGTTCAATTTTTTTTGGCAACGAGCCAATTTGATTGGCCCATCACTCAAAAAATTGAAATTATGGAGGCTCCCCAAAATAGAAGGTTCTATTTTGAAGTATAGAGTTCCTCCCCTTGGGCCCACTTATATAGGTGTATTGGGAGGGGTATTAACCCAGGCCAAATGCGTATAGGGTTAAGACACACCCACACAGAGGGGCTTCACATGTTTGGGCTCTTTGAATGAGGCTAGTAGCCTGAGTAAACAAGGGCAAGAAACACTGTGAAGCCCACATATTGCTTGGATCCCTTACTTTTCCATAAAGAAATTTGAAAGGTTTTTGTGTAGGGTAAAGCCCTAGGGTGGGGACATGGTCAAAATAAGGGGATCAAGAGGATGAGGTGCTAGCCAAGTCCAGCCCTGCATTTTGGGAATCTCCCTTACCTGTACAGCTTGAGGTAAACATTATCTTGAACTATTGCAAGGTGCAAGAGGAAGAGCCTTCTTGCGGCTACTCCTTAAAGGTGTGAGGGTTCTTACACACATAGATAGGCATAATTTCTCCCCTACTCTTGAAAAGTAGGTGTAAGATGCTTCCTCTTTACTAGGAGAATATTCATGGATATAAGGTGCCTCCAAACACACTAGCACTACACCTAATAAGCACATTCAAAATATAAAGGAATTTTTTTGCCAATTTTGTTATGAACATATAGCTGATGATTGGATGAAGGAGAGACCATGGAAGGTCACACCATCTAGAACAGCCTAGAAAGAAAGTCCAAAACCTTGGAGAATCAATGCTACCTGAATTGTAGTCAAAATCCATCAATGTTTCATGCATTTTGAATCATTTAACAACCTGACACAACACTTTGGGCACCATGAAACGTAGACATCCCAACAAGTCCAGTGACACTATGGCAAACGAACTTACCTACATGACTGGCATATAACTTGAAATCAAGTCTATTCCTCAAAGAGTAATTTACACATTTATTGATTCTTTAAGAGACCAGCAACAATTCATGATTGCAGATGCCTCACAAATTATAGCATTACCAGGTTCATAATAAATTGCCGTGGGTTAACAACTTACTTAGTCTTGATTCCTTTTGAGTGCAAAGCTAACCTATCATTTTCTCACAAATCTTGATCTACTTTTAAGTGCAAAGTTAGACTAACCCATCTTTCTCCCAAATCTTGATTTCCTTTTGGGTACAAAGCTAATGCAACGTTAACCCAAGCTAAACCATTTTCCTCCTGCATCTTGATTGCATTTTGAGTGTAAAGTTAACCCATGCTAACCCCATCTTTCTCCCACATCTTGATTTCCTCTTGGGTGCAAAGCTAACCCAAGCTAACACCACCTTTCTCCCACATCTTGATTTCCTTTTTGGTGTAAAGTTAGCCCAAGCTAAACCCCATCTTTCTCCCACATCTTGATTTTCTTTTTAGTGCAAAGTTAACTCAAGCATATCCTATTTTTCTCCCAAATCTTGAATTCTTTTTTGAGTGCAAAGCCAGCCTATTTTTTGTCCAAATCTTGATTCCTTTGAATTGTAAAATTGAAAATCCATTTAAAGTTCCAACATTTTTCTTGGGCTTTCCCAAAAAGACTTCAAAGGTCCCCCTCCTCTGGCACCTCTTTGTAGCATGTCCTCATGTTTGCCTTTTTTTTGGAGGGAAATATTTTCACATTTTTCAACCTAAACAATAGGATTTCAATACATACAAAAGACTTTTGTGAAAGAAACTGCCCGAATTTGCTAGATTTCCAAAAAATTAAAATTAAAATCACTGGCTTTCTTCAACAGGTTCCAGTTGACAGCTAGCCAAATATAAAAGGATTCTCTGGCTAAATCTACTTGTGGATGATCGCCAATTTGGCTACATCACAAAATTTTAAATATTATTAACTTTACTAATTTTAATCTTTTAAAAAAAATTAAAAACCGGACCTCATCAGAGTACTAATGTAAGCCAATTTCCTGGAGACATTCATTAGTGACTAACCAACAGCAAACCATGATCAGAGCTCCCTGAGTCCACAGGGGACAAGCACTTCATTTCTTGAAGTGCAATCAGCTAGACACCAGAATTTCATGCCCTCTCATACAACTTTGCCATGTTGCCTGAAAAATCAACTCTGAATTCAACTCCATAATAAGTTATGGACTGATCATGTCAAGAACATGGCCTTCTGGTCTGCATTTTTGGAGCAATCTAGCATCAACACTCCAAGCAAGTTGATGGTATTTTTGGGCATTTTTGAATTTCAATGACTACCTCAACATCTCAACTCCAAATTAAATAGTTTCCTTTTCTTTCAATAGTCAAGAGCTTTTGAGGGTAGTACCTCCGAATTGGTACTACTAGCAGGGTAAACATGCCCCCCACCGAACATCACCTGGTAATTGAACATTGGTCTAGTGGAAATCAGTATCAGTGAATGGTTGCACATGTGCATATCAATATTCAAATAGGCCCTACGATTGAATGCTCAGCCTTCAGAAAGTATGTTTGGTTTTTTTGGGTATCCGAATGGAATGTTACTTTTGTGTGCAATTATGGGCGTGGTAAAAAACTAGTATTAAAAAAATAATAGTCATCATTATATTTAAATATGTTTTGTGATGAGAGAAAGACAACACATTTTCACATATATAGCTGAAAACAAATAAAGTGGGGAAAAAATTCATCAAGTGAGCATTTGATAATGGGTGTGTTTGAAAACAATTTAAGAAAAAATGCAAACGATTTTTTCAAAGGCAATGTTTGGTTTAGGGGTGCATTGAACTTTTTCCACAAAACAACACCAACATATTCAAAGATGGTGTTTGGCTATGGAGGTTTGTTTGTCACATTAAATAGCATGCAATTATTCATAAATAAACTCTAAGAAATAACCATGTTACCTTAGAAGTAATAAAACAAACACAAAAGTTTGGGTTAGACATGATCATCTTAACATCTCACACGTCACATGTTTTACAACCATCAAATTTATCTTGTTTCAAATCATTTAAAACAACATTCAGAAAGGTCAAGGATGCAATTATGTTTCAAAGCAATCACATAGAACGACACAAGATAAGCTTAGCTAGATGGGTAGATAAAGCTTTAAAGCAATCGTTCACAAAGAAAAACATCATATTTGGATTTTGGGATACATGTTTATAGCATTTTAACCTTAAGGCAATGGTACAACAAGATTCAACCGTTAGGGATATACATTGCATCCATTAATTAATTGAATGTTCCAAGTCACAGGTTGTGACATTTCTTGAATACCTAAATGTCTTTTAAAAATAGGCATGGACACATCAATTGTAGAATTTTTTTTTAAAGGAAGACAAAAAGAAAAAAAAGGATTAATGATTAAAAAAACAACAAACTTGGGGATTGCAACAAATTGAACAACTCAAAAAGTTGTTAACAAACCTGTTAGAACACAATTTATTAGAATTTGAACTCCAACATTTATAAAAGAAGGGGGTGAAAATTTTCGCCAAAATTTTCAAGCAAGTTTGTGAACAAAGCCACACAAGTACAAGGTTGTGAATCTTAAATGCATAACATGGTTTCAACAAGAGGTTCAACAACAAGCACAAACTAAGCAACAACCACGAAGGCACTAAATAACAAGGTTATTGCCTTCTAATGGGTAAGTGCATTGAAAACAAGCAAAATATAAGAACCTCAAATAAAATAATAAAATAGAAGACAAATGCAAATTAGGAACGTGAATGAACATAAGACCAGGACAACCAAAAAGAACACAAAAGCACAATGATTTTGAAGAAAACAAATAACACAATAATCAAGAAAAACATCAAGACCATGGCAACCACGAAGAACAGAATACCACAAGGACCAAAACAAACCCAAACCCACAATGACTAAAAGGAACACCAAAACCATGACGATTAAACATAACACAAAATCATAATGATTTAAAGGAACAGAAGACCACAACAATTTTTTAAAAAAACCAAAACCATGATGATAAAAAAGAACGCCATGAACATGACAATTAAGAGGAACACGTGACCATGGCAACTAGAAGGAACATTAAACTACAATGATCAAGAAGAACACAAAGACCATGGTGATAAAGGGGAACATAACATCATACTGACTAAAAAGAACACTAAGACCATGATAATCAAGAATAACACCAAAACCATGGTGATAAACAAGAACACGAGACCACAACGATCAAGAAAAACACCAAGACTATGAGGTTCTTGAAGTTCACACAAGACCATGGTGAAGTTAAGAAGAACAACGAAACCACAAAGACCAAAAAAAACACCAAGACCACAATGATTAGGAAGAACACAAGACTTCTATGATTAGGAAGAAAACTAGAACCATAATGATCCTAAGAAACTCAAGACCATGGCAACTAAAAGGAACACCAAGACCATGCTAATTAAGAAAAACACAAAACCACAACAATCAAGAAGAACACCAAAACCACGATGATCATGAAAAACACTTAAGCCACGGCAAATCAAAAGGGCAAGAGTTTATAGGTAGGAGGTGTAATAGTTGGAGTGTTCCAAGCTTGCAAACGCACCTAATTAAAACCAACAACACAATTAATTAAGAGAACAAAACACCTTGCATTCACAAACTCTAAGAAATTTACACAATGCTTTGGTGAACATGATGATTTCACACTCATTAATGTTGATTTTTAAGCCCTAGATTAAACTAGATTCTAGCCATATGTTCAAAAGTGGCGTGGATTATTTTGAGAACATTGATTGTTGTTTTTCCATCCATCCTGGTGATGAAAATAGGTAAAGTCCATTAATCAACATATGACTATTTGGTTTCAGGTGACAAAGTAAATTCTTGTAGGTTGCCATGTACATGGAGGGTTTTTTTTTCTCATTTTTGACCACCCAAACTTTAAAAGGGCATATGTTTCTCATTTTCCACACATTTTGGGACAATTTAAAGGGTTGTGGGTGCACCTTCTAATCCTCTACACTTTACTTTAACCCCCATAAATAAAGGAGCTAGATTGCGTGAAAGGGAGGTGAGTGATAAATTAATTATTCAATCATCAACCACAACCATACCTAAACCCCCAATAGACTTTGCTTCTATATTTTTTATAAATAAAACAATCCATGGAAAAAGCATTTCGTTTGTTGTTTATACATAGCCAAGAATGTACATTAAAAATTAAAAGTGCTGAAATCATTTTTTTGAGATTTTCAATAGTCGAAATTTGACCAAAATTTAAGAAAATTGCCAAATTTTTATACAAGGCATAAATTAGTAACCAAAAATATGAAAGGATTTTTTTAAAAATTGCTTTCACATTTAACTTATAGCCAAATTTGGCTAAATCTTCCTATGCATCATTGCCACTTTTGGTTATAGCACAAAATCACCCAAAAAAACTCTACACAAATATCAGTTCATGTTTTCATTTTGCTCGTGTTGGACTTTGAAGCACAACTAATGTTTTATTTTTTCTCGGATAACAATAGGGTGTCCAAGGTTTCACTATTTTATTCAAATAATCAATTATTTAAATTTTGATTGTGTTTTAAATTATGTGATCCAAAACCTTCAAACACCCTCACAATGGTTTTTCACTTATCCCATGACAATTTAGTTTGTAAGGTGTTAAAAGTAAAAGGAGATGCATCAATCACCATGATTCAATAAGAAATCAAATCATATGAACACCTAACCATTTCAAAAACTTGATTATTGGGATAATAAATTATTACACCAAGATAATAACAATATAATTGACCATTGAACATTTATAATATTTATGTCATCCCCCATCATCAAGGCCTAGGCCAAAGTGAATGAATAACACACTAGCCATTACTATAGAATATGGTTTTCCTTACATCAACAACAATTGGACTTGGCTTTGTGAGACAAATTATTTGATTTTATCCACTTCAATATAATAAATATTATAATTTGACATACAATAATATGCAAAACACTAACATCATGTTTTACGTCAACGTCAAACTAACAAGTAGGACATATATTACACAAGGTGGATTTTAATGAAAGCGTAGCATAATTTTTGATATATCTAATCCTCTATTGGTTGAATGGATCAAACTAATGTTATTTGCTTCTTGATTTCAAAAGGAACTTTTAGTTTTTATTTTTATTTTCTTTTGGTTTAGTTTGGTGCAATGGAGATGGAATTGAACCTTGTTTTAATTCAAACCAATTCCAAAAAAATTGTTAGGTTAAGGGTGCACACACTGCAACACAAAAATGATGTAATATTGATTATATATAACTAATCAAATGCAATAATGTAAAATCCTATATATGTATTCAATAAAATTATATTTATGCACGTAGAGAACCTAAACCTTTTGAAGATGGGGTAACACCCCTAGTTTAGGTTTTAATTCAGTTTTGAAAATAGACCAGATCTCCAATTAGGTTTTAGTGACAATTCCAAGAAACCTTGGAACATTTGGCCCAAAGACCCTATAAGCTAACCATATAATATTACATGAACTTATTAAAATTCATGTCGAGAGTGGTTCAAATAGTTAAAGTTTAATTGTAAACTAAAATTGTGCATTCTTTGCACAAGGGGTTTTTTAATTGACCCTTACATTCAACAATTCAAACCTAAGGTGATGGCACCTAAACCATAGAAGGGTCAAATCTAACATCCTTATTCCACCTTGATTTGAAGCCAATTTTTTTTTTTTTTTTAAATTTTTAAGGATAATGTATTTTCACAACATATATCCCTCCTTAATAATCCTAATGGCATGCCACATGCCAACTTTTTTGGGATGATTTTATTCTTTTATGTGGATGGGATCAAGTTAATGTTCATTCATTTTGGTAGTTTATTACCTTTACCACCTTAATGTGAATCCAACCATACAAAAATAAAATAGGTGAAACCACACATAGTCTTCCATATGCAATTTTATGTGGACAAAGAGATTTTTTGCAATGGTATTCATGTCCCATAACTAACCATGGTGCTTAACTGTGTACTTACTATTTCATGTAACTACCTACTTAGTAGCCACCAAGTGCTTAACCTATTTACCTACCTACATAATAACCACTTATATTCCATATCTATTTACCTATGGTACATACCCACTTACCTAGGTACGACCTAGGTACTGTGAGGTGGAAAAAGGTGAACCATGCCTACATCAAGTATCAATAGGGTCAAAACATGCAACTAGAAACCAAAAAGGGTGTCAAATGTTAAATGTAATCAGTCAAAATCTAACATTTATTTTTTTATTACCATTTAAAACCATATATAGTAATCGTGGCAAGTTAGTTTTTTTCCCCTCATATGAATGTCGAAAAAATTGGAGTAAAAATTCATTTGATTTAATTTTAATTTTTGGTTTTAGTTTAGGATGTTTGAAAATGTACACCTAATGTGTCAAATGCAATTAATTTTGCAAAGGACTATCAAAAGGACTCGTATAATAAAAAGAATTTTCGAAACTCTTTATAACTTTTGCCATTGATTCTAATATATTGTAGGTTGAATGAAGAGAATGAAGTTATTTGAAATTAAAATAGTTTCCAAGATGACAAAAGAATATTTCTTTGCATAATGATCTTGATTAAATCCGGAAGAAAACACAAAGGCATGTTGAAACATATATCCATAAGCATGATCTAACCTTAAAAAAAACTTGTTTTTGTTGAACTAATGTTTTGTAGTTGATTGTTTTGGTCACTTTTGGTTTCAAGGTTTAATTTCAAACTTTATGAACTTAATGTATTTTGATTCAAAAACAATTGGTCACTTGAATTGGTAGCACAATTTGATCTAATTCATCCATGCATTTGACAATAATTGGAATTGTGTATTAGATTGTATTACATCACCTTTAGCATGAAAATGAAGTGCCACAAAATATTTGGGTGATCATTATGAACATGTCTCACACAAATTTGCAATGATTTTTTTTCATCACATAAATTTTAAAAGCACAAACACTAACACCCAAATGTGGATGGTGAGCTAACAATGTTTCATGACACCATAAGGCCCACTTTAAATTAGTTGGTCCCTTTTGGGACCTAGAGTGGAGGTAAGCCTAACGCCCAATTTTATGAAGGGTATTCATATTTTTCCCCTTTCAATTGTTGGGTCATTTCTTTTCTTTTTTCTACCAAGTAAATTGGATGTGCAATGCATGGTCATAGTCAAGAAGGAACAAAACAAAATTTTGTTTCAAAACATTTTTAAATTGATGTTCAATAAATATAATAAACAATGCAAAGTGGGTGAAGGGCATCTCAATTCATATTTTTATAAAAAATCAAAATTCTATAAGGTGTGTAATGATTCTAAAAGTAATGTGTGTTTTAATGTTCTGGGTGGTTTTGGAAATTGAAACACCAAAATCCAATTAACATTCATTGGAATTTGGATTGCCTATTATTGATTTTATTAATTAAATGTGGGTACATCTCATATTAATTCTTAAAAAATCTAAATTTTCAAACAATCATGAGCAAATAAAAGTTCAAATGAATTTTTAAAATATCTATATACATGAAGGAAGGTTGTTTGTTTGTTTTGTTCCAATGGTTCATGAAACATACAAGTATAGGTTGCTTGCAATGCATTGTTGTACTTCCTTTGCAGCTTGTTTTGGCACTTCAATCCGAACTACTAATGTTATTGATAATGATGACCCACTAGTGTTCTATCCATCATGTAATCATGGAATCAAACATCACATAAATCAACTATGAACATTACATTGCAATGTAGAAAATCATGTACATAATCAAAGGAATTTTATTTTTCTTTATTACTTCAGCCTAATTTTTACTTCTAAAAGTTTATGTCATCTATCTAATGAACACAATAGTAGTTGTTCGATTTTTTTGCAATCCTCTTGTAAGCCTTTGGACATGTTGCTTGTACAGCAAACAAGCAAACTTCAGAACGCCAAAATCTCATCTTTTGTCAAAGAACTATTGCTCCTCTTCATCACTGTGTGAGCCATATCGACACAACCATGTGCGGTAATCTCAGTTTTAAGAGTTACGTCAAGGTTTTTTGAGTGGGGTAAGGTTTTTAAGGGCTTTTTAGCGACTTCATATGGAATGACGAGTGCGCATGGTGCGAAACGGGTTATTTGCTTTTCTGAAATGCGTTAATGGTGATTAAGGAGTTGGGTTAATCTTTTCTTCAACAAAGGCTAATAACCATAGTTTTAGAAACTCTGTTGCGTAATTAGGGGTGAGAAATCTCTGGAGGGTTGAGGGTAGAAGTAGACACCAAAGTTTACAGTGTTCAGCACAACTTTAGTCTTGTTATGGTATTTAGGGAATAGCAAGGATGTTAGAAATTCTTAAAGCAATTGAAAGAACATTAATGAAAGATTTAATAGAGATAGAGTAATCTTCAAGCCATTGAGCATAAGGTTAATTTAAAGCGATTCAACAATTAAATAGATAGAATGATAGTGTGCCAATGGTAATAGGGGTCGGACGATAATTGAAACATTTATTTATAATGGCGATAAGCTCAGCAAGGAGCTGCAGGTACATGTAAAATCATGAGTTATGCCTTAGTGATAATTCATAACTGTAGGAAATCTAGGATGCGCCGGATGGTGCGAACTAGGTAATCCGCCTTGCTATTGGGAGGCAGTCGACGAATCGGACCGCACAACCAACGATAGTGACCAACGCCGGGAACCGAAGACCATGCGAAGATAGAAGTATCTTCAGTGTCGTAACAGCCTTCACAAACGGTCTCGAGTTCGTCACCAGAAGCGGGGTCGACTTGTAGCAAGATCACCAGGGTGCGAGAGTTCGGAGAAATACGATAGTACCAGGCTCGAGGGGGTTCGATTTCAAGACGAGCACGCACCTCTCGAGGTTCGGGTTCTTCATCACGAGGATGTTGTGTCAGGGTAAGATCTAGAGACGACTCTGGAGGCGGTTCTTCATTCGCTTGTGCAGCTTGCGGCCCGTAAGATGTGACCATGCGCGACGCCATAATTTCAAAGAAAGAAAAAGGTCAAGTCTTCAATCAAAATCGAGGCGACAATGAAGGTGTGGAGGACTAGTTACATTGAGGTGTGCAATTGTAATTTATAGATCGAAGAAAAGGAAAGGAAGGCGTAAGTAACGGCTTAGGACCATGGTAAAGTAAAATTGTAAGGTCAAAGGGAAAAATTGAAGGTTTGGGTAAAGGTTGTTGGGGGAAAAATGGAAGAGGTGAAAAGGGTTTTTCCTTCACCTTCCATTGGCCACCAAGCTTTGGATCCACCTTCACCTCCTTTCTCCTTCCCTTGAAAAGGCGAACTCGAATCATTGGGAACGTTCTTTTTGCCTCGAGGATGATTTTCATGCAATCTTGAACACTTGTTTCACAAGCTTCTTGAAGAGGGAAATAATGTTTAGTCTTGGTGGAGGGAAGAAGGAAGAAAAGTAGAATGAAAATCTAGTGATAATGTTGAAAGGTTGGAACTCTGAAGAAATCTCAGAAACCCTCTTGGGTTTCATAGCATAATTTTTTACTGTTGTAGCTGCAGATCTTAAGATTTGGTAGGTTGGTGCGCCTTGTTGTTAGCTTTCCAGAGAGCTATAGCAAGCCATATTTGAACAATCTATGTGTAAGAAACAATTGTTTAAGTGACTAGTGGTCTACAACAAGGTTTAATCATCATCTTTGTAAAACCCTCTCGGGTTTGGTAGTATAATTCCTTAATGTCGTGGCTGCAGATCTTAAGATTTGGTAGGTTGATGCGCCTTGTTGTTAGCTTTCCAAATAGCTATAACAAGCCAGATTTAAACAATCTATGTGTGAGAAAAAATTGTTTAAGTGACTAGTGGTCTACAACAAGGTTTAATCATCATCTTTGTAAAATCCTCTCGGGTTTGGTAGTATAACTCCTTATTGTCGTGCCTGCGGATCTCAAGATTTGGTATGTTGGTGAACCTTGTTGTTAGCTTTCTAAAGAGCTATAGCAAGCCAGATTTGAATAATTTATGTGTGAGAAACAATTGTTTAAATGACTAGTGGTCTACAATTATGGCGGACATGATGTTGAGTCCTTAAACATTGGTTGATTGAATGATAATTCGACATGAAGTCCTAGGATGTGCAGTGTGTGAACTTGAAAATATATATCCATCAGTCCTAATCATAAATGATGCATAGAAGGTGGGCTACTTAATTTCAACTACAAACGCAATCTAACATCTAGAATGACATTTGTATTTTCCCCTCATTAGTAGCATTTGTGCTTTCAAGCATAATCACCTTGTAGAATCGGGAGTAGAGGGACGGAAAGTCACCTCACACACTGCATCATGAGAGAAAACGCAAATAAATCCCACCACCTATTCTACTTATGGCAATAAGAAAAAATGAACCCAAACCTTCCCTTATTGTAATTATGGCAGCAAAGACAAGTTGTTTCTACAACAAACAAATTCCAAAATGTTGAAATCTCATCTTTTGTCAAAGAGCCATTGCTCCTCTTCATCATTGCACTGTGAGAATTAACACAAATAAATCCCACCACCTACTATACTCATGGCAACAAGAAAAAACGAACCCAAAATTCCCTTATTGTAATTATGGCAGCAAGAGAAAAACAAACTCACCTTGACCACCTACTATACTTATGACAACACCAAAAAAGGATAGTTATTGAATTCTTTTTATTGTCGATGTAATTAATGACTGTCGCAATAATTCAAAGGCTATGAAAGCAAAGCAACAAGAAAAATAAATTATTGTGAAAGTGTTTGTGAGCATGTGGCGCTCTAAAATTTCAGATTCCCTTTTGAGCCCTTAGGCCTACCTCCATTAACAATGGCTAGTGTCCCAACAATCTTTGGCTTAACTCCCAAATAAATATATTAAACTTACAGCCAATCTTAGAACAATGATATATGGAGTTGTCACAAAACTATTATGTGCACAAAGTTGGTGTGCACAACAAGGTTGGTGTGTGTGGCAAACTTGTGAAATGATGACAAGCAAAATTCAAATGAAGAAAATTTATGTGTAGTAAATGACAAAATGACCTAGTTCTCAATTTTTTTTTTAAAACCATGGGGGGTTGTAGCCACAACTTGTGAAGATCAAGACATTTTCTTTTACTATCTAGATTCATTTACAATGTGGGAGTCAATCCTCTTATGTGTATGGTCTCTTGAGTTTTTTTCCCAAACTCAAGTTACACTAAATTTTATGATAATCTAAATTTCATCATGTTGTTTTTTTTGGGAGTTTTTTCACTATGACTATGCTATTTTTTTCATAATTATTTTAACATTTGCATTAAATATAGAAATACTAAATTTGAACTTGATTCAATAAAGTTCCTTCACTTTGTGAATAGTAAGGTTTGAAGTTGAAATAGAGGGTACATGTAAAAGGAAGACCCAAAGGTCGGGTCACTTTACAAATTTTTCTATTGCTCAATATGTGCAAGTTTTCCTTTTGATGTTGGATTGCTCTTGAGGTCCATAAGTTGATGATTTCAATAAAATTGAGCCACTTTTTCCTTTTTCTTTTCTTTCAAAACCATGAAACAAACATGTTGCACACTTATGAAAGAGGTAGGTCCTAAACAAATAAAACTAGTAGTACATTTGAAAAATTGAAAAAAATCATGCAATTGACAAAAAAATTAACCAAGAGTATTTGCTTTAATAATAGTACACGTCCATACTTGCTAATTCCACAAGTTTTGAAGTTCATTTTAATTCACAGAATCAACCACCACTACCCATTCTAAATATTAATTACCCACCTATGCTACATAGCAATTGATTTGTGCTATTTTACAACCTACCTATGCCCCCTTATGAGCTGACCAAGTTGACCCAATATTTCAATGGGTACCCTAGGTGTTGTTACTAGCCATTTCATGGCCATCTTATGGAACTTGAAGTATAACCTCTACATCTTGTGTTAGATCAAAGGTAATCATTTATTTCTTCCACAAAGTTGTCATCTAAAAGAGGTTAGGAACCTTAGTATAGGAGAAGGTTCCATGTAGAAGGCCTTTCAAATTTTAGTTTTCCGAGGCTAGTAGGCTGAGGGATGTTGAAAATATTGGAAGGGCCTCTCTATATGGAACCTTCACATGTGTAAATAACTTGTCCACTTTTGAAGAAACATAATTGTAAAAAAAGGAAAAAGAAAAATAAGGACTTCTAGTTTTTGGAAGTTTTTCTCTAAGCTGGATAGTAATTTTTAGAAGTTAGAAGGCCCTTGCTTGATTGGCAGGTCTTTCACAAAAACAAATTTAGAAGAGTTTGTAACAATCATCCTGATTTTTTAAAAATCATTTAAAAAGAAAATTGATAAGATGTTTTTTGAAAAAACAATTCCAATTGGTTTTCAAAGTGCTAGTTCACATGCATTTAATATCAATCAGATTTCAAAGGTGATTTTCACAAACTAATTATCAAAGTTGTTTTTTAATATGGCAAATTGAGATTTTTTTTATTTGCTAAAAATTGCAATTCCTTACTTTACATAAAAAATGTTTTCAAATTTCAGGGATCTTCCTAAAGTGTAAGGCATTTTTTTTCCCCTTACACCTTTTTTGGGAAAAAAAAATACTAGGGTAGCCACTTTTAAGTACAAGACTAAATATGAAAAGTTCTTTAGCAAATGCAAGCTGACCCAACACCGTCTTATGATTCTAAAACATTTAAAAATAAGTTTGTTTAAAACAAAAATGGAAGAGCATTTATTCTGGTGTAATTTACCTTCACAATAAACAAGGTTTATTTCATTTCAAGGAAGGTTCTTAGTATGTTGAAAACCAAATTATATTTCTGTCCCTGCACCAATTTAAAATCGCAACTAAAGGTGGGTGTGAAAGGTGGTTGTGAAGTGAAGTAATATTCCACAACATCAAGTGCATTCTAGACCTTCACCTTTGATTTAGTTGTTCTCTAGTTAGACGGAGCAAACACTTTTAATTCAATGTAAAAAGGGGTTATATTTCAAAAACGATACAAGCTATTGGTTTTTGACGAAAAATGATTTCGACGCCCTGTCTAAACTAACTTGATGTTCTGTAAATTCTCCCTTTTCCTTTTTCTTATCCCTTTGGTAATTGAAGCACTACGACAAAGAGGAAATGAGTAAGGACAATTTAGAGTTATCCATAAAGTATCCCAGACTTGGGTAACTGGGTGCCAGTTTGCTCAAATCTGGGGAATAAAGGAAAAGTCAGGATGGAAACAGTACAAATGGATAAAAAAGGGAGGGACCCAATCAGTTTTCTGATTTGCCCAGGAATTTCACCCCCAGTTTTGGATTTGCTTTCGGTGCACCTTCACTGTTGCTCATGTCCTTCCTTAAATTAAGCCTTAGCTAAAACAAGATCCTGCAATTTGTTGGAACTTAATACCCAGTTTCATGAAACAGTACCCAATTTTTCTCATTGAACAATTACACCCAAATTGGGGATGTAACCAGAATTAAAGGGTCAAACTAGGGCCCAAAGGCAGGGTGAATTTCCAGATAACTCTGTTTATCAGTCAAATGTTTTCCCAATTTATTTTTGACTAAATCCCTAAATGCACTACTAAAGACATAACTTATAGGTAGTCAATTAAGCAATTAAGCACTAGTAAGAGGTCACAAGTGAAAATGGGAGGATGGTCCATGGAGGGTGTCACATGTAGGGTGAAGCCCAAGGTGGAGAGCTTTACCGAAACAATGGCCCACAAGAGGTGGAGCCAAGGCAGACCTGATTCTGGTAAATCCCACTGCCCGTACTTCATATCTTTGAAGGAATGAAGGGTAAAAATTTAGTATCACAAGGATGGCTTCCAGTCCTTTCCAAACCAACAATGGATGTCGTCAAAGTGCACATTGGTCACATGCATGCCCACACCACTTTCTTAAGACAACTTGTGTGTAGGGTAACACCTGAGGTCATGGGCATTTCGAGAATTGGGCCTTCGATACATAAAAATGACCAAAAAAATTTAAATAAAAAATTATTGTGATACTTGACGGGTACCTGCTTGTTGGTATCACATTAAGAAAACCTTCAAAAGCATTTTGAAAAACAGGACACCCACAAGTGCAAGCATTTTGTTTTCTGAAATGTTGCGTCAGTTCTTACACTTGATAAGTGTTCCTCCAAACACACTACAAACCTTGTGAGAGGTTCTTACAATTGTTGCAACTTCACAATGTCACAATTGAATGGAATTGAGTAGTGTTGACAATTGATAAGTAAGTACTAAAGGGCATTTCCACCTCACACCTGCAAACACCCCTTTTCATTAAATCTTGCACCAGGATAGCGTAAATCCCACTGCGGCCCTTGTATTGATGTCCAATTTGCAGTGGTCATGTGAACCCCTTCCAAATCTTTTTTTCTACTATGGATTTGGACACTGACTTACTCGTCCAAATGTAAAGATATAAATGGTCTTTCACTCTTTAAAGGGACTTTTATGACGTTTGTGGGTGGGGACAACGGTCATTAAACAGTATTGTATCTTCACACAAAGGAGTTGTTTGCAGTTTTGGGGTGGAGGGTGAGTGCTCTAATAAGTATAGAAATGTGATACCATAAATGATATTGCAAATCCTCCACCAAACCTTTATGTGGTACACACAAATTATCACAATTTAGTGGCCTGCCCCCAAGCTTGTACACTAAATTATAATCTTACATGACGTGCTAAGTCTCCACCAGTGTTTCTTTAAACAATTTTGTGATGTAGACAAGGTGGCGATTATTCATAAAAGGTTTTAGCCAAATTTTGTTATAAACAAATTATGAAAGGAAAAAATGTAAGGTTCTTTCTACATTGCGGTGACCTATTAGAATGTGATATAAATCTGGCAATTTCTTTTGAATTTCTTGTCCAAAATCTGCCTATAGAAGACCCCAATTACACCCCCCAGCCCTCTAAAAAAAAACCATTGTTCCATCCCAATGATGTATTCTCCCCAAAAAAAAAAAAATTATCAAAAAAAGATGGGGAAATGTTTGGAGAATATTTTTTAGTGCTTTTATTGGTGTTATAAAGATGGTGATAAGTTCAATTTAGTGTTCAAATTATGTGGTGACACGAAATTTTTACTAATACGTACAAGGTGCAACAAAATTATGAGGGTTGAAGAAATTTTTGTTATTTTTATTTGTGCAAGTGAGCAAATGTGGCAATCTTTAATTGTATAAGTGAATAAATGTGGCAAATTTCAAGCACATATTTGCTCAACAATCCAAACTCCATCGACATTCAAGATCAACAAAAAGACCTCCCATTTGGCTACCCACATTGATTCTAGACTTCAATGAGTCCATTTATGGGAATGTTCATAGTTTTAGAAATCTTGGACAACACATCACATTTACAATAGCTAGATTTTTGAAAATCCATTTATAACAACTTGATGGACATCATTTTTTTAGCCCATGTACATTATATGAAATCTAAATCTCCCTCAAATGACACATAGCAAGTTGTGAATAAGCATATCATTATTGGAGAGAATGGTTTAAAAATAACATAGAAGATGTTTCATAGAACAATATGTACAAATGTGAGGTTTGGTAATTTGAGTAGGAATAAAAGAACAACTTCCATAGCCAATAGTTCTTATTGATATGATGATGGCAACCCTTGCTTCAAACTATGTATAAATAGACATATAGGCTACACATGTATAGATTCACAAAATTTTATTACAACATTTCCATTTATAGTAATAATTAATTGTAGCCTTTCCATTTATAGCAAATTTGGGAAGGTTGTATAGTTTGTTGTCATCAAGTGATAACATTTGTAAATGTTTCAAATTTAATAAGGAGGCAAGGAAGGAACCAAGCTTGAAGGTCAATGGAAAAAGATGAAAAAGTAACCTAACTTGATGACCAATAACAAGTTCCATATCTTGATGACCGAATGAAGAATCCAATATTTGGAAGTAAATGGAAGAATTTAAAGCTTGATGGTTAAAGGAAGGTTCCAAAGTTTGGTGTTCAATGGAAGAAGGAAAAACATCCTTTTAACCTCCTCCTTTCATTTTTCACCAAAAAAGATTTCACCTTCCAAAGATTCCTTAGTGATTTCAAGCTTTTTATTTTAACTTGGTCTAATCATCCTTTTACACGCATGTTGTCAACCTTTATGGTTTACTTTACCTTCATTACAATATAAAAATTTGAGCTTGATTATTCAATTTGAATTGTTCACCATTTCCTTTCAAGTTTCGTGCATCTTTACATTTTGTACCATGATTATTCAATATTAAGCTATGGCGAACAACATGCCCACCTTGTAAGAATCTCAAGTTGCACAAATAGGTGATGAGTGTTTTGAGTTATCCTTGGGTTTGGCCATGACCCAACGCCCTCGTGATGAAGTAAAAGCATATGGTTGTGGTACATGCCTTCATTTAAAATCTAATCCACCATGGTTGGAACCTAAATGTCCTCAAGCGTAGTTCCACCAATTAGGCCCCCATGTTGTTCATTAATGATATTGCTTGAAGTCAAACCATTTCCCTATAATGATCTTGAAATCTTTTACAAAGACATTTATGAAGACGATGAAATCATAATCTTGGCATGGTCCTCAACTCTAAACGTCAACCAATATTGTTGGTTTCATGATTATATCAACCAATTATCTTCCAATTACAAGGTTAAACACCTTGTTTAAATCATTCAACACATGTTCAAATGATTCTTGTCATTAGCCCTCATTGTAACATAATTTAAGATTTTACATGAACCTATTCCTTCTTAGGTGTATTCCATTCAAAACAATGGTTTTACTACAATTATCACCCCTCTACTACAAAATTCGAGTGTAGTTCACTAATCCTCATTCATTAGACTAGTGAATTCATTAGATCCCCATTAGGTTCTATTCACTATGACTAATGAATTCATTCAAAATCTAGTGAAATCACTTGGTGTACAAGGGCACCTTTGTGGTAGTGCCCTCATCCTACTTATGCCTTGATTTTGCTGTGTTGTCCAATATTATTCATATACGCTTTAAATCTTTTGAAACCATTATTGCTTATTGTATTAGATTGGCATGGACTTGAAAAAATAATCTATGCTTGAAATTTGGAGGTTTCAAAAGGGGCATTATGTTCCAACAAGTAGCGGAATAATTACAAGCACAAAAAATTCAATTTGTTTCAAAATCTACAACTTCCTTTAGATGCATTTTGTTCATTTTGCACTATATTCAATAAAGCATATATACCTTGCCTTTTGAAAATCAAGAACAAAATTTGGCACAATGGAAAGATTTGTTATTTCACACATGTAACAAAATTATTTGGGTTCATGAATGTGGAACATTTGACCTTCAATGTCATGTTTGGCGATGGCACAACATTGAATGATGATATATCTTGCAACTTGTGAGCCATAACAAGATGCATTGTTGTACCCTACCAATCATTTCATTCAAATGGTGTACTTAACAACCTTATAACTAAATTACAAATCACAAGTACAATGAACTATAAAACCCAGACTTTAGGGAGTTTGTAACTTAATGAAAATCTAGTCAATGAAGGATTGAAAGGCTGGCCATCAACAATTGATGACCTTATTGCAAGGCTCAAGGATGTAAAATTGAAAAAATATTTTATCTAATTGCTTGAACTTAGAACACACTTACAAAATTATGGTAATGTCATTGATGATCAAGTACAACTCACAATGATGGCCCTAACAATGTTGGAACTTGAATGGGAATTACTTATAGTTTCTAGTAGGTGAAGATGGGTGGCCATAATTTTACTAGGAATTAATGGTGATAAGTTTGTTGTTTTTCAAACTTACTTGACACACAAACAAAGATTAGTGATGGCTACACAAGATTATGATGTGTGATGACAACTAAAGTCCCTACCTTAACATTAGATGGGGCATTATAAATCATCATCATCATCATCAACAAGAGCAATGAATAATCGTAGTCACCCATATTATAATTGACTTCCTCTTTTCTAAATCATTAGTTTTTGGTGAATTTCATTTTTTAAAAACATTATTTTGCAAGGGACTTTCATAGGTAGCTTTTCAATTTTTCAAAATAACAAATTTTTACCACATTACAAATCATTGTTTCCCACATCCCAAAAATAAAAGGTTATTAATTTTATTTACTGTTTGTACTTTAAGTACTAACTTGTGTGCAACTTGCACGAATAAGGAAAAAAAAGATTTTTGTCAATTCTTCACCTTCTAACTTAATTGTCAAATGTAATTAAATAGCATTTGGAACTTTCCATTATTAATTTATAAAAACTACATGTTAACTTTCAATCTTATCTTTTATAAGGGACTTCATGTTGTTATTTAAATATTTACCATTCCATGAATTTGCCAACAAGGTTTAAGTGTTATGTACATGAGGTTTCACAATGGTGTTGAATGTTAAATTCATTGAGATTTGTTTATCCATTCTTAATCTTATTATTATGATGTCCCTATTCTTGAATTCCCTTGCATTTTGTATTTTGTCAATAGTTTTCATGGGTCCATGAATGCAAACCTATGCTCATTACTCACTTTGTTTTCACCCATTATGGACTATGTAACTAACTTGGGTACACTTGTTTTCACCATGAATAGTCTCGCATCCAACAATTCATAGTAACCATGAGTTTAGGTTAGTTAATTACCAAACATAACCATCCCTCATGAGAATTGAAATGCCCCATTTTCATCCACACAAAGAGCTATTACGATATCTTCATCCATGCCATGAATGGCTACAAAATGAAAGCCAATGTGAGACTATTCATTTTAGCTAGTGTTTGAACCAATTTCTACATAACCATCCTTCATTATAATCATAATGCCATATTTTCATCCATCCAAAAGGATATTATTCATGTTGTCATCCAAGCAATGAAAGGTTACAAAATGAGAACCTCATGTGGTAATTAGTAAGTCATTAATGCAATGGAGGTTGAAGGTTATGGGTTATAACTTGCAACTTGATAGTCAATTAGAACATCAAGATTCTCATGAAAGATGGTCATGAATTTTAATAATCTAGATTCTAGAGGGGCGAAAGATCATGTGCCAAAGACCAAAAGATGTGAAAAATGTTCACATATAACTTATTAAACCCTCCCTTAACTTTAGTTATGAACTCCTTCCTTTCTTATTTCATGGTTGGAGTCATGCCATCCATGCATGCATCTTGTGTTTTGATAATAACCATATTTTAATAATAAGTATTATTGTAGTTTAATGCTTTCCATTTTGAGACCAAAATTGCATGTTTAGGACACCACATGTCACTAACATTACCTAGATCAATATGCCCTTGAATATGGTTTCTTTTTTCAATTTTGCCATCAAACTTAATTGCTTAATTTTGCTACATGTCAAAGAAACAAGTATATATTTTTGAAACCCCATTGTATAAGGGGACATGCAACAACCTATGGTCTAAATGAAGACTTCTTTCCCCCTTCAAAATATGGTGGATATGGGGATCTTTTCCAAAGAATCCTTTGTACAAGTTGTACCACCCTTTTTTGTTGCAATGTGGCAAAATTTTGCCACAAAAAAAAGTTTGCCCTTGAGAAGACTAATATAATAATATCTATTTTTTTAAAGGATTACATTACATTTTTAATGATTTTATCAACTATTAAAAACTTGGAAGAGATTTTGTTTTTTGGAAAGAAAAAAATGTTTGCCTACCATTAATAATTCTCACACCATTATTCCATGGTGTTGCATGTGCACATTGAAAAGTCTTGGTTATGGGCTAGGGTAGATAAGCTAGCAGGTGAACACATAAAAACTTACAACTTTTTATAACCAAACCTCCAATCCATTTGGTCTTAGAGGCACCCATGGTGGGCACACCCATGGATGTTGAAATTGCTTGATTTGGTTAAAAATTGAACAAAATATAAACCTCCAAAATAGGGGACCATTTTGAATTGGAAAAAAATTCAAACAAGCACATGCCATGTTTCTATGAGCCTTGCAAACAAGTGAACAAACAATGTACACTTGACATATGGATAAGATTTAACCCTTGATCATATTGCACAAATGTGAAATCCTCATAACTGTTTGTGTAAAACTATTCAACATACATTAATAGGTGAAATAAAAAATACAAAAAAACTTTGAGATCTATGATGATGGGTGAAAGTTTGTTTGTTTTAACCTATAATCCTAAGCAAGCTAGAGGTGTCACCAAATGTTATGGCTGAATGTCATGTGTGTTTACACTTCAAACTATAACATGATTTTTGTCGCAACCCCACTTTTGGAAGAGTGTGAGGATGACATTCACACTCTCGAAATGGGAACTTGGGAGTTCTCCAGGATTCCCGAAACTTCAGAGTTCGATTACAGGGGTCAAAACACTTCGCATTGGGGTGTTTTTATATCATTGGAAAATTATCAAAGTGTAGTTGTCGAAAATGGGCTCGCATGAGCCATTTGGACATTTGCAGCACAAGTTATGGCAAAAAGAAAGACCAGGAGTCAAACTGGAAGTTTGACTTCTGACCACTAAAAGTCGGGAATTGACCCGACCCTGGTGTGTGCAGGTGGAGTGTGACACCTCGTTGGAAAGCTCTCAAGGAGAGCTATAAGTTTGTCTCAGACCTCATCCCAATTGAAGGTTTGAACAAAAAGTTATGACCTCTCAAAATCCCGAGAATCCAAATCGAGACAATTTCGCGACTCCTCTTTAGGAGTCCTGGGATAAAAAACCATTTGGATGTAGGTGCCATGGAGAGGTGCATAAAATACTGTATGGGGGAAGGTGGTGGCTTCCCTCGAGTCTGGGCCGTGGTGAGTCTTGTGAGTCTAGAGTTGCCCGTGGTTTGTCCTAACACTAAAGGTGCTCCAGAAAGTGAACTGACCAACTTGTTGATTGGTTTGATTGAGGTTCAAGTAAGTAACTAAAACTTGTCACTCTTCCTAGTCCCATCCCGGAGCTTAAGCATGCCCTTCTACCCCTTTTAGTGTTGAGAGCTAGGAGCGTGCCCCGAGTTCCTCACAATTCCGTTGTTTGAGTAAGTCAAACCCATCTTGGGTTTAACTAGAAACTTGGGAGCACGTCAATTTTCATATACTCCCTAATCTTCTCACTCTCCTCCTTGGTCTTTATGTTGATGGGCACATGTGCAAGTTTTATTGATCATAATTGATGGAAAAATCTTGTTACCCTTTGTGAAGCTCTTCATGATGGTCTTTGTTGTTATTTGTGATATTTTTCATTATTATTTATATGCTTTGGATGTTTTTTTTTGTTACTTTCAATAGCTTTCTCTCCCTCTTATTCATTGTGAGCTTGTTATGACATGTGTTGTAGGTCACAAAGAACCAAAAGGTTTGGTCATTGCTTTTCTTTTGTCATTGTTGAACCTCCCCTCTCTTTCTTGGTTGCAAATCAAACTTGGGCCCTTCTTTAGCACACTTTCTTTTTTAGTTACAGGTCAAGGCCCCCCCACTTAGTTTGTTTTCTTTGTATGATCATCTTTTTCTCAAACCCAACTCTTCTCCTCACTTTCTAATTATCTCTTTTTCTTCCTTGGTTACCTTCAAACTTGCATTTTTTTTTTATGTCCTCCTTGTCAGTCAAACCCACACACTCTTTTTATTTGATCATCTCCCTTTGTTTTCATTGCACATTGAACACGTATATTTTTATCTCCTCCTTGTTGGTCGAATATGTGCATGCCTTTTCTCCTTGTTGGTCAAACTTTTTTGTTTTTTTGGTTGCTAGTTGAACCCACCTTCCTTTTGGTCATGACCTATCCATTCCACCTGCTCCCACCAAATTGTTGTTTAATTTACATAAAGTATTACAACCTTGCTACAACATGGCCCTTTAATAACATTCAAGCTTAAGCCTTTGCCCATGCTTCTATTTGTCCAACTATAATCATTCCAAGATTTATGCTTTTGTACCTTAATGGATGCATGTACAAGCCCTTAGCCTTGTTTGGAGATTTTGATGGAATTTATCCCTTACTACTTTGATTACAATTGCAAACCACATTATATTGAAATTTGTTCTTGTATGTTTTCTAATTAGCCTTTGAGCATTTTAGTTAGCCACATTTAGTGTTACATGCGCCTTACCTCTTTCCTCCTTTTATTTATTTATTTGTTACTTCATTTTCTTTCACAAATTGTCCAAGTATTCATTAGATGTTACAATATGGGACTAGTTATAATCCACCAATGGTTTTTTGCTTCATGTTTTCCTTGTAGGCATATGTGGTAGGGACAAAAAATTGTGAATTCAACAAAAAAATTCTTAAGTTGGAAATGAAAAAAATTGAACTTCTACTATTGATTCACAAATAGTTTCACCAAGGTTTATAGTTAATTATATTGGTTCTATTCTTGTTGTGGCAACATGGCTCATAAACATATCCACGTAGAATCTTAATTTAGATTATATATTTTCATCAACTTTAGTTCTTGATTCAACATTTTATGTTATATTGCTAAGTTCACTAGCTTCTCAACAACTTTATGAGCTCCCCATTGTTGATTTCATCAAATACCTTTAAGTTATCACATTTTTCATTTAATTAAAATGTGAAGTGTTGTGTACACATTGTTAGTTCTAATTTTGTCATGCATTACCTCGGGATTAAATGGTCAAATTATTGTAGCTTTGAACCCATTCATAATGTTATGTTTGGATAATGATTTTTCAAGAGCCCTATCTACCCAACTAATGAGCTCTATCTTGTTTAGTTTATAATACTTGTTTATAACCACAATGTTATATCTTTCTTTTCTAAAGGCTATTTTGAAAGGTTTGAATAGACTGAGATCAAGGGGCTAAAGGGCATGATAAGTGTGTGAAGGTAATGTACATCCAACCCAAATTGTTGTGCTCGCTCTATATTACTTCCAAAGTTACATGTGAACTATGCTTGTTTAGAATTGATAAATGACAATTAAACCAATATATACAAACTAAAATTGATTTTTCAAAGAATAATATAAACTCTTTGAATAGATAATATTCATCCATGCATTCTTTTGCATCATCATGAATGTCCATAATTGTAGTTTTTTATGTAGTTGTCTCTCATTTTTTTCCCTTGAATACATAAAACTATAGCAAAACTTTCCCTTTGACATTTATAACACAATTCATATTGAATGATTCCTTAGACCTAGGAATGGTGACGTGGACCTAATAAGAACCCATATTTTCCATAACTATTACCCATGATTGAATCTTGATTTCATCAAAGTTCTAGTTGTGGTTTGTAATATATTTATGTGGAATGTATAATGTTTATAACTTTTGGTAGAAGTATTTGCATAATTCATTAGTTAATCCTTGTGCCATGTAGACGTTGAAATCATTTGCAAGATGAATTATGAGTTATGGACGTCCACACTTAAACCAAAAGCACTATGAGTTTTTAAGTACACCATCTTGACATGATGTAGGTTGAATTTGAGTAAGTTTTTTCACCTTCAATTTCAATTATTGTAATGTTATAAACAATCCACATTTTTGCATGAATTTAGAGTGCAAGCAATAAAACCTTAATCCTCTTCAATTATCATCACACTTGGTGTGAAAACTTTCTTATTTTTGGTCTTACCATTCAAATGGTTAGAAAATGATGTAAATGGATGTTCCAATGCCTATTAGCTTCCTTTAGGGATGTTACCCCTTTTTTCCATTACATCCATGGCCTTTTTCAACTATTCATTTTTCCATGTGCTTCTTGCTTTTACAATAAAGGTCTTATTCACTTTTGCAATTTTTGTTACCTTGGTTGTTATGTAGGTTGAGGAGGTAGAACCTCCTAGTTTAGGGTTGGATACGGTAGATCCAACAAACCACTTCTTTTCCTTCGAGGAGGAGGGACATCCTCTTAATCTAAAGTTGGTAGATCAAACAAGACATTCCTTTTCTTGTGAAATATACTAAACATCATGTGAACTTGATTTTCCTAGCCTTAATCATTAATAAGTAGGTGGTTCCAATCTAAATTTTCATCTATTATTTTTATACAAGTTGTGTAGGTGTATCAATAATACATTGGAATTCACAATTTGACATTTTTCTTGTATTTTTTAAGCTTGTGGGGTAATTATATATTGTTGCATCCAAAAATAGTAAACATATTTGTTGAATTTTTCTCTTAAAACTTTTTCCCTATACTCAATTTTGCAGCCATTAAACTTGTCTTCAACTTTACATCATAGTATAGATTTTAACTACGATGCATTAGGAACTAAAATCTTTATGAACCTTTTAAGCTCATCCTTTATACTTTTGGGTAGGTTAAATATGCTTTGAGTTGTCAATTGGGAAGAGTGAATGAGTTGTTGAACTTTTAGAATGAGTTTTGCTTTCTCTTTTCAAAGTTGTGATGCTTTTATTTTGGTGGCAAATGCAAAGTGTAAGGATCTCCTTGCTAATCGACATTAGGTTGCTCAATAGTTTTGGGTTGTAGGATTCCAATGCAACAATGTGTCCTTAGATATTAAGGCTTGATTTTTCGTTCTATGCTTAGAATTTAAGTGTGCATTCTAAGTTAGGGGTTTAGGGCATTTATGGTGTTGTTATATCCCTTTCAATGTATAAATCTCTTCCCATCATCAAACACTTGGCCTCCCATAATGAGTTGCAAAATTTGTGGATTTGCCTTAGATCACACCTTTAACCAATCTCTTTGTCCCAAAATATAATCTTTTGTGTGCATTGGATTTTGACAAGTAAAATCTTGTCACTAAACACTAACCCCACACCAAATGCTTTAAGGCACATTGTTTACCAAACATTATAATTCCATGTAGTAGGATATGGCCATATTTGTGTGCATTCATTTGCAATTTTATGTGCCATTATCCACTCTATCACTAAATTAATGTATGTTTATTTTAAACAAAAATCTAATACCACACCCATGATTGAATGCTAGAATTTGATGCACTAGGAAAAGTGCATCCATGTGCAATTTTGTGTACCATTATCCACCCTATTACCAAACACCTTATGTAAATTATTGTATGCTTAACTTTAAAAAATGTTAATTATTACACCCATGCCAAAACACAATTACAAAGTCACTAATTAAAATTGTGAAAAAAATTGAACACAAGTGTCTATGGTTGAACATTTGATCATAAGTCACATTATGTGTGCACATTGGTAGGTATTTGGAGAGCTATTCAAGCATTCACCCATTAATCGATATATGATGATGGATAGGTCTATCATATTGGGAAAATAGTCCTTGCAATATGACATTTTCAATAACTAATGTTCATTTCATACTACAATCCCAAGTTTAAAAAAATTTAAATGCAATTTTTTTAGTATAAGTGATAAATTTGTGACTTTTGGGTCAAGGCCTTGATGACCACTTTTGGAAGTGAAGTGGGCAAGGCCATTTGCTTGGTAATTCTAGATGCAAGCTAGTTGGAATGGACACTGTAGGGATTGCACATGAACTTTGAAATGAAACATCCCATGATGAAAATAATATTTCACAAGTGGGTGCAAACATGATAACACAAACCACACCTACTTGTTTTTTGATTGCTTTTGTGACTACTTTTGGGGGAATATTCTTAGAATATTCTTTAAATATTTTTGAAAAAAATCTTCATACTATTTTATTAAGGTTTACGTTAAAATTTTGGCAAAAAATGTCATTTAACAAAGAAACAAATCCTTTTGCAAGTCCTTTTACTGTTTAAAGCAAACATTACAATGTTTAATGAATGCTTTTGTTACTACTTTTTTACTCTTTGGATTAATTTCAAATTAATTCACATGTTCCCATGATATATTAAAAATACAACTATATTAAAAAAATTTATAATTTCAACATAAAATTAAATTACAATTTTAAACATGAAAAAACCATGTAAACGTTACACTTGCTATGGTATGTGTTATTGTGACTACACCCAAGTTGATTTTAATTTCTTGAGATAAAACAACATTGTAACAAATAAAATTCACATGTGTAAGGGATCAATATAAGTAAGAAGTTCATAATCATGTTAGTTTTAACTATTGTAAATTTTTTGCCTTTCACAATTAATTCAATATCACAATATTATACACACACACACAATTATATGTATGTATTATTTTCAATTAAAAAAAATAATTAAAAGTAATTACATGTCATTAGCTTGGTCAAATTTTCAATGTATTTTATTATCAATTACTATGTTTGGAAATGAACAAACTTTCAGATACAAATATAAGGTAAGATAGTTGTTGAAACCAATTTTCTCCTTGGTGGTGTTTTATGAACAATTCAACCAATTGCTCGAATACAAACACATCAATGAACGCAAACAATCGAAGGATGGAGGAAAAAATGGCTTGCTTGAAGGACAAGAATCCTCCAAACAAAGTTGGGAATTTCATGAGTGTTACTAGGTCTGATATTAACATTCCAACCAAAAGAAAAAGAAATGGGAAAAATGAGTTTCCAAAATATTCTATGGTTCCAAAAATGAAAAATAAAAATTCCCACACTGGAAAAAATCTAGACCTTGATGACACCTGTTAGCAAAGAGTAGGAGTACACTTGGAAACCTAGGGCACCTAAAACTTATATGGGACGATAAATGTGCATTGTAAGCAGGGGCTATGTAGGCACTTAGGTGTTAAACAACCATGCATTGACGTTAGAGTGCACATCAGTATTATTTCAAGTTTTTTGATTTCAACAAAATGGTGAATATTCATTCACTGGGAAAAATATTTTTCAATACATAGTTTTGATTGATTTCACAGTATAGTGCAAATTCTCTGCAATAAAAAAAAAAATCACTGGTGCACTATGACCTACACCATGTTTTTAGGTGCACGATGTATGATGTTGTTACTCAAAAGTGGCCTTCTGAGGACCAAGCATGTGGGCTAGTGGCATTGCTTTGGACTCAAGAATTTGGATACCCTCTTTACCTTTGGACTTCAAAGTCCAAACTTGACTAGTTTGCATTGTTCTCTAAAGTGTTGAATCTGAGTCACATTGACACAATGAAATTCATGACTATTGCTTCACAGTGCTCCCAGAGCTGACTTCAGACAGGTACTAAAACAGTGTTGTGGGGACATTTGAATTGGTAAGTCCCCACAACACAATTGGTAAGTCCCACTCGGGTTCTTTAAAAAATAGCAGAATCAGAGAACCGTCAGTCCTGGTTATTTCAACAACCTCAAAAACTCTGGCATTGTTCATGAGAGAATCAGTAATGAGCCAGTGTTTTTTGAGGAAGCTGGTTATTTGATTTTTCCTCATTCCTCTTGAGAACCGTGGTTACCTATCCAAGCTAGTTCTTGTTTCAAGCACCCTGGTTCATGAAACTTAACAACTGTCTTCATATCCTCCAAGGGGGTCTTTGTTCCTGTTTCTAGTAACCGTGCAGCAGCAGTGGTATCAACTGTCAAATCCATGTCTGATCCTAGCAACCAAGCATCCACATGATCGGCCAACAAGCCTCAATTTTCCTAACTGACTATGGAATGGTCAAGTCCCCACCCATTACGTTCGGTATGGTGCCAAGCTAGCCTGCTACTGAGCCAGGCAAGGCCATTCCCTGATATTAAGCTCTGGGGTGGCAGATTCAATCATAAAAAACATAAAATCATGTTTAACAAATATTTTGGTCCCTATTGCAAGTGTATGGTCTTCCCGGGATGATGATGTCATACAATGTGGTCAAGGAACTGACTCCACCCCAGACTTTAAGATTGGGGTGCGTGAACAGATTTATAGTTTAAATGACCCTCATCCAGGCTGAAAGTTCGCACTGTCTCTTACAAAAGAACTCATTCTTGTGCAAAAAATTGTGAACATAATATATGTGAGAGGATGATGGTGAATCTGAAGAAAGAAATAGAAGCCTTTTGTGATGAGAAGAATGTATGTTTGTTTTTCAGGAAGGCATTTTGGTAATGCACTTGATAACTGTACACAACCAGTTGTAATAAGTTGCAGAAGAAGGAGTTGTTAAACTTTTTTTGGTGGGTGGGGTTAGATTTCAAAATGTGTGTGAGGGGCAACAATCTTTTGCTCCATTATGCCCAAGTCACTCTTGATGTAAGCTTGGAGTAGGAACAGGTGACTTCTTGGTCATGAAGCAAGTCAGTCAGTCAGTCCTGTCCTTAATATTCTTTAAAGAGACAGAATCCCAAGAAAAAAAGAACTGTGCATTCTTCATAACCACCACAAGTAGTAGAGGTCTTGACCCCTTTGTGAGACAAGAACCTGATGCAAACCCCTACATTTTGCATTGCAACATCTGGCTCCTCCATCTCCAGCCATCTAGGGTTCAGGTGACTATTGAATATCAACGATGCTGAATCTTCTTACAACCTATATCCCATGGTCACGATGGATTCCACAATTTGTTTTAAATTTCTTTTACTGCATACAGATCACAGGGCCCTTATCTAAGAAGCCTTTTGGCCAAAATTTGAAGCAGGAAAAAAAAAAAACACACTGTGCAGGAGGGAATAGGTGCGAGTGGTCAGCCAAAGTACACAATTGACAAATTCCAAATCTATACAACAACATTCAGAAATTTTGACAGTCGGTAAAAAGCTGTCACTTGAAGAACATACTTTATGTCAACATGTGGGCTATGAGGCATACGTACAAAGTATTCCACAAACTTGACAGACACAGAGAAAAGCTGTTCCTTAAAGACCTTACTTTCATTTCAACAAGTTGTCTGTGACTTCACTTACTTGCTGGCAGAGTGGTGTTTGAAATATTTAGACAATTGGATCTGCAATTTTACATTACAAATATTCGAGTTTATCTGTAAAGGTGCCCTATTCTCAGGGCCCTTGTTTCACCCTCTAATCCCTGTTTCATCCCCAATTTGAGAGTATTCATAGGGTGAGCGAAATTGGGTGCCACTTTCTGAAAGTGGGTATCAGTTCCAAACATTCTAGGATCTTATTCTAGCAAGGCTTGATTAAGTGAAGAATATGAGCAGCAGTCAAGGTGCAGGTAATGCAAATCCAAAACTGGGGGTGAAATCCCCACCCACCCCCCCAACCCCCCAACCCCAAAGGTGAGAAAACTAGTTTGGTCCCTTGTTTGTTTTCCTCCTGTATACTGTTCACATCCTGACCTCTCATTTGATCTCCAGTTTCAGCCAAACTGGGGCCCAGTAGCCTAGCCCTAGTTTGGGTGTACTTCACAGATAACTCTAATATTGGGCAGGAATGGATTTTGCATGGTGTTGCAGAACAGGCTGTGAAATTAGCCTCTTGATGGAAATTTGGTACCTGAAACTGATAATCAGCCATTTTGGCGAAACTGGTTCAAAATGGTCCAGCAGCCACCATTTGAATATCTCAAACTTTCACAATTCTTTCATAATTCGAGAATAAATTTCAAATGGTCATAGCCCACATAAAGTGCATATATTGATAACCCAGTAGAAACTCTCATAGTAAACTAGGCATGGAGAGTTCAAATCCTGCGTTTTGTTCTGCTGCAAAGGTGCAGAGTTTTGACCAGAAATTTGTCTTCTTTTGACCCATCTCTTTGGGGATTATTAAACGGAGAACATCAGTGACAGGTGCAGTGTTGGATAGTTCTTGCCAATTCATGAGACCTGCATTTTGAGTAGGCAAGAATGTCTCTAAATTTCACAGATAGTCTACAGATCATGGCAGGGTTCAGGTTTTCATGCAAAAAATTCCAAAACTGGTTCCAGTTTCCATTTACAGAAGAAAAATCAGGCAGTTCCAGATCCACACCTTTGCACTAGAAACATTAAACCAATTCCAGATTTAATGGTTATTGCAGGAATTTTTGTGTGTTATTCTTGCTTAGAAACAATAGGGGGCTGATTCTACACCCCCAGCACGTGGTCAAGGACATAATTTACATTGTTTAATTGCGGATCAACGTTTTACATTGCATTATATAGTTATGTAATTATGCAGAAAAAAATCTAGATTCCTGAGTTTCCAATACATCACAGACAGTTTTTGTGGCTGTAGTTGATCACTCCAGAAAATATTCTACAGAGGCCCCTGTTGCCCCCTTCAAAGTTTTAATTTGCCTTACATTTCCAAACCAAATCACTGCCATCTCCTTGTGCAGGTATTTTATTTAGGTTTTCCTCTCAGTGGGATATGGCTGGTCATCTGCTGGTTCTACTTTTGGTCTTGGTAAATTCCACTTGTGATGTGAATCAAAGGTGGGGAGCACCCATTATGCACTGGAACAGGCCCTGGTAGAACAGTTAGCACCTTATGGAACAATATGTCACCCTACTGGGCTCAACCCATTTATTCCAAGGTGTTTTCTGCAGCCTGCATAGAGTACATAGTGCTGATCGCATATAACTGCATGGCTGATACAACATTATGTCTAGATTACCTGATCAAGTATTGCACAGTGAAGTGTTGAAGCACTGGAACAAACATGTCTTTGAAGGCTCTCTTATTTTGTTGGCTTTGCATCAGATCAAAGAGCAATATGAACAAACTATTGGTTTTTTGTCTCTCATTTGAAAGTTCTAAAATTCAATGCTTAACATACTCTAAAAGATTATATAAGAAGGCTGAAAACATGCAAAGGGAGAAGAAAGTGATAGTATTTGCTCATATCAGCAGTATATTTCCAAGGTAAGATCCAAACAGGCCTGCTCGATTCATGGGATAATGTTGGTTGAGGTAAGTACTGAGTACACAAAGAATGTTTCCAACATCAGCTACTGGATAGGAGGATACTTTCAGTTGAGGGCATGTTTGTGAAGATTTTTGAGATTTCAACTCCCTATTAGTGGATGGAAAACTTTGCAAATCAAATTCTCTGAAAACTTTGTAGGAGGCATACCTACACAAATTCCTTAAAGATGTGGGTTTAGTATACATGAGTTCTGCTGATTAGCCCAAATACAACAGTCACCTTCTCACCATGGCAGCACAAACAAAATGCCATCTCTTCTTTGTCTTCTAAATCATGCAGCACATACCCAAGGTTGTTCATCAGCCCAGGTAATCTCTTCAAATGATACCAACTGCTTCACCTCATTCTCCCACACTCTGCAGCATCATGACGATCAAATCAAAGATGCAAAGCCCCTCTCATGTACAAATTGTTGTGCTTTTGCAACCAACGGATATCATATAGAATCCCCAAAACCATCATTCACATTCAGGCAAAATTACTTTAAAGAATGTCACAAAAATATATCCACAGTCATCCGAAAGAATTCCACAGCTAAAAACATCACTTACATTCCCACTTCTGCTACCCAAATTTATGAGGGCCACATTTACGATTTACCTTCATTGACCTGGTGTAAAGCAATCAGCCAGCATTCCCAACTCTATGCAACATAAGGAACACAACACCTCTAAGTATGATTGTAGAAAATGTGAATCCACCACAAACTTACAAACCGTGTAGTAAAAGGGAAAAAAGAGATGAGATTCTCCAAAAATCCTGAAGGCTAGGAAACTTGCAAAAGCAAAGGGGGAGATGCTTGAAAGTATATGTGTATACTGGATACATCAAGATACACCTCAAGCTCCATGAAAAGAAGCTTTTCTTCCTTTGTTTTCAAAGTCCTCACCTTATCATTTCCTCATCAGCCCATCAGTCTTTCAGATTTCAATTGTGAGCTGCAGAAATGTACAAATGCAGAAAATGTTGTTTGCCAGCCACTACTCTCTTTTTTATCAAACCTAAGATTGAAACCTAGATGCAAGGACAAAATGTTCCTTTCAGTATAATTTGCTAAGAAAGATATCTAACAAGAACTATCTGAGGACTGCATTTGGCATGAAATGTGAGGAGCATCTCAACCATCAGCATCAAGTAGGAAAAGCCATACTCTGGTTTTCTTGGATCCACGTGAATGGTCAGGGAACATTTGTGAACTCAATAATCAATGTGCCATTTGAAGAGGAACCCCATCCAGGCCCTTCACCGTGAAGTTGCTGCATGCAGCCTGATAGGCATCCCCTGGTCTCTAGACTCTTGGTCTTGGGCCACCATGAGTCCTCTTGTGATTTGTCAACATCCCCATCATCTTTCCTTTACCTGTCTTTCCTAGTTAAATTCCTGCAAGAGAAGATCTGAAAGGTGTTAGTTGCATGGAGAGCTTGCAGTTGGGCCAATCTTTTGCTCTTTCTCAATAGTTAACACGAGCCTCCTTAAACCCTGGCGTATTATACATACATGGAATGGATTTACATAATGATTTGTCACCTTCTTCGAGGCAATGAATCTTTGTGAACTCCAAAATGGATTAGCATCTATGTCTGCCATCACCATCTGCTTCCCTTCAAACCTCTTAGTTAAGAGCATGCCTGATGGCAGCCCTCTATCAGTATTTGGCACATCCAGTGTGCACTGTTTAGTTCTCCCCCATCCCCACCCATGAACCTAAAAAGATGGACTGTACAAAGTGAGAGACTATTTAACTCTCACCACGTGGGCCAATCATTGTAGTTGGCCAATGAGAAACAGTCATTTCCTGCTACCAGCGCTCTAGAAGGGCCTGATAACATGTGCACTTTTCTGGGCACCCAAGCAGTTTCACAGTGTTTTTCTGCAAATCTTCATCCAAAGAGTAGTGTACAGGGGCATTTTAATGCTGGTGGTGGGCATGATCTAAGAGCAAAGCCCACAGAACTGTAAACCACAAACCCTTCATGTGAGTTGTGTAAAGAAAAAACCTTCACATGACATTACAGGGAAGTGTGGCAGTGGATATAGTTGCAAATTCATGTCATCCTTGAAGGAGATACACATCTTCATGTTACAGGTGCATTGAACTTCCTTGATGGGAAGCTTCATGCAAGAGCCTCACTTTCTGTTCTTGCCCAAAAGAAACAAAGGAGGAATGGAGGCTGAAAGCCGGCATCATAAACCTCTGGATAGATGGGGATTTACAAAACTTCAGATCAGCAACAACCAAAAAGGCTTACACAAAAGCCCCACAAAATTCCCACCAAACAAGCAAAGACAAACATTGAATTGCTGTGTATGTGTGTGTGTCTCATGGGACCTTGGAAGAGGTGGTGATCAAGCTCCTGGTGATGAAGAAGCTTAGCATGTGAGGATGATGATGATGATCACTGATGAAGATTTTTTTTTATTCCACTGCATCATTATTCTTGAGAACAAAATCAAGAAGCAGATGGGTTTCTTTCTACTATGGCTGCATGAATTGAGGACGGAGTTGGTTGATGTTTGGTTGACAGAGAGGGAGATTTTTGTGAACACAATCCATGTCAAGCTCCTCAGATATGGTAATTGCTTCAAGGATGATGTAGGTTAAGAGGCAATGGATTTGAGTCAAGTTTTATCCCAACTAATCCCTGGGCCGGGGCACTACCCCATACTGAAATGCATAGAAAACTGAGTCTACATGACACTGAAAATCCATACATTATATTATTGTGGATGAGATTAAACATCCGGTAGAATAATTTGGCTCAGAAGCTCTTGTTTGCATCAACCTTTGTGGGTGCTGCTGATTGTACCCAGGCAGTTGTCCAGGGGCATGCTTCCTTTTTATGCCATAATGCTTGCTCCAATTTTGGTCTCAATTTCACAGAAATGTTTCTATTCCACTTGCTCCAGCTTTTGCATCATCTGCTTTGGCTGTCATCTACCACACTGATACATCTCCAAATTCAATTGATCACACCACTTCATGCAATCACAGAAATAAACATATTTCCTTGCCGCATATTGTCCAGCCAACAATGTGTAGGGTATGTCAAGCTCTGTTGGCTGGATGCATTTGATTGGAAATTTGCAACAGGAACAAACCAGTGCTGTGCAGTTATTTCAATTTTCGAAGGACCATCAGTTTCAGTTTCTTTAATATTTCAGAATCGAAGAATCGCCAATCCCGTTTTTTGGGTGTAAAATATCAGAATCAAGTAACCATCGATTTTGGTTCTTTCAAAAACCTCAAAGAATCAGTGGGTTTCACAGAGAACTGAGCGGGTTTTGTAGGCGGTTGTTTGACTGGTTTCAAAACAGTTGAGAGCCGTGGTTATACACCCGAATCCATCCTTTGATTTTGTTGAGAACCATGATTATGAACCCTAAGAATCACACCCTCAGAAATGGTGGGGGTCTCGCTCGTGTTTCTGCTAACCGCCACCCAACACGGGAACGAACCCACCTGTGGGAAGGACAGAGAGTGAAGGTCACATGAAACCAACGGGTATAATTCTTGTGTGAAGGATGTTGTGATACCTGATCTCAACCCTTGCAGATCTAGGTGTAATGTCTACCATAGGGACCATTACTTGGAACTCCTTCATGAGGCTGCTCACCATCTATGGACTCTGTAACCAGCAGAGGGCACTGGTTACCAGGAATAATCAAGGTGCAATGTGTGGAGCCTATTTCCAGTAACCAGTGGCCTCTTGCTGGCTACCAGACATAACCATCCCTATTGAGAATCAAGGTGCCTCCTTTCATTCACTCAGAGAGCACTTATGACATTTTCATTCATGTAGAGAGCAGTTATGAATTCATTGGGCCAATGAGAGTTGAGGTTGTGCATGAGCAGGAACTTGTGCTAGCAAATAGGTTGCTAATTATTATTCTTGGATTTTTGCCCAACTCAAGATGTAAACATTAATGTAAATTTATTTATTTTAATTATAAAATTAATTTAATTTAATTTTAACAAATTAATTGGAATCTAGATATATTTAAAATTATTGTAATACATTTTTACATTTAAAAATTAAAATGCATTGTAAGTTTCAATGTAATTATGAAATAAAATAAATAATGATATTACTTATGTAGATGTGTAAAAAATGTTACCATAAAATTAACTAATTATGTAATAAGTTTATAATGTGCCATATTCCCAAAAAAAATGTGTTTATGTATTTTGTGATACCAAGTTTTATCACCACATGATGTGATGGTCAAATAGCAACCTTGGGTTTTGGCCAAGAAGTTCAGGGTTCAAATCTCATTTTGAACAAGTTGTGAACATGATATTATCATGACGTTATGTCATGGGTTCACCAACTTTCGGTAGTCAACCCAAAAAATAAAATTGGGCATTGGAGTCACAAGTTGAGCATGAACACATTTTTTACTCATCAATAGTTCAATCCAAAAAAATGATAAAAGATATTGTCATTATTAAATAATTTATTATTAAAATTTAATTTTTAAAAAATATTGTGATGTTACCTAGTAGTTTCAATCATCTTAGTCAAAATGGACACCTACACATTGTCAACAATTTAATCAAAATAGAAGCTAGTAAGCATTCAATCAAGTTTTTGGCCTAAATGACTAGTATGTTTTGATTCATCCATTTTTGTATAATGTTTGATATGACAAAAGATATGATTATAATTTGTCAAAAAAAATAGTGTAAAACTTTTGATTTGTAGTAATGTGTTGAGGCAATTAAACCAACAAGCAACTTGCCCCAAAATCTCCTAGTAGCACATGAACTTCACACAACATAATGCACTAATCTTATGAGACCCATTGCATTAGCATCTTCATTGGCCTCGCCCCTCTCATCATTGTCATTGGTGGAGGGGTGTGCTTAATATGTTATGCTTCAACTTTGCTTGAGGAGTTCATTGCCATTTTCAACATATATGTGGCCCAAACCTCCTCCAAATAGATGCACCTTTGGAAAGCACTAATAGAGTTGGAAGTCAGCACAAACCATTGCGTTTTTAACATAGATTTTAACATGCATGAACAGGTCACAAGTTGCTCCTTTTGGGCCCATCATGACATGACCAGTGTAAAATAAGTTGCTTGGCACCACCTCCTGTTAAAGTGGAAAGTTATGGAATTGTGTAATCTAGACTCATTTGGGAAACTCTCCACTGAAAGTTTCACATTTGACAATAGGAGAAGTAACACCAACTTGACCATGTCAAAATCATATTGCTTTTACATCTTTGATGAATTTGATAAGAAAGAGGGACATCTTGACCTAAATACCTTGCTAAAAATCAATTTTTACCATTCTCTAGTGGTTTTCTGGATTTGCCAAAACTACTATATATCGCCCCCCAACCCCTTCTTCGATCTTTCCATCTTAACGAACTTAAATTGCAAATGTTGCTTAATACAAGTTTGGAAAGACTTGTGGTCAACTCAAGGACGTTTTAAATTGATGGACTAGATTACTTTGAACCTTGTGGAAGTCCAAAACTCCAACACTAAGGTGACCAAAACAAAAAGCAAGAAAAAAAGGGAACAATTTTGATGCCTTTCATGGAAAGTAGCATTGATGGAAACTCATTTGTAACTAGACTTGCAAAATGAGTAGGTGTGATAGATTCTCTCCTCAACCCAAACTCATTCTCAAAACAAATGCAAAAGGAATTAAAGGTGCAAATCACCATGATTGATTCCAATTGGCAACAATTTGGGGATACATGGTCCTGAACTTTTTTTTAATTCCATAAGAGCCAACATAAGTGGACCATGATCCAAAGTCTTATGGTCAATGAAAAAGAATTATTCTCCCAAAAACAATTATTGATATACATAAACAACTTCTAGGAGGCCGTCCAATATAAATTGGATGCACTTAATGATGAAATGAGGGTAGTTCAGGTGGAATATTGGTTGAATGTCCCATTCAGAGTATTCTCATGCATGTACGTAGACCTAATCAAACCCATCACCTTGCAGGGTCTTACCAATGCCATCACATCCCTCCCAAGGGAAAACACCCTAACTAAAATGAATTTTAACAAAAGTCTTCCAAAACACAATGGACCAAATAGACCTCACATCCTAAAAATCCTCCAACCATCTTAAAAAAAGAATTCATGCTTGAGGCAATACAAAATGGGCTTATCATTTTGATTGCCAAATCTAGGGGTAAATTAAAGATTGGCAATTGGAGGCTGATCATTTCCTAGGTGGGGTGCAAATAATAATGGTGAAAATTTTCACCCAATGCCTTCAAGAGTTCCTATGCACCATTATCCAACCAAACCAAATAAGGTTCATAGAAGGTAGAAACATCATTGTCAACCTATTCCTCACCCAAGAAGCAATGGAACAAGCAAAGGAAAATGGGCAAGATAAGTGGGAACAATCTTGCCAATCCAATTGAATGTCTGTTTGAAATCTAAGCATGCAAAATCTTCGAAAAGGCATTCAATTGATTAACTATAGTTTTTTATTTTATGCCTTAAAACTCAAGGTTTCATTTCCACTTGGATAAAATGGGTTTCAACATTTTATTGTGCCACCACTTTTTTTAGTGAAGTTGAATGCATATGGGAAGCAAGGCCTGTCCTTTGCATTCTCCTAGTCAATGTGGCAAAGATGCCCCTTGTCATTGCACTTGTTCATCCTAGCGGTAGATGTGTTGAGCTACATGTTGGACTTGAAATACACCATTAGAGGACTTTCCTTCCCAAGTGGCATTGTCACATATAATCAATCTTTTACAAGCAACACCATTTTCATTTTTGAAAGTGGGCAGGGGGGGGAGAGAATTTGGATGTGATGATGAGCTAGACCTTTTATTAACATCCAATTGCAGCTTGTTGGAGCTTAATCATCATATTGTAACTTGATATGTGGTGGGAAGGAGACAAGATCAAAAGTTAAAACCTTATGGAACATTGCCACATTGCCCATAATTTTAGGTGGAATGGGGGTGATTGATTTGACATCTGAAACCCAAGCCCTTTTTGCCTGACTTTTAGTAAGGGCGTTAACACCAAGATTGATGAAACTTTGGAAAAGTCTTGTTTGATGGTGAATTGCAAACTTTAGCCAAAAAACAAGCATTTGAAACAATGACGTCCCAGCCTAGTTTGTATATTCATAGCCCACAAGATTACCCTATTGTAATTCAATTCATGGGGTTTGATTATGGATGCTTGGATTGAAATTAAACACAATTTGATAAAAAAAAGAACTTGCAACATTTGAAGAAACTATGCATTATCCATTGTTTGGCAATATGGTGATCATTAATTCGCTATGCACACCATATAAAGTGGATTTCACCAAGGTTTTTTCAACATCACCTTAACAAGTTGCCACACAATTAACAATGTTTGGGACATATATATGGGGTCATATAAACACGTCATTGAATTGGCATTCGCATTTAGTGAAAACCGGCCTTGGACCTTTGGAACCATTGGATATAGCCACATTATTGTGGGACTGGGGAGTTATTCCAATGATTCACCAAGTTGGTGATTGGGTCAACTTGAAATGAGTTCCTTCATTCACATCATTGAAACATGTCTATAAAATAGATGATATTCACTCCCATTTCATTGAAATAGTGGAATTCAAATTTGCACCCGCTCCCCCTAACTTGATTGAGCTTGTTTTTAGTTTTATTCATTTACCCTTTGTTGACATTAATATAGTTTTAGTCCCTTCCCAAGAGCACAAACGTCATTAATATGTTTGAAGACTTGTCATTATTTATATGCTTAAGACCCAAATTTGGTTCCACAATGCAATTTAATTAAACCAATCACTTTGAATTTCAATGAATGAACATGGTTGAAGGACAACTAACTTGAATCTGCACCATCCCTTGGCTACACATCAAAGAAAAGGCATCAACTTTGCATGAAATTGAATTAGTGGACTCACATTTTGTTTAATTTCTCCTTGAGTTTTGTGTGATGAAAAATCATTGTCAAACCTTACTTGTTAGAATTTGGCTTAATTTGCATTTGTGAAAGGTGGCAACATTTATATGTTTGCATTCAATTAGGGCCTCGTGATTGGCTCTTGGCTAGATAGGATGTGACTTGATGCAACCCCCCCCTCCCCCCCCCCCATTGCTTTATCAAATGCCACGATGTGCAATTTGCATGGTTTGGGACCAAAACAATTCACCACCCATGCAACCCAACATTTGGTTCTAAGCCCTTCTCAACAACATTTTCTTTCAAACGAAAGAAACCTTCACCTCAGCCTCTCACAACACCTTCACATCCAAACACTAACCCTTGGACACCTTAAGGTCCTTCATTGTCTATTTCATGTGGAGTAAGATATGACCTTCAAATATAGGGTCACTACTCTCGGTCGCACAATTTACACAACATTTGGACTTTGATCATTTAGGTCATCATTGCACTTGGAGGGTCAATAGGAAGGATTTGGAATTTCACCTCTCATAAATTTAATATCTCCTTGAGGAGGATTTCTATAAGATCTAACTTAGTTGGAAGTTTCTAAAAATGTTTAAAAAGATCTTTGAAAGAATATGTTTGCAAGTTTTTAGAGGTTTTCAAAAGATCCTTAAAAAATATGTTTGGAATTTTTTAGAAGGTTTTAGAAAGATTCTTGAAAGATATGTTGACTCAAGTTTCTAGAAGTTATCAAAAAGATCCTTGAAAACATATGCTTTGAAATTTATAAAAAAATCTTTGAAGAATGGGCTTAAAGCTTTTTAAAAGATGTAAAACTTGTAAAAACTTATAGAATTTTTTATTTAAAAATCATTGGAAGCGTTTAAAAGTCATGGTGAGTGTAAGCTTCTAAAAGACATGGTTAGTGAAAGTTTTTAGAATATTTGATTGACATAAAATTTTAAAATGTTGTTTAATATAAACTTATAAAATGTTTAGTTAGTGAAACTTTCTAGAAGTTTCATGGTCTTTAAAAAACTTTCATTTGATAGTATAAGAAGAGGTCAATAGAGCACCACCTTTCAATCTCACCAACGCAAGTTATAGCTTTTGTACTTTTAATTCATCTCATGTTTAACTTGCATTAAGCTTTATTTAAGCAATAAAACTATCTAATTTTTGTTTATTATAGAATTTATTGTTTGTCAAGTCTTTCAATTTTCTCCTAGTTGTGTTTTTGGGTCTTTTTGTGGTATGGTGTACACACTTGTATCAAAATTGGAAGTATATATAATATCAAAAGTAGTAACAGATAAAATTTCACTCACTTTGAATTTTTTTAAAAATCACATATGGTTTATTTGGGCTTTAAAAGTAGGATTTTTTTTTTTCATTAATTTAAATTTTTATTTTATCTTTCTAGAGCAATTTTTTTTTTTACCCAACCCCATCTTTATGGGGGAACATTTTGCAACTTAAAAAATCATAATCATTAACATTATCGTAACATAATGTATTATTGAAATTTTATTTATCATCTAATATAAACATCATTATTTTAAGACAAAATTAAAATTTTCATGAAAAAGATTATTCACTATGGTTGTCTTTTTGTATGTGCAAAATTTGTGGATAATTTTTTTATAACTTGTATTTTTAATCCTTTTGTTAAATTACAATCTTTGTGACAAGTTCTCACAAGTTAAAAATGTACTCTAATCAACCATTGAATTGTTCAAATGTGCACCAATATCATAACATAATGAGAGTTTACGATGTGCTTCATTTTTAATTCCACATTTCTAGCACAAAATCTTTTCCAAATACTTAAAAAGTCACTTCAAAGACATGTTGTAGTGAAAATTGTAACAATGTGATTCCTTTTTGTCTACACCATACCATGGAAACACCATTTTGTCTTCTTTTTGACAATTTGCACCAATTAAAATGCAATTATACTAATTATATAATCCTTCAAGTTTTCACATTTCCTTTTATACCATCTTGCTTTAATCCCATATGTTTTGCCCAAAGTCGTCCACTTCTCACCTATATAGGTGGGCCAAAGGGGGAGACACTCCATCTTTTCATAGAATCTTCTATTTTGGGGAGCCTCCATAGTTTCAACTTTTTTTTGTCAAGGGCCAATCAAATTGGCTCATTGCAAAAAAAAAGAAAAAGAGTTGAACTTGTGAGGCACCCCCAACTAATTAATATGAAACAGAAAAAGTGCCCCCTATTTATAATGAAAAAAGGGCTCAATATCAAAAGCCATCCATATACACTCACAACACTGATGGGTGGCTATTAAAGCACCTTTCTATAGTCTTTTCTCATTGTCAAGTATGCCTGCAAGGAAAAGCCTTTATCAAATTCACACATATCAAGCATGTCTGCCAACTGGTCTACTTAGAGGTGTTTGAATGCATTAGGAAAATCTAGAAGATTGCTCATCAGATGTTCGAGGGTCTTCTTTTGGGCAATTATGCAACATAGATGTACTAGTTGCACAGTGGTTGCAAGGCCTGTCTGTACTTACTGTATGTTCCTGTTGTTGTTGTTGTAGGGTTTTTTTAGGTTTCTGTTTTGGGGTGATTTCTGGCACCCTACCAATTTTCTTTGGAGAAAATCTTGGACAATTCTGCTTTTTCAGTGTAAATTCGACTAAGATTTCTGGTTTTGGACATCAATCTCCAGTTTTTAAACCTTACTAATTTGGGGGCAAAAAAAAAACAGTGCTGGCTATAACCATTCATTTTGTTTGGTAACTTAATCAGTTCAGAAAGGAAACCGTGCTAGAAAGTATTCCATTGCTTAGTTCATTCTTCTCTTCACTAAAATAATAAGCAGGCAATTAAGCTTAAAATATGGCCTGATTTTGTGATGAAAATGAAGTATGACACATGCCCCCACATTTTGCTCAAGTATGACAAAATTGGAAGTACTACTTCATGAAGAATTTCCTTTTTCATAGTACAGTATCTGAGGACAAAACATTCTGGTGGGTCTCATGGGTCATCCCTTGCAAGACCTCCAAACTGCCATGCATTTTCAATGGTACAATTTGTTTTTTGGAGGGTTCCATCAAAACTGGGTCCCAAAGATCTTCAAACCTACAAGTCCAAATATTTGAAGAGGATTCATCATCGAAGTAAAAACTCCAGCCCCCTGACACTCTCTTCAAGTAGTAAAGCTTCTCATTCTAGTGAGAACCCATGATAAAAGGTATCTATAATCTTAGTTGATATGCCTTGAGGCACACATCTGGCCAGGTTTCATTGACCCAATCATTAAAAGCACTTGTGGCACTCGGATGAGGAGAGGCAACTCATCAGTTCTGACACCTACTTTTTACTTCCCCCCTTTCCACTCCTAAACCCTAAACCTAGTCTTCCCTTCACTTAGAAATTCCTTACCAATTACTGAATTGCTTTGTTGGACATTTAGCAAGTTGTCTAGAAAATGACCATCAAGGGGAAATATTGACACATATTTTGTATCATATGTATAAATGTGAAAATGAGATTTAAAAAAATAAAGAGGTGTATTTGTCCTTGACTTAACTCCAAGAATTGAAATTTGGCCCTCTTTAGTATGGTAGACTAGTTTTAGGCTTAATTTTCTTTGCTAATTTGCCTTAAAGTAGCCAGCTAAATATTTCGAATAGTTACATATATTATATACATATCATTTACATGATCACAATGATGTTGGGTTGACCAACACCAAATGATGTTCTAATCTTAACATTGAGCATTCACCCTTCATAAATTACAAGCATTTCTATATAGGAGGGGTAGGTGATTTAGTGAGAATCAATTGATGATTCAGACATAATTGAAGGACAACAAATGAAAAAATAAAATAAAATGGGAGTGAATTCATTCATGGGCACAGTTGATATGTGAATGTAAACAGACAAGAGCCAATGGAATGAGCCCATCTAAGGATTTGGTTAGGAGAAACTAGAGATAGGACATGAGACATTGTGACGCCAACTATAATCATGACCAATTGTGATTTCAAATCACGTTGAGCTCATGTAAAGTAACATGCTACTCACAGTAAGCATGTTCTAACCTATTCAATTCTGACAATCTTTCAAAGGCAAAATCACTTAATGGGGTTTGAAATTCAAGTGTAATGGCCTTCAAGTGAAATGATATTAAGTGTGACATTTAAGGAAAAACTGGCAATGTGGCTTTCAAAATATTCAACATCCAAAGAAAAAAAACAATCAAACTACCTTGACTAAATATTTGTTTCAATCAGTCACATACCTTGGGCTTCTCAACTACCTCAGAAGAGGCTTCACACTTCACACTTCATGTATTCCTACTTTGTATGAACTTTTGATAATAAGGTAAATACATACCCCACCCAGCTGGTAAATTTCTTTGACCCTTTCAACTACCACACTTGCTCGATCATTATTTCAGACTTACCTTGTCTTTACTTTATCTGGGTTAGTCTATATTTTAGGTTTACCCTGACTCAGGTTAGGTGTTTTTCAAATGAGTAAAAAAGAGGGGTATATGTCAAAATCATTTCTTTGCTTGCAATGCATGTGATTATGATGGATTTTTTAAAATTATCAAATTCTTACCTTATGTTCTTGGAACCCTTTAGATTTTACTACCATTTGCCAATTTGCAAGTTAAATTCTATGATTGTATTTTGCAAACTGTTAATTGGTTTTACTCTGGTTTGGTTAATTTTTTTGATATCATGTTCGAAAATTCACATGTTCATGTTCGGAATGCCAATTGCACAAGTAAATTGTCTTTCTCCACTTCAAAATGTACCATCCTTGTAAAAAAAAAATTGATTTTCCTTATTTTTACCCCACTTATTTGTACATCATATGTGTAGGGTAAATGATGAAATATTTATCCCTACCCTTTCTGTGATGATAAGGTAAGTGTTTGCTACTTACTTTTACCCTTACCTAATTTGAAAACTTTTTGAAGCCTATATATTGTTACCCAGCTGATATCCAGTTCAAGTTTTGAATTGACCCATTCTTGGCTGATATATGAAATCTCATATACCCACCCAACATTGGACTGTTAATAGTGTGGGGAGTCACATATGACTTGCAGCAGTACCAACCTTATACCAGTACCAGTCTCGTATGGGACTGGGGGTTATATCAAGAATATACCTGCTTATACCATTACCAAAATCAGGCTTTATACCTCCCTCTTAAGAGGCAAAAATCTGCCTCAGACCCCATAGTAGGGCCAGACTGATATGAAAGTTTTAAAAAGGACCCAATACCAGGACCAAACTCATATGCTTTCTTTGAAAGTATGCAATACCAGGGCCAGACAGGTTTGTTCAAAAGTTGATACCTGTGTTGGCCAGTTATTGAGTTTTGACTTGATTATCAACCCGGTTATCAAGTCAGTTGTTAATAACCTACCAGTCAGTTCTTGATGTTTTTGGTAACTGCTTGAATTGATAACCACCTAGTACTGAATTTTGACAAATCTATCCCATCTTTGTAGTGTCCTTCATCATTAAATTTTTTTATTTTCATATTTTAAAAAAACATTGTAACCATCTAATAACCACTAGGATAATGAGTAATTTATCTACTGGCTATTTGATAACCTACCTGATAATCAATTTTTTTGATATTGAAAATGGTGTTAAAAAAATAATTCAAGAACTTAACCCATCCAACAATTATTTTTTTAAAAAAAGAAAATAACCAGCCAACACTAGTCAGTACGAGTCCAACAAGCGGTAACAACTAACAACCTAGGAGATATTTCCTCTTGTTATTTGGGGGACCATCTCGGGCAGCCGAATTTCCAGCTCAAGGCCTGTGGGGCCTAATGACTGAGGGCCATGGGCAGGACCGGAGTAAGGACCTGCCTGAGGACAGGCCTGATTTTGGTAATGCCCATGGTCAAGGCCATTCCACAAGGTAAAAGATCAACAATTTTAATCCTGTGATACCTGGTAGGTACCATGGGAAAAAACAAGGATGTGAGGCATTTTGGAAAATGGAATGTCCGTAGGTGTGAGTGCTTTGTTTTCCAAAATGCCTCGCAATTTGTTATGCTTTGAAAGTGTTGCTCCAAATACACAAGGAATTTAGGCGGGTTTATAGGGAGATTTAGATAAATTGCAGCAATCCGAGTGAAGCAGGACCGTCCCAATGCCGTGCCTGACAGTAGGACCTTCTTCCCCTGCACCTTCTCTGGCAAACGGATATGTCAGGTCTTTATTTGGTCAGTGTTGCATGTGGAGAGCCCTTTTGGTTTTAATACGCCTCGCTGCTCAATCTGGCAGTAGTGAGCTGGACAGTAGGTTTTTTTATTCATCCATTGCATGGGAAATTGGATGACTATTTTGGAACAATATGATCAATTCTCTTACCAATTTTCCAAGAATCATTCTATGAACTAACCCATCTTTGTATTGTCCTCATTTACTATTTAGTTTTTCAAGCATACTGAGAGAAAGGCCCCCCAGAATTTGGTTATTAGCTGACAAAAATAGAAGAAAACACACTCATTCTATAAAAAATGAGCCGTGGGGAGGAGGAGGAGGAGGAGGCTATACATTTAGACCACTCTTGGGTAGGTATATAGATTGCTGGTTAAGAATTGACGGTTTCAGTTTCAGTTCCCATGAATCTACTTGGAACTGGGTTGAGCCGGACTCTAGTTGAGCAGGGCCGGTTCTAGAACCAGGTGGGAACTGACCCCCTGGGTTTTGACATACATACAATGTAACCAGAACTCAGGATCCAGTTGTTCACTCAGCTCAATGTATGTTGGTCATGTGTTGGTCCTTTTCATGGCTTTGGTTCACACTCAACTGTTTGTCCTCTTGGTGGCTTTGGTTCTTGTTCGTCTACTGGTTCTCTTTGTGACCTTGATCAAGTTAACTTTTGTTTTTTGTGGTTAATCTTCTTGTGGTTTGCATGGCGGTGGTGCTCATTGTGATAGTGGTCACAATGATGCTAGTTGTGAATTTTTGATAAGTTTTTTCTGGTTGTGGCTTTGGTTGTGCTTGTTCTATTGGGTTTTTTTCATGGCATTGTTTTGTTTGTTTCTTGGTCCTATTTGTGGCCTTGGTTCACATTTGTCTATTTGTCCTTTGTGTGTGTTAATTCTTGTGCTTTTGCTAATCCTTCTCATGGCCTTGGTTTTTAATTCTTACTCAATTGTTGATCATGTGTGTGGCTTTGGTTTGTGTTCATTTGCTGATCATCTTCACCACTTTAGTCCATAGTTGTTTATTAGTTCTCTTCATGCCCTTGGTTTGGGCTTATGTGCTAATTTTATTTGTGGATTTGATTTTGCATGTCTTTTAGTCCTTTTTGTGGCCTTGGTTTGTGTTCATCTATTGGTTCTATTTGTGGTCTTGGTTTATAGTTGTTTATTAATTTTATTCATGGCCTTGGTTTGCTTTTGTTTGATGGTCTTATTTGTGGCATTGGTACAAATTCATTTATTAGTCCTTTTTGTGGCCTTAGTTTGCCTTTGTTTATTGGTCATGTTTGTGGCCTTGATCATAGTTTTCATGCTTGTTGAACTATTTTTTTGGTAAGGTTTAATGTTATGGATGGGTTAGTGGATACTCTAGGGAAGTAACATTATCCATAGAAGTTTCATTGGAAATGTAATGTATAAGTTCTGTTTTTGTTTTTAAAATTCATATATAACATCAACACAATAGTAGAAAATTCTACATACATGCATCCCGCAAATTTATGGACTTTGTTGGTGAGAAATAAATATTTTTGAAAACCCACAAATTGTGTTACTACAACTTGGTTGTTGATTGTTAAAGAACTTGTGCCATTGTCATTTGTGGACACACCATTATTTAGGAGATTAATTTTGAAACATCTTCACTTGAGTTTTTTTATTGAGTTGACAATTGAGAGATGATTTTTTGCCTAGGATGGTAGAAAGGATCAAGGATAAGTTTATATTTTTAGTTGAGGATGGCTTGTCTATGATTAACCTTGGAGCTTTGAACTTGTAGTTTAAAGCTTAATGTGATTTCAATCCACTTACATGGATGAATCTATCCATAGATGAATGTCATATTTGCATGAATGAATTTCATCTCTAAGTTGAATTAAGTAAATAAGTCATTGGATGAAATACATTTATGATTATAAGATAAATAAATAAAAAATTATTTATATTCGTCTTCATTTGTTGTCCAAGTATTAATATCTCAAACTTAAATGTCATTTATTAATGATGGATAATGTAACTATAGGGGAAAATATGATGATGGGACCAAAATAATTTAATTTTTTTTGTTCAACAATGTTAAGCAATTAAAAGAATATTGTCATGGGATGAATGTTTACACCCCGCCCCCCTTCCCGAATTATTGTCAACAACATTATATATGGGTGCCTTGAAAATAAATGATTATTAAAAACAACCCCATTGTCATTTATGATAGTAGGTTGTTTGAAGAAAACTAATTAAGGTGCTTGAAACTAAATTTTAATTTATTAAAAAAGCCATTGTCATCAATGATAATAGGTTGTTTAAAGATATTTAAAACATTCAAAACCCATCATTGTCAACAACATTACTTAGTTTTGACGAAAGTTGTGGCACCTTCGAAGAAGAATGAAAAACAATCCTCCCATTGTGATCCACAACGTTTATAAATAGGTTTTGTCGCAACCCTAGATTTGGGGTTGTGACCAAGGCAAAGGGGTTGCAAGGTTACGGGCCAGAGGAAGCCTGGGAATCAAGGTAAAAAGGTTGTAAGGGTGCGAGCCAAGAGGAAGCCCGGGAGTCACATCACATACTCCCGGGAATGTAAAAAAATGTGAAGGAATGTGAGGGAGTGAACACTCACACTCCCAAGGCAACTCCCACTTTGGGAGATGGAGTCCCGATGGACTTCTGAAACTTTAGAGAGAGATTTCAGGGGTCAAAATTCAATGGCTTGTGGTGTTCTTTACATCATTGGAAAAATCTTGGAACGTAGATGTCTAAAATGGGCTTGCATTGCTCATTCAAACATGTGAAACACAAGTTATGGCCAAAAGAAAGGTCGGGCCAATTTACTTGGATGCAAATGACGTGACACATACCATTGGAAAATTTTCGACGAGAGCTACAACTTTGCTTCAGACGACACCTTGATCCGAGGTCTGCTCGCAAAGTTATGAGGCTCCAAAGTCGCAAGAGTCCCCACTACGATTTTGGGACTCCCACTTGGGAGTCCGGGAGAGAAAAGCCATTTGGATGTAGGCTCCGTGGCCAGCCACAGAGTATACTATAAGGGGGAAGGTGGTGGTTTCTTCCAAGTCTGGGCCGTGGTGAGTCTTGTGTGTCTGTGTTGCCCGTGGCTCGTCCTAACACCAAAGGTGCACCAACTATGCATTAACCACCTTATGTGGGTTGTGTGCAGGCCCGTGTGAGTGAGTGAAGCATGTTAATTCTTCCTAATCCCATCCTGGAGCTCCAACACGCCCCTCTACCCCTCAAAATGTTGTGAGTTAGGGAGTGTGCCCCGATTCCTCCTTCTTCCGTTGTTTTCTACTTGGACCCACATTTGGGTCCTTTGAGGAGTTGGGAGTGCGTCAGGTTTTAAGGGAGTTCTGGCACCTTTGGAGATGGAAAAAAAGACCTAGTGTTGTCATCGACATTGGGTTAGTTTGCTATATATATATATAATTATTTTTTTTTAAAATGACCATGAGGTGGATGTTAACATGATAATAGTAATATAATTTTAAAATATTGAAAATATTGATATTGAAAACCAAAGCCATCAAATACATTCATAATGGAATTTAAATTATATTATTCAAAAAATGTTATATCATATATAATTAAATTGTGTTTCATGAAGTTCTAATTAATTAAAATTAGGGGAAAAAAATCATTGATAAAAACTTAATGATAAAATAAAACATTCATCCATAATTTTGATGGAAATTTTTATATATTAGAAACATGTATAAGGGAAACGACATTTTACCATCTCAAATTCCAACTTTAGGCTCTAGGCTTAGGCTCTAGGTTCATGCATCATCTTGCTTCATTTTTAGCCCTTGATTCATGTAATATTTGTACAAGAAGTTTTGATCTTTGGGTGTTTTTAAGGGGTGTGATACATTTGTACTTATTGTTCATTTCTTGAATGACAAGTGGGAGCCTTGTCATGTACTTGTTGGATTTTTATAAATTGGAAATACATTTGGAATTGCCATGGCTTTGCAACTAAATGATTTAGTTGGAAGACATGGGCTTAATGTTCGTGTTATTGTATACATTAAAAATAAGAGAAATATTTTTTTCAACATGATTTTTGCTTTAATGTTTATTGTATCTCGTGAAGTTTCAAGGTTGTTGGCATTATTTGTAAAGACTTGTTAGGGCCACACAATGTCCAAGTGTTGTTAGTATGCCATAGATGATTGCAAGGCATTTGTTGGTTTCACTTCATTCTCAATCAAACAAACATAATTTTGCAGAAAATTATCACTTGGACAATTAAAAGGTCATAAGGACAATAAGAATGACACAAGGCATGTGAACTTGCAAAAATGTTTCCATGTTGCTTTGCTTCAAGAGTCATCTTACTCCAAAAGAGTCTTGGGGGATTCAAACAAGTAATTACTCTTTATTATGGAAAACAACAATCATTGGCATTGCAAGGCCATGTGCTAAATCTTCAAGTTAGGGTGGTATCACGTTGTTGTTAATACCCTAAGGCTTGTGGTTCAACAATGTGTGTTAAACCAAAGCTGAAGATATTGGTTCCTTTTAGATGTCCTTGCTATCAATATATCATTTGTATATCAAATGCAAATAGATTGTTTAACACTTCATTCTAATGAAGCTCAAGATTTTGATGGCAACACATGCAAAAACAAGTGGTACAAATCCTTAACCTTTTCTTGTGATTTATGGTTTCTTTCCAAAAGCAAGCTCACAACATGTTGGCCATGATGTTAAACCCCCACTACAAGGGCTTGGGGTTAGTCAATGAATTTATTGACTAGGAAAAGATATTGTAGATTGTTAATAAATATGACAGCTAAGTATTGCTTTCATTCCATGTTTCTACAATAAGTTTCTAAATCCAAGTGATGTAGGTGCTAAAGCTCTTAGCTCTTCATCACAAAGTATTGAAATCACAAGTTTGTATGATTTCATGGATATTGATGATGAGATGGCATCATTAATGGTGAAAGAACAATTGAATCATTTCAAGATCAAACAAATCATGAAAGAGGAAGGCAAACATCCATTAGCATGGTGGAGAATGCATGAAGTACAATTTTTTTATGTTGGGTTTGTAGCCCAAGAATTTTGAAGATTGTTAAGTTCTAGATTGAAATAAAAAAGAGTTTTTAGTATTACATGTATTTACATGAACTTTTGATGTTCTTAGTTGGGCATAAAAAAATTGAGATGTTTATAAATATCTATAAAAATTGGTTAAATGATGCTCTTGTTGGTGGCTTGGGGTCCATGACATACTTCATGGAAATTGAGAGAGATCTAATGGAAGAAAATGAGGATTTGATTGATAAAATTGGGCTTTTCAAGTTGAAGGAAAATGGTAATAACTTGGGTAAATTTCTTTAGTTTCTTGGATTCTTTCAATTTTATTTTATTTTTGGTTGGATTATTAAGTTGTGTTAAAATTTATTTGTTGTTTGTTGTAGATCTTGGAGCAATATGGATCGAGATTGTTGCTTTTAAACCTTAATTGTACAACATGATGAACCCCAAAAATTTGCTAGGATTCATGTTTTTTTTTTTCTTATTTTTTGTCCTGCCACCTTGATTTAGGTTTTTGGGGTTTGGAATAAAGTTTTCTTTGATTTGAAATGTGATTTCTTTGGGGTTTAAAATACATGTTTTTGGTTGTTTGAAATAAAGTTTTCTTGGGTTTTTAACAAAGTTTTTTGAGGTTTGAACTAGAGTTTTTAGGAATTTAAAACATGGTGTTTTGAGGTTTTTTGAGGGCTGAAATTGAGTCTTTTGAAAGGTTTGAAATAGGGCATTTTGAAAAAAATTGAGGGGCTAAAATAGAAAGACTTGAAATATGGTTTTTCAGAGTTTGAAATAGGGCAAAATTGGGGTCTTCAAGGGTTACAAGACGCCATTCAAGATGGTACCTCAAAATTGCACCTCAAATTGCGGAAACTTTAAACATGAAACCACATGGAACAATGGAAAAAAATAATTTTAATCTTTTATGAACATCTACTGTAAACTAGAGTTTTAAAATATACTAGGTTGTATTAGTTTGACAAATGTTTTTGTAATAATCTTATTTTCCGGGAATAACATTTTATTTTTAATTATTTTTTAAATTGTCCATTTGGATGTTTTGAATATTGAAACTGGAATCAAAAGTTACTTGAAACTAAAGGTTATGAAACCAAGAATCAAAACTGGCTTGACCTGAAAATAATAAAAGAACTAGAGCCAAAACCAAATTGAAACTAATTCCTTTAAAAATTTAGGAATTAAAACTAGAGGTTAGTTCTAGAACCTAAGAACTACCCAACACTAATCTAAACCATTACATCCCTACCTCCTCCCCACATACCTCTCAAAATGGTAAGACATTGGAAAAAGTTTTTAATATAAGCTCTTTAGTGTATTTGCAAGCCATGTATTCAATAGAATATTTTCCTTGGCAAATGGCAACGCAATTTGAAAACCAAAAACACTTAAGGTAAACTAACCCATCACTAAACAAAGGCCGGTCACTAAACACCCATTCAGTGTAGGAACTCATGTTAAATAACACACAACTAACCATAAAGAAGGATAGGGTTTACAAGAATTTAATGCAAAAATAACAACTAAACATTAATTAGGGAAGGATTTCCAATTTCCCCCCAAATTCAAGCACATCCCATTCCCACCAAAATTAATTTGCCAAATTCACAAGGCTATGGTGTAAGGTTTGGATTCACAATCTTATCTTTCAAATTCACAAGCAAAATTCTTTCAGCATGGTAGAACTTCTAAATTGTGAAAAAGATAGTTAAAAACCTTTCATCAACATTTTGAGAGCATATGGGTTAAACCAGCAAAAGGAAAGTAACATAGGAGACATAAAGAATTCTAGATCAAGAACAAAAGTCTTAACATATCAACCATAACATGAAGGGCATCTTAGAGTAGCCAAAAAGGAACTATAAGAACTAAAAGTAAATTAACAGAATCTAAATAGTAGAATAACCATTGAAGTTTTACGATAGTTTGAACATCAAGGATCAGATCCTAGTGTTATCAATGAATAGATAAGAATTTAGGATTTAGATGTGGATGTGAAGGGACAATTAAGAAATCTTGCAATAGATCAACTTTACAACCAAAAGTTCAAAAAGTTTTTATGTTACCATTGGGTGTAGAGTTCCATAATTTGTAGATAGAATCTAGGTAGTCATAAGAAAGGTAGATTTTATCCAACTCCAACAAATCATAATTTGTTGTACACACCTACTATTTGTATAAAAACAACAAACCAAGATTTAGTTTGGGATGACTTTGAACAGTTTTATGCATTGATAATTTCTTCTTAACAATTATAAACATATGCATTTTAGACATACCTTGACTTGTGATACTTCCTTTAAAGCTAAGCAAAATATAAAAGATTCAAGTTTTTACTTCTTGTAGTGCAAAATAACACACCCCCAATGTGTTGGAGGTTGGGACTAGCGGGATCTAGATCATGATGATCGTAGGAGGCGAAGTGGAATGCAGGAGGAGCCAAATCAAGACAAGGAAAATGTCCAACCATATTGCAAATAGAACCAACAAGAAAACAAAGGAAAATTAATAGATGCAATCCTTTAATCACTAGAGGTAAATGGAGTAGTGAAACATTGGAGGAGGCCATGGAGGCAATTGAAAATGGGACAACATCATTGAGGAAGGCAAATAAGCATTGGAACATACCTTTTACCTCATTGTTTAATCATTTGTATGGCAACACAAGATCTAAGAAACATGGATTAACATGTGTATTAGTAGTAGAAGAAGATTAAAATTTGGTTGCTTGGGTTTTGGCTATGCAAGAAGTTAGACTACCAATTAGCCTACAACAATTGAAAATGAAATTGGTAGAATTGATTCAAACAATGCCAACACCTTTTCGAGGAAACGTAGGAAAGAGCTCTTAGTGGTACTGGTTCAAGAGGAAACATCTTGAGTTCAACATTTGTCAAGTTGAGGGGTTGGATATTAGTTGAGCACAAGGTTGACAATTTAATCTTGCCAAAACTTCTACCAAAACTTATAATCCCTTTACAACAAGCACAACTATGTTACAAACCATATTTGGAATTATGATGAAACATGCATCCAAGCAAGAAGACAATCAAAAGCAAAGGTTTTTGCAAAACAAGGTTCACACTAAGTGTACAACACTATCTCAAAATCCAAGGAATGGTTGACTATTAACTATGTGCTCAATGCAGCAAGAACAACATTGCTAAGGTCTTACATATTTAGAGGAATGAGGATGTGTGATGATTCCATACAACTATGCAAACCAGGGACTTGTATGGCTATGCAATCAAAGGCATGGATGATTACCTTCCTTTTCAAACAATTTCTGTCTTTTTCAAAAGGTTTATACCAAATGGAATATCCATAACAAATAGGCATTTGCTCATTTTGGATGGGCATGGATCGCATGTCACCCTTGAGGTAATTGAATAAACTCAAGAATTTGGGTTGGATATGTGACGCGCTCCTTGGTCTCGGGGTGAACCCACTTGTGAAGTTGCGGAAAGTTGGGACCGAAGGGCACGTTCCCGACTTCCAACTCTAGAAAGGGGTAGATGGTTGAGTTGGAAGCCCCGGGATTAGACTAGGACGAGGGACTAGAAGATCAAGCTTGAATCTGCATCCAAAAACCAACCACGAGAGGTTAGTTTAACATTCGGGACACCCTTTGGTGTTGGGACTTGTCACGGGCACTTGGACACACAAGACTCACCACGGCCCAGACTCGGGAGTAAGCCACCACCTTACTCCCTATAGTATTCTCTACAACTCGTCGTGGGGACTACATCCAAATGGCACAAATTCCCGGGACTCCCGAAATGGAGTCCCGAAATTGTCCCGGCGAGACTCCCGGAACTTTGAACCGCCATAACTCCCGACTGCAGAGTTGGATCGTGACGAGGTCTGAACCAAAGTTGTAGCCCTCGTCGAGATCTTTCCAACGCCATATCGCATGCTCAAATCGGACGTCGGGAAGAGGTCGATTCCCGACTTTTAGTGGTCGGGAGTCAAAATTGTCAGTTTGACTCCCGGCCCTTCTTTTGCCCATAACTTGGGCTACAGATGTCCGAATTGCCAATGCGAGGGCATTTTCGATATCTGCGTTTCAAGACCTTTCTAACAACACCAAGAACACCCCAATGAGAGGTGTTTTTCCCCTTGCTGTCGAGCTCTGAACATTCGGGAGTCCCGGGGGACTCCAACTCCCAACTTTTCCAAGTGTTGGGCTTCACCCCCACACTTGGCCAAAGTAGGGTTGCGACAATATGAGTACTCTACCTTCACATACATTTCATGCACTTCAGCCATTGGATGTGGCTTACTTCAAGCCTTTCAAGGTTGATTTTAAAAAGGAAAGAGAGATAACAATGGTTAAGATGAATTACACAAAACTAGATAAGATAACATTGGTAGGGTGGGAAGACAAAGTGCTAAACCTAGCACTTACAAGAAAAAATATCATGTCAAGGTTCAAAGGTACATGGATTTGGCCACATAACCCTAGGGCTATGGATTCAAAAATTGGCCTTAATATTTTGTCCACATTGCAAAATTAGGCTAGGGAAAAAAAAGAACCAGAGTAAAAGGATGGTGAACAAAACTAGACAAAACATACAATTGCAAAGGAATTCATCAACATAGGCTCAACAACAAAAGTTCCAATTGCTAGTCTATTTGAAAATCAACGTAAGTGTTATGTGAACATGCTTAGAATTCCTACAATCATTAACCATGCATATGTAATAGTGTAAGAGAACATGGTTGAAAATTTGGCACAATTCCATTAGATGAAACTACATAATTTTGAAAATTTGAAAGTTCAATTCAAGTGGCATTAGCACAAGGGTGTCATGGTTTGTTGCCATTGCCACATTTACGTATAAGAAGGACCAATGGAAGAACACCATTAGTCAATTATTTTTAAAGTCATGTTGTAACATTAGAAGAGTATTTGAAGATTATGCAATAAAAGGCAATGGATGGGGAGGCAACAAAGCATATTCAAGAAAGTAAAAGGAAAGAAAAACAAGAAAAACAAGCAAGAAAAACATTTACAATGTTGATTGTAGCTAAAAAAATGGTTTAATGAGAACTTGTAAAACAATAATGAACCAATTTCATTGTAGCTTGGTCATCTTCAGCAATTAGATAGGTAGGAGACATATTTCATTACAAGTTCAAGGTAGGTTTGTGAATTTTGGGGAAATAACACAAGTGTAGAAACAAGTTCAATAACAAGCCTTGGTTCGAATGTGAGCTAAAAGGGAAGTTACAACATCCCTACAATAACCACAAATGGACAATTGAACTATCGGGGTGGAATAGTTAAATAGTGGAACAATTGTAGTTGAGGATGAAGAAGATGTCAAAAAGAATAGCTAATGCTAGGGTGGAATAACTAAGAGAAGGAACAACATTTACTAAGGTGGAACAACTAGGAGGAGGAGCAACTGTTGTTGGGGTGGAATAGTTAAAAGAAAGAACAGTTGTAATTCAAGATGAACAAGAAGTTAAAAGTAGTTATTATTAAAGTAAAACAATTGGGAGGAGTAGTAGCTACTGCTAATGATGAACAATGCTTTTTGGTGATGTTAAGATTTTCTAATGATCCTATAACTTTAGATGTGATGCAAATTTACATGCAATTTTCCATATAGAAATGATTATTTTATAAATCTTTCATTACAAATATAATAAACTAGACTAGTAGTTTTGTGTTTTTTGGTGATGTCAAAACTAAAAGATTTCTAATATTGTAATTCCAAAATGCCAAATGAATTTTCTTACATTGAAGTAATCAAAGTAGCACCATTGACAACCACAATACTTTGATTCAATAGTAAAAAAATTTATTTATACATTCATAGAAATCATTCTAGTCATTTATTTGAAATTTAGACCATTAGCATTATGCATAATCAAAATCATCACAACGATCCCCATTATAGAAATGTATCTTCTCCATTGCATCTATGTTCGATTTGCCCAAATGTAAGTACATTACAACAAAGTGTAGACATTTTTGGCAAGTGAAGTTGAACTTTGAACTGAAGAATAACATTTCAACTAAAATCAATGAAGGGCAAGCTGAAGTTTAACTACCACCAGTTTGGAAGATGTAAAACAACTTGCTTCAAGTGGTGCATTAAGCTATAACAAATGAAATGGGAAAAATCAGACCTACACAAGTAAGAACCAAAGACCATCCATTGCTGAATTACTTATTAAAAAACACACCATCAAAACTGAAAAACAATTTCATGTTGCTTGCAAAAAAACTTGAGCAAGAAGTTCAAACTAAGGAGGTTCAAGCTCCTTTCAATCTCTAAAATTGGCCCTTGCCATACTTGTAGTGTCGTAACCCATTTTGAGGCAAATGTGAGGATGAAACTCACATTCCCAAAAGTGGGAATTTGGAGTCCTCCGGGACTCCCAAAAACTCAGAGCTTGATTGCAAGGGTCAAAACACCTTGCATTGAGGTGTTATTTATACCGTTGAAAAGGTCTTGAAGCATAGATGTCCAAAATGGCCTTGTATGAACAATTTGGACATCTGTAGCATAAGTTATGGTCGAAAGAAAGGCTGGGAGTCAAACTGGCAATTTGACTTCCGACCACTAAAAGTTGGGAATTGACCCGATCTCAGTGTGTGCAGGTAGAATTTGACACACCGTTGAAAAGTTCTTAAGGAGAGCTACAAGTTTGCTTTAGACCTCATCCCAATCGGAGGTCTGAGCTGGGAGTTACGAGCTCCCGAAGACTCGGGAGTCCAAATTGGGATAGTTTTGGGACTCCTTGGGAGTCTCGAGACAAAAAGCCATTCGGATGTAGGTCTCGTGGGCAAACGCAGAGAATACTATATGGGGGAAGGTGATGGCTTCCCTCGAGTCCGAGCCGTGGTGAGTCAAGTGAATCCATGTTGTTTGTGGCTTGTTCTAACACCAAGGTTGATCCAGAATGTGGATTAACCAACTTGTGGTTGGTTTCAATGCAGGACCGAGTAACTAAACACATTGTCCCTCTTCCTAGTCTAATCCCAAAGCTTTCAGCACGCCCCTCTCACCCCTTTTAGTGTTAGAAGTTAGGAGCGGCACCAAAATCCAACTACTTCTGCATTTTAACATAGTTGGACCCTCTTTGGGTCTAACAAGGAACTTGGGGGCACGTCATGTAGGACATTTGCGCATACGCTAGAATTTCACGTTGGGAACCATGGACTTGCAACATAGAGAAGTGAATGGGAATCGAATTGGGAGGAATTTGATGTGTTTATAAAGAGGAAATGGAAGGGGATTGAGAATTAGGTTGGGGGGAATTCAACCCATGTGCGGAGAGGAGATGGAATGAGGATTCAGAATCGAGTTGGGGTGAACTTGATTTGTGTGCAAAGAAGAGATTAAAGGGGGAGCTTGAATCGAGTTTGGGGGATCTTGACCCTTGCATAGAGAGGAGACAGATGAAGGAGGAAAGCTGAGGTGTTGTGTGCAGAGAGGAGATGGATCGGGAGGAAAGCTTAGGGGTCGGGTGTAGAAAGGAGATGGATGGGGGAGGACAACTTGGAGAGCTGATGGGCAATGTGATCGTGGGAATCTGAGCCACGCGCAGAAAGGAGACGAAAGGGGGAGGGGATAGGGGGTTTTTGGGTCGGTGCTGCATGAAACAATAGTGGCTAATCTAGGGTTTAACAAACCTTTAGGGTTTGATAACCAAACATTGTTTTGCCTTGTTTTAAGGTTTTAATTTCAACCTTTGAATAAAGGTGTTTAGTTTTTTCAATGAACATGATTAGTTTGAACATGAGATTATTTGGTGATAGGGTGGATTTGTGACATGTGTCAATGTAAAGATGCTTGTTGATAGGACTTCCATTGCTTAACCATAGGTAGAAAAATTGTTTGCTGACTTCTTTTTTTTGGGGACAATGAGACCGAGAACTTCCAGAGGCCATATCTTTTGCATCTCTAGTCCAAATCCAACTATCTAAAGTGCACTAGGTGCGCCCAGAGCTTCTCTATAACTCAACTTGGGACCTCAGAGACAACTGAGGTCTGCCCAGATCACAAAGTTCCTCTGTGTTTTCAAGTGTACTATGACCGGCCAGTTTACCCTACTTTGGCAAGATTTTGCATTTTCAAATGCTGGCTTGTTTTTCATGTTTTCCATGTGATACATTGTTGGATATGGAAAATCAGGTGTATCATTGGGAAAAAAATGAAAAAATGTTACAAGTGCTTGATGTGGGTAATTATGCCTGAGGCACAAGGTGTTCCCAACATAAGCACCCCTTTGCGCCTCAGGTGAGTGCTTATTTCCGGAACACCATGGTCCTGGGCTGTAAGTGTAAGTCCTAAACCATTTACATGCACAACACTGGCTCTTACCTTATACAATGAACCCCTTTTGATTATTTCTTTTGTGTTATTGAGGAACACACACAATCTTGACCGTGATAGCTATGCTCTTAGAGCATCTCCAACGGTGCTCAGTATGTGACTTCAGACAGTAAAATTTATTGCAAACAAGCCAAAATGTGCTGGTTTAGCTCACGAAATTGGTTTTAATGCACAAAATTTGTGCAGCTTGCAGTGGCTGGTAAAAGGCGCAACATAGTTGTGCACCTCCAAAAGAGAGTGTAACAAATTGGACCTAACAGCAGCTCAGTATTTCGGATTGGTCGATCATAATGATTGGTCCGGGTGGTTTGCTATTAGTAGTCCCCTATATGCGTTTTATTGGGGTTGCGAAAAAATAGAACAGCTAAACTTAGACATTTGATTTTATTATCTAGAGTAACATACTGAGCACCGCTGGAGATGCTCTTAGTACTTACCCAATACATGGGTTGCTCATTAAGTCTCTATGGGACAGGAATACGACGAAAAAGTGATTCGTGTCTACACATCATCCATCCTGCATTGCCCACGTCTGGGTATTGGTTCAGGAGTTGTTGGTTGCTGTCCACACAACATCCATCCAAGTACCTTTCACCCCTGACCTATCTAAGTTACCTCCAAAGTAAAAACAAATATCTTAGATTCAGTGAATTTCTTTTCGGCGAATTTCAAGCACTTGGCAACAAAAAAATCTGGAAAATTTTGGAAAATTTCTTCGTTAAGGTGTAAATTAGACCCAAAAAAATGCTTGGTTTTATATGAAAAATCGGCAAACTTTGGAAACCACAAAACTGAAAAAGAAAACATTGGAGGTAAATAAATGGAAAAAGTTCATATTGCTTTGCACAGCCATTTATGCATATTATTTAATTGGAATTTGTAATATTTTTTTCATTTATTTCGCTCCAAAGTGATAAACAAATATCTTATTCTGAACAGACATTGAGTTTTATAGAGACAGAAGTGAGTCAATCAACAAAATGCAATGGGTTGATCATCATCTTATCAACCTAAAAGATGATAATCTTTGTTTTGATCATCCTTGATCAGTCAAAGAAGATGATCAGTTGATCAAATCCACAATGGTGGAACCAACAACATGATCAATCAATGGATGAGAGTTTTAGTACAACAAACATCAGGAAACCCAACTAGACAAATGAGGAAGATTGATAAAAACCGGCATGGCATCCTCCTCCTTGACAGTCCCAGACTGTTTTGTTTTGTTTTTCCCAATTTTCTATGTTACATCAGTAGCCAGTATCCCAAGAGGCATTTAGCAGGTAAATGGCAAAAGGTTCTAGCAAGAGTGAAAAACAGCTTAAATTTTGACAGAAAGTTTCAAAAAAAAAAAATCGAAATTTGGCTATTTTTTCCCCCCTAAAACACTGGGAATATGTGACAGAAATAATTTTATCTTTGCATTTGTGGGAAAATTCTCACAAAAACAAGGCCAGATGATGAGTGGTATTTCTTTTTTGGGCAACTTTTGTCATTTTAAAGACAAAATACATAGTTGAGAATGTTTTTGTAAAATTGGTTTTTGAAGTGTAAATTCAACTACTTTTGCTATTTTGGGAAAAAATTCGCCTTCCATTTCACAAAGTTGAGAAAACAAAAAACCCCATTGATGGGTGTGGTTGGATGGATGTTGTTGATGCTGACATCAAGACGGTGGATGAGAAGATCCCCCAACCTCCTCCCGACTTCCGGTCGGAATCGAAGCAACTTAGGTCTCGGGTCGCGACCGGGGGTCCTCGACTCGCCCCTCGAGTTTTCTCTCTGTCTCGAGCCTCGACCGTGGGGTCCTCCACTCTTCTCTCTCTCTCTCGTGAAAATAACATGAGAATTACATGCAATCTGCTGCTGTGTTAAGAAAATTAGTTAAAAAAAAGTTCGGATCTCAATCCAATCTTGCATACATTTCTTGCTTTCTTGCTTCAGTAGATTAATGCAGGCGATCTTCATGGATGATGATGGAGGATTGATTCCAACTGGCTTTGAGTAGAGATGGATGCAGGAGTACTAGCAGCAATGGAGAAGACGACAAGATAGATGTCTTGATGGATAGTAAAACTCGAAAAGCTGCTGGTGGGTCCAGAAATTTCTGTACTCTCTTCTCTCTGCCTGCTGCTGCCATTGCCAGAAGTAAATTATTGTACAGTCCCCGCAGATGAAAAACTCATGTGGACAGGCAGGCCAGGCAGGCAGGCAGCCATGGGGAAGGAGGAAGGGGAGAGAGACACGAGGTGGTAACAAGAGATGTTCCCATGATGCATTCCATTGTAGCATGTGGAAACAACCATGATAGAGTCATTTCAATACTATTCAAGGTACTCAATCTCCTCTTTACTGACTGATGAGTTTTTCTTTACTGACATCGGAGTGGGAACCATTGTTTTCCAGTCAGTCTGTTGCTTGCGTCTTTCTCTCATCAGGCGCTGGTGTTTGTTTCCAACAGCATCACCTGCCTGCGAAAAACGGAGGACGTAAAACACACCCCCCATGAGCTGCTTTCAGCTGATCTCCGTCACAATAGTATGATCACTTGGGAAGCAAATGCTGATGATCTGAATACGACTTTTGTCTCACTTCGAACAAGAAAAACACAACTCCGGCCCACACTCACACTCCCATCTTTGTAGCTGCATTACACAAAGATTTCAATGAAAGTTTCAGGAATATCGAAGCAGCTGCTCGGAGTCGGCTCCATCTTTCTGATTACTGTTCAATGTGGTCCTTGCGGACTGAAACCCATGATCTAGGAACTAGAAGAAGAGGAAGAACAAGAACAATAATCGGGTACTTTTGTGATTCAACCGCGACTTGTGAATTGTTATGGAGAAGAAGAAATCATACCAGGAGTTTGTTGTTGTCGAGCAGCCAGCAGCAGCGATGGCTCTGCAGGTCATGGGTGTCGACGATTCTTCTTCTGCTGCTTGGCTTACATTGTGTAGACTTAAGAGGATTGAGTGCGCAGTCTAGCAACAGCAGCTCTTCCCTCGGTGATGCTGGTGGTGGCAGCTGGGAGCTACTATTACAAAACGCGGGGATCGCATCCATGCACACTGCTCTTACCCATTTCGGGACTTTGGTGTTGTTAGACCGCACTGACATCGGCGCTTCCCTTCTCAATCTCCCAGGTAATGCTGCTGCACCACACTCTCACCCCATTCTTCCTGCCAGAGCTTCAGATCCAAGTATTTGTGCATGGCATTCATGATTCTTTCTCCCTTTCTGACTGTTGTTGTTCTTGTGTGGTTGCGTGCAAATTTTTAAAAAAAATTGTTTTCTTTCTGCTGCAGACGGGACATGCAGAAACGATCCTTTGGACTTGATGCTCAAGCATGACTGTAGCGCACACTCTGTGCTCTACGATCCTTCTACAAACACAGTTCGACCTCTCACCATCCTCACCGATACTTGGTGTTCCTCTGGTCAGTTCATGCCTGATGGTACACTCCTGCAGACAGGAGGAGATTACGATGGTGCCACGAAAATCAGGTAAGGTTGTAGCTAGGTTGTTCCTCCTCTCCTCCCCTCCCCTCTCCTCAATCCATCAACTAGCTCTAGAATAAAGCCCATTTGTGCTTCGACCATTGGCAGAAATGGGTGGGTTCTTTCTGTTTAATGCTGCCAAGAATCCTTGCATTGACTTCTGAGTTTCTTTACAGGACATTTACGCCATGTGATCCTTCTGGAACATGTGACTGGGTGGAATCTAGCACACAGTTTTTGCAAGAAGCCAGATGGTATGCAACAAACCAGCTTCTGCCTGAGGGTCAACAGATCATCATAGGGGGACGCAGAGCTTTCAACTACGAGTTCTTGCCTTTCAGTAGTCTAGGGTTGGTGAACTTCGCATTGCTTGCTGCCACAAATGACCCTGAGGAAGACAATCTGTACCCATTTGTCCATCTGCTGCCAGATGGCACTCTCTTCATTTTCGCAAACAGGGATTCCATTGTGTTGGATTACAATACCAACACTGTAATCAAAACCCTACCAACCATTCCTGGCGAGCCTCGCAACTACCCATCAGCTGGATCATCTGTACTGTTGCCTCTGCTGTCTGCAAACCAGTTCTTGACAGCAGAGATTCTTGTTTGTGGTGGAGCTCAATATGGTGCTTACTCGAATCCTTCACAGCAGCTGCTCTGCTCGTCCACTTGTGGCAGGATCATGGTCACTGATGCAGCTCCCATGTGGTCCATGGAGACAATGCCCATCAATCGATGCATGGGTGACATGATCATTCTTCCTTCCCAAGATATTCTAATCATCAATGGTGCTCAACAGGGTAAATCTTCTGTTTGATTCCTTCCTTTTTTACCTTGCACAATTTTGTATTTTCCTCCTCCTCCTCCAATGAGGATTCTTGGAGATCTGTGAATGTCAGGTTCTTTGGGTTGCATCTGTTGCAATTTCTCTGATCAACCCTAAACTGTGTTTTGTGTTTGGCGTCCAGGATCACAAGGATGGGGAGATGCTTCCAACCCTGCCTTCACCCCCGTGTTATATAGCCCATATGCAACAGTTGGTTTCCGATTCACAACACTCACCCCTGGCACCATTCCACGCATGTATCACTCCACAGCCAACCTTCTTCCTGTAAGTTTTTCCTTCTACGAGCTACTTCCTGTAACGATCTTGCAAACAATTTTGGCAGGAGTTTTTTCTGACTCACACTCCTGTTAGATTATTCCAAAATTGCAATGGTGTTGAGAAGGATGGAGATCAAGGAAGGATGGATCATATTTTCTTGCTTGGTGTTGCACTGGTTTGGCAGCAGTTGTTGCACTCTTGAGCCTTCTGTCTGAAGATGGCTTGGTTTTGTTGGGGGAACTAACTATGACTTCCTCCCTGCTTTTTTCCCTCTCTTTCCTGTGGATCAGATTTTTCTTGCTTGCTGTTTTGCAGGATGGAAGGATTTTTTTAGCGGGAAGCAACCCACACCAGTTCTACTCATTTAATGTAGAGTTTCCAACAGAATTACGCCTTGAGGCTTTCTCACCTCCATACCTTAACGACATGCAGAGTGTGATGAAGCCAACCATTGTAGCAGCTCCTCAACAGGTGAATTATGGGGCTCCATTGACAATCCTCATGACAACACCTGTAGTCCTGACTGGCCTGATCGAAGTCAACCTGGTTAGTTCCCCATTTGTAACCCATTCCTTTGCACAGGGGCAACGACTCTTGAGCTTAGTTACATCTGGTCCTGTGCAAACAGCTGCAAATACATATGAAATCACTGCAACTGCTCCATCAACTCCCATGATAGCACCCCCTTCTTATTACATGCTGTTTGCTGTCAACCAGGGCATCCCCAGCATAGCTGCTTGGGTTCAACTATTGGCACCTATCTGAAATGATCCCTTTTTGTACTCTTGCTATTTCAGCGAGATGGACAAGCTCCTTCTCTGCTGCATCTAGCAACTCTCAGAGTCTGTGGGGAAAAAGGTAGGGTAGATTAGAGTGCAGATGATTGAAGTGTAGACAATTGTTTCACAGTTGAGACTAACACACACATCATACCTGAGTTATGTTCAAAGAGAGAATCTAGTGGCACAGTTGGTCAGTCAAGTGAAGAGTCCCAACAGGATCCAGGTCTGTTTGTTTCCCTTCTGACTTTAAACGTTTAAGTCAGATGTTAGGTCAGACTCACACATACAACTAACTCATGGACTAATCCTCACCTCCATTGATGCCAATTGCCACACAGAGTAGCTAGCTAAGCTACTTGAGAATTTGTGAAGGATGAGTTGAAGGAGATGACATCGGAGCTTTGTATCCAAACTCATGTTCACACCACTTTGACCACCAACACTAGGTATAGTGATGCATGGCCAGGCTTGATTGGTGTTCCTGTCATTCTCCAACTTTGCTACAAGCTTGAGAGTTGCCATAACCAGCTGTTCCAAGGATCTCACTGTGTTGGTGACTGGGCATTTGACAAGCACAGAGGCTCCCTTAGCCATAGCCTTTGTCTTCCTGCTCACAGGCATCCCAACTAGCAGAGACATACTGCAATTCTCTTCCCATTCATGGAGACACTGACAACTCGACCTTCTGAATAGTCGGTTTGGCTGTCACTGGTTTTATCCTCCTGACTCTCACCAGTCACCTAGCTCATTGTTGGACAATCTGCCTGGGCATAGTTTTGGGAAGCAGCAAATTGGTCCTTTGCTCCTACAGACTCCAATGAAGTTCTTTGCAAATTCAACTTTTTGATTGGCAAAGGTTATCAATTTGCACAAGTACACATTTAAGTTCTGGGTGCTTCTCCTTTGGATTGAACTCCATTTGAGAAGACCAGATCCTTAAACCCTAAACTACTAAGGTTGGCATGACCCCCTCTTGATTTCTTTTCCTCACTGAGCAAAGGAGCCCAATACCTTAAACCCTGAACCCAATAAGACTATGGTTGACAAGACCTCCTCTTTCTGTCCTTTTTTCACCAACCAGAGGAGCTCAAAAACTTTAAACCCTATGCCCAAGAAGATGACAGTTGACATGACCTCTTCTTGCATTCTTTTTCTTACTGCTAGGAGGAGCCACAAGCCATAAACCCTATGTAAAAAAATAACATTGGCCAAATTTTTTTGTAAGAATTGAATGGTTCAAATTGCACTTTTCTTTCACAAATCGATAGAAAAGCTTTAAAAGATAGCATGTTAGAAGCAGTTGGCTTCTCATGAAGAAACAAGAGGCATCGGTGTTCAACCCCTTGTTCTTTGGACATCATATTCAAATTCATAGCTTTCCTTGCTTCTGAAAACCTTCCAAACTTACGATTGTACCTAACACCCTTCTGCAATACTAGCTTTCCCCCCCCCATTTCCTCCTCCTTTTCCTGCACTTTGTTCTCTATTCACAACATATTCTTGTTTGTTAACTCATCATTATGACTGCACCAAAAGTGGAACCAGCAATGCTTGCTTGGCTGGAAAAAGCCTGAAAAAGTGCTTGAATAGGACATCCAAACTGCTGCTTACATATTAGAGTGATATATAAAGTCACCCTGTGTTTGGGCCCTAGTTTGACATTCTAATCCCTGTTTAATCCCTGATTTGAATGTGCTACGTGTACAGTTTTCATACTGACTTCTCATCCTGTCCCCAGTTGCAAAATTGAGGACTAGTAACCCTAGTTTGGGGTACTTCACAGATAACTCTATTGTGGAGAAATTGGCAGAACTGGCAGGGCCAACCGATTTTGCCTTCTTAGAGCATCTCCAATGGTGCTCTCCGTATGTGACCCTGCAAAAATATTTTTCACATCCAAGTTTAGTTATTCACTTTTTTTCAACCCCGCTCATGAAACTGGGACAGCATATAGGTGGGCGACTACTATTAGCAAACCACCTGAACCAATCAGTATGATGGGCGAATCAGAAACACTGAGCAACAGTGAGATCATATTTATTGCACTCTTTTCTGCAGGTGAATAATGTTGCTGCGCATTTCACCAGCCAACGCAAACTCTCCTATTAGCGTGAGCGAAAACCATTTTCCTAAGCCAAACCGGCATGTTTTGACTTTTCTTCATCCAATTTTACTCTGCAGATCATATAGTGAGCACCGCGGGAGATTCTCTTACTCACATGTGCTACTTTACAGTAGGGAGGGGTTGTATATGGCCTTTCTGGCAACCTGTTCTGCCAAGCTCATGGGGAGCCAGAAAGGGCAGCCTGCTCCTTCCGAAATATGGAACAGGCTATGGAAGGCTGATTCTGCTTCTAGACCCATATTTCTGACTCTGGAGCTCGCCTAGTGATGGCACACCTGGCAGAATTGGCCTTCCATAAGCTGTGCCATCATCTAATATGACAATTATTTTAGTTCTCTGAATGGAAGGGGAAACAACAAACAACCAGCGTTGGGTAAATATAATGTGGATTTTACTATATATTAGTGTAACCTGTGCCATTGACCCAAGTGTGAAGCTAGTTACCCAACTCAAATTTCCTTCCAAAACCATTTTTGTTGTTTAATTGAATTTCCAATGACAAAAACTACTCAAAATTCAATAGATTTTCATGCATCATAGGTCCAATTTTTTTAGAATCACCTTCAGTAAATCCTACACACTGATGGCTTTCCAACAACACCAAGGGTGTGCCCAAATTCCCCTATAATTCTTGGGTTTTGATTTAAATGAATTTGTAGTGAAAAAATTCTTCAATATTCAATAACTTCTCCATTGTAGGTTGAAACATTATGAAACCAACTCGGTGCACTTCTACTCATGGAGGGCTTTCCAACAACACCAAGAGCATGGCGATATGTGCCATGGTTTCGGAGATCTCAACATGACAAATGAAACAAACAAAGAATCTCAAGTTGTTTTTAAAATATATATATATTATCAATTTTGTGATGTTGCCACACTGATGATAATCCGCAAGGAGATTTAACCATATTTGACTATAGAACAACTATGAATTTAAAAAAAAATTAAAATCCTTTTATATCTTGGCTATTTGCTTGAACAATGTGTTAAAGTGTGATAATTTTTTTAAAAAGGAAAAATTCAACATAATTTTTTTTCAAAAAAATATTTTGCCAAATGGCAAAAATTCACCACCTAATTTTTTTAATAAATGAATTGTTACTACCTTCTTTCATATATAGATTAGCTAGATAAAGTATTTATAAGCTTTGAAAGCAAAATCTGAGGAAGGGATTATAAGGTTTGCAAAACAATTGTATCCAAGTTATGGGTGATTGTTCCCAAGAGAAGGCATCATGAACATACTCTTTTTGTTTTCTTTTAGAAGTTCTAAGGCACCAAGAATTCCAAGCCTTCAAGTCCCTCCTTCCCACCTCCAAACTCACAATCACTTCCCTCAAGGGGCTTTGAGTTAAAAGCTCCTAAGGTCCCAACATGGTATCTCCTATATTTATAGTTTGTTTGATATGCCAAAAAAAGGCAAAACATAGATTTAGTTGATTTAAGAACTAATATGGACACCGAGGTTCTTCTTTTTCTTTTTTTTGAAATTGTGTAAAGAAATATTGCCGCATGTATTCAGCACACAAAAATTGAGTGAAAGTGACATGATTGTAAGGTTGGACACCACAAGGACATGATCAACCTTCACCAACCTAAGAACAAAGAAAACAAGGATATTGGAGTGGGGTGTCCGAATCAACATGGACACTATAACCACTATGAGTAAGCAAGAGCAACAACAATTGATTGTAAACAAAATGGCATGATCACTCACTACCTAATTACTCATTAGTGATTGAAAAACAATAGGACTGATGAAGGATCATGTAATATTGATGTTATTATTTTGTTCCAAAAGTTTTGGGCAAGTCAATGTCACTTCAATAGACATAGTGCCTTTGCTTGAAATGCCATAGGACCATTCCATATGATTAGAAAATATAATTTGCATGTGTTCACTAATCCACTTAATTTTTTGGGCATTTGATGTGAGATTTTGGATGAATTAGTTGGAACTTAGGGAACCACATATGTGCTGCAAACAAAAATTGGAGTTTCTTTTGGGATACTAAAATGTGAATAGTTTCAAAACTATTTGTTGAACATGCACCCAAAAAAAACTCAAGCATAATCCTGGGAATAAACTTGGATTTATTGAGGATATCAATGTGAGTCTTTGGAACCTTTTCTGAAAACTTAGAAACATCATTAATGCACAATAAGAAAAGTTGGCTAAAAATTTTACACTAAGTAAATAAAGTGAAGAGTACATGTGCAATTGCAACAATTGGGTCGATGGAATTAACCATATAGAAGAACTTAGACCTAAAAAGATGGATTTAGGTTAAACTTTACTGAAATTCATTATTAGGAAAGGGGATTTTTTTTTACTCATTATTTTATGTTTATTAACTTTCAATTCATAGCATACATAATAACTGATGCTAATATTTGTACGTAGAGAAATTATTGTCTTTCTTCTTTTTTTCCAGAAATGAAATAGAAATTTGCACTTTATTCAAAGGACAAAAATAAGTAGATGAAAGGATATATAACAAAATAGGGAAATTCGAAATTTCAAAATTTGGACATTTTCAAAGATTACTCATGTGTATATTGTAAAACAGATTTCTTAAAGAATTGACTGATCTGGGGGTTTTACAAAGCCATTCTATAAACTTTGCCTTGCTAAACCTTCACTCAACCTACCACGAACCTACCATTTGAAATTCCCAACATTGTCTCTAGGATGGATGTTTGGAATCTTAAGGTTTCTATCAATGTTAATTAAGTGTATATAGGTTGAACCCAGGTATCAATATTGGTATCATCAGTGGTATTATAAACTAGACTTACTTGGTATCGAATTGATACCAATATAGCCCCCATTTCATTTTTTTAAAAACCTGGTTAAAGACACGACTAGTCCAGTATCAAGTTCTTGGTACCAATGCACATATCAATGTGCATATTAATTAAGAGGTAATTGGGTGCAATCACAATAACATGTATCATAACAAGTGTAATGCTTACTTGGTTTTTCATATTTGAAGTCATAATTTAATTCGATGTTGAAACTGTAAGATTTGTTTATATAATTGTATTTTAAATATATTATAAGAACATGAGAATTAATTTGAATTTAATCCAATGTGTAAAAAATAATAAAAGCACTCATTAAATAGTGTAATGCTTGTTTTTCAGTAGTAAAAGGACTTGTAAGTGGATTTGAATTTTTTTGAAAATGACATTTATTATAAAAAAATTTAAATTTTAAAGATTGTTTCAAGAATATTTTAAGAATATTTCAGGAATATTTCTCAAAAATTGTCACATAAATAGTCAAAAAGTAGGCGGGTGTGGCTCATGTTATCCCGTTCGCACCTAATTTGACTAGTATCAACTTATCATTTCAATACACATACTAATGTGCATAGTGCATTATTTTTAAAAAGTTCAATAGGTATCAATTTGGGCTTCATAAGGCAAGAGGTTTAAAGTTTTAGGTTTTGCATTTCTTTTCATAGTTTAAAATCATGATGGTGAAGAAATGGCAACTTTCAATTAAAGTGCACAAACCCAAAACATTGGTGGCATTGGCAACATTATTCACAACTTCATTGCAACATTTTTGAATGTGTTAAAGTTTGGTGAATCCTAACCTTTCATGAGTTTTTAGGGTGTTAGGGGTGTTTGTGAAGCTTTGCATATCTTATCTGTTGTGATTTTCATTTTTTTTCTTTGGTTGGTTTTCTTTTCTGTGGAATTTGCGATTCACAACCTTTCTAATTACAAAGCCCATCATGGAGAGGCTAATGGAGACTCAATGCAACTCATTAATGTCACTAACATCACCAACACATCAATGCATCATGTTGTTGTAATTGAAGGGGTTGAAATTGAAAAGGAACGGGTGTTGTTTGATGTATTGCAAAAGAACCAACAATTGTGGAACTACTATGATCAAATTTTTCCTATATGATTTTTTGTGCTGCAAAAGTCCATAACCATTTTACTCAAAGCATGAAGTGCATATTGTGCCACCCCATGGTTCCAAGTTTTAATAGTAATAGCACAACATGATTGAAGAAAGGTATTTTTTGTACAATCCTACACGGCATCATAAGTATGCGAAAACATTTTGATAATGAGCATGGGGCTACTATGAATCATAGAAAAAACTTGCTAATGAAAGTGTTCATGCGGGTTGGTAGAAAAGGAAAAAAAGGAAAATAATGCCTCCCAATTGCATCATTGATTTTTTTCTGGCTTCAACCCCTACAAACCAAATGATCTAGGTCGACAAAAGTTTATTGAAGATCTGGTTTTGTTGAATACAAAAGGGTAGGTGCCATTATCTACAATTGAAAAGCCTTCATTGTAACATCTTGTCATGTTTTTTGAAAGTATCTTTTGACTATGTTGTCTAGGTGATGGAAATGCATGTGTTCCCAACCATTGCAGAATGTGTTATGACCATTGCTACATTCAATCTCTAGATGTCCAAAACTAAATTTGATACATTTAATCTTGCCATCAATTTCATTGATGATGACTTGGGTACCTCCCCATGTTACAATAGGCATGTTTGAAACTTTAAACACCTTTAGAACAACCTTAGCAAAGCAAATGAAGTTTTCTTTGGCGACATATCAACTCACAAACAAGGTCATTGTTTATCTTAAGGAGAAAGGCACAAACCTGAACATGTTTACTTCTACATTAACAAGTGTCATATCTTGTGAATTGTCATAGTTGCCTTCACGATTCAATGGTATTTATTTTGGCCATGCGATGTCTAAGGCACACCAACATGCCATTAATGAAATTGAACTTGGTGTTGGGATGAAGGAAGTGAGTGTGGCAAAAGCTAAAAGTGCATTGCAGAAAACCATTAATTGGACAAAGAAGTTGGGCAAAGGTAGGCAAGAATGGGAACTTGCATGTAAGAAAGTTAACTTGAAACTTCAAAAATTGAAAACCTCAATGAAAATTCAATTTGCTTCCAAAGTTCTTCATTTTCAAGAAACCTTGGAAAATGTTGTTGTCATAAACCTTTACAATAGTCAACAGACCACCAAGTTGCAAAACAAAATGTTGTTAGGTTCAACATGGGCAATAGCTAAAACAATGATAGACATTTCGGGGCTTGTGGTGGAACAATGCATTTTGAATTAGACCAAAAGGTATTTGCTATTTTCAAATGCTTTGTTTTTTGCATTTTCAATTTGTAGTAAAATGCATAGGGAATATCGAACTTGTGTATCACTAAATTCACTTTTAATGTGTGGAAAATTTGATGCAAAGTTGGAGATTTTTGGCACTTGAGGTGATCAATGTGTTAGAGCCTTTTCTAGCTTTTTCTAAGAGCTTCAATGGTGCTGCAACACATAATATATGTGCTTTTCAACTTGATACAAGGTTTATGTGGTTACAATGTATCAAGGAGTATGTAAGCAAGGATTAAACTACCACAATTGTGGAAGAATATGACCAGTAAGTTTTGATGCCACTCTTGGTGGTGGTTTCTAAGCATTTGAACCTTGGGAATGTAGAGAACCTTCCTCCTTTAACAGCCATTGCCGATGACTCCTTAAATGGGGGGTTGTAGTTTCTACAAAAGAAACTAGTTTATCTTTGGTGAAATCATAATTGTCTTTGTATCACCATTTGCCTAGGAGCAAGAACGATGTACAATTGCCTTTGCAATGGTGGAAAGATCATGCCAAAAAAATTCTTAATGTTTCATTTCTTGTTCATAGTTTTTGGGTATCCTAGGTCTTCAAATTGGAACCAAGTGGATATTTAGCATTATCATAATATTGACCAATTTGTGCTAGTGTCGATTAGGTGTGTAAAATTTTGACAAGTTGGTTATGATTTTGAAAATTGGCCAAGTGACACAAGGACCAATTCTTCTTCTCTTATTACCATGGGGATGGCAATTTTTTTTGAAAGTTAAAGACAAGATGTTGGATATTTCTTAAGAGGAGCTTGAAGATGCCGAGTCCTTTGATAGCTCAAAATAGTGTGCCATGAGTATTTTGTTGCAACCAATGGACATTAGACATTGTGTAATGGGTAAAATTGTTGCAGTCAAATTAGAGGTTCAATTGATTTTTTGGGCTTTTAACAACTAAATGTCTAGCTTCCACCCACATTTTTTGTTGAATTTTGATATTTGACTTTTGATAGTTTGTTGAACCCTCTTTCTAGATTTTGGATTTAGTATGTCATGCTTTAGATGTATCCATTTAAAAATTTCAATTTAATGTGCATTTGTGAACACATTTATTATTCCTTACTAGTTGATTTTTTGAGTTTTCAATGATTGGTGAGAGAACTTCCAAAAACATAATTTTGTGTTGAATTTGAGATTTGATAACCTATTCAACCTTCTTTCTGAACCTCTTATATCATGCTTTAGATTTTTATTTATATGTGCATTTGTGTGAACATTTTATTTTTCTTGTTCATGTTTTGGTTGTGCAAAAATTGAGGTACATGAGATTCCTTATATTGATACCAAGGTCGAAAACATGTATTGACTAGTATCATATATTCCATATTGATATTGATACCTTTGTAGCATGTAAACAAAATTTTGAATATAAATATCAACTAGGTATTTGGATTTGAAAAATGGCCTTGTATTAGTACTAGGCTGGTATATGATTTTTGGAAAGACCTATATACTAAGGACCATATTGGTATGTCAAAATGGTGATATAGGTCCAACACCAATTTCTAGATTACAACCCAATGTTGACAAAACCTTCATCACTACACCCAATCGAGGTGAATGTTTGATTTTGGCCTCCATGTTTAAAGTTATGTTAAATTTATTATTTACACATATAAACAAGTGTGGGCGGTTTTGTAATCCAATGTTGGTTCTTTGTTGGATCTTTGAAAAATTATGTATGCCCAAGGTCAAATTATAAAACACTCCCCCCTACCTAATTCTGACCCAAAAAATAAATATTCATGTTACTTGCCATTGGTTCTAAATTACAAAAAAAATGTAAAAAGTCAAAATTGGGGATAAACCATCAATTTTTTCATGAAATCTAGTTGCCCTTTGAAGGGTTTGAAAATATTTGGAATTAGCAATTATTTGAAAAATCAAAAAACATCCAACCGAGGTTTTTTTTTCAATTTTTTAATGTCTACAAGTTGGCTACACATGTTGGGTGGAGGAAGCACTATTGGCAACCAATGTGAATTTTTCATAGGAACAATTGGCATGTTGCATTATTTTGAGCTAGGATTTTAGCATGAAAGAAAAAAAATTGGGTAACATGAAATGGAAACTTAAAAAATTGGCATGTGTGGTAAATGGGCTACATGGATTTTTCTCTTGTAAAAAGGTTGGCAATCCATTCTACATCTACGTAAATGAATTGGCAAACATGTCCAGATTTTTGTACAATGTGTGGTGATGCAACAATTTCAGTTGATGATATTTGTACCCTAAAATGCCATAAACAACACCTTCAAACTTACAAACAAAGTCCAAGGGGGCATTGAACCCAAATCCTTTAAGATCCTACCCATGTAGCCTATGTCAAATCTACACAAGTAACAAACTTGAAAACCTTACCTACATTCCCACATTAGTCCAAGAAAAAACCAAAAAAAACATGCATATTAAATGCCAAAGACACATATTATAAAATTACAACAAGGAAATACACAAGTGAGAGCATTTATAACACTAGTGTTTTTGGCATTTGCACTTATGATCAATGGTATGTTATTGTTGAAATAATGAAGCAAAAATGTTCAATTGTAACTATTCGCCATTGTGTTTAGAAGGATTTATTGCAATTTTGTAAACATGAAGTACTAACCAATAGCGCAGTAAGGTTCAACTTTCTTACATTTTCACCTTTTAGCATGCTTTTGGAAACTATTTACCTTGTGAACCAAGAGATTCTCCCTCTCTTTGATATGTGAACACACCCAACACCTAACCATATGCACATTCTCATTAGGACCAACAACAAGCTCCACCCATGGAAGCTTTGTTGCCTAATATTTAGAATCACCTGAATTATTTCTTCACACACGTTTTTTTTCTCATCAACTTTTCAACTGGGCTAGCATCAAGCAATGGCTATAGATTTAATAATACATCTATGGGACACAAATCATAAACAATAACCTCTATGTCGACTAAACCATCACCATCAACAATAAGGTAATAAGATGTAATACAAACAACTTGTTGGTCCCTTTTCGGACTTGGAGTGGAGGTAGGCCTAATGCCCAATTTTGTGAAGGGTATTCATATTTTTTCCCTTTTAATTGTTGGGCCATTTTTTTTTTAACTAGGTAAATTGGATGTGCAATGCATGGTTATAATCAAGAAGGAACAAAGCAAAATTTTGTTTCAAAACTCTTTTAAATTGATGTTCAATAAATATAATAAACAATGCAAATTGGGTTAAAGGCATTTCATTTCATATCTTTATAAAAAATCAATATTCTGTAAGGTTTATACTGATTGTAAAAGTAATGTGTGTTTTAATATTGTGGTTGGTTTTGGAAATTGAAACATCAAAATTCAATTAAACATTCTTTGGGATTTGGATTGCATATTATTGAATTTATTAATTAGATGTGGGCACATCTCATATTAATTCTTAAAAATCTAAACTTTGAAACAATCATGAGCAAAAAAATTCAAATGAATTTTAAAAATATCTATATAAATGCATGAAGGTTGTTTGTTTGTTTTGTTCCAATGGTTCATGAAACATACTAGTATAGGTTGATTATAGTGTGTTGTTATAATTCCTTTGACACTTGTTTTGACACTTCAATTGGAACTACTACTATTACTGATAATGATGACCCACCATGGTTATATCCATCATGTAATCATGGAATCAAAGATCACATAAATCAACTATGAGCATTACATTGGAGATGTAGATAATCATCTACAAAATCAAAGGGTTTTTTTTTTTTGGATGTTACCTACCCTAGCTTTTACTTTTGAAAGTTTTTGTCATCTATCTAATGAGCACCATAGTAGCTTTTCAAATTGTTGCATTTCACTTATAAGCTTTTGGACATGTTGCTTATATAATAAACAAACTTGTTCCATAACGTCAAAATCTCATCCTTTGTCAAAGAACTGTTACTCCTCTTCACCACTGCATTGTGTAAGAAAACACAAATAAATCCTACCACCTATTATACTTATGGCAGCAAGAAAAAACAAACCCAAATTTTCTTTTATTATAATTATGGTAGTAAGGGCAGGTTGCTTGTATAGTAAACAAGCTTTAAAATGTTGAAATCTCATTCTTTTTCAAAGAATTGTTGCTCTTTTTCATCATTGCACCATTAGACAAAACGCAAATAAATCCCACCACCTATTATACTTATGGTAGTAAGAAAAAACAAACCCAAACCTTCCCTAACTGTAATTATGGTAGCAAGAAAAAAGGGAACCCACTTCGACCACCTATTGTACTTATGACAACACCAAAAACCATATAACTATTGAATTCCTTTTATCTTTGATGTAATTAATGAATGTCACAATAATTCAAGGGTTGTGAAAAAGGAAGGCAGTAAGAAATAAAAAAAATTGTGAAAGTGCTCATAACCACGTGGTGCTTTGAAATTTCAGATTGTGTTTTGACCCTTCAAGTGTGCCTCCACTAACAATAGGACCAACCTAACTCGATAAAGCAACATTAAAAGCATTTGGCACACCCAAAAAAAAAAACTTATATTTGAACCCAATCGGAAGTTGTGGAGGTCCCATTGTGCATTGAACAAAACAAATCCTAGAATTTTCTTGCAAAGAAACAAGACAAGCAACAATGTAATTTATAGTGAACTTGAAATGTAAAAAAAAGAAAATTTCCTTGTGAGCTCCATGGCAGCAAATGCCATAGTTATATTTGAGGTTCAGGCTTTAGAGACATTTGTAATTGCAACACATTTTATAACCCGAAATGCACCTCCATTGAATTGCAATGCATGTTGATCAAATTATAACAAAATTCTCACCCAAATGCTCTTGCCTTCTTCAAATGCAACAACAAACTTAACCCTAAAACACAATGTGCTTCAAGTTGTAATGGAAACTTGTGAGCTCAAGCTTCAAACATTTTGTAGTTTCGAGTTCCAACAAAAATTTATTATGATCAAGGCTAAAGGTGATGATCTACATGGCTATCAAAGTAAAAAGATGGGGTGACATTGTCATAAGGATTAGATGCAAAATAATGACATTAATTTTTTTCTAAAGGAAACTTTGACAAACATGGCGACGAAATGTATGCGAAGAGGTGATGGCACTATGTTTACACTCGCAACTGAATGAATCGAGAATCGAAGGAGGAGCCTTTGGTGGTAAATGTCAAGGATACAAATAAACACAAGAACAAAGGCGAAGGGAAAGGTCTAACTTTCAAAACAAGGAACAAAACAAGATTATGTGATTCAAAAAGCTAAAACACAATAACTAAGAATAAGAACACAAGATGTGTAAGACAAATGTGAAAATAAATCTTTATTATCCTAACATATGGAAACATGAACATGAAAAGAACATGAGAAGGTTATGGTGTAAGATCTTGCTTAAGACTTGCATTGAATAGACTCAAGGAAATGAAAGATCCTATTTCTATTTACACCCCTTCGGGGACCTAGTTCATAAAAGCTTTCAAGAAGGTTTTTATGTATGCATCAAATAAAGAAGCTTTTTGAGAACCTTCCTAACTAATGATCAATTATGAGTTAATTGAAATTTAATTGAAAGTCAACTAGGAATGAATTAAAATTTCATTGGGAATGAATTAAAAGCTAATTAAAAGTGAACCACAAGTTATTAAAAATGAGCTGAAAGTTAATTAAAATGAATTCAAACTTAACTAAAAATGAATTAGAAGTGAACTTAAACTTAATTAGAAATTACTTAAGAATGACATGAAATTAAACTAAGAGTTAGGAACAAAATCAATACAAGTCACGAAAGAACATTAAAAGGAATGAACCCCATGACATTGGCATCTGTGATAGCAAATCATTTTCCTCTCACGTCCAAAGTGTGATAAACCCTAACGTTAATGACTAAAATCTTGGTGAAATTAATGGTTGAAATTTATTTTTTATGGGGGTCTCAAGGCACATTGGCAAAATCTTTCCTGAAAAGAAAAGTTGCATCCAACAGTAGTTTAAACATCTTCCATTGGTTTTCAAATAACCAATTAAGAAAAGTTAACTAATATTTTTTTGATGGATTAACCTGATAGGGAATAATGAAACCTCTACATGCAAAAAAACTCATGGAGTAATCATCTTGATGTGCCCCTAAAGTTTTGCAATTGCCACTGCCTTTTGTAAGCCTAGGCAGTTAACAAAAAATTCCAAGTTGTAGGACATGATTGACTTTTGAAGTTTTATATTCTTGGGCATTAAGTTGGTGTTGCTATTGTGCTCATTTGCCACAATATCACAAGGATGTTGAAAGTGTTCTTCACAAACCAACAAACGCATATTGCCATCCCAATACCATAATGAATAGAAGTGTGGGAGCAACCCATTTGGAAAAGGCCATTCATTTTGTTGTGGTTTGCAAATCATTGAGCTAGAGAAAACTATGGTGATGAATGAGATCCAAAAGATAAAGTCAAAACAAAATAAAGAAGAATAAAAAAAATTAGTTGAAAGAGATTAAGAAGTTAATTGAAGAATTCTTAAACTTTGATGAATTTCTTAATTAAAAATTGAAAAGTAAGAAAATGACACGCTTGAAGTTTACTTAAGAATTAATTAAAGTGTGTCATTTTAAATTAAAATTTTTTTTTAGGTTATTTGCGGAATAAGCAGGGTAATAAAAGGGGTGGGAGGAAGAAGGAGGAAAAAGTAACGGGTGGGAAGGGGGAGAACTTCGGCCAGGACGGAGGAGGCGTTGGAGGTCGAAGTAGGATTTTCGATTTTCAACCTTCGCCGGCGCAGCGGGCGTAAGGGATTTGCGCCGTGGTCTCCAGCGAAAACGAAGGTGTACGCCTTCATGTGCACGATACAAGAAGGGAAGAAAGAGAGCGGAAGAGTGTTTGATTTGGGTGTTTCATGGATTCGTTGTCGTTGCTGCGTTCGCCCAAAAAGCCTCCCGCGCACGGCTGTCACGGCTACCGCGTGGAGAGCAGCGGCCGGGTTGAAAATGCCACATTCTCCACTCCTTTTGCCACTGCTCCATCCACTCCTCCACGACCAGCAGCTTGTTGTAGCAGCTTCCTGCAAGAAGAAGAAGAAGAAGAAGAAGAATTCTTCATGCAGGAATCGAGCTTCTTCCTTGGTGAGGTTTTAGCTGCAATTCCCTTTATCTGGGAAGAAATTCCCGGAACTCCTAAACGTAACCAAGTATTGAGCTTTCCGGAACGAGCTCGGGAAGATGAGGAAGCGGCTCAGGGAAATGATAGAGTTCAACCCGCGCCACATAATAATTCCTTCGAGTATCGGGCAGGAGGAAGTCTACAAGCCATCCAAGCTGAATTTGGAGATCGACTTAGACATGGTCTCCCAGCTCCACCTCGACTCCAGAACCTGATTAAGCACAATGACATGTTGCAGACATCGGAATATTTGTCAATATGCAGCTCAGAGGAAAATTCCAGTTCTTCCACATCTTGCGCAAAATCGCCGAAATTATCGCGTGCGCCTCGCAGAAAATGTAGCTCTGCTAATCCTTCCCTGATCAGATTCCTGAAGCTCTGTGCTCGTCTCTTCAAGAATTATGATCAGGGGTTCAAGGATAGTAACGTCTCATCTGCTTCAACCGACCAGTCCTTGAGCTTAGAAGCTGAATTCAAGGACATTATCTTGCCACAACTCTCGGAGGAGACGAGCGTCAGTGGAAGGAAACATTCCACGGATCGACAAGACATGATTTCTGTACTTACCAGATCAGAGGAGACTCTCCAATCTAGTGTTCCTCGAATCCCTCAGACTGGACTTGACAAAAGCTCTATGAATCTGAAGAAAAAAGTTCGTCAAGTCTCGGCAACTGCAAGCTTGAAGCTGGAGAGCAAGAGATTAGATGCAAGATTGGGTAGCAGCTTCTTCTTCTTCTTCGGCCATCGAGTCCCACTAAAACACAAGACGACTTCATCCTCAATTCGGTCTGAAACTCCAGCTCCGTAGTCCTCCTCAGCAAATCATGGTTTCAGATCCCATGTTGTTTTTCCCTGACTTTGTTTTGATGTTGTTTCTGTTGTGTAGGGTAAGGAACAATTTTGCGGCTCTTCCTGGGTTTGAGGACCCACCCGAGGGTCATAGCCCCTGAATGGGAGTCAAAACTGAGGAAGAGCTAGAAAATTGTTGCTTACCTTGAAATTTGAGGAAGAGCTTGAAAAATCTTCCTGGCCTTGAAAATCGAGGAAGAGCTGAAAAATGTTCCTTACCTTAACTGAAGAACTTTCCAAATTTTAGGAACCTTGCAAAAGTGGAAGGTCCTTTCCTCATCAAATTGGGATCTTTCAAGAATGGAAGGTTCAGTTTTGGTTTGGAAAATGTGCATGGAATTTTTTTTGAATAAATTTTTGACAAATTGCTAAGCTCAATTGCAAGACAAAGAAATTTCAAGAAGAGGACCCATCTGAGAAACTAGATGTTCTGGTTTGAAATCAATACTTACATTTTGGTGAAATCCATTAATCAATTTCCTGGTTTGGAACATCACACCAATTATAGTTCTAGAATGACTACACCTCTCCTGCTCCATCCTGAATTATAAGAATTTGCTTCTCACTGGAAATTTTGTTTATAACTTAGGAGAGTCTCTAGACTGCTGAAATTTGCAATTTAAACTGCAACATCAGATACAAGATGATGCAGTGACCATATTATGTGCAGCCATTTGCAACAATTGAATGGCTAGGCTAAGGACCAGAATAGTGCCATTCTGGGAATGAGGGCCCAGTGCAAGGCATGCGTTGGGCACAGGACCACACCCCTGTTTGAGGTCCTTGTCCAGTGAAAGAACCAGTAGAAGCAGACTTCAAAATGGACAGCTGTGCTGATTGAATTTCGGAGGAGAGGAGGCACATTATGCATAAGGTTCCTAAAAAATGAGGAACCTTGAGCCAGAATCTTCACTGAGGGTAATGTGCCTTCCACATACATTGTAAGGATGAAGAGTGGGGCTGTTTTGGGAATGAGCATTCTGAGCAAGGTGGGAGCTGAGTGCAGGACACAAATTCTCAGAACAGCCCTGTTCAAGGTCCTTACCCAGCACAAAGAACCAGTAAATTTTTTGATAATGGATAGTTGTGATTCATTTGAGAGGAGAGGAGGCACCTAATAAATAAGAAATTTGAGGAACCTTATGCATAAGTACCATCCTTTGAGGCAGAAACTTTACTGATGGTAAGGTACCCACCAAATACACATTCTTTACAGTTAGAGATGTTTGCTAGAACATATGTAGCATGCTTTCAAGGACCAGCTTATGGTATAGCCTTTGCAAATGAAAACACAAGAAAAATTGAAGTAAACACAGCATTCTTACAGAGGACATGAAAGAGAGCAATGTGGAGTACTACTCACAACTTGTGATCATCTCTACAGAGACAGTGAGAAATTATCACAGAAGGGCTCTCTTTTGACACGATCTGAAATTCATTAGCATGTCAAAGGTTTAGGAATGCTTTCAAGTTACCTGTGGTTCTTCAAAATGTATGTATGTCTCTCAACTTTCCAATGTAGATTTTCTCTGTGTAAAAACCTGTTTCAATGTCAAAGAGTATGTAAAGCACTCTGCAAATTTTCCTAGTGTATTTTGGATAGCACCTCATATCTGTGAATATCCCTCCTGGAAAGAGGAGCTGGGATCTTACATCTAATTGTGGGGATCTTACACATACTTGAAGGCATAAATCCCTTCCACTCTTAAAGAGTAGGTGTAAGAACCCTCCTCCTCCTATGCCTCATGATCTCTCCTTGTGTTTAGGTTCATGATAATATTGACCTTGTGCTTTACAATGGGTGAAGCCCACTCCTAGCGAACATTCCCAGAATGGAGAGCTACTGAGGCCAGATTCTTACCTGTAGTGCCATATTTCCTTACTATTTGCCATGGTCTTTGTGCAGGTTACAAACCGGAGTCATTGACAAACATCATTGATGTGTGTCTTCTTGTTGTCATTGTTGTACTAGTTCTTAGGTCATGGAGGCACCACATTTGCTTATGTGAACATTATCTTGAATTTATGTTTGCCTCTTTGTCAGATCTGCTGTGTCACCCCACAATTCAGGCATAGAGCCAGCTAAGGCAAACCATTTTTGGGGCATATCTGGGATTCACACCCACCACAAAGGAGCAAGAATTTGGCAGGCATGATTCACAAATTTTGTGAAGCACAACTGAATCCTCAAATAGTTATGTAAGTGAATACAACACAGAAAGTCACCATGGATAATAAGTTATCTAAACTAGGTCAGAGTCTATAGGCAAGAAGTCTGAAATGGTTCAAATCTCTGGATCTAGAAAGACTATATGGTCTATAAGATACATGTTACAATGTCCCACTACTGCCATATATCAGCGAGAAACAGAGGAAAATGTGTCGGTGCCTTCAGATACAACATAGTCTAATGGTACCTGAATGGGGGGATGCGGAAAAATGATTATAGAAACACTATGTATGAATATATAGTAAATAATATCATATCATTCATTGTGTTGCATTTTATTTCTTCCCATTGTTTTGATGCAGGAATTATTGTCTGCTCAGGCTTTCTTGAGCTGTCTTAATTCCAGTTAGCCACAATGAAATCTGTACACTTTGCTTTTGCCTCCATGAAATTATCATTGCTGCCTATGGTAATGTATAGGGTAAGGCCCTAAGATGAGGGCAGTACCAGATTAAGGGCCTCCATGAGGCAATAGCCAAGTGTGAAAACCCGATTCTGGTGATGCCCTCTTCTGAGGGCCTTACCCATTGAAAACAAAGAGGCCAACGCACAAGATCAAACAAGACAGATGTAAACTCAGTGGCTGAGAGAAACCTGTATGCCTTTACAAACTTGTGGTGTAAATGGGGGATTTTACAAAAGTGTAAGAACACTCCTTGAAATGAAATATACTCTCACTATTGTGGGGGTAAAAGTGCACTAGATAGACATGCTTCGGTTGGCCATTACTTCTATTGCAGAAGTGGGCTTCCACCACAAATTATCTTCAGGTGACTGGCAATTATAGACCGAAGAGTTTGCACACCCGTCAATCTGCTTTGAAATCCAAAATTTAGCATCCTTCGGCAATTTGTAGTTCTCTTTTTTTTGGCGATCTCAGCCTCTCAATCTTAGTGTCTTTTTTCTTGTTTATTAGACCTGCAGAGTGTTAGTAGTCTTGCTAGAATTGCAGTTAAAAGTAGCTGACAGGATAAGCTCTTACCACTGTTGAGGATGTATATATGAGGTTGTTTTTTGAATAAAATATGAAGTATAGGAGAAGGGCTTGAGTACAGGCCCGTTTCCTATGTAAAGCAGAGCTGGGTTTTTTTCGCCTTTTTAGAAATAGTGACAGCCTGGCTGGTACCTTCCACTGGGCAGAAGATCCCAGTAGAGCCTGGCTTGTACCTTCCACCATAGAAGATCCCGCTTGCTGAAAACAGGTTTCTTCAGGTAGGTAAGGGAGCTGAAAATACAAAGGAAAAATCAGGCAGTGCTTTTAAGTGTGCAAAGCGTCTCAATCTCATGATCCGGAGGACTTCATGTCTCTTGTGTTTTCCGATTCCTTTTTTATTGTACTAGCTTCTTCACTACATGTTTTGCATGTGCTCATTGTAGTAATAGGTTACAATGTACAAAGCAGGAATTTCACAGTTTACTTGATCACTTCACAATATTGACCTTCACAATCTTGGCCTCTCAAGTTTTGTATTTCAGCCTTCTTTGGGAGTTTCAATTAGTACTTGGCTATTTCCAATCCTCAATCATTTTGTTGAATTGTTTTCACAATCTTTTATCCATGATTTGATATAGGTCTTCTAACTCATTGGGTGGTTATAAGGTAAGGTTTGTAAAGTGGACATGACCCGCTTAAAAGTTTGAAACAAAAAAGGTTGTATTCTAAATTGCAATAGAATTAAATTACAAGAGTTTCATACTTTCAAATGTTTAGGGTAATACACCCTTGACTTTCTCACTTTTGTTGGTAAGAAAGTTGTTAGATGGTTTCATTAGAATAAGTTTTCCAACCTTTTTTCTAGTGTTAAGAAATTTAAACTTTGTGCTCTAAGGATAATGATTGAAAAGTCTCTCTATATATATGATTTCATATAAGAGCAACTCCAACTACAGGGAGTAAATGACTCAGCTGGGTTATGGTTTTGAGGAGCCAAAAGAGGGGTCCAATGGCCACCCAATATCACTATATCAAACCTAGGATACTGACCTTTGTATCTGACTCGACATAGACAATCTATGATGATGATGGTGACTGCAGGCCCTACGAGTTCAATCATGCTAACACGTACCAACATAGTTGTAACCATTACTAATATTTCATATTTTTAAGTGATAATTTGATGTTAAAATTTTTGAATTTATTTCTATATCGACATTAATAATATATCATGAAACCTTGTGAATAAATATGAAATTAATTTAATTAATAAAAATTATTCACAAACATCTTCAAAGCATTGTAATCAATGTTTTTAAGCAAAAAATGATTCATAAACTATTTTAAAAATTCAAATTTTTACCACAAACCTTAATATAATTTTAAATGATTTTAAAGAAAATTTTAAATAAAAATTTGGAACATTTCAAAAATATTTTGAGAAAATTTCACCAAGGGGGACACTCAGTGTGAGGCTTGTGATCTGCATGTGTCAAATGACCATTTTTAAGGGTTATTAGATAATTGCCCAATTTTTTTTAATCACCCTATTATTTTATTATATATATATATACAAGTCACCTTATATTTATTATAATCCATTATTTCAGATTAATACATACTTTATATTATTATTAAATTAATTATTTGAATTAAATGTACCCTTTTTTTAGTTAATTAACTTATATTTTTACCCAACAACCAATATATGGCACCTTATATTTTTATTCACGTATTTTATTCTATTTTTTACTAATGTCCCCCTTTAGGAAAAATTCATCTGAAGTAGTCACATAAGGGGGCAAGCCTAGCTTTTATTTACATGGTTGATTAGGTTAAACCTTGTGGCAATTGCAACAAACACACAAAAGGGAAAAAACTTCTCTTCCAACAAAAAGAGTAATAGTGTTGGAGTTTTTCAGCAATCTCACAAGGTTCGATTACTAGAAATGGGCTGAAATCATTGGCATTTTGAAATGAATTCGGGACCATTTCAACAAAAATTTGAAAATGGCATGTGATCAAGCATGATGTTGCAAAGTTCACATGTGCCTATTCTATAGTGCTAGGTTTGAACAAAAACAATGTTTCTTTGGAGCTAAATGTGCATCAAAATAGATAAAAATATGGTTAGTCGATTCACTTTTGACATTTTGAAAACTACACATCTCACATTAGCTAAAATTCTTGTAACTATAATCATTATAATTATTATAAGTATCCCTTATGCTTTTGATCAAAGGTATTGGTAGAACATCTTTTATATATCACTAAACATATGATTGATTCAAAAATTCATGTGAAAGTTTGAATTTAATTTCAATGTAAAATGGACTATAAAAGATTTAAAAATGACAAAAACCATGTCATTTAATACTTTTAGAAATCAAAATTTTTTATATACTGGGAAAATTTCCATGCAACTTCTTCTTAAATTTTGATGGTAATCTATTTTTCAATCTTTATTTTGACATTATTATGAATTTTTTAAATTGATATTTTTCATTTATCTATTTGAAAAAATTTAGTGTCATCATTTTTAAAGTCCATTATGAATCCACTATTTTCTTAAAATTCGTCCATATTTTTTATATATGATTTCCACTAAAGTCTATTGAAATAGGAATTGATAATCTTAATGTTGAATATGGTTTTACATTTAAGTTTATTTACACAAAAACATTATGACTATGATAATTCAAATAGTCCTGGTAAGTGTGTTTTCATTCAAATGCATTAAATTTATACAAGAAAAAAATCTTCTATTTACATTATTTTGTCTCATTCATGGCTAGTTAATTTTAAAAGATGTTCCAAAGTCAAGAAAATTGAATTTTGGGGAAGAACTTAAAAATACACCACCCATGAAACACAAAGCATCCTTGACCCTTGGTAGAGATAGATCAAAAGGTTGACAATGATATAACTACTTTAGAAATCTTCATTGCAAGTACAAGCTAGCCCATGAAGTGGCCATAGGGTAGTAGTAGCCAAGGAAGGGCAAAAAAAAGAAAAATCTAAGAATGTTCATGTCAAGCTCAAGCTATTGTAATTGTTAACATGGCAATGACCAAGCTCTCAAGAACGAAGTTTTTTTTAAATGACCAATTTGCTTTTCAATTGTTCATTATGCCTCTAGAATGATACACAAAAGAGATGTGTGGGAATATCTACAATTACAACATCAAGTAAAGCTCTTAAAACTTTGAAGTAGATTGTCTTAATCTGTGCATTCATCCAATTCCACAAGTCCCAACCCACACACATTGACCAACTTAAATGATTAAGCACAAATTTACACAAACATTGATCTTCAATTAAGGTAGTAACATAATATTTGTTAGGTAATTTCATTCATTACAATTGTTTAGTTGTTGATTCTTAGGCTTCACATTGATTTTTGGATTGAAGGAGTTTTTGAAAGGTCCAAACATAGTATTAGGAACCATCAAAGCATAGGAGCATGTCTTTATTTGTAGAATATTCTTAGGATATGCTTTAGATCATAGTTTACTAATTGATTTTCAAACTATTTAAATTCTTATGATCCAAAAAGATGTTGTCACTACTATGTCCCCATTCCACTGTGCATTTCACCTAATGACCTTTCCCATTAAGTGTTGGATGGATGTTGGGTGGAATGCATAATGCATTGGGGACATGTTTTATAATAATGATTATAATGTAAAGGTGGATATAAAAAAATTATAATAAAATGTCATTTTTAAATCATTTGAAGCTTTATAAAAAGTTCTTTAGGTAGTAAACAAATTGGTTACATTGTTTCAAAAATGTTTTTGGATATTCGATAATCATTAGATTTATTTTTAAAAAAAATCCATATCTTCCTATAATATATTAAGAATATTTTATTAAAAAATCTTTAAAAAATTTCAACATCAACTTATATAACCATCACTTCAATGGAAACCAAAACAATGGTCACATTTTAAACTAGCTACTTAAATCCAATTTGCACCACTATACAAATTAAACAAAAATACCTTTTTTTTAGAGTTGCAAAAGAAGGTCTTTTAGGAACAAATGAAATTTATGACTCATTTATTAAAAAGGATTATTATGGAACTAAATAATTAATTGAAATTAATCAATAGTGACGATTATATCAAGTTCAAATTGAGTCAAAATTTTGTTATCAATGAATTTGATTATTTCTTTTGAAGGACCATAAGTATCGATCCAATCTACCTTCAAACTACAATACTTCTTTTGATTTTCAATTTCTTGTGTGCCTTGCTTATATGCTACAAATGGCAACATTTCACATTTTGATTACTTTGGCAAACCTTCAAACAAATGGTTTGAGATTGCAATTATCATGGTCATCATCCATTATCATATTGTGCAAAATAGTGCATGCATACATAACAACGTGAAATCATAATGAAAGAAGCCACCTTAGGTGTAACTAATTAGGTTTTACATGTTTATAAACTTATAACTTAAAGATAATGTTGAAAGTGTGTTGTATTTGCATGCCCACCTTTTTAATATATCAAAATAAGTTTGAAAGTAATCAAATAAATATAAAATATCTTTCAACACATTTGAAAGCCCATAACCAATGTGTTTCATGCTTAGTAACCATAATGAAATATTAATGTAAAAAATTGTTGAAATGTTGTTTAAGCACAATGTTTTACAATATTACAACATGATTTAGGGGGCATTAACAACTCCTATTAACATGGTTGGACCCAATGTCACCAATATCTTCTATGTCCCATTGCATGCATGGATTTTGCATAATGCAAAATCTTACTTGCAAAATATCAAAAGTCGTTTCCACATTTTTGTGGACTATTTATTAATGACATGAAAGATAAGACCTATTTTCATTTTTCGGCTTGTGAATTGTGTAAATATAATAGATTTATTTTGTTAAAATTGTATACGCAAGAAGATAATATTGCATGGATACATTGTTTTATTCACCATGAATGATATGCTCATGCTTTCACTTTGAAGCAAAATGTAATAAAAGGTGAGCAATCAAGTAGATTGACATCATTATTACATCTTGGAATCCCAAAAAACACACACCGTATTGATAATATTGACTTTTTAATTATGGCCTAAAGGATAATGTTTCAATTGGCCTCCTTATTTTGAATTTCCCTTACTAGTGAGGATAATGTTTTGATTACCCTCCTTATTTTGAAATTTCCCTTACCAGACCAATAGGGTAGTTCTTCCAATTCTAATGCATGCAATTTATATATGGAAGCAAACATGCATGGGAACCCACATTCTTTGTTGATCGTTAATTGTTTTTCCACATTGGCCCAAGTTGGCTACCTCAAATAGGTTGACTGGAAGCAAGCTCAAATTTCTTTCACATATTATTCATACATTTCATGGAGCATGTGCTTTCTCCTAGCAATCATTACTCATTTGTTGCATTAGCAAATATGCCATATGTAAGCATTATTTGAACAACAATGCACTAAATTTGAAACAAACCCAACAATTTGGTTGCATTTCTTTTTTGCTCAAAAAAAAAGGGTTGTACTCAATTACTTTTTAAATAGTCTTGAAAAGTAAAGTTTTCTCATTCAATAATAGCACATGAAGATGGATTGATCATACATAGCCTTATCATGAAAATAATCACACCAAATTCTAACATGCCCAACCTACCAAGTTGTCTATCTATATTTTGAGATCTTCTATGCCTATAACCGCCATGACTTTTTGTGCTTGGTTTTGTAAAAAATCATTCCCCAATTGATCAAGTCTATATCAAACCTACATACCATTTTTCAAGCTTGTTGTCATCTGCAAGATGTTGTATCTGGTCACTCAAGTCTATCAAAAAATCCATCACCAACTTTGGAACTATTATTGTCAAAGCTTCACACAAGAGCTCCAACATCAAAGCTTTCATTGAAAAAAGTAGAAAACGCTCAAAGGCTTGGGAACTATTGGGGCTCAAAGGCATTATGGATATTAAGTTTTGTTAGACTTGATATTGGGACATAGTTGGGCAATTAAAAATATTATTTTTATTGCCCCAAGTTAATGGATGTGCATTTGCAGATTTTGGGTGTGCCATTATTTCAAAAATCATTTGAGCAATTATTGTGGCCTCTTTAGAATAATTTATCAATTTAAACATTTTTTGGATAGACTTTGGTGAAGGTTTTTGTAGTATTAATTTTTTTTCCACTATCCATTTAATTCTAAAAAAAATAAAAAAAACTCCCATTCAATTGCACTATTATTATAAAGCATTGTGATTGCACCATTTACGTCACGTTTATGGAGGTGATTGAAGCAAAGCTCCATATTTGTGTTGAAGGCAATATGATGGACATTTGAAACCTTTTTGTTAGTGTTCAATTTCTTTTTGATTTCCTATCATCGTTCATTTTACAATCTTTGCAAGTTCATTAAATGTATCCACAAGTAAAAATTATCATTGCCTTCAAAACAATAAAATTGTTAAATACAAGGAAAATAAACAATGTGCAAAAACCAATGTCATTTATTGGAGGGTTTTCTTATTATTTCATTATCTTTGGAACTTTATGGAACATGTATAAAAAGACTTTCAATGAAAATGATATAGATCTTATAACCCAAATGATAAAATAAATATTGAATGTCATATTGAAATATTACAAATTGGTTGTGGCCTTTAAGAAAAGGTGGACAATATTGGGGAGTTTGAAGTTCGGTATAAGATGACATTAGAAGGCTATTCAATTCTTATTAATCTTGAGAGAAGTGTTTGTTGATGAGATTAAAAAATTAGTAATTACAATAATTGTTTTGGTTTTTAAATACCACTTTCAATAATTTTCCCAAACTTTAAGGGTGAAAATTCAATCAAAGGAAGCACCTAAGTGAGTGGAAATTTTCTTAAATTACATTTTTGTATATTTGAAAAATCACAAGGGGAGCACAATAGTTTCATTGTGAATATATTTTTTGGAATTCCATTACTTACAAAGTTTCAATGTTAAAAAATTAATGCAAATCAAAAGTCCTTGTGCACGTTTAAAACACTCAAACCTCCGAAGTGGATAATTTTTTATTTCTCTCAAACCTCTTTTTTCCTTAACAAATGTGCAACATTCCTTCTAAAAATTAGGAAGGATCTTAACTGATAAAAAGAACAAAAAGAATTTTCCACATTTTGGTTCAAATGTGCTTTTGGCCTTAAAAATAATGAATTTTGCAAATGTGACTTTAGCAAAAGTGTTCAGTTTTATGTGCTAAAAAGCATGAATGCATAATATTATACATGATATAGGATAAGATGTCATAAAAGAATATTTATCTATAACACACAATTGTGAAATAGGCATGAAAAATATAAAATTTAGGATTATAGACTAACATAGGACTACTGTATGTCACATGCAATCCTTCAAAAGTGATTTTTACCTTGGCACCCTTGCTTCCTTTGACCATGCTTACACCCCAAAGCATTACATTTCATTGCCAACACAAATTATAACTTATATTAATATTGCATTTGAGTGTGGATCTAATCTATGTGCAATTGGGTGAATGCAAGTTAAAGTGGCTCATTTTTGTAGTTTTTGCAAAGTGCATTGTGTTTAAATGCTTGTGATGAATAACATAAATTTGAATTTGTTGAATTTTTAAAAAAATTAATTAATAATTTAATTACGAACACAATTATAAAATTATTTTTTGAAATAACTTCATTGTTGTAATTAAGTTTTGAAATTCAAAAAATGGACTAATTGACTAATTAAATTGTCAAGAAATTTTTTAGACTCATATATAGAATTCAAGTCCAAAGTTTTTACAATGACTAAATATGTGTTAAGGAATGATGTATTAAAGTTAGGATTGAAATATTTTATTAAAAGACCTTAACCAAATGGTAATTATAAACTTTTGAAAGGTTAATATTGGTTTTTATTTGAAAAGTCTTTTTTAATAAAAAAAATTCTCTCAAAATTTCTTTGCTTAATGAATACTTAAAAAAAAATTCTAGTTGCACTTTCATTCATGTGGACTTTGTGAAATTTTCTTTTAAAATTTCCAAGTGACATCCACCATATCAAATGACTTAATGTCTTTTGATATAGGTTCTAATTTAAGTTTAAGAAATATTGTACATCAATGAACGTCTAATATTTAAAAATTACAATAATCATATTTTAGAAAGTAACAACATTGTCGATTTGAACAATTAAAAAAAACTTGTTAGGGTCTTGTATGAAATGTTCTATATGCCTAAAGTGAATCATTATAAAATGCACACAACCAATTGTGTCCATAAGTTAATTAATCACAAGATAATCAAGAACGCATTTGATAATATTGGGGCATCTTTTAAAGATTCAAAAGGATTTCTTATTTAACCAAGTGCTAAAGTTGACAAATTTCACATGGTATTTTTGGCTTTCCTCACGATCATTGCACATCTTATGTTTATGATGAGTATTTTCAAATATTTAACATTCAATTGATACCACATTTATGATGTTTCTTTTATTAAATTCAAATGCAACTTGTTCTAAATTATGTTAATGGATTCATAGTGACTTCCACTTTTTAGTACAAGCTTATTAAAAAGTATCCACAACTTTGAACCAAACTTAACAATGAAGCACTAAGGTAGAATGGCTAGTAAACTAACATTTAAGTGCTTGGGGTAAGCAAAATCCAAAAGGAGAGCTCCATTGTTTTTGAGGTCCAAACAAAATTTGAATGCCTCTTCTTGGTGCATTTGACACACTAGAAATCATAAAAAATGCATTAAAATTGAGAAAGTTATAGTGACCCAAAGTAAAGGAGGTCAAGAACTCAAAAAAAACAAATCATAGAACATTACAAAGCTGGTTCCTAAACACCCAAAAAATTCTTTATATGTTACTCTGTTCCTATTAGAGTTCAAAGATGATTTGTAGAATTGAAGATGGCTCTCCTATAACACTTTTAATTGTTTAAAATGAACAACAAATGAAAAGTTAGAAGCTTTGAAAGTAGGAGGTGTCCAAAGAGAAGGGAAAGGGAAAAAAAACATTTTTTGTGAGTTGAAAAGCTTATTTTTCTTAATTCTATTTTTCATTACTCCTTTTCCTTTGCACTTAAAAAATGATTTCTAAAGCTTGAGGTGATACTCCAATAATATTTTTAAATCACTCATAATGAAGCACATATGAGGATCTAAAGAAATGTTCAATGATAAGGCAGTGATTGGTGATGGGCAGTTGTACTTTTATATACCCTAAACTAGTGGGTACCTGTGACCTTCAGACACTGTGAAGTCCCCTGGTTTCTTTAAACCAAGAGAGACACAAACAAAGGCGCAAAGCAGCTAATTTTATTTTTATTTTATTTATTTTTTGTGACGAAAATCCGTTGAAAACTCCCCCATGAAAACATATATGGTGAAGCGAGCATTTTGGAAAATTTCCAAAAAAAAAACTAAATCGCCACATTTCCAAGAGGGGAAAAAAAAGAGTTTTGAAATCGCCATATTTTGAGGAGAAAAAAAACAGGTTTTGAAATCGTTGAGATTTGTGGAGGATTTGGGCAGATTCCAAGCTTTCTTCTTTTGAAATGCATTTATGAAGGGCGTGTCAACCCTAACCCCCTTACCCCTAGGAGGACGACCGAACGGACAGACACCTAAAATTATATATATAGTGGGTACCCGTGACCTTCGGGCACTGTGAACTCCCCCAGTTTCTTTAAACTTGGTTCATGTTTTAGTTTTTTCTACAAACTTTTATCTTTTTTATTTTTTATTTTTATGTGTTTTCTGTTATTATTATTATTTTGTACAATAAAAATAAAGTGTTTATTTTTCACTTTTATATTTTTGTTTATTTGGATGCAAGTTTGAAGTTTGGAGAAAGAAGACACACCTCATTCTTTTTCAAGTAAGGTTTTTCTTCATTATTATAAGTTTTATTTTTTCTTATTTTTTATTTTTATTTGATTTCTTCATTTTTGTAATTTTTTTCTTTTAAAATTATTTTACAGTATTTCCCTTTCCTTGTTTCATTTGTTTCCATTCCTTTTTTATATTTTTTGCATTTGTACTTTTTTTCTGTTTATGTTTGTTTCATGTTTTTATTTTTTCAATTCTTATTTTGTCTATCTTCATTTTTTTTCTATTTTTATGCATTTATTTATTTATTTATTTAGTTTCTATTTTCTTTTTCAATTTTTTTTTAGTTTTTCTAATATGTTTTATAATGAAAATAATTAAAAAAAAAATTTGTATTTTTGTTTGATTAGATGCAGGTTTGAAGTTTGGAAAAAGAAGACAAACCTCATTTGTTTTTTGAAGTATGGTTTTTTTTTTGTTTCTTTTGCTCTTTGTTTTGTTTCTTATTTTTTGTCATCTTCTTTTTAATTTTCTTTTAAGATTATTTTACAGTATTTCCCTTTCTTGTTTCATGTTTAAATATATTTATTTTATATGTTTTCATTTTGTTTCTATTTTTAAGTGTTTAAAAAAAGTTTCTAATTGTTAAAATGTTTGGATAAACTGCTGCTGCCACCATCCTCCTCCTCTTCCATCTTCTTGTTCCGGGATGAGGAACTTGGATGGATGGAAAGGACGACCACCAAGGATATTATATAAGTAGATGTACCACACTAAATTCAAGTAAAGATGACTTGACAAAGGGTGATAAAGAGGATGCCCCTCCCCCAATTTCAAAAGAACATACTTTTACAAGAGATTGGAATCACTAATGATTACCATGTTGGTTGCTTGTCATGCAATTGGTTATGTGAGGGAGATAATTGATTATTGAATAATTAGTTACTGGGAGTCTAATCACCAAATTGTGACACCCATATCTTTATGCATTCAAGTATGAAATTTCCATGGTTAAAAAAACATGTACTATATGTCAAGGAAAATGTGAAAGATGATTGACTCCCCAATTCTAAATGGAATGTGAACAGCATACATGGTGGGTATGCTTTACAATAATACATTTTCATTTAAGAAAAAAATTATTATTAGTACCTTGCACACATGTGCAACATTTGAGTAATACATGTAAGGTTATAGAATCATAGGTGGCATGTGACATGATGTTAATTATCTAAATCCATCATCCCATGCACCCATAAAAACCATGTGGGTATCCCAACTAATATGAACAAAACTAATGATGAAAATCACATGCTAAATTCATGTTCATGAAATTTATCACATGGATGAAAATGACAATCATTCATATTGATTCGTTTGTCCATGTGAAACCAACATACCTCCTACATACCTCCTACCTCTTTCTTTCCTACAACCTCTTTCCAACTACAAATTGGCTTTCAAAAGTAGTTCAACCTTAATTTTTCTTTTCTTGCTACTCTTTGGACACATATGAATACCAAAAAAACAAAAACATGTGACAAACTTGATAATTATTTTTCAATGTGGTTTGGATGATCCTTCTATGGCTAGAAAGGCATTTTACTCCTCCCAAATGAAGTCCTTCCCCCCACTCCCATCAACCAATTGTGTTGGTGTAAACTTTTGCACTATGATTTTTTTTTTGAAATTTTTGGTCACAAGTTTTTTCAAAAATCCAAAAGTTGAATTTCTTACATGATTCTCCACCTAGACACCTAGACACTCACCGTGTCATTGTTTCTTTAAATCATTGAACATACAATTGAATACATTCAATAGAGTGAAAGATTATTTCATAAAAGTGTCATGGCCTTGGGGGGTGGGAAAGGTGGGGTTTCTTTGGCCCCAAATCAAAATTTGGCTACCATTTGGAATTTTGTAAGACATTTGTTGCAACTTGACATACCTATGTTGAGCACTCTCCAAGTACCTCCTCATTAGTTCTGTGAATAGCATTATTTTTTATTTTTTTTCAAAATGTATAGATATTTTGTGATGAATTTGAAAAATGGTAAAATCGTACTAAAAGACATTCAATATTCCATTGTTCATTTTTTTAAATGATGAATGTTACAACCTTGCTGTATGCATCATGTGTACATTAGATCCCATTTAGTATATGCATTGAATGACCCCTCAACTCCAAACATATTTAACAAAATGGACATTAACTAACACAATAATTATTAAATTTCAAAAGTAGTTATAACTCAAAAAAAACCTTAAAATGAGGTTTTAATAGCTTTCAAATTTGAAATCCTTAATAATCACATAATTCACTCGCCTAAATTTGTCAAGATTAGCATGTAATGTTCACACATGGCACCACATAAACACATTGTGATTTACAATCTTCATAGCTCCTAACAAAGGTAGTCCCCTCAGTAGCTCCATAGGTAGACCATACATAGTTTTTAGTTAAGTCTTCACCTAGTTAGCTCCCTACCCTTCGAGCCCCCTAATTTAGTGATGGTAAGCTAGGTAAATGTAATATGGTTAAAATAAAAACTATGGTGACCAATGTGAGCATTCCTCCTTAGTTTGGAGGAGTGGGTTTCACTTTGATGGATTCGATGGATAGCTTAAAAGGAGGATCAAGTGGGGGTGGAGTGAGGCCCAAGGGGAGGATCACCACTTTATGGATAACTTTGATGTAAATCATCAAATTTGACCTTGCATGGTAATAGGTTCAAAGCATGTAAGTGTTAAGACTTGGAGCTTGATCTAATTTTCATGGTTGCAAGTTACATCCCAGTACAATGCACGGTCGAGTAGTGGAGACATGTGGGTCATGGCCCAAAGATCTACAAAGGTAAGTAAGTACTAAGGATCACTTAAGTTACTGATAAATCATCAAAATGCCAGGCTAAAAGTCGAAAAGTAACCAACATTTTTGGTGCTGCACATGGCGCTAGTTCCATTCCATTTCGTCTACAACTCAACTCCTTCAAGTTGAGGTTTAAGCTTTCAATGTTTGGATGAGGAAGGAATTTTTGTTCCCTTTCCAATTCCATATTGGTCATCCTTGGTGGGCAAAACTTACTTGCAACTTTCAAAAATGTATAATAATTCCCAAAAAGGGAAATAAGTACTCAAATGACTTGACCAAAAATTCATTTCACAATCTCAAAGTTGAATAATTCAACAAACTGACCTGACTTGAAAAATGGGACTAGGTACCAGTCACTTGGGACAAGATAGTCCCTTCATACTCTATCTAGATACCAGTCAGTTGAACAAAACAGTTCCCCTTGTTGTTGGCTCTTCTTGGATGCAGGTCCTTCCATTTTGTTGCTTGTTTTTCCCTTCTATTTTTTTGGGTGCTTTGGTTAATTTGTGGTTGGCAGGGTTTCATCAAACAGTTCCTTCCTTGTTACAAAACTCTCCCCCAAGATGTCTGGCAAGAGATAAGCAGAGATGTGTTCAAGTTTCCCGGACCCTAAAAAACTCAAGGGTGACCTCAGATGTGTATATTCCCATCCATCACCTTGTAAACTCACCCTATAAAATTGAGGGTGAGCTTAAGGTCAAGTCAAAGATTGAAGCTTACACACAACCCTCTTCTTACTCCTACCCTTCTTCCTACTCCTCATGTAGCTGCTCTAACCATGACAATTCATGACATTCTACAGTTTCATTGCACCAATTGGTTGCTATAACCAAGAACTTTTCTCTTCACTTACAACTTCATTTCTCCATCTAGATCATCCATAGCCAGGCTCAAATGTATGTCAAAAACTGGCGATTTACTGTTTCGCCACTAAAAGAACGCCTGTAGCAGGGTTTTTATTTTTTCACTGGTGTACAGGTAGGTGGGCCTAGCCAAATTTGGCTACAAATCAGAGAGGGAATTCCAAAAGATTTAGGAATCCTTTTATGTTGTAGCGACAAGCTAGAAGCAGTGTTTTCTTTTGGTGCGAAATTTCGCCAAAAAGAGAAAAATAAAAATTAAATGGGAATATTCTGTCTCTGTATTCCTGTTTTTTTTTTTTTTTTGAGAAAAAAATTGCCAAATTTTGAGATTATTTTTTGGGGACAAAAATTCACCAAATTTGGACTCTGCTTTTAGTTTGGTCCCTGTTTTTTTGGTAACCAAGTGGCGAATTCAATTTTTTTTTGGCTGCCAAGAAGGTAGCAGTGATTTTTTTGTGGCAAATTTTCGCCATTTTGCATATAATATTTTGGAAAGAAAACGTTCTGTCACAAATTCACTGTCACAAAAACCCTAAAGCCCAAGAACGAGATTTTCTATTAAAAAAAAATTCACCAAAATTTTCTACAACGGCTTGCAACATGGGACCAGCGGTGCTTAAGATTTTTCTACTTTCATATTCCGAATATCGCCAGATTTGGCTAAACACTTTTATGGATGATCACCACTTGAGCAACATCACAAAATTGACTTTCAAAAAAAAACACCGGTAGGATGCTTAGGGACATGGTATGATCCTTGGGGTCTCCCTTCAGGTAATAGAGCATATTCCTCAGGGTCGCCCTTTAGGTCATGGGGTGGCTCAGCAGCAGCTGAGTGATTCCTGCCACTTTGCTTCTTTGTTTCTTCTGCAGGGGGATCATGATCATCCACACCTGCAAGCATCGAGGAATGATGTTTGGTTGCAAGATGTCAACCGGGAAAATTTGTTTTTGGTGGAATTCATGGGATGTTATGAATATACGAATCCAAATGATGAGCCATTTTGACATCATGATTTGCAGTGTCAAGACTCACATCACTTGTGCTGGGGAAGACAAAAGCAACTTGAAGAATCTGAGCTCCTTTTGTTCGTGAACTCCATTTTGCTCAATGGATATGGATCACTGGGCTGCCAGCTCGTTCGTCGAAGTTTGCAATCAATCATTTTGCACATGTCTCATATGATCAGACGTACTGTAGGCCGGTCACAAAAGTGGCGCAATCAAAATCTTCACTGATTGCAAAACTATATTACTCATTGTTGATGTTGATGCTAGCTATGATATTGATTTTGGAATTTGCTGCTCTTCTAAGTTATTCCAGCTGCTGTAACAGCTATAAAGCCCGAGCTGCCGCAACCAGCTGCATATAATTGCAACTACAACCACAATTTGCAGTGTGCAGGAATTGCGTCCGGATCAATCAGGTACCTGACTGAGTGCACAATATTTTCTGATTCAAAACTCTTGTGATCTGCAGGGGTCAAATCCATGGAAGCACCGCGAGGCAGGAAAAGCAGCATGGCTATAAGTTGCAGCGGTGTGGTGGGTGTCTGGTGCCTGGCGGTGCTTTTGCTGTGTATGGCAGAATCAGTTCCCCAAGTGCGAGGAACCTCATGCAATCCTGCTTCGCTAATAGACTGCTACTCTGCTGTCACTGGAGGGACTCCTCCGACCTCACAATGTTGCACGGAGATTCAGAACGCCAACGTTCCCTGTCTGTGCAACACATATGCAAATTCGGAACCTCCAGCCGATGTGACAGCTGCCATTGCCCTGCTTGGCAAATGTGGCGTGAACCAATACGCAGGGGAGGCATGCGGACGTATGATCTCTCTCTCTCTCTCTCTCTCTCCCCTTTACAGACATGCCGATCACATTTTACTACTGGTGATATACTCCTTGCAGAACTCAGACTCAATGTTTAGGACTCATTTCGGGAACTTGCTTGGGACTCAGACTCATTGTTTAGGACTCATTTTGAGATTTTGTTTGGGACTCAGATTCATTGTTCACGACTCATTTTGAGATTTTGTTTGTGACTCGGACTCATTGTTTACGACTCATTTTGGGATTTTGTTTGGGACTCAGACTCATTGTTTACAACTCCTTTTGAAATTTTGTTTTGGACTCAGACTCATTTCTGGGTTCAAACAAATTTCCTATAATTTTTTAATTTTTTTCCTTGTAGTTGTTGTTGAAGCTGTCCAGGTCTGACAAAATCCAACGATTTGATTTTGTAGATACTGGTATCTGATGAGCAAGTTTATCTGATGAGAAGTTTGTTTGGTTGGGTGCAGCTTACACAATCCCATGAGACTAGTCCGGAAGAGGTGAATCGCCTGCCTATTTTATTAAGTTTGCTGTACCTTCTCTTCATATTTCAAGCTGCTTTGAATTTTGAGGAGTCATGGTGCTACAGATCAGCCTAACAACTATGTATCTAGTATTTGGATCAAGCTTCAACTATGTATCTAGTATCTGGATCAAGATTTAACTACGGATCTCGTATTTGGATCAAAGCTTCAACTATGTATCTAGTATCTGGATCAAGCTTTAACTATGGATCTCGCATTTGGATCAAGCTTCAACTATGTATCTAGTAGTATCTAATGTTGTGAAAATATGAATTTTTGGACAAAGTCCCTATTTGCCAAACAAGCTAGTTTGTATGGCATCTGTTTTGGCATAAATGGCAATTTACCATATTTGTTAGGTCTCTACCTATGGTGTAGACCTTTTCCATTTGCACCCTTATTTTTGCCAAATGGTAGTACCTTATGCCTATGTGACTATATTTGTGCTTGTCACTTTGCACAAATGGCACATCTGCCCTTCTCCTGCACCAAGTACAACTATAGTACCTATATGCCCCTACAAAATAATTTTGGATATACAATGATGACCCCAGTGGAGTTTGTGCACTATTACCATGATTGCCATAGTAACATTTTATTTTTTGGATGCATTGTGATCATCATTTTTCCAAATTTATAGTCAAATAGTTACCATGGTTACCAGCAGTGTTTTATTATTATTATTATTTTATTATTATTATTTTCAATTTTGTGATGCACAGCCAAGGTGGCTATCATCCATTTGGCTATGAAAAATATGAAAGAAAAAAAATCATCCTTATATACATTTTGCCACCTACTCGAACCATTATGTAGAAAATTGGCAATTGTTTAAGATTTTTTAGTTTTTGGCAAAATTTTTTTGAAAATGTATTGATTTGCAACGTAAAATCTCCAAAATTTCCGAACAGTGCCATGCTCTGCACCAAAAAAATAAAATGGGCTAGTTACCAGATGAACTTGCATTAAACTACCATACCATTGTGGCCAATGCTGCTGGCCCAAGTGTGGATAGGACTCTTGCTCCAAGTGTGAAAAGGATCTTGATCATACAGCTCTACTGTGAAATTATTTAAAATTTTAAATGAATTTTCAATAATGAAAATAATTCAAAATTCGATATCTGCTCCACCTTAGGTCTAAAAATTATGAAAGCACCTGAAAAAAAAAACCCACTCATCAAAAGCTTTCCAACGATATGAAGAGCTTGCCCAATTTTTGTAAAATATTTAGTTTTATTTTTTTTAAAAAACATAATTGTTCAATATTCAATAACTCTTGCACCATTGGTCTAAACACTACCAAATCATCTTGGTCCACCTGTAATCATGAGGACTTTCCAATGGTATCAAGAGCATGATGGAGGACACCATTGTTTGGGAGATCTCAATGTGACAAACAAAACAAACAAACTACCTTCCATAATGATAGATAGATGTGAAAACTTTAATCCATTTTACTTCAGTAGGCCTCTTTCACCAGTCCAAGACAACAAACTATGTTTGAACTTTACATAGAATATAGATCTTGAGTTTTCTAAGTTACCTACCTATGTCACCTAGACAAGGTTGGCTTGAGTTTGCACATTTTGAAGTGGCTATGTAACATACTTGGCTCCCTGGATTCTACCACAAATAGCAAGTGCATAAAATCATGGCCTATGAGATGCTATGACATATTTAGATGAGTTTGTACAAGTATTGAACAATTTTGAAGACAACCACACTATGCTCCATACATGCAATTTGGATAAAAAGAGGATAACATCACAGTATTGTATTTGTCAAATGACAACCCAAAGGATGGAAGTTAGGCACTAATCAATTACTTCTGGATTTGCCCAAAATTCAAAAAATACCAATGTTGGTTGCATATATGAATCCAGTTAGTAGCCAGATATGTATGTAACCATATTTGGAATTTATAGTTTTTTCAATATCCAAGATTAGATGCATTTGGCAGAAGTTGTTCAAACAATAATTGGTATTTATATTCACATGCTAGGCATGATTACTAGTATTCATATTCACATGCTAATGTTGTTAGGGGTTTGGATATGGATACTAAGGTTATGCATATCTAATAATTAGGGTTTAAGGTATTAATTTTTTCTTGTGTGTCTTCTTTTAAGTAACGGCAAAACTTGAGTGTGTTTTGTCTCATCACAAACATTCTCATTAGTAGAGTGTCAATACATTTGCAACTTTCCACAATGTTTGACGCAAACTTGAGATTTGAGAGTCTCCAAATTGAGTTTTTTTATGTTTTTCTATAAAGAAATTATATGTATCGTTGCTTTTGGTTTCTATGAGTTTGTCTTCATTCTTCATGTTGTGTTTTTGTCTTCACATTGTGTTTGCGTATGTTCAACTTTTCAAGCACTTCTACAATTGCTTTTTAGCAATTTCAGTCTTTTAGTTTTTTGCAATCTTGGTTTTTAGCTTTCAACAATCTCAATCTTTCAAATTTTAACGATTTCCATTTTTTCGCTTTTAACAATTTCAATTCTTTAGTTTTTGACAATCTCAATATTTCAACTTTCAATGATCTTGGTTCCTTAGTTGTAACTTTCAACAAAATTTGATTTTGTAAGGCTAATCTTCAATTTGATTTTTCAATTTGTTGCAAGTTTTTTTATTTGTCATGTTTTTACAAAATATTGTTTTTGGGTGTTTTTTGTTGTTTTGTTGTGTTGTCAAAACAATGTGCAATTTGCAATTTGCAAGATTCAAACTTCTATGCATTTACAATCTACCAATTGTAATTTTAGGTTAACTTCCATGCACATACATTTGGGTTGTAATTTATAAGCTTGTTTTGTATTGTCTTAGTTAAGTGTTAGGTCTATGTTATATGCTTAATGTGATGGTTGAAAAATAAGATAAATGTTTGGTTGAATTTGTTGGCAGGGCTGGCAAAAGTTGCGGAATGCCACCAACTTCTATTGTGCATGGCAACATCTCAGATGTTGAGAACATGTATATGGGCTTATTCATGGTTGGGCTTCCAAAGATTCAAGGATTTTTGTGCGACTATTTTTTACAAATAACATTTACTTGAAACAAATTTAAGTGAGAAAATTTGAATAGTCTAATTTAAAATTATTCATGTGGGTGGTGGTGAGTTTTCACATCCACACATAAATGTGTGTAAATATTTTGGTTTATAACCAAAAATTCAAAAATTCCTAAAAATTCTCAAAATGAATTTCAATGGACAACTAAACATATTTTTTGACAAGCTTATTTCACACACATGTGACCTACACCTAATGCTAGAAATTTTCAACCCATTGCACATAATTGTTTTGTCAAACGGTTTTTAAAAAAAGTCCTTTTCCTTGTTGATTTTTGTTTCAAAATTTCAAGATTTTGAATTTTTTTATATAATTTGGTTTTTCATCAAGTTCATCTAATGAACATGTACTTTCATAGAAAGGGCATGTTTTTGTCATACAAAAAGTTTGAAATCAATTGTATGACTTTATCCATTCCTTTTGATTCCTTTTTGAAAGCAAATGCAGTCTAGACATTTGACATAGTTAATTTACAACATTCAAAATGACATTTACATGATATCCAAATTAATTTTTTAATTTTCTATTAATTTAACAAAACATCATTTCATCTATTGGCATACAACAATCCACTACAACTATAATAGTGTAAGCTAAACAAATATCCAAAGTTGTCCTTTTTTGTCCTTTAAATACCAAGTCATTCTTTTTTGGTACCCCAATTGTGAATACACCCATATGTAAGTCCCTACAATTCATTCTATTGTTGCAACAAATTCTATTAACGGTTATGTAGCATGCAGTTATACAAGCTGAAGTTGCAACTTGGAAGCCACATAGTGGAAGTTGAATTTGTTGGGATTTTGTTGTCAATGACAAATACCTATGGATATTGAAAACTCACAAATGTTGCAATGTATTATTTGTAGAACAAAACAAACATGTGCTAATGATTTGTGTCAACAATTTAATCTTTGAAAAGGTCTTATCAAATATAACAAGTTTAATGGGATCATTCCTATGAAAACCCACATTGAATTTACATATCCAAATGATTACTTGGAGAAAGTTGGTCATTACTAAGAAAATTGCCAAAGCAAATCATAATCAACAAGGGGAAAATATTTTCTAGACCAATTGGGAATGTAATCACAATTTTTCAATGCCACAAATCATTACAAAAATATTTGCTGAGGCACAACAACAATTTTTTGAAGATTTGGTGTTGTATATTTGTAAGGGTTACAAAGCCCTTTCCAATTTTGAAAATATTTGGATGTGGAGGTTGGTTTTCTAGTAATGTTGGCATGTTGTCTTTCCTGTTTACTTTGCTTTGTTGAAAGAAATGATTCCTACAATGGTCACAAAAATCATGAAATTGCTTGATGTGGTGCCGTATATTGCTAAGGTAGCAATTGTGTTTACCAATTTTGATCTTTGAATGTCCAAATGTGGTATGGGCACATTTGTCTTAGTAATTAATTATTTGAATGATTCGTAAACCCTTATGCATGATATTGTTGGTTTATTTGAAATTCATCAAACAACATGGTATTGTACATGGTTGGGCAGTTGTGTAATTTACTTGAAAAATATGTTTGATCCATTGGTGACTCCCTTTGTGAAAGATGAAGGTATCAACTTGATGTTTATGGTGACAACATTACATTCCATTATTGATTGTCATTTTTTGAAACTTCAATGAATTTCCGATTCAAGTATGTGCTTTGATTGCATTCTGTTTGAAGTTTATTAGTATGATACATGATGAGAAGGTGACTATAAGTTTGAAACATGTTGATTTCAAGTTTGCCCAAATCAATTGATAGAACAATCAATGCATGGGGAAATCACTGCCGGCACACACTAAAAAAAATCCTATCCTTTGCAATCAAGAAAACAATGATTAGAAATCCTTTACAACTCTATGAATGACTGTAGTCATAAAATACAACTTAAATTTTTTGAATCCTATGTGTAAAAAGAGATAGTCATAAATTAGTTGATTATGTCATTAATAGATGATAATTTTATAAATGGAAATGCAAAGTCATTATTTCATTGATAATATTTCATCCTTATGACATCCATGAAAAAGAACATAATGGCATGAACTTTTAATGATCATTTTGTTGATTATAAATGAATGGCATGTAATGACATGGATAATAATGATTTGGCATTTTAATGCAACTATAAATGACCATAAAATGAACTTGACTTGACAATTGTTATATGACTACATAATCATTATCTTGTAATGACATAGGTACTTAGGGCCTAACATTGTAATGCAACTATAAAATGATTTCGAAATAACAACTTGATATTTATTCTATAAATATAGAACAATTGTCGTGTCGGTCCTAAGTAGACCTTAGGATTACATGGCTTTGTAAGTAACCTATAGAGCCACTAAATAACATAAATAACATTAGGTAATCCCTAGGTAAGCCTTAGGTAGCTTACATAAAATAATACTATGTCTATTAGTTTGGAGGCTAAGATCAGTAGGCTATCAATGCTCTTCATGCTTTTGATGATGAGATCCTCATCTTTCAAAATATCATGTGGGTTGAAGTTATTGAGGTGATCAAAGTTTTGAAAATTTATGATCCACATGAGGTTAACAATATGCTCATCATTATGCTTGATTATTGTTTCCAGTCTTTGTGGGTTGTGGATAATTATGTGAGACATGGGAATTGTGTTCATCTTGTTTTTTAATATGATGCAAATGCAGGAATTAGTTTTTTAATGACAATGTTCAAGATTGTACCTTATTGTCCAAGCATGTGCAGCAGCAGTTGATAGAGGAAACTTTGTGTTGCACTAGATTCACCAGGGTTCAATTCTCCCCACAGGGCACAGGTCCTGCAGATCTTTTGTGCTCTTTGAAGGCAAGTGTAAAGATTGCAAGATTTAATTCCAATCATCCAAATTTAATTCTTACCTTTGTACATTTCTTGTAATTAGTGTGAGTTTAAAAACTGGCAAATCAATATCCACCAAGTGAAAAGAAGTGAAGATGAATTTATATCCATTGTTAAAAATAATTGGTAATTATTTTCTCTTTCTCTCTCTCTATGTACATATGTATATACTTCTGTTAGAAATGTTTTTTAAATACGCCATATTGATACAAGTCCAAAGCCTCAAAACTTCATAGTTGGGCCTCAGGCTCATGCATTAATACTTCCATTTTTCATCACATAGTACTGATAGAAAATGTTATCTACTTTGGCGGAACTTACTTATTTGGGTCCTGGCCTACAAGAATATGATTGCATCTTGTATGAGACTTTCAAAATAACATGTAGGAAACCTTTTGTTTGCTTCCTCCGCTTACAAACGTCCAGATGATGCTGTATACATTCCTCATCTCACAGTGAATTTCTACAAATTTGTTAAAAATTTAACAAACTTTGGTTTTCATTGAAATTTTTCATGAACTGCACAACGATCATCAATCCAGCAACATCATAATACACAACAGACATATAGCATCTCACCAAGAGAATGTACAAAAGAATGCACGGTGAACTTGTTATATTCAGTCAATCTGATGCCAACAAAAGCATCAACCTAAAGAGTAACAACCACATGTCCACAGAACTGTGGATGTAAGAAGTAGAATGAGTAAAATAACCTTAATGATGCAACATATAGCATCATCAAAACTAAATAAATTAATCTGCCTTCAAAATGATTAGCCTTCTGTGGACTGGAGAGCATTCATGCCTGACAAAAGGATCTGCTCCAGATTAAGGTCAAAACTACTTGCTGGTTGTCAACAGTATTTCTATTCAACATCGCAATTAAGCACCATGCAAGATTGATCCCACATTAGCAATGCCACCAAGTGAGGCATGAAATCTTGTTAGCACAATTCAACCCTTGTCTTCCTCACAATATGCGATCAGATTGAGAGGGCAACCTGCTGAAGAAGTTCAATGGCACTGCAGGAAGAGGGTCACGGAATCGTGGGTGTCGGAGAGAATACAACCCCAGAAGAATTGCCACCACTTTGATAGGGGTGACATAGAGTGTAATGGCTGCTAGCAAACAGAAACCTATAAAAATTGCAGTTGCCCTGTACAAGCACCAAGAATTCGATCATCAGGGCCTTTAATAAGATGCACCAGGAGAAAACGCCCAGAAAAAACTTCTCAAGAGCAAAGAGAATGCACCATACCTAGGATCACGCCAACTTAGAAGAGACTGCACCCTTTCTCCCATGGTAGCAAGATCTCCAAGAGCATTCTGTATTCTTCCAGCAACTCCCCGCAGTCTTTCATACCTGTACTTGAAAACCTGTCGTTCAGAACAAAATCACCTTAGAGAATGTCTTTTCTGAATCTGCTGCTCACCAGAAAACAGCAACCCACATTTCCACTATGTTCACTGACCTCTTGTGCCCTGTTTGCTGGCACGACATTGAATTCTTCCTCCAACTCATCCAGGTCCCCTATATGCTCCCCTTGAGAGAGTTTAGCATCCATGAAAGGAGGTGCTCGAGATCGGAATCTATAGTTCCATGCCCCAATCAGGAACATGTACAAAAACAAAGTGGGAAGAAGAAGCTCTGGGTACCAAACAAGAATGAAGAATAGGACGTGGACCAGAACAGTAGTAACAGGGCTTTTCCAGCTGCAAATGTCTGCAAACCAATTCATAATTGCCATGACACCATTGAGAACAGCCTGCAACAGAACAAACACATTCTTAAAAACCCACAAAATTCTCTTCAACTATGAGTACCCTAGTCTTCAGAACTAGTTCTCCTTGACAATTCCCAAGGACTCCATAAACAAATCACTAGCAAATGCCATACTTCAGAAAGGTCTTGTGTGAAATTTAGAAAACCAACTGACTTACCATGATTCGATAATAGTTAGCCTTGCTCCTGCGCATACTCCAACGCTCTGCATCAGTGTCGAGCATAAACTGAACAACCTCTTGGCGCATTGCTGGTTCTGACCTCATGAGTCTTAAGGCCACTATGTTCATGGCTGCAACCCTGAGATTCTCAATCTGCTTGTGGTCAAGAGGATAGAAATAGTGCATTCTGGGCAACGGAGGCTGGAGGTATGCATGCATCAAATTCAAAGTGGATGCTGATGAGAGACGCACAGCGAGCTCAAGCTCACCCATCTTCTTTATACCCTGTGGTGTGACAATGAGCAAGGGGTATGCATTTGTGTAGACCCTATCACTCTCAAGTGTGGACAACCGAATCCTGATCTTCCCAATTGGCAAGTCTTTGGTGGTGGCTGCAATCTCTGGATTTGCTTGTCTGTAACACAGATTTGATTGTTCAGACACGAAAGCAGACACCAGATTGCACTAACAGAAACAGGAAAGAGAACAAATTTTGCTTTATGTTCAAACAATGCCCAATCTGAAAATGTACTCACCTGTTGTCAAAGAGACCAACTGTGAGAACAGTGCAAGGATCAAAAACCTCCCATGTGTATTGCTCATTCCAACGAGGGCTGAAACTCTCAAAGATGGTCCTTGTCCGAACCCACTTTGGGCCATATTTCGCAATACAATATGCATCAGTGCTACCGCGCTTGTCTTTTGTGGATTTCATTGGGAGCAAGTTATTTGCGCTGTGAATACCAAGTTCCAAAACACCAAGAGAAGGCCTCCAGAGCTGCTTGGCTGTTGGACGATTGCAACTAGTGTAGTTTGCAGACTCATCCATGACATGATAGCCACCATCTAGTGAAACCCGCAAGTGAATACGGCCACTAAACCCTTGGTTTCCTGACTTATCAAGTACATACCACCTTGAAGGCACTGGCCGACCATCAATTCTTCGTTCAACAGTGCTCAAGGGGATTCTAACCTCCCCAAGAACCTCCTCCTGGATCAATGAACACACTGGAATCAATTTCAAAAATGAACCAAAAATACAAAATCACTGTGCAGAAGAGAGGAATACATGAGGTGCAAAACTGATAGCTTACAGAAAAACATCTGACATCAACTCACTTTATTTCCAACTCTCTCTTCAAGCAGAAGATGCAACACATCATCAAATGGCTCAGCTGCAACAAACATCAGATCCTCATTCCAGTAAGGGCTGGCACTCCTCACAGTTGCAATTCTTGACCTCACAACTTGATATGGGCCAACACGAGCCTTCACATACTGCACATACAAAACACACAAGAGATGTAACGAGGTTTCCAGTATTACAAGAAAACTGCTAGAAATCAATAAGCAAGGAACCCGTACAAGAAAAGGAACAGCTGGAATACAACTGGCATGTATACCGGTTCTGGCAGCCTTGCTTTCTCACGAGTATTTAGGTCTTGAGCTTCAATGACATTCACCCGTAAGTACCAGAGCTTGGGAGACAGATAAACCTTCGACCTGAAATGGGCATGTCCACCAGTATCAGAGTGCCATGCTTCAGGAAATGCCTCATCAGCTTGGGTACCCCACCAGACTGCAACCATAATCTCACCTGGACATTCCAATGAATCATCGGCGTAAGTTAGCATAGCACCTGGAGATTCTTGCAGGCGGCTTAGGAAAACATCTGTTGTACACCCAAAAGGAACTTCATGAAGCAGCCTGGAATCGAAGGATTAACAAAAGATGAACGAAATAACACTGCAGTACCTTGTGCTCTGCCCTTCCCAGACTTGGCCTCAAGCTTGTACCATTGTGGAGCCAGAGGACTTTCTGGAGGTTTTCGCTTTGGAACCTCCGACAAATCAAACATAAAACCTCCAAGAAAATCATCCTTGGATATCTTGTCCTGTTGAAAGAATTCACTGGGTTCAGCATCACAGAAATCTAACTGATGGATGTACCTAATCTAATGCCATGAATTGCTTGCTTCTATCAGAAAAGTTTCAGCCAAATGTCAAGGCCCATACCGCATCCCAAACAGTCAATTCCAGAGTACCACCTTGCACTTTGTCCTCCCCAACAGCAAATACTTGATTCCATTCGGGATCAAGACTACGCATGACAATCTTCGTCTCCGCCTTCACGTGTCCAACTGTGAGTCTGACGTACTGTTGGTTTGTACCTCGCACGGATGAAACTGATGAGAATTTCACAATTGTGATTGAAAACCGCCATTCTGATCAACAATGCAACGACACACGGTAGCAGGGCCTAGCGGAACTTACAGGATCACTGGACCCATCAGCGTCTTTGGCAGCAAGGCCTCGAGCCTTCACAATGCGGATAAACAAGTACGTCATGTGCTCGACGAGGTCATAGTGATGATTGTAGTCGACTGCCTTGCCAAGATCAGGATTGGTTTCCTTGACAGTGAAGTCTGCTTCTGGAACAGTTAGCATATTGGGCCTCATAGGCATCGGCTGTTTGTCAGCCTTCATATCTGGCTTTTGACCTTTAGGATCCTTCGGTTCCGACGGCATCTTCGTCTCCTTCATCAATTGGTCAGAGCTGGTGTAGACCTTGAGGCTACAAAAGTACAGCAGATTTAGAGAAAAGTTCCATGAGCTTCAATAGTTTCCTACAAGAATTGCATTACCAAATACTCCACAAGCAGGTCAAGAGATCATCACGTACCCTAGGTCTCCTTTGATGTGCGAGAACAAACCTCGCTTCTGCAAGGGGTACCATCTTACGGCTTCGGGCTTCGGAGGGACGCTAGAAATGGGGATAATCACCCTCCCCAAAAAGCTGCTGCGTCTACCGGTACCACTATTGCGCTCGTTGTGAACGTTAACCTCCAGATCTCCACCGGTAACAAGATCGGACATCAAAAATTCGAACTGCACATGCGAAGCTACTTGATAAAAATCCAAAGCAATTGAACTCCAGTCCAAAGCACACAACATATCGTTGCCTTCAGACATCAACAAACGCTTGAAAGCAGCTACAAGACAAAACCTGCAATTACACAGCTCAAAAGCTTCAAGAGCTCCTTTACCTTCTCATTCCAAGTCGGGTCTAAGTCCTTGGTCTTCACTTTGGTCCTCTTCCGCTGGCCATCATAGTCCAGCTGCAAGGAAAATACCAGAGAGCTACGAATATGAGCACGAAACTGCAGATTGCAGAAAGCCCTAGATGAAACTCGCAGTTGCAAAAACTCCATAGTATACAATAGCGAACTATGAAATTAAAACACCACTGCTGATCACGTCCAGCTCACACAGACGCTCACTTACTGAAAATCGACTAAACCAAATCGCCTCCAAGCTCTAAGAGCACAACAATGAAAATGAATGAACGAAACAGGTACTGCAAATTACCACACAGTAAGCGTTAGAAGAGCCTTCGCCATCTTTAGGCATCAACGCCTTCGCCGCCAACACCTCAACGACAAGTTTACGAGGCATACCCGCCATAGTCACAAGCGGAGAACTCGAGCCAGAAACAACAAATCAAATAACAGTCTGCAAGCGAATACAATCAAAGCAAAAGCCGGGGCCCAGCAAACACGCAGCAAATGCCCGCTTAAGTTTGTTTGTTGTCCAGAGCTCCCAAGTTGATCAACTTGCCAACCAATTTCTCCACGAAAACAGCAATTCCAGTTCAAATCGAGTTGCCCATTATGAAGTCGTGTACAAACTACTGAAGAAAGCGAAAATGCATAAACCACGCACGGAACATTGTTCGAAAGAATGCAAAGCCCCGCTCCTCGTCGCCCCGCAGCAAACGCTTCGCGCGCGTTCGTGTGTCCGCGCGCGCGGATGGCGAAGCTGGAGAACGGGAAGGCGTGCGACGTAACAGTGAAATAAAATCTTGCTCCGTTTCAATAAACCCACTTTAGCACTATTGGCCAGAACAAAATAAAACGGTGTTAGTTAAAAGAAATTACATAAACACACAGACACTATATAATAAATGTGATGACAACGTTTAGTTGTATCCCCCATTCTCCCGCCACAGCTCTTTACTTCTCTCTGCCCTCTGCCCCGTTGTCGACACATAACTTCCTTTGATGCCCGAGAAAAGAAAGAGATCTATTGGTAGTTGAAAAATTAAAATACGTTCCAGCCTTCTTTTACCTACAAACACACTTACATACCTACCAATGTGAAATTACCTGTCTTGGCTGGGTGACAAATGCCAGTTTTGGTTCCGATTAGCAAAAAACAAAACTGGACCCAGATCTGGATTTTGGTTCCAATTCTGGAATGAGAATACGAAGTTATGTTTTCGACACAGAGGATTCACACTTCCATTTATGCAAAGAACAGGAACCAGAACTGTGATTTCAAAAACAAAGACTAGAATCAAGCACTAGCTGGAGGTTAACCACCCATTCCAATGAAACTTGGTCTGATTTTCAGAAACAAAACCAAAATCAGGGATTTTTTTGTTTTGGGAAGATCCAGACTCGAGACCAAATTCTTGGATCCATTTGTGTGTGGAAACAGAATTGAAACTAGTATAATTCTAATTTATTTTTTTCAGAACTGCAACTGAAGGTTCTTCATAAATGTGAACAACCACCCAACATTCAAAATTTACCTCACTTCACTAAAGATGAGAACTTCCTATCTTCACACAAATAGGCTAGGGGAAGAAGAAAGGCAGGTTGATAGAAATTTTAAACCTAAGTTCATTATTGTACTTTCCTGGGTAAGCAAAATTGATTGTCTATTTGTTCGTTGGTTGTTTTCTCTTCCTTTTTGAAAAAAAAAAAAAAAACTTTCTGAACTTTGGGCAAGACACGAACTGACCTAAACAAGAATTGGATTTTGTTTTTTGTCTTTCAGGCAGGACAAAACGACGACAACGGGAAGAAGGGACGAGTGCCCGGCGTACTTGCGACGATGTGGTTTAAGACTGACGGCGCCTAATTAAAGCTCGACAAGTAATACGGACTGGCGATGGACTGAGCTAACGTACCTGCTGAAACGGAGGTTCGCTTGCGTTTTGATGGCTCGTCTGTCCTTAGGACATCCTAAGGATCTTAGAATATCTAGGGAGAGAGATAGGGAAGGAGAACTATGACCCTGGTTGTGGCGATTGGTTCTTATGATCCAGAAACCAGAACGGATAAACGCAAATGATTAGTTGGAGCTCTACCACCCATGTCAGACACAAATGTTGCTGTCCGCATCGCGACAAGATTATGCACTCGCATTGTTAGCTTATTCTTTTAACTGCCTGTTCTTCTTCATACGGGTTGTTTGACCTTTACCTACTTCTCTTCTTGTATCTAGGGTTGTACATAAGAATCGAGTTATAGAATTCAGTAGAAGATGTATATGCTTTTGTTGTACCTGTGACCATGTCTAGTGTAGCATCCTCGCACGTTTGAGGTTTTTTAAGAGCAAAGTGTGTACTTGCATATTGCTGTGCAGTGACACGATTTTGTGCAGAGAATGTCTTCCAAATCCATTTCCCAGCAAAAATTTGAAAGATTCAGAGCGTAGCTTGCACATTTGCTTCTGTTGCTGCTTTGACCAGATGACCAGACCTTACCTTCTTCATTTGAACAGCAATCTCTCCAAGCTTAAGCTTGTCAGTCCCTAAACCCTGATGATGATGATACTGCTTGGTCAATCAAGCTACATCAGCCTTTTTTTTCGTTGGTGGGCGAATTTTTGAATTATTTAGAGAAAATTTAAATTTTTTAAACCTCCAAATTTCGAGAAAAGTTCAAAAATATAAATATATATGGTTCAAGTAGGTAGCCCAAAATGTATATGGGAGCGTAATTTTTCCCTTTCATATTTTGTTAATAGCCAAATTTGGCTAAATTAGCTTGTGGATGATTGCTACCTCAGCTACACAACAAAAAGCTTGACAAGTAATTCGGGCTCACAATGAACTGGGATGTGACATGGGTATTTCCTTTGGAAAATAAATTTTTAAATTTCTAATTTGAAAAGAAACTTTGTGGTTTGAAATTTTTAGAGTGGCATGGAGAATCAAGAAAGATGGACATTTTGATTTCTTCTGATTAAGTGGCATTGCATAGCAATAAGGATTTTTACTCTTTTGCTGCACTATACACATATGAGGCACTTCCCATGGAAATGAAGGTTTTTTTTCTTTAAACCACGGAGTGCGAAGGACCCAGTGAAAAGCTATGGAATCTCTCAAGTTGGGCAGTTTGGTAGTTATTGTTATCTCACATGTGAACGCTACTCCGTCACTAGATTCTAGAAATAAGTGATTCGGCAGCCTACTTGTGTGACCTGACCCTTAGGCTGCTGCTTAGTTCCGTTATGCAATTAGCGGCGGTAGTTAATGAGCTTCTGCTTCATTCATCTCTCCATTACTGCAGCCTTGTACTACCACCCAGCTATCCCCCACCCTCTATTCCACCCGTTTGTACACGCTTTTGCTTCTTCATATACATAGTACAACAACACAACTCACAAGTGCAGATCCTACACTCACTCTTTTTCAAACTTTTACACTAGTTCAAAACTCGGATTAATTTTACATGCCTTTAAAACTCCAAGTCCCCAGAAAGAAATTAATTAATAATAAGTAGTCTCCCCTCTTTCCCCCTTACTTGAGTACTCTTTTACCAAGTAACCAAGTCCCCTTTACTCTTCTTCTTTGTCTTCTTCACCCTATACAGTAGTTCCAGTGTTTTTTTTTTCAATTTTGTGATGTAGTTGAATTGATGATCATCCATAAGATGATTGAGCCAAATTTGATTACATACTAGATATGAAAGTTTTTTTTTTTTTAATTTAACCAAATGCCTAGTATTCTTGGCTACTTACTGGAAGTTATCATCAAAATCTGGCGATTTGAAAAAAAGATCTTCGAAATCTGGCGAATTTGGACCTTTTTTTCCATGAAAAACCCTTTGAATAGTTTGAAATCGTATTCTTCAGGTCGAAATTTGGCGAATTTTCGCCCAAAAGAAAAACTGCATAGAACACTGGCAGCTTCCACACTAATTGTATTATGTTCAGAAATATAGAAAAAAATTTAAATTGTGGAAGAAAATATTGAAGCTTCAAGGATATTCTATTTGTCAACATGAAATTTCAAATTAATTAATTGTTTAACAAACTTGTGTCAAAGTCGCTAATGTACTGAGCAAACAACCCCCTTTCTATTTCTGTGTGCTTTGAGGGATCTCCCCCAACAGAAGAAAGCCAGGGGAGCTCCCCCAATTTAATATGTTCTCACGTTCCCATGGAAATATTTCTTTTCTATGAAATGAGAAAGAACGGAGGAAATAAAAACAGAGTTGTTTCCACAAGGGGAGGTTCCTGTACTCCTGTGTTCTCCTGAGGTTCGGGAACACTCTCATGCTCACATCCTTGAGTGACCCTCCCTCAGGAGAACACACTCATCCGGGAACCTCCCCTACAACACTACTCCAATTCCACTTTGAGCTTTATGCAGTCCATGACAAAATTGTTTCATTCTTCAAACTCTAAAATTCAAAACCTCAATACGTACCACCAGTTTATAATGGGGGATAATAGTCCATGTTGAAAACCATGACAAACCATTTTGAAAGAAAAGAAATGGCATGCAATCAACGAGAAACCTCAAGGTGTTTTTTTTTTCCTTTCGGGTTTTAAGAGAGGGGTGGAGTATTTTTGTATTTTTTCCTGTTCCCAGTGTGTTCCCATCAAAATTCCCATTTTGTTCCTTTAGATGTTCCCAATAGCGCTTCGGTTTTTATCCCATATTTGATTGGCTGTGGTTCAACTTCCAGATATATAAGTTGTACAAAAGCATGCTTCTACTTTAGGGAGGGAAGTAGACTAGGCTTGTATGGGGGGAAGTGCCCCCTATGTTCCAAAAATATTGGCAGTGGACCAATCAAATGGCTCCTACTCCGAAACATAAAAATAAAAAATGCGGGCACACTCCATCACTAATTAATAGAAGCATGAATAAGTAACCCCAGTTTATATGCATTGCTCATACTTGTCTGTGGTTTTTCTGGAAGTTGCTTGCGTTCCCTGCAAGCTATTAAGTCCTCCTCCTCTTGCTCAGTCACATTCCAATTTTCCCAACCCCAGACACCCTCGCTAAACATTCCTCCCCTCTACCCCCAATCCAACTTGTTTTTGAGCTGTAGGCGTTCCTTGAAAGTCATCCTTACAGGGCTCTTCTGATTCAAACTTCAGTTGTGTATGATGTCTAACAATTTTGCAGGACCTCCAAATTTTAGATGATCCTATCCTAGCATGTAGGGTCATGACTTTCCAAGTAGACAATGATTCAAAGAAAATCATTGTCCAATTGCGAAACTAAATGTGTGTTGATAGGTACGAAACAAACCAAACCTATCAAGTTCACCAAACAAAACGCATTTGACTCTGTGGGAGCTGTGATTTTTGAGCCTTGGACTCCAAACCTGCAAATGGTGTTCACTTATTAACAACGACAAAGATGTAGCAGGAGCATTATATCAGGCCCAGAACGATATTTTCCAACAATCTTTGTTGCCTACTGACATTTTAAAGACTTACTTACAGGTAACAAATGAACCTGAGCTTCGAGGAAGTTCTTTGAATTCGATGGTTGAAATACAATTGATGAATAAACAAAGATTCAGTCCATCCAAGCTAAAGTAATGATAATTTGCGCACTTTATAAATTGAGTTGAGTCCCATCGAGGTGCCTAACTAAGAGTTAATACGTTAACATCTGAAATTTCAATACCCATTAGCAGAAAAGGGCTACGGCTACTTCAAAGCCACAACCAAAATGGCCTTCCAGCATCCTGTCACTTGATATCTAGCAAATCGGCCGCTATTCCAAGGATGAAGTTGTAATTTAAATTGTCCATCTTCAGCTTGTTTGAACATTAAAGCTTGAATTTTATACCATCCTCAAGGACAACCAGTTTAATGAAGCTGTTTTTTGTGTTTCCAAGCCTAGAAGGCCAAGAAATTTTGAGTTATCTTCATGCTTAAGAAAACACTAGATTTTTCAGGTACTCTTCAAGTCTATTTTGATAGATGAATATGGTGCATTTCAAAGTGTAGAATTCTTATGTTGATTCCAAATTTCCATGCATAGGAATTTGTGCTCCTTTGAGCTCCCTGAACTTCGAAGATGAACTTCCAACATACTTTTAAGCTTGTAAATCAAATGCTCCAAACTAGTTTAAGCTACTTCAGCTACCAAAGACCATCTACCGTAATGGCATTCCCATTCGCACTAACAATAATTATTTCTAGCTGCTGCGAAAAAATATATATATATTTTTTTACAGCCGGTGCGAAGTTGCGAATTAATCCGATAATTCTGCAACCCTATCAACGAAAAATACTAGTGATGTTGATCTAACAACTGAATTCTAATCTTTTCCATCTGATCCATCCTCCTCAAAGTCAGAACCATCTAGGTCTACATCACTTGGAACATCAAACTGATCATCCAGGCAGGCCTCCATCACACCGGCCAATGAAGCCTGCTCCATGTGCGCGAGCACCTCGATGTCCCCCTCAGGCCCTGCCGTCGTATCCTCCTCTGTTGCTTCTAGTACCAACAAACCCCTTGTCAGACATTCTAACAAGGCCTTTGCTTGGAACTCCGCTTCGTGAATCTTCCCCATCCCGCACTTCGTCCACCCTTTCCTGATCATCTGCTTGAGCCCTGCCAGCTCCTCCCAGGAACCCATCAACCAGCCTACCAAGTGGCATCTGAGCTCCTTGATCCCAAGCTGGAGCTGGATGTTATCCGGCTGCACCCCGTTGAACACCTGACATGCTACTTGCTAGCTTTGCCACAGATTGAACTTAGTGCGGAAGCGGTGCTTGAAAAGGCGCTACATAACTACATCGGCGACCTGCATCTTGCTAATGCAGTTGGCAAGAACAAAGACGAAGTGCAAAAGCGAATGATTCTCCTTTAGCCACCCTCTAAACTCCTCTGAGATATGCACCTTCCAACAATCAATGTTCCAGATGTAATGCTGAGAGGACGAAGCACGCCCCAACTCCTCACATTGTTTTGCATGCCACGGCACAATGACTTGGTCAACGAACTCCCTCATGGTCTGCTGGTTAGACCAATGGTTGGACGACATGGTCAGATGCCAACCCTTCGCCCTAGCTGCCACCGCCCCGGGGTCTTTAGGGACAACAACAATGGTTTTGCCCTGGAAGATCAGCTGAAGAGGGAGCAGATCCCCACTTGCTTTTGAGCTAACCGTGCAAGTAATCTGACGCTTATCGTCCTTTCCCAGTCTTTTGACATCTTTGACCCCCTTAACGTCATAGGTCTGATCTGAGCTTGGCCGAATGTGGAGAGCAATCTGATCAGAATTGATGACTAGCTCTTCGGGGATATCATATGTCTTCACAAGTGCAACTATCATGTAGGCCATATCATGACCCTGGGATTCCCAATCAACGGGGAGCTTACTCGTTGCTGTGGTACTCCTTCTCCAAGTCCAACCCATGTGCCTGCACACAAACTTCCTTGCAAACCTTCTTGACACGCTGAAGAATCCACTCTTTGTGCGCCTCTCAAAGAGCTCAGGGGCAACAACTGAAATAATCCCCTGAATGATTGTCTAAGCAATGGTGTTGTCCAAAGGCTGCCCCGAGTCTCGCATGCCTTTCAGAATGTCTACGATCATCTAAAAGGCCACTGGATGATCTTTGAAGATCCCCCGAGGCCCTTTGTCCTGAACAGCTAACCGTGCAAACTGCAGCTTGATAGCCTCCTCATACTTCCTCCGTAAAACAAAGCGCCCCGTCACATCCTTCTCAAACCACCCCTTCAAAGTGCTGATGGTCAAGTTGTCAAAAGGGCTGCCAACCCGGCCAGGCTTTCTGATGTGTTGAAGGGAGAACAAAGCTTCATACAAGCTCTTGGGCTGCTGCTTCACAGCTTGTTCAATGAAAGGCCACAGATTGGGGACAAACCAGTTTGTGTAACTTCCCCTCTTCTTCTTTGCAGGGGGTGGTTTTTCGCTTGCATCCACCCCCGTCTCCTCAACCGCTGCCGCATCCCCTCACTCCCCCCCATTCTGTGCTGCAGGTTGTTGTCTGGAAGCCTGAACTGAAATCAATATGGCCGAGGGCACTACAGTGCTTTTCTTTGGTCTACCAACGAGACAATTGGTAGCCAAACGGGCCTTCTCTGCCTCTTCTCTACGGGCTGCCTGTTCCTTCAACCGCTCTCCCAACTGAGTCTGGCTTCTCTGCCATTGGGCAAGCTACTCTTCTTTAGAGATGACAAAAAAAAACTTGGTGATAGTGGCCACCTTGGGCGCCATTCCCTTATTGATGCCTCATCTGTTTTGTCGTTTCCCTATGGCTCTAGTGCCATTCTTGATTTTTGAAAGGGAAGCCATTTTTCCTTATCTGTCTGAGCCACAGTGCACATAGTTCGTTGTGGCTCAGTCTTTGGGGCTTGCAATTTTGCACCTTTCCCGCCTAAATCAAGAACCTGTGTATAGTACCAGTATCTTGACCGTTCAATGAGACATGCTGGCAATGTCTGTGCACCAGATTTCGCTGCAATATCTTTGTTTGGCCCGGCTGGGCTGGCCCGCCACGATCATTGAAAATAATTTAATAACTTTGACAATTTAAAAATCAAGTATTATATATATATATATATATAGTATTGTGTCAAGAAGTGGGAAGGAGTGGGGAGTGATGAAGATGTGAGATCTTGGTTGATAAGGGGCTGGACATATATATCATGAGGGGTTGAGGTAAGGTGAAGGGGCTTCTACATCACAAAGAGGTGAACTTTCAAGGTACACCCAACCAAGCAACACGATTGGGATGGAGGTGGACACATCGTAAGTTGTTGATAGTGACTACTCAAGGAAAACATTTTATAACTATGGACAAATAGGTTAAAGACATGAAAAATCCATTTTCATGGTTCAAAGTTGGTGCAAAAGTACTTTTGATTAAGTATTCATTGCAACAAACATTTTGGAATCTCAATGAAAGGAAAAATCTTGAACTATTAAACAAATAAATAATTGGTAGATAATTGAAATTTTGTTATTCTATTTAACACAACATGTACTAAAAAATATAAAGGGATATATAAATTCTACAAAAAAATATACAAGGCCCAAAAGAAAGTGCATGGTCAAATAGAGTTGAAATGCAGGGTTTTGGATTCAATGCCAAAGATTTTCACTCCAACAATGAATCTCAAGCTAGCATAATGCATCTCTAGTGAAGAGTTGCATGTTGTCCCCAAATCCATGGCAAGGGGTCAAATGGAATAGTCTTGGAATTTCATAACTTTTTCTAGGAAATAATAGGATAAGACTTGCAAAATGGTTAATGCAACACTTGAAGTGGGTCACTTCCCCTAGGTGATGAACAAAAGTCTGATAACATTATTTTTTAAAGCTTGAAACAAAGAAAATATCAATAATTGGAGACCAATTACTCTTTAAACATGGCTTATAAATTTCATGTTAAAGCTTTGCTAGTAAGGCTCCAATCAATGTTCATGGAAGTGGTGGACATGAATTAGGTTGCCTTCCTATTACACTAATACATTTTGGATAATGTGTTTATTGTCCATGAAACCGTGGATTGGGCCAAACACACCAACTAATCAATGGTACTTTTAAAATTAGACTTTGACAAGGCTTATGACAAAGTAATTTGAGAATTTTTATTCCTTGTTTTAGAAAGGATGGAAATGGATTGCAAAGTCACCAGATGGTTCAAGTGTTATTTAATAATGCAAAAACATATATTTGTCTCAATGGAAACAACACCAAAACTTTCAAGCTTGATTGGGGAATTAGGTAAGGCTACTAGTTGGCACCTTAATTATTCATCTTGGTTGTAAAAGTGTTCAACTTCATGGTCAAGGAGGCAATAAGGTTAGGGGATGTAAGAAGTAAGAAACAAAAAACAATATTTAAATACATTAATGACATAACATTGTCAATTAGAAGCGAAAAAAATAACATGTAGAATGTTATCAATTTATTGGAGTTGTTCTTGCACATTAGTGGGCTTGAACTAAATTGCATGGATAAGTCCATAACTTGTTAATGTCATACAACAAACAAAGAACTACCTAATTGGGTTGTAAAGATAAATAGAAATGGGCTAGGGATGTGAGTAATTAAAGTTATTGGGTGTTATGTTTGGCTTGGACCTGGATGTTAATAATGGTGATAATTTTTGAATGAAAAAACTACAAAAAAACATCCAGAATTTAAATTTTTTCCATACACCTTTAACAATAAAAAGTAATGATCATCCATTTGATTTTAGCTTTTATATTGTGGTTTTTCATTATAGTATGGGGAGGATCAACAAAACTATCAAAAAATGTAAAACACAGTTAACAAACTTTTAATGGTCAATACGAAGCACCACATTCGAGCTAAGGTCAACTAGGTAGACGACTGTGTTTAAAAGGCAATAGGTGATTTGGGACTAATAAACCCAAAAGATGCGTTCATGACATTAATGTGTAAATGGGTGCTACTAGCCATGAAATCTAGTGATTATAGCTTTAAAATTATACTAAAGTACAAGTTAATTAAGTGTAAACCATCTTGACATGGGAGTTGGCTATTATATCTTCATTAGGTCATGGTTAAAGGTTAGATGTTGCACCAAGATTTAAAATCTGGGGGCACATCATGCAAGCTCGGAAAAGAATGGTGGGGCAATTCAAGTCCAACTTCCCTTGGTTTTTGAATCCATACAAAATATCAAATTATGGTGAAGGCCACTTTTAGGGGGGTTAAATTTTTAAAATTCATCCAGAGAGCTCAAGTTCTACACAAGGAGGGGTTAAAAATGTTAAGTCCAATGATCTATGGCAAACATAGGACAATAGATTCTACACATGGGAGGAGGCCAAAACCAAGTTTAACATGGTGGAAGGGGAAGAATGCATTTGGGAGAGAATTGTTGAGAAAATTCCTACAATATGGACAAGAAAGCTTATTTCCCCTACTAGACAAACCAAGAGTGGATAATGGCTTGGAGTTTATCAAAAAAATATTGCACCCCAACTAGTGGTATTTTGTGCTTTTAGAAACTTCCAACCTCCCCTAAATGTAAGTGGGTTTACTAGGATAATGTTACCCAAGGAATGTCATGCCTTTGAAGTAAGCACCCACTCAAGGTTCTTGCCGCCACAACACAACCAAATGCAATTTTATGGAACCTTTAAAAGGATAAGAATTTGTACCAAACCAAAAAGAGGGGAAATAACAAAATGTTCTATGGACCTTTTGAAAAACTCAAATTCAACCTTTTTGTATGGAAATGGGCTAGCTAGGAAAAGCTAACAAGGTACATGGAAGGAAAAATGCTTAAACCTATTAAAAAATTTGTCTGCAACATTCCCGAGTTGTGAAAACGTGACATTCCATCAAACTTCCAAATGCAATGGAGGATATTTGGATGATATGTTATGCTCAAAAGGAGTTTGGTTCCTTGTGGTCATTATGGCATCAAACTCTAACAATTAATTCATGGAGAACCAAAATAAACTAGCATGTGCAAATGGACTACTTAGTTTGTGAGTTTGGAATACTTGAAACAACTTTGCATAGGTTCTAACAATGTGTAAAGGTGAAAATGGCATCGGAAATCGCCTTTACCTTCTTGTTTCATCTTATCTCACCTCCTAATACTAATTGTAGGTGGAAGGTTTTTGATATTAAATAATTTTTGTTCAATAAAAAGGTATTTCATAATTTTAAAAAGTTTGACTACCTTTAGTCCCTACTGAAGGGTAATACCTTTTAGTACATCTAGATTGATCATAATGATCTGGTCTTTATTAATGCTAGGTGGCATAGAAAATAGATTGAAATAATTATTTAGGAAGGTCTCCTTGAATATAAAATGGACGCTTAAAATGACAACATACCATGAAGATGGTTAAGATACATCTGAAAGATGAAAGTAAAATCTTGGAAAGCTTTGACAAGGCGTGGTTGTTAAACACAAAATTAATGCATCCTTAACATCTTACCTTGAATCACTCCCCCTTGCCCCTTGAAGAACATCCAAAAGGTGTCACAATTAGGTAATCACCCCTCTACTACTTATAGGTATTCACTTTGGATTAAATATTCATTTCACTACCCCAAATAAGCTTTTTAATCCTAAGACCCCTTGTTTAATACAATAACACCATTGTAACAAAACCTACAAGGAGAAGACGTTGCAACCAAGTCACATGAATCATCTCCTCCTTTATCACCTACCTAAGATAACATAACCAACATAAAGTAAAGGTATGGCCTTTTGTCAAGCAAATCTTCCATTCCTGCCTTGTAATTTATGTTTTACCTTTCTTTTATTTGATCTAGAGGCAGCCTCTTTCTTTGTTCCCAACCCCTTTCCTGTTACTCATACTATAACTAATTATAATCCTTCACAATTGGATCACACAAAAACACACAACATTCATTAAATGAACAAGGTTTTTTTCAAATCAATCTTTCACACATCAAAAGAAAAGGAAGGTAATTACATCAGAGTCTTTAGTTCCCAAGTGTTAATTTCCTACTCCAACCAAGTTTCTACCCATGCCTTACCAAATCCCCTCCCTTTTCTATGAATAAATTTACCTTCCCCCCTTTTCTAATCCTTTTGTTTTTTAATTTTCAGCAACCTTGACAACCCATACCTATTCAAGCTCTTTGTGACAACTATTGTTCTTCCCCACTTTCCCTTGTTCTAACACAAGAGGGCAAACCTTCCTTTTCATTCTTAAATCATACACCTTTTTTTTTTCCCACCCTCCTTTTCTATTCCTATTTTACTTGGTTTAGCACTAGTTCTTTATACCTTTTATTCCATTTGCCCTTGAGTGGAACTATTCCTAGAGCCCTCCCTTGAGTAGTCACTATCAACAACTTACGATGTGTCCACCTCCATCCCAATCGTGTTGCTTGGTTGGGTGTACCTTGAAAGTTCACCTCTTTGTGATGTAGAAGCCCCTTCACCTTACCTCAACCCCTCATGATATATATGTCCAGCCCCTTATCAACCAAGATCTCACATCTTCATCACTCCCCACTCCTTCCCACTTCTTGACACAATACTATATATATATATATATATATATATAATACTTGATTTTTAAATTGTCAAAGTTATTAAATTATTTTCAATGATCGTGGCGGGCCAGCCCAGCCGGGCCAAACAAAGATATTGCAGCGAAATCTGGTGCACAGACATTGCCAGCATGTCTCATTGAACGGTCAAGATACTGGTACTATACACAGGTTCTTGATTTAGGCGGGAAAGGTGCAAAATTGCAAGCCCCAAAGACTGAGCCACAACGAACTATGTGCACTGTGGCTCAGACAGATAAGGAAAAATGGCTTCCCTTTCAAAAATCAAGAATGGCACTAGAGCCATAGGGAAACGACAAAACAGATGAGGCATCAATAAGGGAATGGCGCCCAAGGTGGCCACTATCACCAAGTTTTTTTTTGTCATCTCTAAAGAAGAGTAGCTTGCCCAATGGCAGAGAAGCCAGACTCAGTTGGGAGAGCGGTTGAAGGAACAGGCAGCCCGTAGAGAAGAGGCAGAGAAGGCCCGTTTGGCTACCAATTGTCTCGTTGGTAGACCAAAGAAAAGCACTGTAGTGCCCTCGGCCATATTGATTTCAGTTCAGGCTTCCAGACAACAACCTGCAGCACAGAATGGGGGGGAGTGAGGGGATGCGGCAGCGGTTGAGGAGACGGGGGTGGATGCAAGCGAAAAACCACCCCCTGCAAAGAAGAAGAGGGGAAGTTACACAAACTGGTTTGTCCCCAATCTGTGGCCTTTCATTGAACAAGCTGTGAAGCAGCAGCCCAAGAGCTTGTATGAAGCTTTGTTCTCCCTTCAACACATCAGAAAGCCTGGCCGGGTTGGCAGCCCTTTTGACAACTTGACCATCAGCACTTTGAAGGGGTGGTTTGAGAAGGATGTGACGGGGCGCTTTGTTTTACGGAGGAAGTATGAGGAGGCTATCAAGCTGCAGTTTGCACGGTTAGCTGTTCAGGACAAAGGGCCTCGGGGGATCTTCAAAGATCATCCAGTGGCCTTTTAGATGATCGTAGACATTCTGAAAGGCATGCGAGACTCGGGGCAGCCTTTGGACAACACCATTGCTTAGACAATCATTCAGGGGATTATTTCAGTTGTTGCCCCTGAGCTCTTTGAGAGGCGCACAAAGAGTGGATTCTTCAGCGTGTCAAGAAGGTTTGCAAGGAAGTTTGTGTGCAGGCACATGGGTTGGACTTGGAGAAGGAGTACCACAGCAACGAGTAAGCTCCCCGTTGATTGGGAATCCCAGGGTCATGATATGGCCTACATGATAGTTGCACTTGTGAAGACATATGATATCCCCGAAGAGCTAGTCATCAATTCTGATCAGATTGCTCTCCACATTCGGCCAAGCTCAGATCAGACCTATGACGTTAAGGGGGTCAAAGATGTCAAAAGACTGGGAAAGGACGATAAGCGTCAGATTACTTGCACGGTTAGCTCAAAAGCAAGTGGGGATCTGCTCCCTCTTCAGCTGATCTTCCAGGGCAAAACCATTGTTGTTGTCCCTAAAGACCCCGGGGCGGTGGCAGCTAGGGCGAAGGGTTGGCATCTGACCATGTCGTCCAACCATTGGTCTAACCAGCAGACCATGAGGGAGTTCGTTGACCAAGTCATTGTGCCGTGGCATGCAAAACAATGTGAGGAGTTGGGGCGTGCTTCGTCCTCTCAGCATTACATCTGGAACATTGATTGTTGGAAGGTGCATATCTCAGAGGAGTTTAGAGGGTGGCTAAAGGAGAATCATTCGCTTTTGCACTTCGTCTTTGTTCTTGCCAACTGCATTAGCAAGATGCAGGTCGCCGATGTAGTTATGTAGCGCCTTTTCAAGCACCGCTTCCGCACTAAGTTCAATCTGTGGCAAAGCTAGCAAGTAGCATGTCAGGTGTTCAACGGGGTGCAGCCGGATAACATCCAGCTCCAGCTTGGGATCAAGGAGCTCAGATGCCACTTGGTAGGCTGGTTGATGGGTTCCTGGGAGGAGCTGGCAGGGCTCAAGCAGATGATCAGGAAAGGGTGGACGAAGTGCGGGATGGGGAAGATTCACGAAGCGGAGTTCCAAGCAAAGGCCTTGTTAGAATGTCTGACAAGGGGTTTGTTGGTACTAGAAGCAACAGAGGAGGATACGACGGCAGGGCCTGAGGGGGACATCGAGGTGCTCGCGCACATGGAGCAGGCTTCATTGGCCGGTGTGATGGAGGCCTGCCTGGATGATCAGTTTGATGTTCCAAGTGATGTAGACCTAGATGGTTCTGACTTTGAGGAGGATGGATCAGATGGAAAAGATTAGAATTCAGTTGTTAGATCAACATCACTAGTATTTTTCGTTGATAGGGTTGCAGAATTATCGGATTAATTCGCAACTTCGCACCGGCTGTAAAAAAATATATATATATTTTTTCGCAGCAGCTAGAAATAATTATTGTTAGTGCGAATGGGAATGCCACTACGGTATTACAAAAGCCCTATTTAAATGTCGTTTGACTCTCTCCTTACCTTCCTTGTAAGTAATTTTTTGTGCTTTTCAATAACTTTTGTTCAAAACATCTTTCACAAAGAAACATTATTTCGTTCACCTTCAGTAAAGGCATATTTATTTCACAGAGTCAAAAGAAAAATTCAAGATGTAGGAGGAAATTCCTTTGATCATAAATTAAGGATTCATTTTAGTTTTCTCCTATGCCCTGGGGGGGGGGGGGGGGGGGGCAATACTTGAAAAAATGTAGAGAATATGCGAGTGAAAATATAAGGTGCAATATGTTGGTTGTCGGGTAAAAAATGTAAAATAATTAGTTCAAAAACAAGGTTATGTAAATTTTGAAAATAAAATTATAATCAATATAGGGTACTTGTAAATATTTAATATTAGATTTTTTAAAATAAAAAACAATAACATGTGCATTAGAAATTTAAAATATTAATTGTTAGTAGGTTTAATTATTGTGAAATAATATTTTGATTAATTCTATAAAATGATTATAGGGTCAATAAGTTAGTTTAGATTTGGGTTTATAACATTTAACTAAACATGGAAAATAATGTTTAGAAATTTAAGCATGACATTTTGGGTTTTTGATTTTATGGAACTATAAGCAAGTGGTCAAATCTTCTCACAACAATAACCTAATTTGTTATTTTTGAAGTTTCAAGCCCAAAATTTTGCATTTTCTTTCTATGTCAAAATGGTTGGAAGGATCTTTGGATTTAGGGTTTCAAGTAGCATGGAAGCAAACTTTTCTAACTCCAAATTTTCTTAAACTAAAAGTTTAAATTAATATAGGACAATGAAATTGGACGTCAAAAAAGATTATAAACAAATATAGGGTGGCTAAAATATGTGCATATTAAAAAGTTAGAGAAAAATAGGGTGGGAAAAAATATAACTTGAAAATCTAATACTCAAAAATAGTTGTTTGATGCATGTAGGTTATACAAATAACATTAACTGTCCCCCTGGGCTCCTATTTTTTCCTCCACCAAATGCTCATTGCATTTTTGTTGTTGTTTGTCGTTTCTTTTGCCCAAACCAAGCATTGAAACCCTAACTTTTGAAAACTTTTCAAATAATTTTGTTGTGTCACTTGTTGATATGTTCCCTTTCTTTGCATACACTTATGTAATTGGCTTTTCTTTTGACCCAAGAATACCTCTAACCCACTTATATATCTAAAATTTATGTTGTTACAATGTTGGCTGGCTCTTTGATCCAAAGGAACCTTTAGGTTCTAATATATTTCAAATAAACTTAGAGCCTCACCTAGAGGTTCCAATTAAAGTTTTAGATACATTAGGTTAAGGTTCATGAAATGCCTATAAAAAACAACCGATTATTGGGTATAGAAGTTTTAACCTTTCATAGTTTAAAGAGAAGGCTGTCAAGGTTGCAGTTAGATTTTAGAGTGAGTAATGATAACAAAAAAAAGTTAAAAAAAAGAATAACAACATGATTGAACACTAGGATTTTTCAATCCAAAATTGCTTGTCGATCACAATACAACCTAACACAAATTGCAAACGACTTGCAAAATGGCTTAACATTCATTGACACACTCAACAATTTAAAAAATCTAATCCTAATCAATTGCCATTGTTGTCATTATAATTGAGTATTCTTACAACAAGTGGGATACATATCCCATAGTGATTGCAACTCCATCCAAATCCAAATCCATATCCATTTTCCAAACTTTCCTACCATGGCTTAAGAAACTAATTCTAGGATGAAACAACATGGCATTTTCTTACTTGGGTAGATAGGTTTTTCACTTTTGGAAATGGAAACCAGAAATCAATGTCACATCTGAAACAATTTCTCCGTAACATATTGGTGCAAGAAAGAAGGGCAGATAGGGCTATCATTTTTGAAAATAGAAATAAAAAATCTAATGTCGAAGAATCTGAGTAACCTTCATATTTTTGGGAATTACTATCAATGTCTTCATATAGATGTGAATGGACCCAAGTCATAACAGTGTCCAGTGGATGATGCGCTGGTGGGTGATGGTTCACCCTGGTCAGCAGGTTTTTTCCAACACCCAAACCATCTGGTAAGAACTTTTTGAAAAAGATTCATACCAGTACCAGATGGTATGCTCAAAAGTTGATACCTGCCCAATGCTGGTTTTTCTCAAGACATTTTCATACATAGTGATCAACCAGGGAAGGAAGCAGAACTGAAGAAACAATCCTTCATGGGAAGTATATCGTCTTGTATTACTCATCCCCAGACCAAAATTAGGTCCAAACTAATTCTCAGACAAACCCTTTTCTTGTGAAATTGCAAGTGTGCTTCAGTTGTTCTGACTTGATTAAAATGCCTTTCAGAAAATTCAAAATGTACTAATGTAAGACCGATTGTATTTGGCTTTGCAATACTAGCTCCATAACCTATCAATAAAACAAATCGCATAGAGATCTTCACCAACCCTCTGTTTGTGTTGATTAGAGTTTTTATATGAAAATGGTCAGAATTGAAAAGCCTTGTGTATTGAGTTTTATTAATGAATTTTCACTTGTTGTAGTAGTGAAAAGTTTTAGAGACATCATAGTTCAGGAATCTCTTCCAGGTGACACCAGGTGACAAACACACTCTGCTTTCACTTCTTTGACTGTCTTGGTGCATGAAAAAAGTGATGTGGAAGTCATGGATACCTATTGCAAGAACTTTGATTTCCAAACCCTGGAGACACCATCCAAAGTTCATCATCTCTAACACCTTCCAACAAATACTTCTCTATCTTCTTGTTGACGTAGAATATGAGGTAAGTAAGAGTTTGATCAGTCATTGGGATCGGCGTCCAACAATTGTGATAAATTCATGCTCTAATATTGGAAGGACAAAAAACATGGAGAAAACAGAAGCACCATGTTTGGTGAATCTCTTCCTAGAGGACAATCCAAGTAATCTCCATGGCACATCTTACAGAATATGTCGCTCTATCTCTCAACTGGTATGACAAAATGCTTGGAAGTAAGTTTGTTCATTTGTCCTCTGGTTGCAGAAACTCTAGACTAAGTGGAATGTTGGAAAACAAAATCATTTCATATTTTGCAGTTGAAGATGAAATGATTTGTGGACCAACTTCTTTTCTCAAAATCTCTCAGTTGAATGCACCACAACTTGCCACCCCACCATATATCCTGATACAGCACAGCCCCAGTTTTATGCCATTAGTGATGCACAAGACTGATGAATGGAGAAAAAGTATCAATGCAATTGCAGAGTATTGACACAATGTGAGACAATGGACCTGGAAGTCCAAGTGCAAGAGCAAATGGTGAAACCTGATCCCCAACAAGGAGAGTGCACTCGCTTGTCTCCTTCAATAAGCTCACTGTACTGAAAGTAAAGCTCCCTCTGCACCTGCATTCGTCATCTGACAATCCCTATTCACATCACATTTTCCATAGAGTTAACATAGAAAGCTACCTTGAAATTTGCTGCCAATATTCAACTGTTGTGCTCTTGATGTTCATAATACGAAATGCTGATAATATTTCTGGTTGCACAATGCAAAAATAGGGAACATTTAGACCTCAAAGCATTTAGATCCCTGCAAATGTCACAGCACACATCCATCAGAAAGACAATGAGATTGAAGATGAAGCTGGAAGTAAACCATCATATGCAGCTCAGGATTTGAGGTGAATGTTCTACCCCTTGTCCAAAAAATCATAACATCCGATGCTGGCTCACCACTCTTATCAGCAAGTCCTCCATAGCCAACTGCACATTGTAAACCCACAAGCATACTCTCCTCTCCAGATGTTTCTCAGAATTCTAAATTTACACCCGCAAATTTTAGAGCATCCGCACAAACACCGAGCCGTAAGCCCTCCATGAATAGGTACCGACAATAGCACGACTAGGGTTAGGAGCAGGAGCCATAACCAAGAACAAGACGGCAAGACTGGCTGGAGGTATCCAGATGTCTCTCACTCTAAAGCGCGACCAGAGCATCCACACAAACACCGAACCCTAAGCCCTGTAAGAATAGGTACTGACAATAGCACGATTAGGCTTAGGAGCAGGAGCCATAACCAAGAACAAGACGGAAATACTGGCGGGATGTATGATCGGTTCAACAAACTTCGTTTGATTGCAAACAAAGATTTTCTTGTACATTTTCCCTCAATGTATTTTCCCTGGTTCTCGACAATCATCTACAGAATCAACTCAAGAATCTGGGTTCCGAGTTTTCGAAGTGGTAGTTGGAGAAGCAGTTTCGTATTTGGCAGCAGCAGCAGCAGCAGAATGCTACACATGTCAAAAGATGGTCACAGATTTAGAGAATCAAATGTGCGACTAACGACGAGAAGCTGGTTGCACACACGAATGCGACAAAAATCACAGCAATAATTTCATCTTACACCTAATTATTGTTGTGATTCATTGGATTATCACGAAAGGGCCGGATTTGGAGATTCCTCACAAAATCGACGAATTGTGGTTCCCACTTTTCTGCATTAGAAGTTGCTAAATTGAGATTGCAATTTCTGGTTATTCCCCGAAGTGGCGGTAATATTTTCTAGCGTGAGCAACAAATTCGATTGGGGCAGGAAAAGGAAATTATGTAGCACGTAATCGATTAGCTGTATTGGACGCATTTGGTGGGTTCTCGCCAAAAGAACCTGAAGTTTGTCCCCGTCCCTACGAGGACTCTTGAGACGTGACTTCTTCCCTATAGTGATGGGGGATGGGAGGAGATTTGTCGCTTAGGTTGAATTTCAATCAAAACCTAATAGAAAAAACGCAGGATGTTTGTCATCAAACATCAAAAGCTCTAACTTTTTGCCTGCAAGTTGGGACAACCGTTACTTTCGGACACTTTCGTGTCGTTTGCTGCAAATTTTGCGTGTTCAATTCAACTCACGAAAGGTTTCCTTTGGGGCTGGAGTGAATTAGCAGCCACCAATGCACCAGTTGCGGATGAGCCCGTTGAGGCCGTTTTCCGGATGAACGAAAATCCCATCCTCCCTGCCCGGATTTTTTTTTTTTTTTTCCACCTCTTCTCTACCCCAAAATTTTCCCCCGTCCTACCTAACACCTACCTCCCCCCTCCTACCTACCACCTACCAACCCCTCCCCCCTCACTCTATCGCCAGAGCTCCTGGCTCCAGAGACGTTGAGCGTGAGTGAGCTTGGAGCTTGGAGCGGGAACGAGCTTGGAGCTTGGAACGAGCTTGGAGCTTGGAGCGGTTGGAGCCGGACCCATGTAGGACCCAGGTAAACATTTTAAAAAAATCACAATGTTCATTTTTTTTTACCCAGGTAAGCGTTTTGTTGCAACGCAAGCTCCGAAGCTTGCTGTAGCGTTGCAGCAAGCTCCAAGTTTTGGAACTTCTCTGGAGCTTGCTTGGAGCTTGCTCAGAGCTGCGCTGGCAGCGCAGCTCCATTCCGAACTCCGAACTCGGAGCTTGCAACGCAGCTCCATTCGGAGCTTGGCGTTGCACTTGCAGCGCAGCTCCACGAAACCCTAAACCCTCCTCGAACAACTTGGCACTACAGTGCTCGGAGCTGCGCTGCAACGCTCAGAGCTGCACTGAGCTCGGCGCTGAGCTCGGAGCTCCATGAATAGCGCAGCAGCGCCTTGTTTTTTTTTTCTTACTGCGCTGCGTTGTAGCATTGCAGCGCTTTTTTTTCTTTTTTCTTGTTGTTGCGCTACAGAGCTGCCGTCACCTTCCTATATGGCGACGATTTTTTTTTTTGCTTTATTGTTGCTTATGCTTTAGTTCATTAGAATTAACAATTGGTAATAACTAGTGGTTTAGGGTTGGAGGTTGTAATGGGTAGGAGAAGAAGACTAAAGAAAAGCAATGGTGGGGAGTTGGAAATCAATAGGCAAAGTTTAGTTGCGTCGGATGAGGCAATTCTTTTGCCAAGTGTTGCTATTTCAGATGAAGCGATTCTTCTTCCATATGTTGTTGCATCAAATGCGGGAGGTGCCCAACAAAATGTTATTACATCAGATGCGGGAGGTGCCCAGCAAATTGTTAGTACATCAGATGCGGGAGGTGCCCAGCAAAATGTTGCTAAGCGTAATATTGGTACATCAAATGAAGCAGTTGATGAACGAAGTGTTGCTGCATTAGATCGGGAAATTGGTGAGCATAATTGTGCTCTATCACAATTGAAACACAAGGATAACATTGGTATAGATTGTTTTAGAATTCGTGGACATTAGAAGATAGGACATTAGATTAATTACAAATTAATAAAATTGTACAAATTTCTCGAAATTTAATTGCATCCGCACCTTCCATTTGTTGGAAGGTGTTGGAATTTTTTTGTCAAATTGTTTTTACTCCAACACCTTAGAACAATTCATGTTTATAGGAGTAGTATGTAATTTTGTGATTTGATGTTTTGCAATACCTGCATTTTGTTTATTGAACTTTCATTTTTTGGGTTTAGGTCCGGAACTGGAAACTAAGCAAGCTTCTCAACCACATGCACTTATTTGTCCACCTAATCTGGTTCGGAAGGATAAGGAATGGACAAAGGTTGGGTCTAAATGGAAGTGTAAAGTCCACAATTGCATTGTCGCATATTGTGCGAAATGGTTATTAACCAAACATTTGAAAGAGGTGCACGGCTTGGTGGCAGAAAAGTCAAAACCTGGGAGGCCTTCAACTACTGCAGGAGGTCTTCGACATCAAGACCATGGCAAGATGAACGCTCGCATTTTGGGAAATGCGATGGCTGTGTAAAGGTGAAATGATCAAAAAGCTGCTAGTCGTGCTCGTGCCAAAGCAGAACGCGAGTGGAATCACTTGGTAACTCTTGCAAAACAGTGTACACCACTCCCAAAACCACCTTTGGTTAGATTTGCTTTAGAGCAATTGTTGAAGGTGTTGGGCCTTAATGCTTGGGGCATGGGCAGTGTGGCACGAGATGCAATTGTACAAATGGAGAAGGTTGATTACTTATAGGGGATGATCCGATCCACTTGTTGTGCATATGCATGACAATTAAAGACGGCATGGGATGTGAAGAATTGGGAGCGAGAGTCCAGCAAAACAAGTCGAACAAAACAATTATCGGATGTTTTGGATTTTCATGAATCTAGAATGATTCATGGAAGGTAAGAAAAAATACTAAGCAATGTTTATTGTTTTTTTATTGTATTTGATCCAAGGTGTGTTACAGTTTAATTTGGTGATTTTTGGGTGTTTGTAGGGTTCAGGACCAAACAAAGGCCCAATTTGTTGCAAATGCAGTTCAAGTTGAGATGCAACGTCGCCATCTTTACATTGCTCATCATGTAGTAAAGGCTGCAAATGCAACAGTTGCATATCGAGCTAAACACGGGATTGTAGATACTGATATGGGTTAGGGTTTCATTTTATATAATTAATAAGGTTTTGTAGCCCTTTTATTTTTTGGACTACCCAATTTAAATTTTGATCCTTTGATATGTTATAGTGATCCAATGTTTTTTCTTCATTGGGTTCTCTAGTAATTTTCCATTCACCCATTTTTGTACATCTTTTATTAATATAATAGTATCGGCTACTCACACTTGTTTGATGTGTATCTGGTTAATCATATATGTCTTCTTTGTCATAATTTTGTTAGTACTTGAGATGTAAGAATCAAACCAAAGATCAAAATGAACATTATACAATACTTACATCTAAGTTAATAGGACTCACATCACCTGAAGACTTTTAAAATAATCCACACATTTTAAACATATAATACTCACATCATTTTCTATTATGAACTCCATAAGACCATTTTCTAATATGTAATACCTGCATATAACCTTAAAAATAGCCATAGGCATTTTGCATTAATTGCAATACCCACATATAAGTTCCATAATAGGCACTGGCCTTTTACATTCATTGCAACACCCGCATATGAGTCCCATAATAGCCGTTGACATTTTGCATTCCTTGCCATACCCACATAAAGGGCACAAATAATCGTTGACATTCTTCATTCGTTGCAATACTCGCATATAGTTTCCATAATAGCGGTTGGTTTTTTTAGCATCTCTTGCAATACCCACATATAGGTCCCATAATAGTTGCTAGTTTTTACATTCATTGTAAAACTTACATTTTGTCATAAGATTAATTTAGAATAATATTTAATTTAGATATATAAAAAAACATAATTTTGGTACCTAGACCACTTTTAAAATGACATTACATGTGAGTAATGCATTTAGGGTTTAGGGTTTTCACATATGCTTTCCTCCAATCACCTATGTATTATTTCAGTATGATCTTGTAAATATGTATTGCATTTTTTTGCATATAAAATTCCCCCTATAATGCACCATAGATTTATTTTATTTACTATTAATTTGTAAAAAAACTGTTAATTAATTTAGGGTTTCCCAAACTCAAAATTTGAATCATATTCCAATAGTATATACTTATAACAATTATATGGAAAAACGTGTTTTCTTTTTGATAAATTCTTTTAGTTGAAATTTAAAATGTTATAACACAAGAAGAATTAGACATTAAACTATCATAATTACTTATTAGGATTACGTGGCCTAGGCTAATATATTACCTATATGACTAGTAGGTTTACTTAATAAATTTAATCACCTTCAATACCTACATAGACCATTTAAGATATTATCTTAGAAGGCTTACATTAATTAATAAATTACATAATAGGCCTATATTAAGAAGGTAGCCTATTAGGTAATCTCTTTGAGGAAGATATAGAATGAAATTGTATTGTTTCACATATGTCTAAACCCTAAAATTTTCCCCCCAATTTAATATAAAATATTTATGATAATTAATGAATTATCAACAAAATTTGTCATATAATTAAATAATTAATAGACCATTATTTTAGATAATTTAGATGATTAATTATGAAGAATTAGATAATCATTTATTTATTTAAAATAATTAACCAATCATTTGGCTTAAATTTATTTACTTGAAAATAAAAAGTTGGATTTAATCAGATTAATTAAATTGATATTTGATTGATTAAATTTAATATATTTTTGTTTTAATAAGTTATTGGAATCATTATTTAAGATAATTATTCCATGTTATAAATTACAAGTTTAACTTTTGCATGAAATTTTTTTACACCAAAATAAGCTTGATCAAAATTGTCATTGTACTATTTGTTCCACAAATAATATAACCTCTTTTCAAATTCATGAAAAAAAGTAAGGGTTAACTAATTATTTTAGAGTGACCCCACATGCAGGTATTGCATTTAGGGTAGGATCTTCATTTAAAAAAGGCTTAAACCCCACATGCATATTTTTGGTATGACCAAAAATGCAGGTTTTGCATTTAAGGTAGGATTTTCATATAAAGAACCCTAAATCCCACATGCGTACTTTCGACGTGACCCAAAATGCAGGTATTGCATTTAGGGTAAGATCTTCGTATTAAGAAAACTTAAACCTTACAAGCGTCCTTTAGGAGTGACCCAAATTGCAGGTATTACATTTAGGGTTGGGTTATTTCAAAGTGACTTTGCATATGCATATTGTGTTTAGGGCTAGGTTTTCACTTAAGGGTATCCAAACCATTTAGATATGGTTTTTTGAAACGTGGGTATTACATTTAGGTTTGTTTTTTCATTTCAACTTAAAATACCCAGACTTATACTTACCTTTACCAACTAGAATTTTGGGGTTTCGTTGCAATACCTACACCTGTACTTACTTTTACCAACTGAATAGTTGCTGACATTCTTCATTCGTTGCAATACCCGCATATCGATCCATGGTATTCGTTGGGTTTTTATAACATTTGTTGCAATACCCGCATATAATTCCCATAATAACCGCTAGTTTTTTTTGGCATCTCTTGCAATACTCGCATATAGGTCTCATAATAGTTGTTGGTTTATTTTTGATCTCAACAAACTTTGTATTGCATTCAGGTTTGGGTTTTCACATAAAGTTTGTTTCTTACCTTTGTGTGATAACTCCAACCTAATTTTTTCAATCTCTTTGAAGAAAATATAGAATGAGATTGTATTGTTTCACATATGTCTAAACCCAAAAATTTCCCCCCAATTTAATATAAAATATTTCTGATAATTAATTTATTATCAAATAATTTAGATGAATAATTATCAAAAATCAGATTGATTAATTTGATATTTGATTAATTAACTTAAGTATATTTTTGTTTTAATAAGTTATTGAAATCACTATTTAAGATAATTATTCCATGTTATAGATTGTAAGTTCAGTTTTTTCATGAAAAATCCCTACACCAAGATAAGTTTGATCACAATTGTCATTGTATTATTTGATCCACAAACAATACAACCTCTTTTCAAATTCATGAAACGAAGTAAGAATCATGGAACTTCTAATCAACAACCTCTATACACACCTTTGTTAGCATATTAATTTGAAATTAATTAATTATTTTTGTGTGCCCCAAAATGTAGGTATTGCACTTAGGGTAGGATCTTCATATAAAGAAGCTTAAACCCTATATGCATCCTTTCGGAGTGGCCCAAATTGCAGGTATTGCATTTAAGGTAGGATTTTCGTATAAAGATGCTTAAACCCACATGTGTGTTTTTTGTGTGCCCCAAAATGCAGGTATTGCATTTAGGGTGGGATCTTCATATAAACCTTAACAAAAAGAAGATTTAGTGATATATGCCCTAAACCCAAAAAATTATATAAACTATACAAATCATATAATGCAAAATAAACAAATTTAAAAGAGCATAGGAAAAAACCTAATTTTTCCATTCTTTTTGAAGAAGGTATAAAATGTAATTGTATTATTTCACATGTGTGTAAACCCTAAAAATTTCCCCCCAAATTTAGCTTACTTTAAATTAATTATTATACATTTATGAAAAACTTATCAATTAATTTGTGTCTCAACCCTAAACCTAATGATTAAGTTAGTAGGGTATGTAATTAATAGAGTAGTTAGGTTAGTAGGGTAGGTGGTTAGTACAATAGCTTGGTTAGTGGTGTGACCCAAAATGCAAGTATTGCATTTAGGGTATGATGTTCATATAAAGATGCTTAAACCCCACATGCGTACTTTCGAAATGGCCCAAAATGTAGGTATTGCATTTAAGGTAGGATCTTTGTATAAAGAAAGCTTGAACCCCACATGTGTACTTTCGAAATGGCCCAAAATGCAGGTATTGCATTTAGGGTAGGATCTTTGTATAAAGAAAGCTTGAACCCCACATGCGTACTTTCGAAATGGCCCAAAATCCAGGTATTGCATTTAGGGTAGGGTATGTAATTAATAGGGTAGCTAGGTTAGTAGGGTAGGTGGTGAGTACAGTAGCCAGGTTAGTAGGGTAGGTGGTGAGTACAGTAGCTAGGTAGAAAAGTGAACAGGGTAGAAAAGTGAGCAGGGTAGCTATGTGTGAGGTCAGGTCCAGGGAAAAACGAGCAAGAACCAAAAAAAAAAAAGTACAATGGTCAGCAGCAAAAAGAAATGGGCTGTCATGAACCCCATCCGGCGCCGAATGAAAAAACGCAATCCATCCAGTGGACAGAACGGCCAACTGGTGCATTGGTGGCTGTTAATTCACTCTGGCCTTCCTTTGGTCCTTTTGGGTTCCGGTAGATCCAAAAGTTGTGTGTTCCGGTCTTAACTGTTGAAAGGCTTCCTTTGGCCCATTTGGGTTCCGGTATAGGTATCCAAAAGTTGTGTGTTTCGGTCTTAACTGTTGAAAGTGTTGAATCCCATTACCGCACAGGTTTATTAGTTTTGTGATTTACGCGAAGCTCTTTTTGTCACTTGGGCGGACTCGGATTTTGAGATAAAATTTAAAAATCTTTGAGAAGTTCTCGACATTTTGTTGACTGGAATTCGTCAATTTATTAGAGACTTGTTCCCTTCTCCCTGCAGGGGAACCGTTGACATTCTTTTCCACATTCATTGAGGATGACCGACGAGTTCAAAACTTAAAGACTCCGATGAGAGTTCCAACCCTTGGGTACGAAGCACTGTCGATCTACAACCTCAAAAGAAGAAGTTTTCATAGAGGAGTTTGTGAGGTTTTTTTTCCCCACTGGCTTCTTTGCTACCAGCTCCTTGTCCTGGCCGAGGAGGAGGGCTGCGCACTTCGCATGAAATCAATAGCAGAAACACCAGGATCCTTCTCACCCCTTCTTGGTCTCAGGATGTTAAAGGAAGAGATTTCTTCCCAAACGCGCCTGAAAGCTTTGATACAATCCTTGGAGTGGACGTATGGAGTCCTCTGGAAACTCTCTTCTGGTGAAAGGTAAGCCAGCGATTCCTGAGGTCCGGTTGATAGCACTCGTCTTTGCGTTTCAGCTTCGAGCTTCAACAAAGTTGTTTGTGGCTCACGTGAATTTGTCACTAAGGTCTTGGCAAGGGGGAAGAGGCATGAGAAATTAGCACTGTGCTTGCTCCTAATTCACAACTTTGTGGCTCAGGTGAATTTGTCACTAAGGTCTTGGCAAAGCGGAAGAGGCATGAGAAATTAGCACTGTGCTTGCTCCTAATTCAGGAGCTCATGCGTTTGAATTCGTGTGTTCTATTACAGGCCGGTGCTGGAGTGGGCTCACGGATGGTTCAATTCTACGAGCTTAGAGTTTGGTCCAACTCTTGCGCCGCAATTCTACTCCATCTTCAAGACCTGTAGCTTCAAGGACCCTGGCTCACAGGGGTAAGTAAAAAAGTATATTCCAGCGCAAAAGTTTGAGCAAGAAGAGGTGAAATCTTGTAGAGGTTGAAATGAGGAGGAGCAGCTTACGAACATCATGGTGTTCGCTCTTCATATCCAGAGATTGCCGTCGACCCTCAAGTGCCAGGGTCATGAGATGACTACCATGACTAAAGAATCTTGGTGATCATCTCGCTTGTGAAGAAATTAGAAACAAAGCTGGTCGTGTTTGTGCTTGCAGGTATGCAGCCTTGGCGTTGCAACGAGACTGTGGCCCTCTTTGGTGGACAAGCAGCATGCCACAAATTCCCACAGACAAGTGTAAAGCCCAGTTCTTGCAGGTGATCTCCCAAGGAAAATATGAGCCTCAATTTGCTTGCTTCACTGTACACCTTCGAATGCAACCATAGATTCTTGGCATTTTATTCAAGTGTTGATGCTTGCAAGCATTCCTTCCTTTAGTTAAATGCTGGACACAAAGCTTCGTGATTTTGATATCGAAACTTTGGTGAATCTTCTTTGTTTGAAGTTAAATCGTGTTCTTCTTTGTCTATTTCCTCTGTCACGCTTAGCGACAATATTTTCTTCTCATTTTTATGTCTGTTTGTGTTTTTTGTTGGAACTCGAACACAACCCGTTACAGGAAGCGCGTATTCAGGTAGAGTTGCCATCCCTTGGGAGCATCTTCTTGAGTCATCCATTTCGCGTCGTTGCTTGCTTGAGCCGTTTGGATTGAACCCAGTTCCTTTCGAAGACACTCGGTTCAAGCACAAAACCGGGTTTGAGCTTGTTGTATCAGAGGATTGTCTTGAAGAAACTCTAACATCTTACTCTTTGTTGACGCGGTCCAGACAATCGTTTGCATTCCAGGGCTTGGAGGTGATGGAGTCCGGTACTGCACAGAATTGGCTACGGCTTCTTTGGTAAGAGGGTGTCCTCCTAAATATTTCGATATCGTGATTTGCTGCGTCTTAGCATGTTTTGGTTGATGATCATGGTGATGATCATGGTGAGCTAGCTGGTGAACGTCACGACGCGTATCGAGTGGTGGAATACTCAATACACATCCATCATCATCATCATTCAATCGCTTCCAATTAGGAAATTTCTTCTTGTGCATGATACACGTGTAGTTTGCAAGATTTCTCTAGAACTTGTGCTCAGTCAGAGAGGATTCAAGGGGACTGGGCGGTGAGTCTAGAACTGTCGTATCCGATCACCAGAGCCGTGTCTGTTCCCTTGTTTTCAGTCCCACCACAGGTCCTTCTCCCTCGTCGTGGTCGTAAAGCATGGGCAGATTACGCACACAAAGACGCGTTCCTTCACGTGAAGTTTTCGAACAAGTGGGTCCCATCTACGCGCTGGCTTATGACATCATCGAAGACCCGCGTTGACCGACCTTTCACAACAAATTGATGTTTGAAGCTTTTGAATCCGTCTGCATCGCTTTGCACTTGAAGAACTTAATTTAGCACTAAAAGAGTTTTCTGTTTCGAGCTTGATGCTACGTCTAGTTTCGAGCTCAGAATTGCTTGAAACTGTGTGTGTGGGGGAGGGGGACTGACACACTTTGCCAATGTTGACACAGGTGCCGCAAATGGATTCGTTGATGAACAGCTTGCAGGACTATGTGTCGATGTCCGTTACACCTCACATGTTTGGGACTGTGTCTAGACCCCCAAGCTCGGACCTGGATTCGACTTCAGGACAAGGATATCCGCACTTGCACTCAGGAACATCGGTTGCACAAATGACGGCCCCTGAAGGATTACCTTTACCTGGACCTGCTCAGGCGTTTCTTCCTCCTCTCAATCTCCACAGATACACTCCAGGTGATTTCAACGAATCTTTGGCGAGCTCAGGCGCAATTTTGAGGTCAGAGGAGCCTTACTTCCAATGGACTGCACTGGGGAATCAATCCCTCTTCTTCAACGATCATGAGTTGCAGAGCGGGTTCTTCGACGACCTCGACATTGACGTTGGTGTGGACAAAACCTTGTTCACTCCGCTGGATTGTAAGGCTGAGACAAAGGCGGCGTCGTCGAACGTTGACGTGCTGAATCCTTACACATGGGATTCTAACGCGTTTGACCCCGAAGAAGTTGTGCGACAGGCAGCAGCAGGACTGCCAGAATATTACGCTCCCCCATCTCCTCTTCAGCATTCTACGCATGTCAATTCTGCGTCGTTTTTGCAGCCTGCTCAAATTGCAGAGTTGTCTAGCGCTAAGTCACTCGATTCATCACCTTCTTTGGGGACAGTTCAGAGCCTTCAAGCTGACTTACACTCTTCATCTTTTTCTCATCTTCTAGAACCGAGCCGCTCATTTGGTACTCACGAAGCTTCGGTGACGACAACGGAGCAGACAACTTCAAACACCGATGCGTTCCAACTGCGACAAACGACCCAGTGTGAGAGCTTCACACAAAACCCCGCAGCTTGGCCTTCTGCATATCAAGGCTCCAACTTAACAATGGATGTGCTCGACAACGAGCTTGCCTCATGGCCAACATCCCATTTCCGGCATAGCCAGGAATCCCTATTCCAAAAACGCGAATGCAAACCAAATCTGCGAACATGCGTGGGAGACGATCATGCTTCACCGCGACAATCGTTGTTTAGGCGATGGACAGAGAAAATAGTCCCCATTATCCAAGAAGGAACTGAACGACAGAAGCTTGCAGAGCAACAATTGGTTAAATCCAAGCTAAATCCTGCCGACAATATGAAGAGTTCCAATCCAGCTCATGACGAAGCTGCCCACATTCACAAGCTTGCAGAGAGACATCGCCGTTCCAAGTTCAACGAGAAACTGCATACTATATTCACCCTAGTTCCTGTGATCAAGAAGGTATACAATCTGCATGCATCTATCTGCATGCATCTATCTTCTGCATCTGAAAATTTCCAATGACAATCTTTTGATTGTGTGCTGCTCATGTGCTGCTTGCTCAGTGATTTACAAATACACAAACCAAGAATGACTTTGACTTTCTTCCCTTTCTTCCATCGATTACAGAAGGACAGAGTATCCATCCTCTCGCATACAATAGACTATATACGGCAGTTGAAGGCTGAAGTAGCGCAGCTCCAGGAAAAATGTGCATCTTCTGTTCGTGGTCATCAACAAGGAGGCACTACTACTACGATTGACAAAGTTCAACCTCCAGCAAATGTAACCACATCAAAACATGCTCCAAAAGAAGAAGAAAAAGAAGAAGACTTTGAAGGTGGCTTACGTCTTGGAAGCATGACAGATCTTCTCAAGGTTGCTGTTTATCCTGACAATAAAAATGACATGGTGATAAAAGTGGACACCAACAACAACCAGACACAGATGTTGATACAGATCTTAACTACCTCCAGAGATTTAGGACTGGAGGTCAGATGGTTCAATAGCAAGTTCATCGACAACCGAATGCATGTCACTTTAACTGCAACTGTATGTCCTCCATAACTCTGCCTCTCCCCTCCTCTTACATGCTTCTTTCATCAATGCAAAATTATCATTGATCAACCTGTCTCTCTCTCTCTCTCTCTCTCACATGCACACTTCTTTTGTCAATGGTAAATCATACCTGCAAGTGTTCTTCATTTCAATCTTACAATTTCTTGATTGAATCTTCACTATAGATGATGAAGATGCTTGTTGCCTTGTAAGCACTAGATCTGGGGTTTTGTATTCTTGCCTCACCATGGATTTAGCAAATATTATATGTCAAGAATTCATGAGTTGGAAAGTGGGTGGTTTGATCTCAGGCACAAGGTGAACATGAAATGATGAGCTGTGCGCAAGTGCAAGAGGCACTTCAGCAAGTTCTTGTTCCATTTGACAGCAGCCCTTCATCTACTATAACTTCTGGTGTAGAAACTTTTCAATACACATCATCTTAATTGAGTCAATCATCACAAGTCATTTCTTCTGTTTGTCAGGTATGTTGAATTTCATAGAGACCACTAGCATAGACTAAAACCCCAGTTTTGTACATGGTAGATCGCTGGACAATTAACATAGGTTAGGTGTGTGATCATATTGAGCATCTCTAGAGAGATGGTGATTAGTCCAGCATTTGAAGGTGTTTGATGATCCTATTTGAGGATTCCTGGAGAGCAGAATAGTCCAGCACTTGAAGAAGCTGTTTGCTGATCTTATTGAGGATTCCCTGGGAGCTTAATAGCACAGCATGTGAAGACAAACAAGATTTCTTGATCTTGTTTCAGGATTTCTGGATAGTGTAATAGTCCAGCATTTGATGATGAAGAAGGTTTGTTTTATCTAGTTTGAGGTTTTCCGGAGAGTGGAATATTCCAGCATTTGAAGAAGTCGCTTTGTTGATCTTGTTTGAGGATTTCCAGAGAGTGCAGTCATCCAGCATTTGAAGATCTTCATGTTAAGGATCTCCTGGAATGCAATAGTCCAGTATTTGGAGAAGGTGTTCGTTGATCTTGTTTAGGACATTCCCAGAGGCTGGATAGTCCAGTAATCTAGAAGAGTTCTAGGCATGTAGATCTGTGATTCACAGAATGTAACATATTGCTCTAATATTACTGTGTTGAGGATTGTGAATACATTCACAATTACTATCATCAAGCTATCACACATTCTTGATGTCAGAATCATGTCTACTGTCGAACAAACATTGCATCATCTCTTTGCTTTGGGCTCATGATTTTTTCATTTGCTGTCAAACTGTTAGAAAAGACTTCTACCACAATTCTACTTACCTTAATTCCATGACTTGATTTGAGTATCAAGAGTGAGTGGACATTTATTGATGATTATTGTTAGGAAGTATTTGAACCCATTTGAAAAATAAAATAAACTTTTGGAAAGACTCGGCAGCGCTTGAAAGGATGTCAGTCTTTCCAAAAGAAACTGAAGAAAAAGAAAACACGCATAGTCATCCAAGTATGTAGGGATCTTGATTGTAACAGAATTGTGTTTGGAAGCCACCACTAATACATCCAAATAACTCTGGGGTCATGTGGTGACCCAGCACCCACTAAACCCTGTATGAGTCAGTTGTGGACGAACCATATCTGTAGAACCCTATCCCAAATACCCGTCTTCCACCTCATCCTATCCAACTTGACCTCTGTTGGTACCAATGCTGAGCAACTTTTTTCTTTTCTCTTTTCTTAAGTTTTCATATGGTTTTTAATAATTCATCATTATTGTATGTCAATGTCAAATTTAATTCAAATTAGTATAAATACCATGGACATAAAAAAGCACATGTTAATTTGCATTTTCCTATCCATGTTGGTGAGTAAGGAAAAAAGTGAGATAGTTATAAAAATAAGAAATAATTATTAAGAAAGAAGTGAGGTAGGTCAGCTTGAAAAATGATGTACTTGTATTTGGAATTGTCTCTGGAATAGTTCCAAGACAATCATATAAAGGATTATGTAAAATCAAATGTCTAGATACGACCATACACAAAATTATCCAAATTCTTCCATGTACCATTTTTTTCAAATTTCTCATCACTAAAATTAACTACTTCTGTAAGCAGTTATGTAAGTAAGAAATAAGGGTTACATAAACCAGAGTCAAGCCCAGTTCCCATAAAGCTTGCCCCTGAGGGCCTTACACAGCATAAAAAACATAATAGGTTTTTTACCCAAAAAATCTTGTGATACTTGGAAAAAAACAAGGATGGGCTTTCCAAAAATATAATGCCTGTAAAGGCAAGTAAGTATTATATTTTCAAAAAGCCCTGGCATATTACACTCTGTAAGGTTACCTGAAAAATGCCCCCAAAAAAAACACATATTTTTACAGCTTATGGTGCCTCTAGGTAGGAAGGTAAATGTGGAATCTTGATGGTTGATACATAGCAAAACACTGTGATTAGCTAATGAAAATGAAAATTTGAAAATTGTTTCCTGTCGACACATGACCTATCCTGCATGGTGCACTGGTGGATGCATGTTCTCTGTGGCAGAAAGGCCCAAGTGCATTGTCTGATCAGGGGATTCCTTGCTTAACAGATGCTTGACAATTCATTGATTAACAGACTTTTGATGATGCTTTACAATTAAAAACACCAATGATGACACACTTTTGAACAACTGTTGTAAAGGCTGCTTGTCTCGTAGCAACACACTTCCAAAATCTACAGTTGGATAAAGAGCATGTGTGAAATCAACTGTCACCATTAGGTGTGCAATCCAGTTACATGACTCCCCAAACACCCCCTGCAGGTTTTTTTTTAATGTAACTGATGATCTTTAGTTTAATAAATTATTTTCTAAAGTTAAGTTGCGTAGTAGGTAGATATTCCAGGTAGAAGATAGAGAGAGAGTATGCGTAAAATGCAGCTGTCATCCTTAAGTGTGCAATCAAGTTGCATGACTCCCCAAAACCTGCTGCATGTTTATTATATGTGACTGATGGCCTTTGGTTTACCAAATCATTTTCTCAAGATCAGTCATGTGTAGTAGGTACATATTCCAAGTAAAATATATAGAGAGAGCATGTGTAGCATGCAACGGTCATCCTTAGGTGTGCAATCAAATTACATGACTCCACAAACCCCCCTGCATGTTTATTATATGTAACTGATGAGCTTTGGTTTACTAAATCATTTTCTAAAGGTCAGATGTGTAGTAGGTACATATTCCAGGCAAATAGAGAGAGAGAGAGAGAGAGAGAGAGAGAGCATGTGTAAAATGCAACTGTTCCGTGTCCAATCCAACGTTCTGACTCTCATAGAAAGAAGTTCTGTTGCACCTTTATTTTTTCCCCTTACTTCAGAAAACGTGAGCATCATCTCTTTCTTTATTTCAACTCATAGAAAGAAGTTCTGTTGGATCTTTATTTTTTCCCCTTACTTCAGAAAACATGAGCATCATCTCTTTCTTTATTTCAACATTGTGAGAAAAAGACCCAAGCTTGCTGTATGCATCTATATGCAGAGTCAGACAAACCTTTTTTGTTTTTTTTTCCTCCCATTGTAGCAGGGCCATTTGAGGTGAGCTTATTCTGTATTCTTGGAACTTCTAAAATTGGATCTGGTTTTCTCTGTATCAAGAACAAATTTGAGGCTTCAGCAGTCCAGTGATTTTCATAGGAATTCTTTTCTTGCAGACAAAGTGACAATCATCCACTGGAAGATGTAGAAAAAGTGGCCATCATCCTTAGGAAGGTTAGCCAAATCTGGCTACAAACCAAACATGAAATACCAATTTTTAGTCATCCTTTTATAGTTTTTCCTACATACTGAAAACCAAATATAAAAATCTGGTAATTTTCACTAAAATTTTGGCATTTCTGGATTGAAAACCTCTCCAAAAATAATAATAATAATCTAATTTTAGGGAAAATTTTGCCAGTAAAAGAAAGGCTGCTTCAACAGGCCACTTTTGTACCATGGCCTGCTAAGAGGAGCTTACTATAATTGGAACTTGTAAAGATGGGACTCATGTTTTGTGCGTGCAAGTAGAGTATTAGCGGTACACTCAAAGAACATCTACATGTGTTGGTGATAACATGTGAGGATTAAAATTTGATCCGTGGTATATAGAATATACATCAGCCAATGCTACACACTTCCTTGCTCAGATTGTGGTAATTGGTAAAGACCCTTGCTGTGCTTTTGCACATTGGTACTCCACTTGCGAAAAGCAAAGTGAAGAAATTGCCAGGATGCAGTCTTGGGGACCCAGTCTCATATGACAGTCTAATATGAGCCTGATACACAACTCACTTGTATTGGACAAGTCATGGCAGCATTTTCCACATGCTTTCCTACCTTTTTTTAAACATTGTGTCTAAATTATGAAGCCTCCTCGAAACTTGCTTAGCACATGGAATCTCTCAATTGGAGGCAATATCTTTTGGGAAGCTCAGTTACAAATTACAAGGAGTATACAAATCCATACTTGTGCGACCACAACAAACAAGGCTTTTTTCAGGAATTCTTGTTTGTAACCAAAGTGGCTATCATCCATACTAAGATATTGAAAAAGCGGCTACCATTCATTCCTATGAAGATTTAGCCTGGCTATAAATCAAATGTGAAGAACAAATCTTAGTCATCCTTCTATATTTTTGGCTACAAACTTGAAAACCAAGTATAGAAATCTTTGCTACATATATTTTTTCCCTCACAGCTGGCGATTGAAAAACCTCCAAAATCATGTAATTTTTGAAATTTTCGTTTTTAATTTCGTTTTTTGGCCAACTTTCGGTCAGTAAAAAAAAGGCTGACCACTACTAGAAGAAGAGTTGATCTGTTGTAGTATTATAGGCAACTTTCAGAAATGGTGTTCTATCACTGAGTAGATGATAGGTCAACGAGTAAACAGTATTGAACTCTTCAATGCATTGACAGTCCATACCATTAACTCTTACTCCCTAAAGCCACTTGGCTGATTGGCCTCCGTGCTATGGATAATTGGAGCATACATGAATAGGTACCTAAGCATCTGATGATGGGTTTACTCTCAAGTACATATCATGGCAAAATAGTCATGGAAAGAGGAATGGCCATTCGGACATTAGGCTTTAGGGTTTACCTAGGTCAAGTTGTAAAGTCTAATCTTATTCTACATCCAATACATAGAGCTTCACATCAAAGATTATGTAGACTTGTGTTGTGGGTGTAAGTGTAACTAGCTCAGGAATTTTACATGTGTAAAATCAAATAAGTGTAATTCATTTACACCTACACACCTAAGTTTATATTTTTACATTTTATGTTGCACATATCGTAGGATAACACTTGCATGGCATGTGTGCATATGTTTTTTAAATGCACTTACATGATGGGCCATGTTTTTTTTTTTGGTTGTGTAAGTGTAAATAACATTGCAATATCTTTATTTTTATACAATATCATCATCTTCAATGACATTTGCAAGTGCAATACTCTCATTATGATTCTTTTTTTTTTTGTGGGAGGATGGACATAATACATAATATCTTCTACATATGTATTTTTCATTTTTAAAAACTTCTTTCTCTAGAAGATTCAAAATGATGGCTATGAAATTAATGGACTCTACTTTAGCAATGAAAGAAGGGAAAAATGGGGACAAGAGAAAGGGGAAATGGACAGGGGAAAGGGACAATAGTATGTATGAGGAAAGGTAAGGGGTAAGTAGAAGAAATGAAAAAGATAGGTACGGGGGAATGATATCTTGTAGACTTCCTTTCTTGTGATTGCCTTGCAACTTTGACTTCCATTGTGGTTGTCCATTATAGAATGTAAGGTTACCGGGAGTTTTTTCATATCTTTTTCTTCATTTATATTTTTTCCAAATGTAAATGGTGGCATCATGGCCATCTTGCAATTTTTAGCATTGTTGTAAGCTTCATCAATTACTTGTTTCAAATGAGATCCACTTTTTATCATCTTGCACATCAATACAAGAATTCATGATTTTTCAAAATTAACATTTTCAATAAAAAACAACCCATTTTAAACATTAGTCTAAACAATCAATCAATCATTTTGGAACTTATTTTGAACATGTCCAATTTGACTCATGGTCTTTTTGACAAATCAAATGATGGATTTTTTGATTGGTCAAATGAAACAATTGTTTTTGGGCAACCTTGCTATTTGCAATTAGTTTTTAAAATCTTTTTAAAAAATAATGTTCAAAGAAATGTAATTAATAATAAATAGTAGGTAGGAGCCTACTAACCATTTTACCCATGCATTATTAGGGTTTTATTTTTCAAATTCTTCAAGTAGGTCCATTGGTGAAAATTCCCGCCATTGACTAGCATTAAATGGTGACTATCCTAGGTGAATTGTAACATTTTTATAAAACATTTGTTACAAGTGGCAACCTAGGAAGTGTTTAGGTCTAGATGTAATTAATATTTTTATTTTTATTTTTAAATGGCAAAAAAACCCTTGAAAGTTTTAAAAATCTTTTTTGAAAAAAGAAATCACCCACTACACACCTATGTATATTTGCATGTACTATATACACACACATAGAGACACACACACACACACACACATATATCATTCATGGTAGAAATGTCACTTTAGCAGCTAGCTGATCAAACCAATCAAAAAACCCATGTCAATTCAACAAGGCCTTTAGTAAAATTGATCAAAATTCATAATCAAAACAAAATGAGATATAATTTGATAGCTTGAAAATCCATGGATTATTGTAGTGCATGTGTTCATTGTGATCTTGCCTTGTTCTTTAGGAAATTGCACTTGTCATTGAGAAGTGGGAAGTGCAATACCTTCATTTTTTTGCAAACCAAAATCTTCAAGAATAGTGAACAAAGCAATCAATATGATCAAATTTTTGCAAACTATAATCTTGCATGGCAATGGGATTATAACCTTTTTTTGGGTGGGAAAGTGATCACAACACCACAATATTCAGGTTTGCAGATGAATATATTACCTTTTTGGGTGCAGTCATGTTAATATGTACCAATGTACTTGTAACCATTTGTTTTGTTGCTTGAAGGACTTATAAAATGACAAGAAAATATTGAAAAAGAAAGCTTTTGCACCCAAAAAAAAATCTCACATAATATTGTACAAAAAAAAAAAGCATTTTAAAGAATATTTGAAAAAAATTCAAATTTACCAATCACTTAGGGGGCACCTTTGACTGATTATTATGCTTGGGCCCTTTCTCTTTTGATTTTCTTTCTTCACAAAATGTACAAAAATTTGATTTTGGTTTATAATTTATGACATATTTTACAACAATGGATGTGGAAAGAAAAAAAACATAATTCAGGTTTTGATTTTATGGGTAAGCTTATGGCAAGTGGGCAAAGGTGTTGATACTCAAAGGCTTTAGGCCTATCGCCAAATGACGAAAACAACTTTAATTTTTCAAATGAAAAGGATCCTACATTGAAGGGCACCCATGCCTCTTCATTCACATGTGTCAGTATAAAGATCAAAAAATATGTCACTCAATAAAGTTTAATTGATTTTGCAATCACAAACTAAGTTTTGGGCAACTTATAACTACAAGTCCTTGGGCTTTTATTTTGGTTGTGAGTGATGGTGAGGCCCCTAGTGTTAACAATGTGTAGCAAATGTGTTGTTTTCTTCATTTTCCTAAGTTGTCTTGCCTAACCAAATTGAAAAGAAGACAAAGGAAAAGAAAGGCAATGGAACTCATTTGCTGCAGATACAAGAAACAAAAGCTAAGAAAGATGTTTCAACAAAACAGGAAGAAAGAAAAACACACAAGGGAAAGGGGTTGGTCATAAGGCAAAGGCACACACTTTTTCATTTATTTGTTTATATTGTTTTTGTGAAATTTTACACAATGTGTAAAATCACATGAATATATGTATTTTCTGTGTTTTACACTTACACTTAACCAACCAGTATAGCAAGTCATCTACACAGAGAACACTTGTGTAGACATCCAAGTTGTAAGGCCAATCAAAAGTTGTTCTTTTATGACATGTGTTCTTGTCCCTTTATTTGGCTTGTACTTCTTGTAAATGGGTTTTCATACCAGCCTTTTTTATATAGGGTAGACCAGCCCATCACCAATCACCTGCTTATGATCAAACACTTATTTATATCTTCATATCACATGTGCTTCATTTTGAGTGATTTAAAGTGTTATAAGAACGTTACCTCAAGCTTTAAAAATCATCTTTGAAGTGCAAAGGATTAATGAAAAAATAACAAGAAGAAAAATAAGCTTTCCAACTTCTAAATCATGTGTTTTTTTTTCTTCTCTTTGGACCCCTTTACTTTCAAACCTCATAACTTTCTTATTTCTTATTCATTTTAAATGAGTTAAAGTGCTATACGAGCGTCACCTGAAGTTCTACAATTCATGTTTGAACTCTAATAGCAACAAAGCAACATACAAAGAATTTTTCGGGTGTTCGGGAACCGGGCTTGAAAGCTCACAAGGGTACCACAAGGAGGACAGTAGTGCTCATGCCAATGAACAGATTGAAAGAAACTACAACATTCCATTGTAGTACAATTGTCACTTGTTACAGGTCCCCAAATCAATTGCACTAAACCTCCCAATAATGGAATGACAAACAGAGAGGATCAAATTAGCCAATGATCCACATGATGATCAAATATTGAGAAAGAAGTTACAAGGATTGTTTTGGCTGTGAGTAGTAGCCTGTGACTGATGATCACCTTAACACCAGTTAACTCTACCAGCAACTCTTTGAACTCAGGATGCGAACGTTTCACACCATTGCTACAAGCTGTGAGACTTGTACGAAGATGAAAGACATGATCCTTCTCTCTCATAAGCTCAAAAGTCTGAGTGGGTTCGGGCAATTGACCTTGTTGTTGGTCGTCTATTTGACACCTTATGGCAATCTTTAGGGACAAATTTTGTTCACAAAGGAACAAGAAGGTCCAGGAAGTGAATCAAATAGTGTAAGTACTTGGATTTGTGGGTGCATACACCATTTGATTGTGCTACTTTTCTGTTAGCCACCTAATGGTATGCTTCACATACACCACATGTTGTAAGCCTGTAAGTAAACTTCTAACTTCACAGACAACCCTGATATGTTTGCATGCATTCAAGACCTGATGCAGATTCCCATCAGAATAGTAACAGGAGAAAGGTGTATTGAAAGGGATTCAACCTAATATGCGTACCATGGCAAAAGCTGCATCCAATTCACCTTATGTAATTCGTGATCTTTCTCCTCAATTCTCCTCAATTGTCATAGTTGGCAGTCTTCCATGAGCATTTATTGGAAAATCTGCCACTATGTGAAGTTCACTTGATTCCATCTTCATCATACTCTTTTTTACATCCGCTAACTTGCCTCTTCACTTGATTGCTGACCATTTCAGCACAGTTATGAAGTTGAACACTGGAAACAAAGAAATGAACAATGAATTCCATCCTGCATTTTCAACTGCAGAGAAATCATTCACAACACTCATATGCTCAAAAGAACAAGACAATTGTACCTATCAGGGAAGTTCTGTTTCATGCAGCTCCCCTGGAGGATCAGTTCAAAGAAACCACATTATAAGAGCTGTGCTACCTACTTACTGGTTTCTCCATCTTGGTGGGCAATCAGCCACATTTGGAGAAAATGGGGATTTTAGGTCTTTTCTTTCTTTCAGATATACCAATACTTTCAGACATCCTTGGTCTTATTCTTGGCAGATGTATCAGACTTATCTTGGGTACCTCCACAAATTCAACTTCCAAAGGGAACTCCTGTGGAATGAACTAGAACCTGGAAATAAAGCTAGTAATGATCAGCATGAAGCAATAGGCACAAGGAGTTCTGTTGTACCAAGGCTCTTTTAACAGGAAATACAAAGGTCATAGTGGATTGGAGAGTCTTTTGTCTTTTCTCCATTAGGAGGCCTCAGCATTGGAAAATGCTAGCTAATCTACAAAGAAAAATAAATTTAAACTGCACAAAGAAATTTATGATTCTCCTGAATTTGCAACCTCAAAACTAATATATCTAATTCTCCTATGTAAACCCGAGCTGAAGAGCAAGTTCTTGAATCATTGAGGTCAATGTGATTTGGCATTATTGGTGCTCAATGAGTATTCTATGCCTCTTTTACATATCAGGAAAACCTGAGTTAGATGGTAATCAGAATGCATGAGTCTTTAGGCAACAGCCTGATGCAATTCCTCTTATAAATTTAACAAGTGCTCAAACTTTGGGAATCATTATTATGATTTAAAGTCAAAATTCTGAAAGGAATTGAGCTCAGGCAAGAATAAGTTTATGGATATTGTAGATCTAACATAACAGCAACCAATCAGCAACATGAAAAAGAGGAAACCAGCAAACCCTGAAGTAAAAAAAAACAATAGTCATGGTGATATCCATGTCCTTCAAACGGAACATGTATGATATTGACCACCTCTCCCATAACTTCATTAGTTCCCAGCTGCAATGGGTGGAGATTCCTGTCAACACATAAACCAAGATACTGAGTTTCTGTCACATGACCTGCAGTAAGTAACAGGAAAATTCAGCCATGATGCTGACAAGCTCAACAAAAACCACAAACAGAAGGAGAAGACCAAAAAACGAAACAAGAGAGAGGAGCGCAAAAACATTGAGAAAGAGAAAGAGGAAAAAAAGGGAAGATTTAATGGAAAAACCTGAAAAATAGACAAGGAATAGAAAAGAGAGTGAAATAAGGAGAGCTTTCAGAGCAAGGACTTTGGAGGCTAGAGTGGCCTTAGAAAAGATCCATACTTAGGCTTAAGTCCTTGTGTTTCCCATTTGTTCTACATTGAGGTGAACTACAAAAACACTCAGACTGGTCACTGGTCTAAGCTGCAGTGGCGATCTGTTGAAGTTTAGAGGTCACATAAGATGATTTTAGACCTATGTAATTGCACCCCTGAGACTATCGGTTGCAGCAGCAGCATTGCTGTTCATGAAGGTTTAGAGGAAACACATGATGATATTTGGTTATATGTACTTGCACACCTGTTTTATGTGACACATATAGAATGGAAATTGAAGGTGCACAAAATATGAAATTCAGATGTGCTTGTTCCATGCATGTCAAAAACATTCGAGTTTATTAAACAGAGACATTGTGCTACAAAACACTGGAAACAATATATGCTTCAAAATTTGATCAATCCCTAGTCGAAGTTATGGCAAACATATTCCCTGGTTTTGTCCATTTCAGATCATGTACTTACTAAAAGCATTCTTCAACAATGACTGTTATAGATCAAGGAAGATAAGCGGTATTAAATTGCACTATGGCTTGAGTTCCAGCGGAAGCCATGATTTCTTTGAAAGGCACCATCTTTTTGCTGTTCTGATCTATGAAGCTGCCAAAGAAAGTGCAAAACATGGAAGATGAAGCTGATCCATAATTCATCAATTATGTCAGACAAACAATTTGGGCACAAACTGAAAAAACAATGCCCATTGATTGTGTGATGAAGGTTTTCAGTGATTTGAAGAATACGGGCGTGACAGTGGGAATGTACCTATGTGCTCACTGCTGGATTTAATTCATGTGAAAGAAAGGATTTAGGTGCTGCAACAGTTGTATGCTCCTGTTGAATCATTTGATGAACATGGGTCCAACAGTAGCTGTTTTTTTTCTCAGAATTTTTTTGGTTTGTAGTTGGGGCTATGTCCCTTAGGAAAATGTAGAAAAAGTGGCAATCATCCCAAGGAAGATTTAGTTGAATCTGGCTAGAAACCAAATATGAAGTTTGGTTCTTTAATCATCCCTCTACATTTTGGCTACACCCTGAAAACCAAAGTAATGAAATCTGGCAAATTTTAGTATTTGTTTCCTCACTTTCGACAATTGAAAACCTCCAAAATCACCTCTCTTTTTTTGGGTGGTAATCTATCTATTCAAGAAGGTTGTTTGCTTGTTTTGTTTGTTGAGAGACCAAACCATAACACATTGCACCACACACTTGGTACATTGAAAAGCCCTGAGGGAGTAAGCTGCATTGAGGTGGTTTCATAATGTTTAGATGTTCATTGCAGGAGCATTAAACAATTTTGTCATTGAAAATTCAACAAAAAATTGTAGGGAGGTGAAATTGAGCTGCACTTTTGATTGTGCAAAGCAATTAATGAGTGAGATTAAATGGAGGCGACTTCATAATTTTCAGATCATGATGTTGGGATATATTGAATTAGAGTAATTTTTGTCATCAGAAATTCAATAAAAATTCAAATTTTTAATTCAATTATGGCCAACAACGTAGGCCACACTAGGTCTATCTCTTAAAGAAGGTTGTTTGTTTGTTTTGTTTCTCGCATTGAGATCTCCCAAACCACAACCACACATTTCATATTTTGGAAAACCCTTGATGAGTATGGGTGCACTAAGGTGGTTTCATAATCTTTAGACTTAAGATGTGAGATATATTTAATTTTAAATATTTTTATCATTGAAAATTCAACTAAATTATGAAAACTGATTTTGGAAGGCAAAATTAGTTGAGTAACAAGTTCACAATTGGGGCAACAACATAGGCCACATTAATCTACATAGTAAGATAAGTGTTAGTTTTGTTTTATGATCATGATGCAACCCTCCCAAACCACCATGAGGCCTGTCATTGTGTTTTTGTACCACTAGAAAGCCCTCAATGAGGCCATGTGCACACTTGTGATCTCCTAGTCTTCAGACCAACATAACAAAGTTATTAAATTTTTAAATAGTTTTGGTCTCTAAAATTATTTAGTTTTTTTTAAATGATTTTTCCCACAAGAATTGAGAAGTTAAGCTCACTTTCACAAGAATAGTATTGGGATGCGTGATCTTGGACCAACAGCACAAAGGCCCACTAGTGGTGGTGGCAACCTTATTTGTACTAGCAAAATCTCTCCAAAAAATGAAATTAAAGAATCAAAAATTTCAAAAATGAAGTGATTTTACAGTTTAGATGATTTTGTTGAAAAAAATTTAATTTTTTAAAAATGATGGGTTTCTTTGTTTAGTTTCAGTGAGTAATCAAAATTATAAAAATATGAAAAAAAGTTGTACTTCATACCTGATTTTTTCGCCAGATTTGGCTAAATCTTCCCATAGATGATTGCCACTTTGGCTGCACCAGCTACTTCATAAAAAAAAAACATATGCTTGGTGCCAGGGGTTTTCCAATGATGTAGCCACACTAGTGATTGTCCACAAAAGGAATTAGCCAAGTATGATTACAGTCCAGAGCCGTGTTTCTTTTTCTTTTCTTTTGATATCAAAATTTTGTTGCAATTTAACAAAAAAAAATACCAAAATTAGTCGAATTTATGCCAGGAAACAAAAAATCTCCAAAAAAATTCCCAATTTCTTTGTTGAAAAATGTTGAAATTTCACCAGGAAAAAAACACTGGGACTCCAGACAGAAAGTAGAAAACTTGAAGAAACCTCCTATTATACTTTGGCGACCTACTGAAAACCATATCTAAATATGGCAAATTCAGATGCATTCTTTTCCTCAAAATATGGCAACATAGACACATTTTTTGAGTGACATAGACACACATAGATTTTATTTTATTTTTATCTCCGCAATGCCAAAAAATAAAATTCACCAAGAAAAAACACTGGGTGGTGGTGGTGGAGGTGGTGGTGGTAGTGTTACTCTGGGTGGCACATACATGTCCCTCCAGCAACAAACTAATTTCCAAACAGCAAAGAAAGAAAACTGCATTGAACCTGGATGATTCCACCACTTATTACTATACTTCCCTTGTGGCATGATTGAGTAGGTGGGCGGATTCTTGCACCGTATATGTAGTAGTGGTAGATCTGATCACACACACACAAAAGGAAATTTGCTTTGCTCTCCTGGAATTGTATGGATTGTTGCAAGTTTCTTGTCTTGAATGACTTAAGGAATTCATGTCCTGGAATTGTATGGATTGTTGCAAGTTTCTTGTCTTGAATGACTTGAGGAATTCATGTCCTGGAATTGTATGGATTGTTGCAAGTTTCTTGTCTTGAATGACTTGAGGACTTCATGTCCTGGAATTGTATGGATTGTTGCAAGTTTCTTGTCTTGAATGACTTGAGGAATTCATGTCCTGGAATTGTATGGATTGTTGCAAGTTTCTTGTCTTGAATGACTTGAGGACTTCATGTCCTGGAATTGTATGGATTGTTGCAAGTTTCTTGTCTTGAATGATTTGAGAAATTCATGTCGTGATGATTGTTGTTTTGTTGCATGTCTTTGATTATTATTTTGTTTCTCTGCTACATTTGAATTGTGCTGGGTTTTTACGTCAGGAATCATAGATGGGATAATATACCTCCCTTTGACACAACAAATTTTGAGCTCCTTTCCAACGACTTTGTTACACTTTCCAACTCCCCAGGTGCTTGCTCTAAAAACATACACTTGGTGTGCTTGTTTGGCAGTGTTCAATTGGAGCTTCAATTCCTTTGGTCAAGTCAAAATCCAACATTATTCAAATTCTTTGACGCTTCTACCATGTTCCCTTTCAGAATGAATGAAACTTTTGTGGCGAGCAACTAACTTACTTGATGGTTGCAAGCAACTACTTACAACAACCACCATCCTCCTTAATTCATTCCCGTGCTCTAATTTTTTTATTTTGAGTTTTGGAAAAAAGGTCAGAGCAAGGAACAAGAAACCCTGGATCAGCCCACCCAATCAAACTTTTGACACCAACTAGAGCTGCTATGACCAGGGTTTTTCTTTTCAAATTTCTGAGGTATGTAGACTGGCAACTATCCAGACGAGGAGTTAGCCAAATTTGGCTAGAGATCAGAGAGAAAAGTAGCAATTTTTTGAAACCTGGATATATACTTGCAACATACAAGAACCTATGTCCATTTATGACACTCTCAAATTTTTTCCTCAAAATATGACTACTTATGCCCTTTTTCCCCTAGAAAACCCTTTGGACAGGTCACAACCCCCCCTTTTGTTTTGTGACTAAGTGGCAAAAAATTGCCACAACAAAAAACCCTGGCCATGACTGAGAGCTTGGTGTGAGAACCTCCTTGCATTATGCCTATGCAATGCACCCCAAAAAAATAAATCAACCCCAGACTCACACCCAAAAGAGGCAAGCATCTTGCGTGAGTCATGGTTGAATAAATGTGGCTGAAAGTTTGGCTAGACAACATATTTTTTACCTACCATGGTGCTCAACTCCATATACTTACAATCACCCATAGGCTTTGTTGGCCCTTGTGTGAAAGGAATTGAAGCTCCAATTGCACACTTCCAAACAGCGAAGTGTGTTTTTATTCTCAGGGTTTGTTGCAAAGTGGAAGTTCAACCAAATGATGCACAGCTTGGTTTCACATTCAACAACACAAATTTTCCTCAAGTTTTGGTGGACAATTTGTAGTTAGTGCAAAACTAGGGAAAACCTCCAATTACTAAATCTTATAATAAATTCATTCCCAAACATTTGAGAGGGGGAATCTTACAATACCCATCCCTACCATCATCAAGTTTCATTACTTGTTGAACTTAATGAAACTCTTCTTGCATTTTAGGAATGGACCAAGGCAAGATTGTCACTATATTGAGACAAAGGTATCAAAAGTTGGTGAGCAAAGGGGTAAATACAATAGGCTATCTCTTTTTGTGGAAATAGTACAAAACAACAAATGCTAACGTGTCAACACTCTAAGTCTTCTATCTCCTCTAAAGGGAAATATGGCAATTATTCTTCAATCTTGAATGTTTAAAGTTGCAAATGATTGTATTCCTCAATAACCTTTATTCCCCAAAACACGACAAATGAAAACTCAAAAACAAAGAAGACGAAGAGAAAAACCGAGGAAGAAGATCCACAAGAAGGGGCCTAATGAAGAGGTCTTCAAAATTTAGTGCTTCTACCTACTGCTTGTAACAACAGATCTGGAGTAGGTAAGGGAGGCATTTCTGCAGGAAGTGATGAAGCCAAATTCAACCATGACTCGCACAAGATGCTCACCTCTTTTGGAGAGCAATGGGAACCCATTTGTTGGATGAAGGTGATGAGATGATTGCATTTTTGGGAGAGAAATTGAGACCCATTTGTTTGAGTGAAGGTGAGGGGATGAGAAAGGAGACAGGTGAAACAAAATTTTGAGACCCATCAATCATACAACTATCGAGCTTGTGACCCACATATTCACCACATCTTTCTAAGGTTGATCGATATGGTATTCTACTGGGAGAGATAGCCAATAAACTAGACTTTAACACACATTGTCAATGGGACCTCTCTCCTACTTAGAGGCTTATCATGCAAATATATACTTCTCTTATTTTCACCCCATCGTAAAGGGCACCCATAGTCAATTATACACAAATATGGTTCAATTCAATGATCAGTTAAGTATTATTGTTGTTATTAGTCATTGCTGACTTAAACACCTGTTTAGACCTAATTACTTGTATAACTAATTGTGGGGATTTTCCGCATTTCTGAACATATTCTTGAGGGAAAGAATTGTATATGAACACAATATACATGAGCATAATCCGGCCCAAAAGTTTCCTAGGTTATATAGTTTTGATAAATTATTCAAAGATGCGAAATAACCAGAGTGTGAAGATTTACAAGAGTTCCAAAGAGAACAGAAAATTTGTCTGTTTGGAAACCTCTAAATCTATGAAGATGGTACATCCTTGAAAAATCCCAGCAATGTAAGTATATAACACAACATAATGTTTCAAACATTTTAGGTCAGGAAGGATAGCTATGAAAAATCGATCTGGTGAGCACACCACATTCCAGACAGTTCCCTAAAGAGATAGTTTTGTAGTACATTGGCGTATTGTTTGTGAAACTTATAGGAAAGAACCCAACCCTAATTACCTTGGTTGGTTTAAAAGACCACTAATGAATGGGACCATGTTCTTAGAGACATATGGTTTTTGAGTAAGGTTCGGAGAAAATTTGAATCAATATTTGAAATTGTGCATCTAATTCTTATATATATATAATCTTTATGGTATATATTGTGACTCATAGTAATTAGTTGTGGGAACCATCAACATTATATTTTTTTCCTTTGTGATGGGCATCTTTGATTGGCCCATCACCAAAAAATTTAATCAACCTTTTGACAATCCCAAAATAGATATGTTGTACTCTAATTTGGGTTGATTATGTAGGTTACAAGAGTACAACTTAGGGCATAGGATACGGGATAAAGTGAGTGGCAACTACTTTGGGATATCCAAGGAGCACCTTTCATTGGACATGCTTGACATGCAAACAGCTGTGGGAAATCAAATCACACCCACCCTCTAAACATTCCCAAAAGGAAAAAAAAAGCTAACCCCCTTGGGTGCTTGCTTTGTTCCTCCCTCTATTCTTTACCATTTTTTGCCTAGGCTAATGGCAAGGGTTGAGAGTATGAGTGTACATAGAATTGCGACTTTCCAAATGAAGGAATTGTCAAAGGAACCACTTGGAAACGACGTCAAGGAGCAGCTCTATGATGGGGGGGTAACAACACGAATCTGCAATATTCAAGAATGAATTCCCACCAAGCCACCTTTCTTAAAACATGCTATAGATATGAAAGCAAACTAGTCTTTGGCTTTGTTCCACAATTTAATACTTATATAATTTCACAAGCCCAAAATCTTGCAAAGCATCAGCTGATTAGTCCAATAGTTCCACACTCACATTGCTTTCATAATTTGTGTCATCTGATGTCTAGTAGAACACAAGTCACATGCATGTTCAGAAGGGTGGTACAAGCTTATGCTGGGGATACTTATTTATTCGTCCTTCTTTTAAATAGTGAGGGGGTGCACCCATAGTTTGTTGTTTTTTTCCCCCAAAAGGTGCAATTTGATTAGCCCATCACCAAAAAAATTAGAACATCAGGCACTCCCCAACAGAGAAGCCTAAAGATGCGTTTTACCACATGGGAACATGGCCAAACAATATGGGATTAAAAATGAGGTGTCATTGGGAACATCTTGGGAGCTTAATGGGAACACATTCGGAAAACCCCCTCCCCCCTCGCAAAAACCCAAAAGACAAAAAACTAAACCTTTAAATCTTCTCATTGGATGCATGAAGTTTATATTTCCGAAATGGTATGTCACCATTTTCAACCTAGACTAATCCCCCCATTATAAGTTGGGGGCACTTTTTCTTATGAAGTTATGCATTTGTCTTCAAGATTCATTTGTATCTTAATATTCATCATACTCTAGGATTTTATTGCACAAACTAGGAGGTAAGACATTAACTAGAAAGTGTATACCCTAGTACCTAGACCAGTTCCACACTAATTATGTTATTTTCAGAAATGTTGAAATTTTCACCCAAAAAAATTCAAGACCCTAAACCCTAAACTAAACAATTTGATAGAACATTTGAGAATATGGTCATTTGTTGAAATGGAATCCTGAAAATTAATTAATTAATTGACAAACAAGTGTCAAAGTGGCCAACGTATTACAATAGTACAAATAACATCCTTGAATCATTCAATGCATCAAGTATAAGGCAATGGAATAGGGTTTCGTATATACATGCATTACAAATTGATGTAAAGTGGTCTCTTATGCCTTTTTCCAAAATTAAAGCACCCAAAACTCTTATTCAATCTTCTTAACATACAGCATTTGTCTATTATTTAATGTAGGAAGTTATAATTGAAATGATCATGGTATTGCAATCAAAAAGCATATAGGTCTGATGACAAATCCCAAATTTTTAGAAATAAAAACATTATATTCATCCCTTTTATGATTTTTTTCTAGAATACAAACTATAATTTATAATAATTATTGTATTGTTTACTATTATTCATCACAACCTAATCAAGCTAAATAAAAAAAATTAATATTGGGTACTTTTTGCAAGAGGGTGCTTGCAAGAATGAATGAACCAAAATGTGGCAAGAAATTACCACCATTTTAGTTTTTAAAGAATGATTTTTCTTTTGATTTAGAGTTAACTAAAGGGTTTCCCATAGATTCCTTGAACATTTCTTTCATTTGATTTAGAGCCAACATGTGTGCATTATGATAATTCAAAAATTTATGTTTAAAAATATTCTATGAAAATTTGAAAAACCTTTATTTTTGTAGTTTGTTAAAAAAATCCATAAATAAAACCGTGCCAATGTATCATGCAAAACATTTCAAACTTTTCCTTTAAAATATGTTATCTAACCAAAATCAAGTCTTTAACAAACACATCATCAATCTTTGAACTATTTCAAAAAAAAATTAAATTACTATTAATATTAAAATCTATAATTTTCAATTTTGAAATTTCATATCTCTTATGGTTTTCTTGAGTATGTAAATTAAAAGAGTGCATCAAATACATATTCAAATTGATATTTTTCAACTTAGTCTTTTTAAACAAAATTTCAAATTATAATGATGAGTAATTGGAAGTGGTATATGGGGGATATTTTGGAATCCTTCGTATGGTTGTCCATGGACCATTCCAAAGACATTTACTTCACTTCGCTAAACACAACACTCCCAACCACGTTTTTTTTTTTTGTGAAGTGCGAGATTTCATCAAAATACAAACTCTTTGGGGGGGGGGGAGGGGGGCTATGACCCTTCCGAAGATTTTTTTCTGAACTTTTTTGAAAAAATCATAAAAAGTATAGGGGTTTGGAACTAGGTTTGTCACATTTAGAAGGCATGGTCCTCTAGGCCACCAAACAATTACAAGTTTACAATTTTTTTATATTGTCCTACCTATATTGTTGCCATTTAATTCTGGGATGCTACCCAAGGATGCAACATCAGATTTCCTCTTTTTAATCACTAATCCCAACTCTTGGTTTCAAGAAATATTAAAACCAAGAAAACATTCAAATAACTTGTAAAACTATGAAACCTACTTGCAAGAAATTAATGATTCAAACCAATGATTCATAGCAAGCAACCAATATTATTGGGGGTAGGAAGTTGGGGTGCATATGAGTGAAGTTGAAAAGCATTTAGTAGGCCCAATGCTATGAACAATGGTTCATTGTATTATATGTAGTATGAAATTTGCTCGGAGGAACACACCAATGCATTGCAAAACTTCTGGTTTTTGCTTCCTGAAAGTCACACCCTTCTTTGGCAAAATGTCTTCATTCAAAAGTAAAGTTGGAACATTATTTAAAGCTTTAAAGACATCTCTATATGAACATTATTGGGAACTCCATTTGGAACATGGGAACTGTCATTGTGAACATCAAAGAGAATCTCCAATCATTAGTGAAGAAAGAAATTTGGTTGTGGCTTTACACTTGGGAACATATTATGCAATAAAGCTTGGTCTAGTCATAAGTCATAACCTTTCCTAACTTTTCAAGAAATGAATAGTTTATAATAACACACATATATGCATGTAATTAATCATTTCAAAAGGGCATTGTGACTTTACATTTTATTTGCCAACTCTTTTTTGTTTCAACTTCCTTTGATTCCTTTGAAATTATTTGACACTTTGCCTTAAAAATTTTTGTGGTCAATATTGCAACACATTGCGAGTGCTCATAAAGAGTTTATGAGCACTTCAATTATTGATCTACTTACCTCATCATTTTTTCTCTTCAGAATATTCCAATTTTGTTGTTGGGGGTGTCTACAAAAAAAAAAAACACGAACCTTAATAGCAACAACCTTTGCTTGGATTGACACAAATTGCAAGACATTTCTTCAATTTGAGTTCATGTTTTTCCTTTTCTCATGGGAATTTGTTTTCAAGTCCCATCATTGCGATCCAAAACATTAAAACCTAGTGTAGTGTAGTTGAGGTTTTAAGGCCATTTGCTGATGTGGCATACGTTTATTGGTGGTGAGCAGGGCAGCTATGCTTCTAGGGTGCCTATTCTTATCACCCTCGTAAGGTAGGTTAAGGTCATTAGCGAAAGAGGTAGGTAAGAACTTTGGCTATGTACAACATTTGCCACCTTTCACCCAACTACTACAACAGCCTGTACACAGGCCCAAGTATTTACCTAGTACACACATTCATGTTTGAGTTTCCCCTTTCCCAAATGGGCTTTTAACTTCCATTCCCTAGTACCTGCCCTTTTTCTTGATCATATTGATTGCATGTTGCTACTAATTTGTAATAAGAGCCAAATTCTCTAAAGTTTAAAAAATGCAACATTTAGGTAACTACGTGGAGGATTACAAATTTGTTGCGATCTCTAAACCAATATAAAATTCAATGACATCCAAGCCAATTAGAGCCTCTTGATTGGCTTCAGTTTATATCCGTGTGGTTTTATTCAGAAATCATAAACAAAATAGTCTATGATTATTGTGTAAAAGGGTCTACTTTTTTCACCACGTACATCCATTTTTCTGTTTTTCAAGGGGCATCTTTTCACCCCCATTCTTTCATAAGCAGTCTATTTTTTTTTTATTAATGCTCTCTTGCTTTTGAGTGGGTTTTGTAGAAAGACTAACTTCAGCAATAAGATGTAAACTTTGTAAACTATGAACAAACTCCACAAGACATATTTATAACCAAGTCACGGGTATATTGGCTATTATTACTACCTGAGAAAATGCAAGTCATGTGCTTCTTGGGGATGTACTTAGTACCTATCAGACATGACCATGCCTCTCTCTCTCTCTCTTCTTGCATATTGCACCCACACCGAATTTTTAGTGTCTTCGGAGGGCACATTATGAAAAGAAAATTGTCCCCACCAAAGTGGTGAGGTTTTGTTTTTTTGGAAACACCTCACCCTTGTTTTTCCTGTGATACCCATGATTTCCGATGATATGTTGGGTGGGTATTACATGAAAAGATTTACAAAAATAATCTTCCGCTGGTGGTGCTTTATGTTGGGTAATGCCCCACTCCAAGAGAGTTACCCTGCTCTTAATCAAGCATGGAGGGGGGGGGGGGGGAACGAACAAGTCACCATAGGTGTCCTCCCCTATAGTGTATTTTGAGAACATTGGGACTCTCGGGTATTGGGACCCATAGGGTTTAACTTGGGAACAACCAATTGCTAAATGTATAACCTAAAAGCCCAATGCTGCCCAAGTTTGGTGAAGGTCAGAATTTATTGTGTCCCCCAATATGTATGGGGTTCCCAGGAATTAGCAAAATTAGTCAAATATACACTTAGAAAAAAAAACCCCAAAATTCCCAAAATTCTCTTCAATCTTTGGTCCAAAAAACCACAAAATTTTGTGGGTAAAAAAAGTGGCACTGATTGGCAGCATTATAACAGAAAACTTGGGCCTCAAAACACACACACACACACACACACACATTAGGTGCATTACACACTACACACTGGAAACACAAATTCACTCTTCTTGGCTTTCGTTGTTTTTGTGGTTGTGTTGCACCAATTGCTGTTGGCCGTTGGGCGGAGGAGGAACGTGAGGAAGAGGAGGAGTGGGGAGAGTTGGGATGACGCGCGTTGGTGATGTGGTTTGGTTTGATTTGGGTGCAAGCATATTGTTGTGTCTCGTGGACTACTGCTTCGACAACGAACAAGCTCTAGGTTGGATTCAAAAAAAAACACTAAAAATCTTTTGGCTTGCTTTGCATTTTGTGTTTGGACTTTTTTTTTTTGTTTTTTGGGTTGTCTTTTGGGTGTTTTATGTTTAGGGAGTTTTGAGTTCCGCTGCTACCCATTGCTTGAATCTTTTGTTTGTGTTTTTTTTCGGTGTGGTAGTATGCACAAGTGCATTGAAAAGGGGAATATGGAATTGTGGGGGCACATGTTTGGTTGATGATGGTACTCGTGAGAGGATGTGTTTTTGTGTGTCTCTCTGTGTGTGGATGGATGGGTTGGCGGGAGGGGAAAAGAAGAGAGATTGAAAGAGAGAGAGAGAGAGAGAGAGAGAGAGAGAGAGAGCGATGGGTGTCTCTTGGATCCAATTCCAGTGATGGGTTTTGGGTGTCATATGTCTTGGGACTTTTTTTACGGTCCTTTTAGATTTGTGAATCCAGCAGACTGTGTCAGTTTTCTGCCAGAATTTAGTAGAGTCTGTAATGTAAGTTTAATGATGGCTGTGAAGAGAGAGGAGTGCCTGTTTTTGTGGAGATTCATCACAAGGGTTCTTCTTTGAGATTATGTCCTGCTTTGGATAGCAGTTGCGACATACAACTTTCTGGATCCACAGATTGTGTGTCCACATTTTTGCCTCCTCTGTGTTGTGGGTGACTCTAGATTTTGGGCCCTTCTATATGTGCATGACCACCGAGTGTCTATCTCTTGGAGCATCACAAATTCTCTGAGTGTGAATTGGGGCCTTTCTGCTGGTATTACACAGTCTAAAGCTTCAATCCTTCTCTCCTGCTGTCTCCCTGTGCAGTTCTTCTCATTAGGGTTCCCCCATCCCCTCCTTCCACTGCCTGGACTTTGTGGCAGATGTGTGATGATGGTGATGTCCTACACATATGAATGTTTAGGTTCACAAGATTTTCCATATAATTGGACTCTCTGTGATGATCAAAGAGTCCAAATAACCTTGAACACTAGTGTTGGATCTGTCGATCTTGTGTGTTGTGATTCTCCTTTGAGACCATGATTTGCTGACACCTTTTGCTCATGTTCTCCTCTGTCGGGTTGGATGGCAAGTAGGTCTCCCACAGGATATTCAAAACTGGAGGAGGTTTACAGGAGATAGTCTAATTTTCACATCTGTAGTTGTAATGTGTGTGATTACTGTGTAAATGTTGCATTACAAGGTCAATGTGTTCACATATGCTTGCATCTCTGTTTGTCCTTGTCCCTCCTTTGCTTTGTAGCACAACTGCTTTGTCGTGATCACTTATATTAACAGTGACATGATTGGGACAGCATTTTTGAGACGTGACCATCTTGTTCTATTCATGAACCTGCAAAACATCTGCTTTTGATGTGAGTGACATTACATGATGTACTTCTCTAAACTTTAGAAGAGGGCTTATCTGCTTGCATACTTTGTGTGCAGCAATGAAGAAACAGCAGAACCTGAAGATCTAGCAGAAAAGAACACTGCTGGGGAGTTGTTTGCATAGATCAAGGGAGCAGAGTGCCACAGAAGTCAGGGCACTTAAGGGGGACTGATTACAGAAGATTTTACTAAGTTCCCAAGGAAAAGGATATAATAATCAATTATACATATGCCTCCTTCAATCCAAGATAGCTTCCCGTCAACACCTGGGAAGGTGAGCCTTCTGTTCACTCTCATTCTTCTCTTTGTTGTCTCATTTGCAGATCCTCACTGCTCCATGCCTATTCATCCCCCTTTTTCTGCCTATAAGGAAACAACCAGGTGTATCTTTTCTTAAAATTTTCCCTTTTCTATAATAGACAGATCCAGTTTGATGTTCAAGCTTTTATGAATGATTGGAATTCTCAAGAACACATGTATCGTTTTGTCTTTTAAGTTTCAGTTTATGTCTGTAGATTCTCTACACCCACTGCTGTTTTAGTGGCCATTGACAAGTATATTCATTCAGACCCAAACAGTAGTTAACAGCAAAAGAGACTTGCTCTTGACTGCCCTCCTATTTGTCCATGACCATGTATCAAATAGTTGCATGTTGTGACACAATTGTTCTTCAATTGTAAAACTCTAACACAGGAAAGAGTGTCAAATGATTGGTGTGCTCTAATCAGTTCCATTGTTCTTGTTAGCAGTATGTTGTGTGACATATTTTCTGGGGCCTTGCACACAGACTATAAGCTCAAATTAGCATGATTCCAATGCAAATTAGCATGATCCCAATTCAAACAAAAACAGGCTGTACATTGTTGTGGCTGGTGATGTTGTGAGTGAATTTGTTTGTCAAAATTGCAGGTGAAAATGGAACGCAGTAACTACTTCTGCAGGGCAGCTTTACGATGGCAATCAACAGCAACAGCAAGGCTTTTCATCTTCTCAGCTCTTCTTCTTACAGTGACTGTTTTTATCTGGTTTCGTGTAACAACTCATGAAGTTGGACACGGCTACAATAGAGGGAAAATATTTAGCACAAGCAATGGGGGAAACATACAACCACCTGCCTTTAAGTCAGATTATTTGTGGGAGAAACAGGTCCGGGAATCTTGTAACCCTAGACGGGAAGATGGATTGATTGTTCTAGTAACTGGTGCAGCAGGATTTGTGGGAAGCCATGTGTCACTTGCATTAAAGAAGCGAGGAGATGGACTTGTGGGTGTGGACAACTTCAATGATTACTATGAGGTGTCTTTGAAACGAGCCAGGCAAGATATGCTGGTGAAGCATGATATATTTGTGGTTGATCAGGATATCAATAATGCTGCCTTATGGACTACCCTCTTTGACTTGGTGCAATTCACACATGTCATGCATCTTGCAGCCCAAGCTGGTGTACGCTACGCAATGCAGAATCCAGCCTCTTATGTAAACAGTAACATTGCAGGCCTTGTTACTCTCTTTGAGGCTTGCAAGAATGCTAATCCTCAGCCATCCATTGTGTGGGCATCTTCAAGTTCAGTATATGGCTTGAATTCCAAGGTATGTACATGTCCTAAAAGCCAGAGATCAAGATTGCAAACCATAACCTACCTCTGATTGGGACGCTTTTCAGATGCCCTTTGTGCCTTGTCACAATGCACTTCATATTGCACTTTTGCAAGTCTCAATGCATAATTCCAAACCCTAGTTTTCCAAGGTTGTAGTTTCTGGGTAAGTCGACCCAACACTATTCTATAAAGATGTTTCTCTGTCTGTTTTTTTTATCTCAACATTTTTATGAATTGCAACTGCAGGTTCCCTTCTCAGAGAGTGACAGAACAGATCAGCCAGCAAGCCTGTATGCTGCTACAAAAAAGGCTGGGGAGGAAATTGCACATACATATAACCATATATATGGGCTCTCCATAACTGGACTTCGGTTTTTTACAGTCTATGGGCCTTGGGGTCGGCCAGACATGGCATACTTTTCTTTTACTCGTGATATTCTGCGAGGGAAACCTATCAACATATATCAAGGCCAGAACAACAAAGACCTGGCTCGGGATTTTACATACATTGATGACATTGTAAATGGGTGTGTGGCATCTCTTGATGCAGCAGGAAGGAGCACAGGGAGTGGGGGCAAAAAGAAGGGTGTAGCCATGCTCCGGATTTTTAATCTTGGCAACACCTCTCCAGTCACAGTACCCACGTTGGTGGACATTCTGGAGAGCCATCTTGGAGTGAAAGCCAAGAGGACCTTCATCAAAATGCCCCGCAATGGGGATGTTCCTTTTACACATGCTAATGTCTCTCTTGCCCAGACTCAACTTGGCTACAAGCCAACGACAGACTTGGATAAGGGTCTCAAGAACTTTGTGGATTGGTATTTGACATACTATGATGTACAAAAGGCTACAACTACAACATTGTAGCAGCAGGGTAAACAGCAGAATTGACTGTTTATTCTTTCCCAGGATACTGCTCTTCAAGAGACGGAAGAATACAGATGGATAAGGGAGGGAAAGATGTCAAAGAAATTGAGTGTGTTGGAGCTGGCATTCTGGATCAGCAACATGCTTGGGAGGGAGATTGTCAGTGTTGCCCAAGGTGCAGGGAAAGAGCAACAGCGACATCCGGAGAAGATCATATTTCTCTCAAGCTGCCGACAAGGCCACTTGCAAATGATGTCTTTGTGTTGTGACCAAGCTAGCAACTGTAACATAAATCCTGCCCTCATAATTATGAGTTTTGTGGTCAAGTGAGATCTTTTTGCATTTTATGTGTTTATAATATTGCTTGAGCATTTTATTTTGGCACACTTGGATGCTCAGCACTCAGTTTGGATCATGTGCTTGCTTAATATATCAGACTGCTACTCTCCCCAACAGCTTTCTTAGCTTTCATGGCTGGGTGAAATCCTAAACCTAAAACACTCATGTTTTGAGACATATATTAAGATAATGCATTTTCCTTCCTAGATTGAGACTTACATATAGTAGGTTCTAATTATTGGAAATTAGTTCACGTCAAAAAATTTGATAAAAAAGTAGACATAGGATAATTGTTGATATCCTTGTATACACATGCAAATGCTGGAAATTTCATTTCATTTGGCCAAAATTGGCTTCCAAGAGTATTCTTCTGATATAGTTGTCTGAGCAAACACTTCTAGTAGGTTGAGCAAAATTTTCCAAAAAGAGTGCTTTGAGCCTGAAATGTCCTCAAATGTCGACAATGAATCAGTTGTGCCAATACCTGAAAACTACAGCAACTCATGTTCATAAGTTAGATTCTCTGTATGCTATAATGATTATGTTGTGATCATCATCTGAGATTCTTGATCTATTCTAGTGAAGCTAAGAACTTCACTTTAGTGACAAGTTTTATGTCTGTTCTGTTTGTTGTATCCCTATTTTCAAGAGGCAATTGTGTAAGCTTCCACCACCATCTTTTACATGTGGATATGTATGTATACTTATGTACTCAATGTGTTTGTCATGAATCCAAGTGCTCCTATGCAGTTCTTTGCAAAGGGTTTAGCATGCTGTTTTAGTCTGTATAAGAGAGCATATGCTAAGAAATGTGTAATTTATGAATCATGTGTTGCAAAAACATGAAGAGTTTCAGATTTTGATACTTTGATAACTCAAGTCCTTTTGAAGTATCTCAATGTCGCAAGCACCTTGATTATCATGTACTTGAATTCATATGCAAAGAGTAATCAATTTCAATTCCATTCCAATTAATTGTAAAACTTTAAATAATTGATTGATTGGAACTAGAAGAAAACAAAATATCAAGCTAATGTTATCATGAAGGCTGAACTCTAATTCAATGCATCCAAACTTATGATGAATGCGACAACATGTGTTAGGTTCATGGTGCCCTAGTATTACAACTTACAAGTTCGTAATTGTTGATTCAAATATTCTTATACAGAATGCAAATGCATTTTGTAATGCAAGTTTCACGTAATCTTTGTTGCATTTTCTTTTGGCTACCTATGTGAGGCATGCATAGAAATCTGGCTATTTTTGTTTCCTTTTTTTTTTTTTTTTTGGGCCAAATTTTGGCATTCTTTCAAAATCATTGAATTTGTAACAATGTTTCTTTCTAAATTTCACAACAATGTGAAATCTTGCACCAAAGAAATAGGTTGTTGCCCACACAACAATTGTAAATAAAAGCCTCATCCCATATCGAAAGTGAAATCTATCAAAGATGTGCACCTTACAAGGTGAAAGTTTAAAGCACAAGTGATGATCAGAGTGTTGATGACTGGTGTTGCACTCCATTGTTAAGATAACAGTGTTGTAAAATTCTTCTTTTTGGGTGAAAGTGATAAAATAAAAAACCAAATTTTGTTTTGAATATTTTTCTAAAAGTGGACAATAAGTACTGGGTGAAATGCTTTTTAGGATTCTTACCACTAGGAGCTTTGTTTTAAACAAAATTTACAAACATTAGATTTTGAATTCAGCATGCCTTGTGTCATTATAACATATCATAATGATTTACCTCATTGAATTTGCACTTATAGAAGTACCTAAGGAGTAAAACCAAAGCAATGTAAAATTTCAAGGGTTTATATCCACCATTAACAGTGGAAACACAATTCTTGACCATCAAAGGCTATCTTTAAACATTCACAAATCAATACTGAGGGCACCCAATCAATTCATTCTCTCTTCCAAAAGAATTCCAAGACCTTCATGTCTATTTTTCAATTTTCCACAACAGGTGACATCAAGTTTTGCAATGTAACACTCAATTTTGGAGTGAACTTTATTATGCTTTTTGACGTGTTAGGACCCATTCTTTTGACATATAAACATATACCTCAATTGATTTGTGACATGTACTTTGCACATGTGTTCAAATTCCACCATCGTTATTTTTGAAGGAATTTGTTTTTGTTTCTTTTTCCTTCTGAAGGCTCACTTTTCCATACACATTTATCATTCAAAATTATATGATGATATTTTGCAACTATCAACTTGGGCTTCACACTATTGTGCACCACCAATGATGATTTATTTTTATTTTTATTTTTCTTATATTCCCATATGGTTTTCAATAGTTCATCATTATTTATGTCAATGTCGAATTTAATTTGAATTAATATATTTATCATGGATATGAAAAGGCACATGTTCATTTGTCTTTTCATACAATATTGATGGGTAAGTAAAAGGAGAAAGGTAATTATCAGGAAAGAAGTGAGATAGTTAGGTTTGAATATAAGTACAAATTGTTTTTGAAATTGTCCAAGGATGACCATAAAAAGAAATATGTAAAATCAGTTTAAAATGAAAACCATAGAAAAGATTATGCAAAATTATACACAAGTTGCTTGAAATTTCTCATCACTAGAATAATAGAAACACGTCCTTGCTATCTTCTCACCCTATTGCAAACATATTTTAATATTGTTGCATGAGGTATTGAAATTTCATTATTACTATGTATCATTTTTTATCTTTATGATGTAATTCCAATCCAATCAACCTCAAACAAGTTGATGTTGTAACTAGAAATGTTTCTCATATGAAATTGACAAAATTGACATATGAGGTCTAATGTTTTATGTTCATTATAACTAGAATGTCATATAACATTCTGCACATTGTTTTTTAACCAAAGCACAAGGAAGGTCATTGTGGGTTGTGTTTTTACAATTACATTTTTTTATGTGTTATATAAATGTGTAAATGATATGTGTGTTTGCATGTGTTATCAACTTGGTTTGTGTGATGACATTGTTTTATATGAAATTCCAATCACAATATGAAAAAACTTTGAAAATGAAACAAGGTGTTCAACCTTATTTTACAATGTCATTCCTCAAATTAATGTTGATTTTGATACAATGTTAAAAGTTGCATTACTTAGACTTTTACTTGTTAAAGGTGTTGGGTCATGGAAGTTTTCATTGAACCTACCATAAAATTCACCATTGAAAGTATTTTCTAAATAATTTTGTAATACTAATTATGGAAGAAAGGCCATATTGATGAATGAAATTTTATTTTTAAATGAAAAATGGATGATGCTAGATGAAATTAATGAGTAAACTACACAAATCATCCTATGAACTACCCTAAAATATCAAACATAGAATTATATATCTTTTACATATGAATTTGGATGTTTGTAAATTTCAAGGGTGTGGGGTGGTCATGAATAGGCACTTTGAAATCAAATCATATGAAAATAAAATGAAATCACTTGACGTACCTAATGATTCCATGCACAATCTTTATTGTTATTTTGTATCAATGCCCATGATCAAAGAAATCCATTGTAATTGGCCACCCTTCCGTTGTCCAACAACAACTGGACTTGATTTTAGACTTTACATGAAATATCATGCAAGAGAGGGTTGTCATCAAATTCTAATAAAAATCTAAGAAAGGCTCTTCAAATTGTTTTTCCAAAATTACGATTTGAGTTTGTGTAATGACCCTAGTCCTTGAGAAAATGTTTTAATTTCAATGTGCTTTGAAGAGCATATCTAATGAAAGGTTTTATTGCAATGGCAACTTCTATTGAGCAAAACAAATCCACCCCAATGGTCCCTTGTACCTGCAAATAAATTCAATGCAATGTGACTTTTCAATGCAGGCTACACAATTTGGTGCAGGATACTGAGTTTTGGAGAAGAGCTGGTAAACATAGTCAACCATCATTCACTTTGTTGTTATGCTATCTTGTGTGATTTTTGTCACTTGCAACCATATTTTATTTTATTTTTCAGTTTTCTCATGTCACACCCGAAGTGGCCATAACCCATGAGAGGATTTAGCTACATGTAGTCACAAGACAAATAGATTTTTTTCAAAAATTAAGAATCCTACTATATGGTGGCGACCTACTAGAACTTATTATCTAAATTTGGCTATTTTTTAGGAAGAGAGCTAGAAATCTGCCCAAATCTTTTTTTTAAAGTGACAATTTCATAGGTCTGCAACTAGAAATGTGATGAATTTGATGAATTTATTTTCAATTTTTCTTTGGACCATGTTGCTAGGTCCTAGTTTTTTGTTTTGCAAAATGGCAAAAATGTCACCAAAAAACATTGCTTCCAACCATGGCAATGCAAGAACTTGATGTTAAAATTGCAAGAACAAGAAAAAGATAAATTTTCCCACCAAAATGTTGGAGGGACACTATGTATTAATTTTTCCCATTACGTGGGGTAAAAAAGGACATTGTTTGAGGGGATGATATGTGAAAGAACTTTAATTTTTCTCATCTTATTATTATTAAAAATTTTAATATTCACATATTTAAATCACCCTAAAATTAGGTTAAATTTTATATTTGCATTGAATTTTAGCATCATTTTTTTTTTTTTGAATTCTTAGTTTTTGTTGAAAATGTGAAAATGAGGATGATTTTGTATGATTAATGAAACACAATGCATGAAATGTTCAAATTTAACTCAAGCTCAAATTTAGCCTGGGACTTGAACCATACCTTAATCTCATTCACCTCACATGCTGTAACTCTCTCATGAAAATGCCTCCCCCTATATGTTAAAATCACTTGTGTGTCCAAGGGTTAAGGTCATATAATAAGTGAATTTTTTGGGGTTTCTAATGTAATAAAAATATATGACATCATAGTTTTGAACCATCCCAAATGCATGTTTTGGACCACATAGTATATAGTTCTTGAACCTTCAAGCTCACACCCAAACCCATGCAAAACATTTTAGTTATTATTGAAACCAAATTTGTATTTGACAATGAAATTAATCTTGATACATGTACGACATTAATATGTACAAAATTGAAATGTCTGAATATGTATACCAACATTATATGTTGAAATGGACATACTCATCAAACATTGGTTGAAACCAGTGTTGGAAGGTTCTCCTATTGGGAGTGGTAGAATCGGTGGGTCAAGTTTAGGATATCGCAAATCAAACAAGAATTGTAGTTTCAAGGCAAATTTGGAATCAAAATTGAATGGTTCTTCACGCTTTTTGAATATCAAAATCAACAGTTCTTTGATTTTGATAGTTTTAGAATACCTAGAATTGGTGGTTTTTTTATTCTATTTTTTTTAATACCCAGAACAAATGGTTATTAAAATCAAATACTTACCCAACACTTGTTCTGAGTTCTGACTGCATTTACAACAACAAAAACAAATCACAAAAGTTACAAATTTTATGTTCCTTTTGGTAGTATGTTGTCATTTAAGGATTTGTTTTGTGTATGTGTCCATGGGATTCAAAATATAAGGAACACCATTGGGGACAACATTGGGAACACACAAGAACACATTCAAAAACAACATCTTGTAGAACACCATCGAAACCATCAACAACAAGATCAATGACAACAACTTTGGGATTCAATTCAATTATATTATGTTGGAAACTTTTAGAAAGCTTGAAGAGCAAATTGGGAACTTCTTTGGAGAGTTTGAGAATCAACTAAATAGCACCTATAGAAATAGAGCTCCTCTCTAAATACCCTTAAGCATTAAACTGCAGTGCTGTATAACACCAGTGTAGAGGGGATGATTTGTAACCATGATTGGTGGTGGTAGGTTGCATGGGTTAAATAACTGACCAGGTTACACAGAACCTGTCCTCTTAAGTGCCTACTAGGCTACTACCTATTCATTCTGTGTGTCCATTGGATCCAAACTTTCCCAATATCTGTAAGTCAATCTCCAAGGGATTTGGGTTAATGTGCTCTACTTGCATAAGGAAGTGCTTTTAGAGGAGTTGTAACCAAGAGTCAACCTACTCCTCGTTGTTGTTGTGGTTTATTAATAGCTTTTGAGTTGAAAATACAATTTTCACACGAGGGAAAATGGATTTTTGAATATTAATGCATTGCCTAGTGTAGGCATGGCTAAGGCCTTTTGCCCCAAAATTTGCCCATCTTTTAGACCCAAGTTTTGGTACATTTTTTTCAAATTTACAGTTGAGCTAATGTTTTGTATAGTTCCAACAGGGCCCAAGCTCTAGCTATTAGCACTTGAAAGCAATTCACATCTTGAGATCAACAATGTTTTAAATCCAAAGGTCTAAGTTAAAACACTTAAACCTCATCAATTAATTGCACTAGTCACATGGAATCTTCCAAGTGAGAAAATCTTTTCCTAGGGATTTGGGGGAGCATTTACACATGCGAGGACACAGGATGCAAAGCTTTCTTTGAATTTCATTCTTCTACTTAAAATCTTATCTTCTCACTTCCAATTTGAAAAGATTCTCTCTTGTCTTCACTTTTCACCTGTGGATGGGCAAACTAAACCAATTGAAAAAGGAAAAAATGGACAGAAATTTGGCCTTGGCCTTCAACTTTCTTCACTGAATATTAGTCAATACTGCCTTGAATGATTCCCCTAACTACTATCTCCTTGAAGGGTTTTGCAACTTGGTATTATGATAAGGGCTAAGGGTGCCATTGTGTTCATCCACATGATTTGAGAGTGAAGGGGTCTTTGCTTATCATATAGAAAGACTACATGGGGTTGGCAGAGCTTGAAGTTGTGAAAGAAATGGCATGTATTTCAAGGATACTTGTCACCCAAAGAATACCTTGCTAGTCGTCTTATAAGTAGAGATGGTTGTGCATTAGCAAGCAAAGCTGTTGGGCCGTCTCCAAAATATTTATACTATGTAACAAGCCTCCTAGGGTCCATTCCGTAGGGTGTAATGCCTTTCCTCCAGATGGCAATAGGTTCTACCAGGGCCTGTTCCAAAAAAATTCCCCCACTCTTGAGGCTTGTCACTACATCTCACTAATGCAGATTATTATCACAAGTGGAAAACCTAAAACTCAGGAAAAACCCTAAAACAAGTACCTGAATAGGACACCAAAACAAGTTACACAAACATTTTTTCTTTTCCTTTCTTTTCATGCACTCGTATTGTTCCTTACCTCAATAATGGCCTATTATAAAATCCTATCTATAGACTATTAAATCAAGGGATGGTTTATTCATGACACTAAAAAGGTTGTCAAACTCATGTAACTGGGTTTTTTTTCTCTCAATTTTTTGGTATTGGAAATTGGCTGAAGTTGGCTGACAAATTAATTGAATTTACTACACTAGAGAAACTAGAATTTCCAAAAAAATTGGTTGGAAAAACGGTAAAATTTGTCAGAAACAAAACATTGCATACAACCTTTAGGAGTAATAAGGTCACAAAAGCAGAGGTTTTGTTATGCATTAGTTTTATCCTTTAAAGTTACCATATCTTTGGCCATCTCATTTAACCTTTCTTTGCCCTCTCATGTCAAGTTTTGAACTATACTTAGGCTGCTTTAGACTAGGAGTCAGGGCACAAAATACTTGGGGCCAACTTTGAGCATTTTTGGCTTGCTTCTTTGTACAAGGAATAAGAACTAAAGTTGTTTTCCCTATTACCTACATTGATTCTAATATAGATTGTCCTTGTCTTTTGGTGATGAGACACAACAGTGAACCCTAAATGGTCATCCTTTTGGGTTTTTGCTTTGTATCCTTTCTTGTAGCTGGTGGTTGGCAATTTGAACTTTGCTGAGTTGCTATGCTGAAATGTTTTTTGGTTCCATAACGAAGAAGGGAAAAAAAAACCTGGAACTGACTCCAAACTTGTTAAGAAAACTGAACCAAATATAAATTGAAACTGAAACCGTAATGACCCCAGGACTGAAGGTTTTAAATACTTTTGAAACCATGAAACTGCAAGCCGACAACTGCAAGCCATAGTTGATTACAAGGGTTAAATTTCTACTAATCATCCCACATACATCTACAGACCTAATACTCACCAAGTGACTTGCCCACTTACATAGGTACTTACTTGTGTCTAAGTGAGAGGTGGAAGTAAGAGGCTTTACTCAGTTGTGGTTCATCACAACAAAGTCATAACAAGGTTCCAAATGGAATGTTGTTGTGCGTGCTGAGTGACATAAACTGGCTGGATCATCACCAAACTTTGGTCACCTTTGCAATGCCTCCTAAAATTTGAATGATACAGATCTGGAAAATGTGTCTCTCAAGCTTCTACTGTAAACTTTGGATTCCTGGTACCATTTTAGTTGGCAGCAAATAAAAATAGAGTAAATGCTTGTCATGTTCTTTGGACAAAAATAATTCCAAGCTCTGGGCAGAAATTTTCTGCATACCAGCTATTAAACTCGCAACTTGGAAAAACCATTTGTCAGTCAGAGGGGTAAATGTTTCGGGTTTTCACTTATCTTGGAGGTAATTTGGAGCTGTAATTTTATGAAGGTTCAAAAAAAAATATTAAAAAATCTCCAGAATATTATTAAGTGTAGGTTACTATTAATATGTGGAATCAGGATCTTGGACTTCCAAGCCTTTTCTGTCCAAGTGTTGATGAGATCTCACTTTGTAGTCCATCCAATCACATCTCCACTTACCACTTAGTACAACTTAAAATCCAGGCCTCTTCAAAGAACGAAGACCGGACCTGTACATTTGTTTTGCCAATTTTGTGATGTAGCCAAAATGATGATCATCCAGACACAAAAATATTTGACCAGATTTGGCTATATACCAAATATGAAAGTTTTTTTAAAAAGGATCCGTCTGTATTCTTGTTTGCCTATTGGAACTTATCATATAAATCTGGCTATTGAGGGAAAATTTTGAAATCTGAAAAATTTGGGCCATTTTTTTTTCCATGAAAAATGTTTGATGTAACTAAGAAATGTATTTTTTGGGTCAAAATTTGGCCAAAATTCCCCAGTAAAAAAATCACTAGGGCCTGCTGGACCATTGGTGTGATAGAAGATGATGGGAAAGCACACAAGAGAAAACTTATTGGATGCTTGTGTCAAGGTTTGGCTCTATTTAGGGAGACTTAACTTGATTTCATTACGTGTAAAATAAGGCCCTTGGGTGGGGTCATTCCCAGAATAAGGAGCCCAGGATAAGACACTAGTCAAGTATTGACTCACATTTTGGGAAGGTGTATACCCCAACCGTATCACAAAGCACAAACCAAATATTATGATGAGCCTAAACATACATAGATCATGAGGCATAAGTTGTAAGAGACCTAGTGTAGGTGTAAGGTGGATTATTCATAAAACAAAGGGTGCCCTCTAGATGCACTTAGCAAACTTCTCCAAGTGCTTTAAGTGCTTGCAAAACACACATATATGTACAAATATAGATCTAGATTCACAAGGAAAATGTGACACAGTTAATTCGAGTAATGAGTATCTAGGATATATTAGTGTCCATTCCAAAACCGTCCACCTCTGGACAAAGAGCAAGTGCCTGTCCTAATGGTGAAGAGCAGAGTGAGTAAGTGAGACAGACATGGCATCATTGTTCTTCAGCATGCATATGCTGCCCCTTCAAATAGGTTGAATACAAGGTACATATACTAGACCAGTTGGTACTTAGTCCTTGGAGGTTGCTACTCTTACCAAAGACCACCACACCAACAAGCATTTGGCTTGATATTCAGATCATCCCTTGATGCAGAATTGAAATGAATCTCAATACATGAATCTCAATTGAGGGCATCTCCACTGGTGTCCTGTACAATATTTTTTTAATGAAGAATAGTTGAGTTTATGCCAGCTTGAGGTAATAAACGGACTTTGGGTCAATATATGTGCATAGAAAAAGTGCTCTTGATTGACTAGGTAGAATGATTTTTCTAGGTGATTTTATTTAAATAAATAGTTTCACATCTTTTATTGTTTGAATTTTTATTTTTATGGCGAGGCTCATGAAATAGTTAGAGCATCTCCAATAGTAGCCAAAACAAAATTAGCCTGTCATTAGTTAGGCTGAAATGCAAATATTGAACATCAACATTTTTTCCAAACTACACAATCTAAACTATGCGGGGCCACTAAACACTCTCCCCAACAAGCACTCTTTGTCACAAAGAAATGGTGGGTGATGCTCAGCCCTACACAGAGCTCCATGGTTATGTCATGGGGTTTGGCTGATTTGACTCTCTTTTCTAGAATAAAAAATATATATGATTACTTATTTTCAAAAGGCTAGAATCTATGTTCTTAGTTGGTACTCTCCCTCTCAAGAATGCAGTGTTGGGTTTGAATTTGACCTAGGATAGCAAAACATGCAAAAACAAAATAACTAGTGTTCATTCTTCTTGCAGAACATGCAAACCACAAAGAGTCGTGCAACACGATTTCATGCAGAACAACCACTAAGGGTGCAAAAGGACAAGCTCGGAATGGTACAGGGTTCTAATAGAAGAGGCGTTGTAAGACATGTAATAAACAATGATCATGTGAAAGCTGTTGAAGAACCCTGACTGAGCTTGGGGGAAAAACAGCATTCAGCACCCTAAGTAAGTTGCTCAGATCCATTTTATTGCTGTCTATTTTTCAATCCCTCTTTTGATATTCAGTGCAATGGTGAAGACAAATTCCCAAGCTAATATTACTAGGGAGTAGTCACACCCAATACTTCTTGTAACTAACTACCTTGCTGTCTCCTACTAGATACTACCCACCTAGTTTGAAGACTGTGGACTGAATGATGGATTAGTCAGACAAAGCAGCTATGATCTAAATTGTTGGTGTAGGTAGTAGGAAGGAATACATAGGGCATAACTTCAAGCAACAAATTGGCAGCACACACTAGTTTGACCGCATATTACTCTCAGGTGCATTATAATGATATTATTATAAATGAGCTCTGAGCTAGTAATAGGCAGAACTGTTTTCGATGCGAAAGTGTTGTAGTGTATACTATCCGTTATTTTGTACTCCAATTTGGTTCTCACTCACCATCTCCTCAAGCATGTTTTTTGTTTTAAGTTTCTTTTGATTTTTTGTTTTTTTTGTTCTGAGTTTCTTTTGGTTTTGGGGTTTTTTCTGTTTTTTTTTTCGGGTGTGGTGGATTTTTCTTTTCGTGTATTGTGAACTTTGAAGCTTTGTCTTTTTCTTATTTTTGGCTCTGGGCACTAGTAGTGCACACCCTTTCTTCTTTCTCCTTTGTGAATTCCTCTTTTGCTTTCTTCTCCTCCCCGTTGTGAATTCTTCTTTGGATTTTGGAGTTGTTGTTGTTGTCGTTGTTGTTGTCAGGATCACATTGTCCTGGAGAAGTCTTGTCCTTTGCTTCCTGATTTAGCTTTTCTGGGTGTTGCATTTTCTGAGCTTGCTTGCTTTCTTTATGCAACATCAACCAAGTTTTCTCCTCATCTGTTTCTTGTTTCTTGTTTCTCCCTCCCTCCCTCACTCAGTGCAATAAGCTCAGCTGGGCTTGCGTCTTTTGCCTCTCTTCTTCACAAGGTGTTGCTGCATTTTAGCTTTGTTTTCTTGCTTCATGAGTATCTGGGTTTCTGGGGGTTTCTGTTTCCTCCAGTAGCTGAATCTCACCGGTTTGGCTTCACACTGCAGGAATGCAGAGCAAGCTTTGAGTTTGCAATCTCGTGAGAGTCGGGGCATTGATATTTCAGGATGCGGACGTTACTGAGAAGTGGCAAAAGATGTGATGATCAAGGCATGTCGTCATTGTGTAGTAATGCCCTAAGGGGCTAATTCTGCTGCAAGATTCTCTACTAAGCGCCATTGAAGAAGATGAGGAGTCGGGGAGTGCTTCTCTGTGACTGTGTGTGTTCCTGGGAGCCTGTGAGAGTAGTCCATGGCGATGGCAGAGTTCGAAGCTTAAACCGACCAACGACAGTTCAACAGCTTCTAGCATGTCACCCGCATCACTTTGTTTGTGAGCCCACCAGTGAGCCTCCTTTGTACCACACCGGCATGCTCTCTCTGGATACGGAGCTGGAAGAAGGGCGAATCTACCTCATCCTTCCTCTCCCTCGCCTTCTTCCGCCAGCCTATCATCTCTCCAACAACAACAGCAATAACAACATGTTTTCCACCATCACCCCTTCTTGTCCATGTTTCACTCCTCATGCATCCAAAACTATCTTTCCATCGTCGAGCTGCAACGCCTTCCCATCAGCTACTGCAGGATCAGTCCAAGAATCAAGGCTTTCCAACACTTTGCTGCAGTCGACATCTGATAAGAAATTCTTACAAACCTCCAGGGTCGGCAGATGGTTTTCAACAAGGTCACAACAGTTGTTGGCAGCTGCAAGCACTGTCCAACAAAAAACTGGGTCATGCATCATGAGGTCTTTAGTGCACATGAGCCATCTGAAGATTTTCCACACCAAGTTGTTTTGTAGAAATTCTTCTCAGGAACTTCACAAGCTTCATGAGCCTCATCAACTTCCCAGCAAGCAAGCAATACTATGCAGAGTTCAAAGCTCAAGAAACCGGTGGAGACCAGGCTTGGAGTGTATTTCTGAGGTGGAATTGATGGCTGGCTTGCTGGAGTTTGACAGTGTTTGCAGTCATGAGGCTAGACTCTATATGGATCATGACAAAGTTAATTGAGAAACTGAATCAAACTTTTTGTGATGTTTTTCTCCTCATTTTGACGATCAAGCTCAATAGCCGATCAAGCCTTGTTTGCAAGCTCCCATTTTTCAATATGGACTTCTGAACTGAAGTAATTGAGGACTCACTTGAGTTGATTTTTTTTGTTTAGCAAATGCAAATAGGTGTGCATCTAATGTCTCTCAATTTAGTAGACCTTGGACTGTTCACCGTTCAAAACTATTCCTTGTTTTCACAAAATTGTTTGTAGTTTGTACATGAGGGAGAAAATATGAGAACATGATTTAATCCTCAATTAGAAAGAGGAGATGAGTCAAGTCAAGACCACAAGCTGTGATTTTACATAGCTAGTGTGGTCCATGATGAACCCTTTCTTAACAACAGAGTTTGGAGTTTCTTTTTTGTCTTTTTTTCCTTTTGTTTTGTATTGATGACTCTGGTGACAGCTTCAACCCTAACCACAAGGGTAGCCCTATGTCCTCACACACCAAGAGGAGAAGAGGGTCCAGTTGGGATTTGAACTGCCAACTGCCTTGCTATGTAGCCTTATACTTAGCCACTGAGTCTGGAGTTTTTATTTCACCAAGAGTGCAATTTCTTTGGGATTGCCAGGGCTGCAACCTTTCTTCCCTGTAGTGGCTCCAATAAGTCTTTTCTGGTTTTGCCAGTAAATCTTTTCTGGCAACTTTGCACAGATAGGTTTTATTTTATACTATTTTATTCTCTGTTATCAATTACAACCTTCTACAGTAAAAATGGTGCATGCAGAATCCCTGCAGGAACTCTAGAATTTATGTGTCAAAGCACAATCCTATGTATATTGCTTTCAAGAAACAGTTTTAATCCTCAGCTCAAATCCACACGTGATTTATGGCACAACCCATTTTGGGCTCTGCTCTTATGAAGCTCGCGTAGCTTTTAGGATCTTTGGTCTTGGTGTATGTGATCTGCAGTTGACATTATTCACAACCAATTTTGGGCTCTGCTCTCATGAAGGTCAGATAGCTTTTATAATCTTTGGTCTTGGTGTATGTGATCTGTGGTTGACAATATTCAAACTTACTCAAGAACATGATGTTGTGACAGCATGTTGTTTGAGAGTGGGGAGTGAAGTGACTGATGTTAATATTGCACTCTCACCTACTCATTGTTTCTCTACCTTCGGATTTTCTGTGCATATCCTGCTGTGGTCTCCTTGGTGTTTTTCTTACCATTCTCTCTAGTGGTATCCATAGTTGGTGTGTGATTCCTCAATTAGTTAGATAGATTAGCATTAAAACTACTCGTTTTCTCTAGCTACGTGGAGTTGCTTCCTCCTAAATTGGCTCTTGTCAGCTCCTCTTTATTATTTTGTCAAGCCTTCTGGGCTACTCTTTTGCATTATTGGATTTTACTTCAATATTGGTTAGTTCTAGTTTATTCACATGGTATTATAAGAGCAAGTCTTAGAGAGTCCTTAAAAAGGCTCCTGAACAAGTTATGTGAGTTTAGCTCCACAATGTTGCAAACAAAAATGGAGATCTGTGAGCTAAGCTCCAGATAAGTGAACAGCACAAGAAGTTCATTATATTGTGAGCATAGCTCCAATACTTCTATTAAGGAATAGGAAGAAAATTGTGAGCTCAGCTCCAATACATTGACATCTCCATCTTCTTTTCTTCAGTCTTCTTTCAATATGTCAAGGTTTCAAACTAACTGAAGCCATCTTTTCAGATGCTAACTACCATGTACCTAGAAAATTAGATTTAAGAACCAACTGAGGAAAGAGATAGTTTGGGATGTTGTAATGTCCATAGGATCAACCTACAATGAAGCTGAAAGTTCTACAAGCTAGGAATCCACCAACACTCCAGCACCAAGGATCCTAGCCAGACCTAGCACTGAATCCCAAACAGTAGATGACCAAGACATACTATGTTGACAGGTCAAGGTGATGTCAATTCTGATTTCTGCAGTCAAGGAGGATAAACTATTGAGATCATTGATTTTGAAGGCCCTCGACTAGCATGGTTGTACCTTCAAAACAAGTATGAGCATTGAGGTGAGAGACACAACTCAAAGACTTCACCTTAGAATCGTTTTTCTATGCTCAAAATTTCTAATGACATTGGAGTTGAGGGCAGCTGATATGAGTTTAAGATGATTCATTCTCAACTTGTAGCCATTGGAATGGTCATTTGTCAAGGTGCAAAAATGAATATGGTGGGTGCAAGTCTTGGTATTCTCATGAGGTTAATTGAAGGGCTCACAGATTTGGGTTGCTTCTGGTTAGGCTCCTCCTTTGCAAGTCTTCTCCTTGGAGACAAGAATGATGTCTAGTTTAGTTTGCCAACTTCACATTTGGTAAGTAGTAGGGGGCGACAAATGAGCAAATGTGCTTGCCAGTCTACCGTCCTTTTGGGAATCAAAGGCATCTCCTCCTCCCCAATAGCTTCCACCACATTAGGTTCTTTTGTGGGTAGTTCCTCAAAATCTTTCAGTAGTGGGAACCATTTCTTAAGTAATAAATCTATGGTCGGAGATCCATGAAAAACCACCCCCTCTATGCTTGACAAATATCTTTTCATTTTTTAATGCAAGGATCATCAATCAATAATTCACCTTCTTCCCCTACTCCACATGCACCAAAAATAGGATCCTCTTGTTACAATAAATTTGTCTTCAAGTCATGTAAATAACCAGGCAGGACAACTACATACTTGGTTGGATACAAATGTTCCGTCCAGTTAACATTGTAGCCCTCAAGCTCCAAATATCAGGTCTCCTTGGCAAATCCATTTACAAGACGCCAAGTGATGGTTTTTGAAAACATTGAGTTCCCACTTTGTTTTCTCCTTCATCATTAATCTACATTGCTTGCCATATGAGGTCTTCAAATTAATGAGAACTTGCTCCTTGACAATGACATGAATCCTTCCATTGTCCAAAATGCAATGAGTGACCAAAAACTCATGAACTAAATCTGGTCATGGCTTCCACCATTTCACAAGATACAATCCCAATGATCCCCATTGATGCAACCCACTCTAACTAGTAGAGGGTGAAAGCACATAAGCTATTGTCCATTTTTTGCTATCATTTTGTAGTTTTCATAAGGGTTATGTTGAGATTTATGTCTATATAATTTTGATACTATGATCAAACATTGGAAATGACTCAATTTTTATGAGATTAAATAACACATTGCAAAAAAAAAAAAAAAAATGTTGTGAATTCAAAATGGACATTCTAAGTTAAGTCAACATCAAGGTCATAGTTCACAATTTGTGATATGGATTCATAAATGTATCATGACCTATATTGATGAATGAATTATTGTTTTTGGGAAATGTAATTTAAAATGGACTAATTCAATGCAAAATAATGTTTTTAAGTAGTTAAATTCTTGAAAAAATCCTTCAAAAACACATATTGATGGATTTTGAATTAATTCTTGAAAACATTGGTAATACATAGGATTTTTGAGAGATTTTTTTTGAGTTTGAAAACTGTTGGTTTTAAAAAGAATGGTTGTCATTTTGAAATAACAGTTGCTTATTTTGTAATCTAAAGGTAGTCACTCTTTATATATTTTATGAAACAAATGAAATCAAGGGGTTGTTTTGGTATGATATGAAATATTATAATATTAAATATCTATTTTATTGAGACTGAAAATATTTTAAGTATATTTTCATAGTTAATTTTAAGCACCCTATTTACATTTTACAATTTACAATTTTTTAATTAGTTACATGACTTGTGACATTTTTTTGTTCATTATTTGAGAAAGAAAATAGAGGCACCCTCCCTTAGTTTACATTGTGAAAAAGATAAAAATCTGGACTTTGCATTCACCTTTTTTGCTCTAGTTGATTATGTTTTCACCTTGGACCCCATTCGTAATCAAGATTTCACTTTAGTTTGCTACAATTGTGCTTCTCATAGGGTTGTTCATTTCTAATTCTTTCGACCTTTTTGTTGTTTGGTCATCATAAATTTAGATAAGTTTCAAAGTTGAATTTATAAAAACTAGCATGCATCTTCTCTTCTCTTACATTTTTTTTTATATAACTCCATTACTATTAGAATGCAATTTTTAAAAATAAAATTTATAAGTGCTTTGGTTCTAAAAAATTTAACATATGAGAATTTTGATAATTTTGTTTTTGAGAACTTGAAGTTCCTCATTTCTTCCTCCTTTCTTTCAACTCTTATTTCACGTCTTGGAGTTTGGTTGTTAATTGAAATGCAACAACTTCATATTTTCTTCTATGTACCTAGCTATTATGTTTATTAACAATTATGTGTTTTTTTTCTTTTGCATTTATCCTTGTTCATATAGAAATAGGAGAAATGATAGTTGTAAATTTATTTATTTTTTAAACCCTTTTCTCTTGTTTTAAGTTAAATCTATGCGCTTCACCAAATCTATTATTTCATTTAAGGCCCTACTTTTCATAATGGCTTCTTTTGCAACATTCTTGTGATGAAATGCACCATAATGTCATGACAACCGTTTCATTGTTCTTATTAATTTTCATGGTTTTGTCTATATGTAACCATTTTCATCTATTGTACTTCCACCATTTATAGAATCACATCTATATTAAATATTTCCAAGGTGTTTTCCAATGGTGACAACATGTTTTCTTATTAGACCTTATCCTATAATAAGGTCTTTCATTATATTTTTTGTGTGTTTCAAATCTCTTTGATGTTGTTTACATTCCCTAGTGCAAGTTTTGATTTTGATTTTGAATTCCTTGTTAGCATGTCATCTTCCATTTCTTATTCTTCTACAATTTCATCCTCCAAAGTCGCATTCTTCTAATCTTATATATAAAAGCTAACATGGTGTTTGTCTCTGTGTGTGTGTGTCACACGACGTTCTGCGATGTAATACTAGGCAGAACCGGCAACAATTAGGAATCCCATAACACAAAAAAAAATCCTAGCAGGGGTGGGGGGGGCCAGCAGGGAGGGGGACGGGCGGGAAAGGACCGGGCGGGGGAGTGAAGGGAGGTGTTTTTTTTTTCTTTTTTTTTTTTCGTTTTTTTGGGTCCTCCCTCCTTTTCTTGGGGGTGGCTAGAGTGGTGTAGCCACGGGTTACCAACACTCGTATTCTAAAATAAACATAAAAAAACATGTAAGGTTTGAATTTGTTTACATTTATAACCAAGATGGATTTGGGTCAAAATTGTCTATGGCAATAGTAATACAATATTTTTTGGTGAAAGATATTGAATCTTGTAAGGTCCAAACCATCTCCTTTGAAAAAAAATTCATGTGTTTTATTCCCTTTGACAAACCAAATAAATTGTAGTTTCCCCAAATTTATAAACTTTTTGCTTTTAATATGTTATTGTGACCACAATGTTCCATGTAAATTGTTGACCTTTATTTTTTTTAATTCCCCCATTATGTTCTTATGTGCTTTACATTTTCAATCATGCTTCTTTAGTGTATCCCATTTGGGTGCAAAATTTGTCCCTCCCCATGATAACACACTATTACAATTCATGGTTTTTTAAGTTATTTAAGTTGATTATATTATCCAATTTGGCTAGTGCAAATGTCAATTTTGACTAAAGGCCCAAATCCTAAATGACACAAACAACTTTTGATTAATCAGCTTGACTAAAATTACCCATTTGATTATGTGTCAAATGAAACATATGGTCAAGTTGGACTAAAAAATGATAGCCTTGGTCAAATAAACCAACAACCAATCAAAAAGGACATGGCAAATTTACCTACTAACTAAGCAACCTAGTCAAGTCATGTAGATAATTAACACACACCCCCCTCCCATCAATCTTATAGCCTCAATCCATCTACCAATGTAGCTAATAATCTTAAATTTATTTTAATCTAATGTTTATACAACCTAGATGGCCAACTTACAATTCAAGAACAAAATGAATTACTTGTCAATTTGGAGAGGTTTTGTTGTTTTTTTTTGTAAATTTTGTTGTTGAAGCACCACTTCATCATTCTACAAATTTGAAGGAAATATGGCTTCACCCTCTACCCCATTACATTCTCCATTGTCCAAAGGCATTGAGCATCACATTTGCATAATCACTAGTTTGCTCTAGAAAGGCATATAAAATGCCATCAATCATGTGTTGTACGGAGAATGAGCATCAACATAAGACCTGTAGTTGAAAGCATCACAAAAAAAAACAACAACTACTGAAACAATTATATATGTCCCCGATCATTTGTGGCATTTAATCTAAAATTCTACAAAAACACTCGTCATCTACAATAGGTTTAATTCCAAATCTACAATTAACACCACCAAATGAAAGCAACAAGGCCCTAAAGCCTCAACCATGATCATCACATTACTTGCAGTTCAAAGGATCACAAATAGAGACAACAATTTTTAAAGTAGTCATGTATGTCTATGATCAAATGCAACATTGAATATGATATCTAACATAAACATTCATGTCTAAAAGAAGTTCAATTCTAAATCTACTAATAACACCACCTAATGACTACTACAAGGCCCTAAAACTTTAGTTTGCACCAAAAGGATGGACCCAAACAAACCAATGAAGAAACTACTCAATGAAGACAATAATGAACTATTACAGCTCCTCCAATATCAGAAGACACTTTATGCGCATCCAAAGAGGTCCACTACTACATCAACACATTAATGTTATTGAGCTCTAATAGCTTCTTACAAGGAGGAAATGGGATACTATAAATATTATGTATTAGCATTGTCACTAGCTTTGTTGACCCCCTTGAACCAAATATGCCTACATAATGACATATTGGTCTACAAACAATATTGCCCTTGTGTTGCATAGTCCTTGCAAAAAGTATAGCAATTAAATGAAGATGACCTCCAAAGCGATATGCGCCAACAATTGGTTCCTGCTTGTGGGCACCTACAAAACCACCATACATGGAGAGATTGAATAGAAACCATGTAATAAAGTATTAACCATAAATTACAACGCATGTAATAAAAATGCACACACCTTTGACCCTAGTGTTCCAGAATTGAACCAAGGGAAACAATGTGTGCCAAGTGCCATAATTGCAATATGTGTTATACGACAAATTGGCGGGTGAATTGAAATCCACAACTAGTGTCTAGATTAAGATTCCCTTAGAGGTGTGGCTCAATATGTCAGTGTGGAGTTGGATTGTTTCAAAAGTTAATCACCCTATGCCACAAATGTGCATTGTACAAAATGTTCAACTTCAAAATAATCCAACCACACTGGCCCATTTAACCACAAGTCTAAAACTTTGGCACATGCTTATGAACCATCAGCAAGTGTCTATCTTTCTAACAACACATTCACACCCTATAAAGACTAACAGCCGCTGCATAATTGAAACTACAAATCAAAGTATGGAAACACACAATCTCATGAAATAGACCAACTTGCCTACAAGGTCACATTGTAGTTATAGCATAGAAGTTTTAAGGTCAATCTTGCCCACTTTTGCATGCCTTGGGGATTGTTGATGAATGGATTATCATTGTCAAGGATACTCCAAGGTACATGTCTATTCCATAATCTAATTGTCTACAATGTTAGATTTTACACCCACTCCCAAGTGCTCTATATCCAATCCAACCAAATCTTAATGTCATTATTCCACAATTTGGACACAATCCCAATTCTGCCCACAATCCAACACATTTATACCCAATCTACACAAAATCCCAATGTTGGCCATGCTTCCAACAACTCCATGCCATTAATCTGCATAAATATCCCAATATGCTTACAAAATCCCAATGTTGGGTCTTTACAACTAATTTGAAAATGACCATTCTTTTTTACCACAATTAACAAATTAATGCAAGTTGGTCCATCCAAAAGCTCCACATCCTTGAATAGTGATTGGCACCTTCAAGATGGAATATGGGATTAGCCTACCTTATCACATATCATTCTACCCTAATCACAAAAGTTTATTTTGCTTGAAAGCCAATGTGAATAGGATCTAATTGCACAATGCACAAAATCTAACACATATGGTGGCAATGCATAATAATTTTGGGTCTTGTTGTAACTCCACCATTAACCACATGGCATATTTTCCATCAACCTCCATATTCAAATAAGAATCAATAAGATTGAAATAATGCAAACTAAAGGGGATTAAAGCCATTCAAGGATTTAATAACAACACAAATCCAAGTTTGCAAAGAGCCTTGGCTAAACCAATACCTACACTAGTAAGGCAATAAAATCCCAAAATTTTAAAGTAGCTTCTAAACATTACAAATATAGGTTATGTAAACAAAATCAGGGTTTTTTAAAGTCTAGTAACATTTCCTATGATAAATTTACCCTCTAAGAAGTCGCAAGAAGGTAAAGATACTAATATAATTTTTTTAGGGAACCCTAGTTTAATTACATCCTAGAATCACTTCTAATAGTTTAATGTGAAAGGTCCAATGTGCCCAACCGGTTCATTGTAGCCTAAACACATGTGCCCACACCCCCCCTATCTACAACTAAATGTATAGGCTGTTTGTGACATTGATGTGAAGGCTAAAACACCATAATGCACCAATATCTACTCATCAGTTGTCACCTACACAAATTGATGTATAATTGTCAATCTTTTGTTTCATTGCACATGTGTATGCTATGTATTTTCTTCAAATGTGAAAAAACATTTCTACCAACTTTAAATTCTAAAAATCAAACTAGAAGCATTGACAAACTACACATTGATATTGGAGATGCTTCAAACCAATAAACCAATGTTATGTAGGAAAAGAATTACCTTTAGATTCCATAGAAGCATTAACTTCATCTTCTTCATCATCATCACAGTCATATGTGACTACCCTCTATATAGCCAACACCTAGGCTGACAAATTTATTGACCATTTATGTAGCATTTGGAAGGGGGGTAGTTGTGTGATCAAGTGAAATTCACACTCTGAGTCTTGCATGATCAACATTATTTCTGAAGTCAAACATGGTCAATTCTAGGTTAACTTTTCTAGTAAACTCTGACCTTCGCCCTTGTGGCTTTTCAATGCAACACAACCTTCCAATTCCCACGTGACCTTGCATCTTTTGAAAAAAAAAAACTTGTTCAAAGTGCATGGGAAACATAAATGAATGAGCTAAAAGTGGGATCAAGCGTTCAAAGTTCATTAGGGTGAACCCATATTCGTCACATCTCACAATTGTTGTAAAAACTTTTTAATTTGCCACCATCCAGTTGCAAAGTAGCAAAATTGTTTGGAACCTCTAGTAATCCAATTCCAAAATTTCCTCAATCCACCCAACATACTCAATTAACGCCACTATTGGGTTTTGATCATTGGAATGGGAACAACATTCTTGTTCAAATGTGGCAACTACCCCTAAATTTGTGATTGCCAAATGATGTTCTGCACTTTCCACTTGTAAATGGTTTCCAAATGCATACATAGACCAATAGCATGTGGCCATATTTCAAGGTAGGCTACTGATTGAAATAACATCTTTTACAACCTCTTCACTTATTGCCAGCTTCTTTGCAATACTAATAGCAATAGTAAACCATATTTCAAAAGATGGCAGTTTTGCGAAGTTCTCTAGGTAAATCACTTTCTTACGCCTTCTTATAGTCCTTGGATATTCAACCTTTTTAGATGTCTTTTGTTGTTGAACAATTAAATACCTTCGACAAAATACACGAGGCAAGATGTTAAACTTGTTCATTAATAATTAACATTGGCAAAATCCTCACCAAATTTGGGCTAAGAACACATCAAGAAATCACATATCTATTCTTCTGAAGTCTAGGAAAAACATGTTGGATATAGACAAGCTAAGGATCTATGCTATAAGGAGAAATCCAATTTTCAATAATGTCAACTATTCCCATTATGTATGGTTCAATGTACAAGTGAGTAGAATGTTCATCTCATCACGCCATGGTTGGGTTATTGTTGCATTGTGAAGAACAAATGTATGGGCCCAACTTTTAAGGTCAACACTCAATCTATAAGAGTGCCCATTGCCTTCAAGTATTTCATCATGCATTGTAGGCTCCTCTTTGTCATCCCACTCTCCCTCTTGTGAATTTCACATCTTGGATATATTCAGTACAAAACCCAAGAGCTTCCTCAAATGGATACCCAATTGCCATGCTCCCTTCCAATTGAACTACATTTCTTACATACCCATTTAAGGCTTCCATGTACCGCTCCATGTTGGTTACATCCACCTTGAGTGTACGAGCCTACAAAGATCAAGCTCCTCTACTAGGAGTAGAGGACTACTAGATGTGTCAACACATCAAAGCATGTTGGAGGGAAGACTTTCTCTAGTATTGACATAGGCTTTGCAATTTCTACATTTAGCACTTGCATGGTGTTAGGGTCAATCACCTTCAAGCAAAGTTTGCTAAACACTCTACTTACTCTAATAAAAGACATTCTAGTTTTTTCTTGCATTAGATTGTGAAGGCAAAGAAGTAATACATGTTGCATCATTATGTGGTAGTCATGGGACTTTAAGCCCCTTAACTTCCCATCTTTCAGCACCTTACTTCATAGTGTTTTGACATAGTTTGATGGATTTTTCAACTTTTTGATAATGTGCAAGAAGGCCTTTTTTTCTTGTTCTGTCATGACATAGGGTGCAATTGGTTTGATGTAACTACCATTAGGTATTTGTTGCAACCAAAGTTCTAGCTAGATGTCAACCTCTTGCATATCATTTCTCATTACCATTATATCTCTCTCTCCAAATATTGTTTTCAACACGTTCTCACATATATTCTTCTGACAATGCATCAAGTCCAACATGTGCCTCACCAACAAATGCTACCACATAACAACAAATGGGTAATCACCACTACAAACAAACCACATTTTGTGACAATGACATACCATAATGGTGCCATATTTTCATACTTGTAATATTGAGAACCAATTCTAGAAAGGAGGTGTTTATAGCTTAACATCATTCAAAAAATATTATAACCCAAATTGGATGGGATTTCTACACTATGTAGATTTGTCCAATCTCAATAGTGCCATTCATCAACTTAGATTATATGATCTCATTAGTAACATATGGCAAATTTTAACCAATGAATGAACCCCCACAATGTTTAGGGTTACCAATGACAAATTGTTCCAACTGACAAAATGTGGCCCAATGGTAGATTACAACCAATGATAAAATGTTAGCCAATGACAGTACATCTTCAATTGTTTGGCCAACGTCATTCAACCAATTATTATGACCCATAGAGTAGGGGATTTAATAATCATAATTATTCAGTGAAATGTCAACAATATTGGTCATCAAATTCAAAGAAAAGATAGAATGTTACCAATGACATCCATGTCACTAATGACACTTGGTTTCCAACAACAAACTATTACCACTAACATCCATGTCACCAATGACAAAATGACACCAATGAATGAATGACTACCACATACCACATCCAATGTCCAATAACCAATTCTTATTAATGACAATGGCCCATTTTGACATTTTACAACCAAGGACATTTAATTACTAATGAATTATCAATAATGAATGAGTGGTACAGATGATATTTTGTTACTAATGACATATTATTACCAACAACAATTTGTTACTAATGACATTCACTGTCTAGTGACATTCATAAACCAATTACACTATGTTACTAATGATAGCCCACCATCAACATCCTACAGTAGGGCCACATCCCCAAACCTTAATTTAGGGCTTTAAGTGCATCCACACTTGGTGTTAAAGATTCTAATGTTAAGTCCCTTAATATAATGTAGATCAATTAGGACTTAACCTACCTACCATGAAAACTTTATGTTAAGTTGAATTCACTTCACATTTAAGGACTAGTCCATTTGGCATTAGGTGCCACCTAGGATGCCACCTAGATTTTCATTTAACATTGACTTAACATCAAGTTTGAATGCATCATAACATTATAACATTCTAATATAAACTATAACTCATTTAGATATGTAGGCAAATTGGTTCCTTGATAGAAACTTACCTTATTTCAAGTGCATATAGGTGTGAATACTTGACGCATTCCCAACTCCTTGAGGGACTCAAATGTGAATCCAAATTGAAAATAACGGAATAGTAAGAAGTCGAGGCACACTCCCTGGCTCGCAACACTTTGGATGGGTAGAAGGGCGTGCTAGAGCTTCAGGATGGGACTAAGAAGAATTGACAAGCTTCATCTACTCACACGAACCTGCACAAAACCAACACAAGGTGGTTAATGCATAATTGGAACACTTTTGGTGCTAAAACGAACCACAAGTAACTCGGACTCACAAGACTCACCACGGCCCGAACTTGGGGGAAGCCACCACCTTCCCCCTTATATTATACTCTGCACCTCTCCATGGGGCCACATCCAAATGACTTTTTGTCTTGGGACTCCCAAATGGGAGTCTCGAAATTCCCACATTTGGGACTTTAGTGACTTTGGGGGCCCATAATTTTGCGTGCAAACATCCGATTGCAATGAGGTCTAAAGCAAAGTTGTATCCTTTGTTGAAAATTTTCCAATGATATGTCGCACGTTGCCTGCACCATGAGGAAATCGGGTCGATTCCCGACTTTTAGTGGTCGGCAATGCTAGTTTGACTCCCGACCATTCTTTTGATCATAACTTGTGTTTCAGATGTCCAAATGGGCGATGCGAACCCATTTTAAACATTTACGTTTCAATAAATTTTTAATGATATAAAGAACTCTTTCAATCGATGGGTTTTGGCCCTTGCCATTGTGCTCTGAAAATTTGGGAGTCCATTTGGGACTCTAACTCCCACAATGGGAGCTCACTTGGGAGGGTGAGGGTTCATTCCCTCACATTCTTTGCATTCCCGAGAGCATGTGATGTGACTCCCAGGTCTCCTTCTTGGCTCACAACCTTACAAACCCTTGCCTCGGTTGCAAGCCCGAGGCTAGGGTTGCAATAATACTATTACAAGGCTACAAAACCCATAACATCATAACTTGGGTAGAGTGAACCAACACCCAATAAGGCAACAACCAATGGAGGCTCATTATAAGTCCATTGCGAACAAACCTTGCCTCAATTAATATTTGTTTTCATTAAGGTAACCCAATCTCAAATAAGCAAGTCTTATATTAAGGCAGTTAGGTAGGAAATCAAAATATTGTTAGGTGAGTACATAGGTTATACAGAAATAGGTTTATTATATTCGTTAATAACCTACTTGTTGGTTGTTATAAGTGTATATACAAAATCAACAACTTAACAAACTACCATGGTTATAAAAAATTATAGGAAACCATGGATATAATGCATGTAGTGGGATTTAATTCAGGAATGGATACCCATGCTAGAATCAATTCCTAACTATAGTAACCATGGTTCATTCATGGTGGTTGCTAGTTCAATGACCCCAACAAACAAAGACTACAACTGACACAAACATTATTCATGTTTGTTCTTCATCAAAGGTCAGCAACAAATCTAGGAAATTGTAAAGTAATTGATCCCCTACAACATGTTAATTTTTAAATCTACAATCAATGCCACCTAAAACTAAAATCCAAGCAATGCTCAAGAATTAAAACCCTAAATGGCACAAGGGCTTATGTTTGGTCTTCATAGTACCATGTGACAATCTTTGGAACAAAAAAAAAAACTAAAGTTCTTTCATTTATAACATGTAACATGTTTCATACAAAAAACTATCATCCAAGTGGACCATCTATTTAATCCTACCACTATCTCTCTCACAAACATCTTTGATGCTTAAAATAGACACACACTCATGCACCTCCTAACTCATTAAACCTAGTGAATCAAAACTTGGGTGTCAAAATATGAATAGTTTGAGATGAATGTATTTATTCCATATGCCACCCACATATGCCAGAAGTCATACATTCTACAATACAAAATTAAAGTTAGATTTATACCTGCGTATATGGTAGATGAAAAAATACATATTTCCTTTTTACACCATGGACAAGAACAAGATTGTTTATGTCATTTGCTACTCGCACTCCTATCCTATTTAGCCATTCTTCACATTGTTTTGCTTTGGCTAAAAAATCAATAGCAAAAACTTGTGTTGGTCCAAGTCTATGTTATGGATTCCCATTGAAGGTGACACAATTTCTCCTATACGAGTGTTGCCTACTAAGGTAATTTCAATGCCTTTGGTACACATTTTTCTTCAATTGGGACGAATGTCTCATCTCCACATTTGGACCACACAAAGGGCAAGTCATATAGCCCTTCACTTGACACCTTGCAAACAAACCATATGTAGGGTAGTTGTGGATGTTCTAAATGCAAATCACTTTAAGCACAAAACTTTGAAATCCATGTGGCCTTGTCACATCAACTATAAATATCCTTGTCCACAAATTTTCTAGTTCTTCAACCAATGATTCCAAATAGATATCAATATTATAAATTTTCACTAATTTTTTCCCTAGTATAAACAATGTAAGCATCACAAATAAGTGTTTAGTTATCAACCAAGGTGGCAAGTTGTAGTTTAAGAGAAGGACTGGCCAGGTAAAATGATTCATTGATAGGTCAACATATGGATTCACCCCATCAAGTGTTAATCCCAACCCGATGTTTTATTTTTTCAACTGCTAAGTTAGGCCAAGTGTTATCTACATGTGACCATGCCTTTGAATCACAAATTGAGCACACCATTCCATCTTGGCTTTTGTTTTCATCATGCCAAGACATCAACTTTACTAGTGAAAAACATCTAAACATACATTTTAGGCGGGGAATCAAAGGGAATTGTCGAAGGACCTTGTAAAGGTCATAATCTGACCTTTCAATAAAATAAAAAAAATTACATTTTGGAAAAGCTTATAACATTACTTAATTCCTCTCTAAACAATACACCCATTGTAGCAAGCGCGAATGGAATTGTAACTCAACCCCAGCTATTGGACTACCTTCATAGCTTGGTACATTAATTGATTTTTTATCCATAGGGAAAAGGTTAGCAATGTAAATAATTCATCAACAAATGTGTTACTCACATCATGTGTAGTTAGGGTATTCAACAATAATAAGATGGCAACAAGGCGGCTAGTGGGACAACCTTCATAAAGTGGGGTGTGAGCCTCTTGATCCATTTCAGACATTGTCTTTTCCAATCTGCCTCATGACCTTGGTCCCCATTTGGAAGCTCATTATATAGACTTGCATTGTTTTCCTCATCATTTCGACTTTCATCCCAATGTGTTTTTTATCATGCTTAAGAAAATCCCTCCCATTGGTCCTTTATAATTCATCAGACCTTCTAAGAACCATACCCCCCAACCTACCTTCATTTCTTCAACACATTTGCAACCTCCACCTAAAGTCTTTTGCCCCATTTATGCTCGCCAATTTACTAGTCAAAGGTTAGCTCGTCATCATCGCTTTTGTCAAGCATTTAATTCATTCAATCTAAACCTTTATGACCATTTTAGTTTAATATCGTCCCTTGCTCCCACCCCGTTGACATCAGCATGGACTTGAGTTTCATCATTGGATGTCCTTGGGTCCTTTCATTTAGGCTTTTGTCATCTTTAATTGTGCAATCACATCTTTACCATTCTCTAGTGTGATGTACAAGTGGCGTTTTGTTTTCCATTGGATAAATTGGCACAAGACCCTTATGATGTGGTAGTTTGGCACTTGTTCCTCGTTACCCCAATGGTGTCTCATTTTGCCCCTTCGTGGCGAGGCAACATGACATAAGGAAATGCAGGTCTAACTTAAGCACTTCCTAACAAGCAATTGGGAAAACTTACAAGAGGAGTTTTTTTTTGCAAGCCCAAGTTTTGGCGACAAGTTTGAACCCAATGCCTCTTCCCCAATAGGATCCTCCAACTCATAAATGTTTTTTTCATAATTTTGTTTTTCAATGTGTAGGGGAATATTCTCATGCATCTTAAACTTTGGCACCATTCTCCTCTGCACCCACATCTTCCACCACCACCTCAACCCTCACCACATTACATTTTGAATTAAATGGCTACCTTCTATTTTTCCTTGAAGATTATGAACCAAACCAGGACTTCAAACTTTATATTGATTCCTTCAAGCTAACGTTCCAATACATGTTGCATGTATCAATAAGTGGTCCTTCTGGGATGGTTTTTGAACACCTTTGATATTGTTTTCACCAAGAAGATTCAACAAGTGGATTCCTTTAGTTGTTTCAATTTTGTTTTCACATCAAATATGGTCACATTCCATGTCAAATTACATGTGTCCTTGGCAAAGCCCACCTTTTAGCCTTGACCAAACCTTCAAGCAAAGTTCATACCATTGCAATGGGGAAAACATTGTATCAATTCACAAGCCACGTTTTATGCTTTCAATTTCGTGACACTTTTGTAACACATTTTTCTTCACACTAATTTCGAGTTACAACTAAGGGCAATGGTGAGGTGATAATTCATAGCATTAGGTGCACCTTGGACCTTCACCCCAACTAGGTTGTTCTTCAATTGGATGTGGCAAACATCTTTAATTTGGTGTTAAAAGGGGTCATATTCAAGAACTTTGTGTAGCAAGTGGAAACATCATACAAGTCATCCCCTTTGTTTTCATATTTTATGCATTTGAGTTTATTCTATTTTACAATCACCATAATCGTGAAAACGATGTCATAGTGATCCCATCTGCCATGGGAACCCATCAAGGTGATCCCTTAGGAGGGGCACTATTTGCTTTAACCCACTTTAGGGCTTCACATTTTATAGCTAGTTGTTTCCCTTCTTGTTTATTTCCATCCATTATAGATGACACACACATCATAGGTCCCCCTTCAATTGTATCATTTTCATACATTTCCAGACCAAATTCTATGCAATAGGTCTTTCTATCCAACCTCAAAAAATGTGTAACATGGTCACCTTCTGACCTACCGCTTAGTTTACCACCCCATTAGAAGGAATTAAAATCTTCGGGGTTCTATTGGGCACCCCATCATTCACATCATCCTTCATCAAAGATGCCTTGGTAGAGGATGTTTGACACATGGACCTTTTCCTTAAAATGGGTGATGTTTAAATATCCTTCGGAATTTTAATTCATTGTTTTGTGCAACAACCGTCATATCTCTTACGATGCACACTTCCCTCTTTTTCCTTCATAAAATCTTTTATTTCTTTTGAATCATCCCTCTTTCAAGTGTTTGGGTGCCTCTTGGGTCCATGATCATTTGATAGCCTATAAGGACTTTTAACTTGTAAACAAATTTTTTTCCCAATCATATTCGATAGCCACCATCACCCCAATAACCTATTTAGGAAGTTGGGCCCTTAGAGCCTTGATCATAGTTGTTAGGTTTATGGTTGATCATCATCCTTTCCTTCTTGAGCCCTTGGCATGAGTTGACAACAACACCCTTCTTTTCCAGCAACATTTCAAAAACAACATGTGATCTTTTACCACCCTAGCTTGTGTATGTCTTCCTCTATTTGAACAACTTGTCAGGTAACAAATGGTTCAATTTCAAGATTCCATTTTAGAGCGTCTACACCATCATACCTTTTCTAACATGCTCTTTGATAGGATATTTGAGGCCCATCGTGCTCAAATTTTATCATGCCCTAGCCTAAGGGTGAGTGTTTAGTTTACAATTCAACCAATTTTCCTAGCCTTTCGATTATCTTCCCCAATTTTTTCCATAGCACTTTGAATATAATTCGGATTACCCCATCCTTCAATTATAGGTATCCCTCGATGCGTGTGCACACATCCCATTGACCCTATGGGTATTCACTTTTTACGTTGTTCTCATGGCCTACATGCATTTCCTTCATCCATGTTCAACTCCTTTCGTTGATGAATCAACATTGTGCTCACCAAATATGGTATTTGTACCCTAGCCAATGTTGTCATTGTCGACCTAATGTGAGTGAATTTATTTCTCCAATTTTGTGCAACTCAAGGATTCATTGCCTTTGATGCGATTCAAGCTAAAGAAAGGAGCTATGGCAACTAGCACCCCACTAATCAATTCCTCCCATTAACAATTGAGATATATGGATGTCTACATAAACAAGTTGATGTGTTTTTACATGATTGTGTTAATGCCATTTGAAGTTTGAAAGGGCCTTCCTTTTTCTAGTTTGGTTACCTTTTTTCAAAAAAAAATCTCAATCACATTGTAAAGGATGCAAGAATCTTCCATCCTAAGTCAGGTGGTAGCCGTAGGCCTAGCTACTTCCCAACTTCCACCCCTTCAAAACACACCTCCACTACCACAATTGACCTGTTGCAAGCAATTGATTTTTAACATGGAGAAACATGGCTGACCTACTACAGGCGGTCAATTTTTGACATGGAGATATTTTGACATCTAATTTTGACGTCTTATAAATTCTCCCTTTTCCTTTTTCTTATTCCCTTGTACATTTTAAAAATCTACAATGTCTTTATGAATAACGTTTTGTAGGGTTGTAATAACAATTGTCCAAGTCTTGTTTGATAACATACTTAAGATTCATACAACACTGAACATGATGCATTGATGACCTATGATCACATCCAATTTGATTTGATGTTCAACACTATGATCCTTCTCAAATCTTCATAGTTCCATACGCATACATCCCTGTATTTCCACAATAACACTTCAATTGTAACAACTTCAAATTCAACTTTACATTAATGAATTGATCATAAACCAATATATATATAACATTCAAATTATAAAATTATGTATCAAATTTATATTTGCACAAAATTAATTTTTGAAATTTTTTTGGGGATGTGTATCAACTAAGAATTTAGAGTGATTTTTTAGAAGATTTTATTGAAATTTTAATTTAATTATATAGCTGAAAAAGACATTCATAATGCAAAACATCATCACCAAAAGACCAAAAAAAAACATGCAACATACTACAATCCACTGTACAACATGATCTCCAATGTTGTACATAAATTTCCTCATAAGACAAAACTTCATTTTATTCATATAGGCATGGCCCACCCATGACATCGTATGCCTTTTTTCATACAATGTGCAATTCCCGCAAACCGCCTCCATTGGGAACTTGGCAAGTTCCCTGGATGCTTCAGCCAAGGGAGACATGGTGAGGGAAGTTGCACTATGAATGGAAAAGTTCCAATTTTGTTGAAATATTTCATTCATTGTGCAACTTCTCAGATCTTTCTTCATCTCAGAAGTTTAGTGGACGTCTCCCATGGGTGCATTAGCTAAGGAAATACCCAAACTTGAGAAGGCCCATGCTTAGCAGAGGAGATACACCCAAATTTAACAACTTTGGCAATGTGCATGGGGTGAGTCAGCACCCACATTGGTACGATGGTAAAAATCCCAAATTTCATTTAAATTATTTCTAAATATTACAAATATCCCATGCATACCTTAAATCAGGGTCTCTGAGTTCAAATCTAACTTTTTTTGGGCTTAATATGGCCACTAATAAGTACCCCCAGTTTATAATGTGGGTATTAGCTCAGGCCAAAAATGTTCCCTAGGTTCCCAATGTGTTCCCCAAGGGTGTTCCCAATAGCACCTCGCTTTTTGGCCAAAGTGGGAGGCACACTCCATCTTTCCATAGAATTTTCTATTCTATTTTGGGGAGCCTCCATAGTTTCAACTTTTTTTTTTGCGATGGGTCATCAAATTGGCTCATCGAAAAAATTTAAAAAAAAAGAAAAAAAGAAAATAGAAAAGAAAAGAAAAACGTTGGGCTTGTGAGGCCCCCCCAACTAATTAATATGAAACAGAAATAAGTGCCCCCAGATATGCAGGCCAACGGTGAGAAACTCTATACTTCAAAATAGAACCTTCTATTTTGGGGAGTCTCCATAGTTTCATTTTTTTGGAGTGATGGGCCAATCAAACTGCCTCATTGCCATAAAAAAAAAAAAAAAAAATTAAAAAATTAAAAAATTAAAAAAAAAAACTTGGGAGGCCCTTCGTCTAATTAATAGGAGAGATGAATAGGTAGGGTGTTCTAATTAAGAGGCCTCACTCAAAAAATCCTTCATGGTCCATGCAGTGCTGGGTATTGGTTCACTCTCGTGGTTTGAATTTGCTATTGTGAAATTTTGTGTCAAGAGAGAGTGGTGAACCTTTGTGCCAGACTTGCACTTTGACTGCACATAAAGAAAATTGCACTGCACGTTTAATCAATGTGTGATTGCATGATCACGTCCGCTGAAGAATCGCAGGTCAGACCGTTAAACAGAGTCATTGAATCGTATGCACGCATCATCAATTGATCCTTCTTCAGAAGCTTCGGAGTTTGAGATCTCACCACGTAAGAATTCGCCAAAAATCTCAATGAAGCTCTCAAACACAATATAATAGCTAGTATAATGCGGCGTTGTCGAATATTATTATAATATTTACTGACAAAAAAATAATAAAATTTTTTGGCACCTTACTCCTAGAGCCTAGGTAGTCCTGGTATTCATACGGCTACCGTCTACCTACGCTAATTGCTTCTTCCTCTCGTGTACTATAAAGTAGTTGAGGCGGAGATGGTATAAGTTGTCTAGATTGGTGTGTTCATGTTGATGAGCTTGGGATTCAGAAGATCAATTCTAAGATTTGAGCAAAGAGTAACTCTAGTGGGAGGTCTAGGTAATTTGCAACTGAAGGAGAGGGAAAAGTTTCACGTCTGCAACGGAGCTGAGGAGCTGATTATTCAACGGCAAGCTTCAAGGGGACTGGGCTTCAAGGGTGGAAATACACAAGGCTTCAAAGGTAAGCTTCAAAGGCAAGCTTTGTCCTTCCTGCGGGCGTTCGCAGCAGCAGCAGTAGCTATGGATTCCACTCGGTAAGCAAAGAAGATTCACACCTAATACGTTGTTACAGAGAAAACGCAGTATTTGCAAGTAGCAAAACTGAAGCATTTCATAGAATTTTGTACATCTTGCAGATATTAACTTGAATTTGGTTTTTTGCAAGAATTGCAATCAGGATCCCTTGTTTCAATAAAATCTGTCTCTCCAGCTTATATCATGTGTTATCACAATAGACCTCCTGACAGTGACAGGGGATTTGCAAATGGGGTGCAGTTGGTGGTCACCACAGACAGTAGCAGTGGTGACTGGGGGTAACAAAGGCATAGGGCATGAGATTGTGAGGCAGCTGGCAACACAAGGCATCACTGTTGTTATAGGGGCTCGTGACAAGGAGCGCGGGTTGGCTGCTGCTCAGGGTTTTCACTCCAAGGGCTTAACCAATGTCGAGTTCCATCAACTTGATATCACTGATCCTGAATCTGTTACTGCGTTTGCAGATTGGATTCAAAAGACATATGGTGGTCTTGACATTCTGGTGAGCTAATTTGTCAGACTTCCAATCATTCATTACGATAGTGGATTTAGCAGTCTTGCACCTTTTGTCACAATATTAGCACATCCCCTTCATATTGAGACTCATAGAAGATTCATTTGCTTTGTGGCCTATGCTTAGATCTCGGTGTTGAGTCACATATGTCTTTTGAGTGCTAGCAAATGCTTCCAGACATCAAGAAACTTAGGGCACAGATGTTTGTACTGTTTGCCCTAATTTTTGGGCACATCATCATGCATACTTATCTATACCCCCTGTCAGAAATGGCTGAAGTCAGTGAGAGGAGTAATGGCAGCTAGGTGACAGTCTCCCAAGGTTATGGCTGCAATTATTCTTTCTTGTGTTTGTTGTGGTTTGGCTGGAATTGACATAATGTTTGTTTTGGCTACCTTATGTGTTTTTCTGCATGGTCTCTCTACAATCACATGGACATTCAGAGTTGTCCTTCAGAGCCACTCTTTAGGTCTTCCAGATACCTGACTTGGGTCTTCTCTGAAATGATGAAGATAGAGAAGAAACTTTGAAATTACTAAACCTGAACTCCAAACTGATTTGCTATCTATGATCCAAAGTGCCTTGTTGCAGTTATAGGCAAAGGTAACAGCTCCTGTTCATAGCCAGCTGGGACATGTCTTCTGCTGTGAAAATGCATAGTCTTACAGTATCAGGTTGAACAGGTGAACAATGCTGCGGTTTTTCATTGGAGCAACAAGTACGATGAAGCAGAGGAGGAGATTAATGTCAATTACAAGGCAACAATTCATGTGACAGAAACACTGCTGCCGTTTCTCAAGCCATCATCTGCAGGTGCACGTATTATTATAATGAGCTCCTTCCTAGGCCAGCTCGAGGTATGCAATCCTAATCTCTTAACCTGATCAGACTATTCATCAGCTTACAATCAAACATCTGTTAGAAATCTCATTTGCATCTCAGCTAGATTCTTTATAAAAATTCTGTGGATAAGAATGGCATGAACAATTCCTGGAGCAATGCCCTTGGACCATAATATTGAGCTGCTACCCTTCCAGTTCAGTGCTGTGCTGGTCTATTCTCATGTCCAACTTAACTGGACCAAAGTAGTGAATTGTAGTTCCCTCTCCATGTGGCAGTTATTACTACTAATTGTTTCTGACACCAACTGGGATATTTGCAATCTTGAAAAGTGATACAAGTTTGTTCTGATTCAAGCTGCTGTTTGTGGTAATCAAATTTGCAGCAATTCAAAAATCATGCTTTGAGACAGCAACTGAATCCTGACCACTACACACAAGAAACAGTTGACAAATTTGTTGAGGAGTATCTGGAAGCATGTTCAGGCGGGCATGCAGATGCAGATGGATATCCTGTTGCCTATTGTGTTTCCAAGGCTGTAATCAATGCTTACACACGCTTGCTAGCCAAGCGAGTTGCTAATCGACCTGAGGGTCATAAAATCTATGTTAATTCTGTTCATCCAGGCTCAGTGAAGACAGACATGAATCAAACAGGCGTCCTGACAACAAAAGAAGGTGCAGATACTGCTGCGTGGCTTTCTCTCCTGCCTCCTGAATGTCCATCTGGCCTTTTCTTCTTTGAGAGGAAAGAATTGAGCTTTTAAGGATAAGCTAAAGCCTGAAGTCACTAGGTAGTCTCTATACCATTGCATCCAGTTTTGAATGAGCAACAAATATGCTTGTGTATCAAAATGCTTTCTCATATGCTTGGCCTTGAGTGAAATAAAGTGCGTTTCAATATTCAAAGGAGCCTTGATGTTTAAGGTTCATGGGAATTAGGGGATATGTTATAGTTGCAGAGTCCCAGTAGGGTTTATTTTCTTGCTATAGAGCTTCAGGTACACAGCTGAGCCCAGCATATTGCAAAACTTGGATTTACAAACAGATGTAAAGTTTGGGTTGGAGAACAGTTGAAAATTTGTTGACCCATGGGAAGTTCTCATGTGAGAAAGTGTACACGGAATGTTATACTTGCTTATTGGCTTAGAAACTGCTGTAGATTTTGAGGAAAAGTTTACAGCCAACTTCATTTTTGCTACAAGGCACAAGTGTTGGTCCCAAGGTATAGGCACAAGGAGTTTGCCAAGAATGTTGGTGGAATATTCTACAATACAACATTGGGGTGGCAACAATTGGTGTAGTTTTCCAAGCTTCAAAGTTACAAGGCATGGGCACAATTACATGATTTCAAATTGCAGGGTAGTCAAGATAACCCTGCAAGCATGCTATCTAGGAATAAGGTGTTTTCATTGTTTGCTACAAGCAGCTGCCATTACAAGGGATTGGTTCTCTGTTAGGATTGGCAATTCCCATGGGCATCAAACATCTCATCTCCTTGAGGTCTTTCCCCATTGCAAAGTCTCCTAATTTTTAGAGCTTAGTTGCATCCAAACATTTGATTATAGCCTCCCTTCTTGCCTCACTTTCTGATTTTCTTGCTTTCAACCTCTTTTGTTGTGCTAAATCACATAAATGTTTCTTTAATCCTCTAAATGTCACCTGTCTACACATTGTCAACAAAGTGTTTCCTCTCAGTAATACCCAATAAACCTTCCCAATGTTTCCCTTATTTCACCCCTTGATCCTAACTCTCATGTAATTGTAAACATAAACCCATTACCTATTCCTCTAGGCAGCCGCCTTTGATTGTAGTGTGTTTGTTATCGACATGTGTTTGAAGGGTTGTTCAAAGAAAGTTGGTTTGACATTCGCATTTACATTAACTTTATACCCAATTGAATACATATATCGATGGGTATTTGACATTTGTCCCAATCCTTGCATTAGCTTGGGCTTGGGTTTTTATTTGAATGTTTGCAAATAATTCTTTAAAAACAAGTAAGATAAATTTTGTTTAAAAAATTGTGAAGCATTTTAGTCCTCATGAATTTGGTGTAATGACTTTTGGTGGGTGTGACACCCATGGTTCACGATGTTTGAGTGATGTTAGATTTGCATCCCGATTGGGTGGTGTTACATGTGTGTTAGCCTTCAATTCGGTGTCATAATCAACCATTTTTCAGGAGTTACATTATTCACCTAATTCCTCTAAATTAACTATTCCCATTTGTTTGACAATTCTATGCATGCCCATCTCCACTGTATTTTTCTTAGGCTCCTCAACATGGGGATCTCATAGTCATTTCATTAAAGTTAGGTACACAACAAGGGGACCCATTAAGAGGAACATTGTTCGCTTTGGTTCACCTTTTGCCTTACATCAACAACCCACCTTACTTGTGTTTTCTTTTCCGTAGTGGATAATACACATATAATAAGTCTTGCATTAAAGGTGGTTCCTACATTTTTACGATTGCAAGAATTTTTTATCACTTCTTCTTGACTTTCTTACTTCTGATTTGGGTTTTCATATTTTGGGCGCAGTAGTGGATCTACATCATTTGTTGAGTTGTTTGTTGTTGAAGCTCTCCATGAAGCTCTTAGGATGATATCTAGTCTCCCTATGTTTATAGATCTTCAAGCGGCTTTTGCAATGCTTTCATTGTGTTATGCCAGTGCTTGGGCTACTTTCTTCGTATAATGTTCCCATCTCCATGAATTTTGCAACATTATGTTGAATTCAATATTCATACCATAGTTACGTTAGAGAAGTTACTTAGTAAAGGAGTTTTTAATGGTTTTGTTGGTCATTTAATTCGTCATCAAACCACTTTTCATGTTGCTTTGGGCAAGTTCAACCTCCTTTTCATGGTTTAGACTGCTACCCCCACATTCTTGGGGTGTTAGAAACTGATCACTCTTGCATTTGTCATTTGTTTTTAACAAGATGATCACCCTATTCTTTTAAATGTAGTAGCACATGTTGAAATCGACACATCCCCATTCCAGATGGCATTACAAGATGTCCAAACCATGTTACCCCAAGTTGTTCACTTTTAGGTCCCACCATTTGAAAGCCTAATGGTCGAATCTTATATTTAGTTGTAGGTTTCTTTAGCAAATCAACTACATGAACAAGAGTTTGTTTCACTTTTAATACACATTCCTTCAAATATCGTGCGAGCACATTTCCGTTGATGTGCAAGTCCAAGGGCAAGTGTTTGGTTATTAATTTGTATTACCAGACCAACATTTTGTTTACCATTAGGCCGCTTTCTTACATCATTGTGTACATGTCTTAGCTTAGCACATCCTATAGTTGTTCACCTTTCACAGTGTTAGTGTGGTCATACATTGACGATCTAAGTACCCATTTGTTTCAGCACCCCTGTAGGAATGACTGTATAGTAACCCACAACACATTTCGAAATATTGTCGCAACTATTACTTTGGAGAGTGGAACACATGTTTAAAGGGAATTTCCCACCTTTTTCTTCACCACATTAGATGACAAGTGGATATCTTTATCATTAAAGACAACTTTCGGACTTTGATGGACACTGTCATTATTGATCTGATTCGCACAAATATGACGCAACGAACATTAATTACAATAACACATGTAACAATGATGGCTACTTAGGAGAAAACACAATCCTATGTCGAAGGAGCATTAGGTGATGATTTCATTCCCTTTGTTATTGAAACTTGTTCATTTACACATTGGTTATATTTTTCAGACACCAATTCCTTTGATATGTTTAAATCTTCATTTTCTTTTTGATTCATTCTTGATCGCTTGTGCATAGACCATTATCATGCATCATTAATGGTCCTTTTTTATCCCCTCAATGTTTGTTTTTCATTATTCACAATGTATGTCCATAGCTTTGTAATGTGTGCAAACCATAACGGTTCTTCAGTGAGCTGCTGCACTTGGTTAAAGTTCTTCATCTCTTCCACACATCATAGTTAATGCATTGTGAAGCGACTTTCTATCCCTTTATTCCCAATTCTATGAGCTGACTATATTTGAAAGTACATATGCTACCGGTGAAGGAAAAAAATATAAATGCATTTCTAGATGTTAAGTTGTGTTTGTAGTTGAAACAAGATAACTTGCTTCCTATGCATGATTTACGATTTGAAACTAATAGATTTATCTTCCAAGCTTGAACATTCCAAATCCTAAAATTTTATGTTAAATTGTCACCCATTCAAACCAACTTTTAAGGATTCAACATTAAGTTCAACTTGGTTGTAAACCACTAGTCACTTAAAATATTACTCCCATCGCATATGTTGTCCAAATCAAGTTTACCTTAGTTCATTGAAAAGTTGACTACAAGGTGCATCTGCCTACCAAATTACAGGTTATGCACCAAAACTATTAGGAAGTTATGCTACCAAACCTAAGAGGGTTTTACAAAGGCATAAAGTTCAACTTGGCTGCAAACCACGAGTCACTTAAAACATCACTCCTATCGTACATGATGTCCAAATTAAGTTTGCCTTAGCTCATTAAAAAGTTAACTACAAGGCACATCTACTTACCAAATTGCAGGTTCTACACCTAAATTAGTAAAAAGTTTGTGCTACCAAACTCAAGAGGGTTTGTGAAATTCCTCTAAAATTTCAAATTCACAACACTATCCTACTCACTTTTATTCTTTCAAAGTACCCCAAACATCCAACTCACTCTCCTTTTTTCCACCATCTACTAAGACTCATCATCCTTTTCCTCCCCTTCCCAAGAAAAATAACACAAGAAGAAGACCCCCCACAAACTCCTCTTCCCCAAGCTTTTCATGACTCCTCCTTGAGTTTGTTCTCTTTGTCCAATGGAAGTTGTGAAAATAATTCCCTTCAATCCATGGCCTCCTCATCCTTTAAGAACGAATGAGAATTGAGAATGATTTACCCTCCAATGGAGTTTAGGATGAGAATTCTTGTGCCCAATGAAACACTAAGAAGGTTCCATCCTCCAATCAAAATGGATGATAATCCTCATGACCAATGGAATTGGAGGACTCATCATTTTCCTTATCTTGGACATTTTTATGAGGTTCTTGAATTCGATCTTTATCCATTCCGTCCGTTTGACTTTCACATCCTACTTTTTTATCTTAATTATTTTAAGTAACTAACTATTAGGATAATTCATCAATAGTAATAAGTAAACATCCTTTGAATTCTTACTTGACTAAATCAACTCAATGGTAATAGTAACATTTCCGCGTACCATTTACTCTTTTGATATCCCTTAATTATTCTTTACCAGGTATTAATTAACTTTGTAGTACATAAAAAATTGGAATTAAAATTTTCATCACAAGAACCCCCATGTACTTTTAAATCCACCGTCAAAATTAGGTCTTGACGAATCCTTTAGAACTAAGATGTCCGGGTTTTCATGAAATTCCACTGTCGTTGCGACATATTACACATACCGTAATTTGTTAAATAAAGGCATTGACCCCTTTTAAATGTAAGTACCAAATTGTTCCGACTACCCCTTTGGTTTTTGTTGACGCAGGTGAAAATTCAGTCATGGCGGATGATGTTGTTACACCCTCGAATCCTCCAATTGCACTTGTAAAAGAGGAAGAACTTGAAGAAACATTGCTTGATATGAATGTCTCCCAATAGTCGCGCGATGAAGAACCGTTCGAAAGAGTGGTGCGCATTCGAATTGATCGTTCAGCATGGGATCGTCAATTGTTTTTTAACCCACATGCTTTAGCAATCTACTTAGAATTTGTTCTTGTTTATGGAGTTGCGTTAGAAAGGTTTGAAAAATGTCAATATGAAAATGATAATGTTCATCTTCATTGTTGAACTTAGGTTCCTGGTGATGACCATTATCGTTGGTTACAAAGTTGAATCAACCTCCTTTACATAGAACATTGAGCCGAATACTTAGTTCGCACCATTGGTCACATTCTGGATTTCTTATAGTTGTGATTTATCCCTTTTAAGTTGTTTATTAAATTGTAATTCACTGGAGGCTACTCAGGTGAAAATGATAAGATTTAAATTCGATTTCGATTCTATTTAGGGACCTAATTGAAGTGAAGATTGAGTAAAGGTATATTAGGACTACATCATAAAAAACTTACAAAGACATCATTAGTGTTTGAAGATCATTGTGGAAAACTAATTTAATATTATCATGGCAAAATGTTAGTGTTAGCCATGGGCTTAAAGGTTGGTCTATTTCTATTGGACCTTTCATTGACACCTTTTCAACTACTTCATGAATCTCAACATCCTTGTTATTTACTACATACTAAAACAAGACCTTTCACCACAAATTTTGCTAAGCTGTTTTGCTAAGCACCACAAATTTTGGTGGTTATTTCCACCCCCAACCCTTTAAAGATCTTTCACCCCTAATTGTGTAATTGAGGTTCTAAAACTATGGTTATCAGTTTTTTGTTGAAGAAATGAACTTATCCAACACCTTATTCACCAATATCGTATTTTGGAAAAGAAAACAACCCCCCCCACACAACCATGCACATTCATCTTCCCTTATTCTAACATGAAGTTAAAAACCTTTAATAACCTTACCACACTTGAATATCCTTGATGCAACTCTTAAAAATTGAAACTGCCGCACATGGTTGTGTCAATATGGATCACATGCACCTCCATCACTAGCCAATTTGTGGTAGACAATAACTTTCTTGTTTTAGGTCTTTTATGTTATCGTTGATCATCGTTTTGTAGCCATGGGTCCTATTTGCATAGGGTTTTTTCCTTATTTTTTGTTGATTGTTTACTTTTGTTTTTTATTTGGGTTGCATTTACTTGTGTTCTTGTTTGTTTTATATTTTTGATGGATGGGTTCCCTATCCTTGATTCTTATATATAAGGTTTTTTTTTCTATTTTTATATTAGTTAATCAAAATGGTTTATGGGCCCTCAAATTTTCTATAGATTTATTTTATAGAAGAATTATAATAGTAATGTGCAATTCATGGTGTACTGGTGAGTAACAACAATAGTTTCGTGTCCAAATGGTTAAGTCTAATAGCAAACAAACATGGCATAAACCCTAAACCCTAAACCCTAAACCTTTACAACTAAACCTTGAACCCTAAACCTTAAACAACAAAAAATTGAGGTGTGACAACATTTGAAGGTGTTCAATTATAGTTAGTTCTATGATGATGACCCACGATCTTTTATTGTTTGCAATGTAAATTGTTAGAAATGAAAATAAGAGGACACGATCATTACAGAACCACCCATTTACACATTACACGGTGTTCAAAAATATAATTACAATTATAAATCAAAATTTATGGCAATAGCCCTAGATGAAAATGCCTTGCAAACAAAGAAGGCATTTTCAATTAGTCTTATAATATTGGAGATGACGGAAAATGAAAAGAATTGCAACACCAAAAGCACCAACTACCAAAAGCAATCCAACCCCGCTCCCTTTCAACATTTGTAGCCATTGTTTCTTGTGTCGAATTAGTAACCACCACATCAACAACAAAAACCTAATCTTCACTAGTCATGTAAATATCAGTACATAATAAAACTTTTGACATAAAAGCATACCATTGTTCTTTCCATACATCATGCCCACTTTTTCGAGTGAAGGCATACATGACATCTCTAATGGTGTCATTTGTGGCTATCCGTTAACCTCAAATGGACAACATGCCAGATATGTGCTAAATGCGTTTAACCCATGTCCACACTCACATGTGAGAAGACTAAATGTTGGAGGCTGAATCAAACCAAGATGAAAATGCAATGTTGAGGTGAAAGTAGAGTGTGTAATGCAAAATGAACGGATAGATGGCTCAGTAATCAACCATTGCCTTGCCCCCTTGCCTAAACAAGAGCAAATGTGAATTTTATATATTAAAGAAATGGAATCATCCTCCAAAATAGACTTAAATCATGTGTTGTGAAGGATGTCCATCAAAGATGCCTACAAATTTAGGGTGCTAATAACTACCAAACTATCAAAAGAAGGGTGCGTTTCTCTAATTGTGAGAAGAAGGCTATTTCAAGATACACAAAGGCATGATTAAAGGAAGATTGGGCCCTTTTCAACCTGAAAAACATATTCTTCCAAAATAGGTCTATTGAAAATATGAAACCTAGAGCATAGATATGGAACCACTAAACCCCAATTCCTTAGAAAAACATATGGGGCATAAACCTCCATAAATAAAAGGCTTATACCACCAAAAAATATTGGTAGTCGAGCCTAACACCTCAGTAAGGGGCCCTGAATAGACTCCCATGACCTTGGACCCATAATGTCCCCACAAACCTGCATAACTTTCCTGTTGAAACTCGCCAAGAAAGACATGAAGGAAGGAGGTACTAGCCAAGTGAGATAAGAAGGTCGACAAGCAACACATGAGGACAAAATGTTCAATGCAACTTGTCTGTCTCCCAAAAGAAAAAGATCATTGATATGCACCACATATTGAGATAAAACTTCATCCAAAAAATGTGTGACAAAGCCTTGAGAACCCACTAGCACACCTAAAATTCCTAAGCCATTTGTGAACAAAGTGCAACCTTGAAGAATTTTTATGTTTGAAAAGATCCCTTATGGACTCCAAAGATTGCATTTTGACACCTTGACCTTAAGCCTAACTAAAGCTAATTGGGTTGAAAGGTGGGCAAAAATAAGGATAATTTATTCATGGGGCCCATAATGTGTGTATAATTCGCCAAGGATGGAAAAACACAAGGGATTTGTGCATTAGTATTTAGAAATGCTTGATAATGGGCTAAGGCAAATAAAGGACCTTTTAGGGGTCACCTTATCTTGTGCCTGAAGATGATTCAATAATGGTGGCCCCCTCTTCATGCTACTTGTGCTAGTAGTAAAGGGAAAAATGAGCCCCATAAAACAACTTAGTAAAGGGGTCAATGCTCACCAAAGGTCCTTCAGCATCTCATAGTTTTTTACAAATAATAGCTCAAGAAACATTATTAAAAACTTTTTTGACATCAACTTGCATCACAACCCAATTAGGATGTAGGTCGAAAAGGGCTTTTATGCCAAAAAGGGTGGTCTCACAACCTCTAGGGGTTGAAACTTTGAATTGATGGGGGGATAAGTGTTTCTTAAAATGGCTTTCAAAGTTAGAGGACAATGGAGTGACTAATAATTCAAAAAAACACCTTGCTTATGGTAATAAGATGAAGACTTCAAGTGTTTTTCGCCATTGCCAACAATTTGTTAGCCCTAGCATTAGGACCACCGACTTAGGGATATCACCACAAACAATTATAACAATAGGCTGGAATAATTCCAAAAACCCTAAGGATGGGTCCTCTGGTATGAAGCACCTTGCAAGATGTTCATAAACCATCCCAAATAACCCACCCAAAAACAAATGGGGAGCAATGGTTAAGGCATGTGTAAACAACATCTTATTAAGGACAAAGGTCTGCATAGGTTGATAGTTAAAAATAAGTGAGGGAACATGGTTTAATGAAAGGGGTGTAACTAACACATACTTACAACAATGTCCTTTAAAGGATAGTTGGCATCATGGGTTAAAAAGTTCTAGTAGCATAATTGTATTTTTTGGTTTTACCCAATGTTGTACATCAATGAAGATGAGTGGTTGAAGAATCTTCCACTTAATTGTGGGAATAGGTAGCACATGAGATATGAAAGGATTTTTTTTGAAGAGAAGACTAGTCGCTTGCCATAAACCTCTTAAGCTGGGCAAATACCTCTCATTGACTGAAACGATCTCTTTGAGTATAATGTAAACACCAATGTGACAACAAGAGGAGAAGGAACCTTGCTGATTCGTCCATCAAATCTCAAGCATTAGTCAAAGGGTAGGCAAAAAGCCTACTTGACCTTGTTTTCGATGGCTCAAGGGATCTTATGAAACAAATGAAGGCACACAAAACAAGCTTCAAACAACCCCAAAATGAAATTAGATTTAACCCAAATCGAACCCCAATAAGCAAAAGGGATAAAACCAAGGTGTAACACAAGAGGGGAAGACACTTGCAAAGACAAAGTAGCATGGCTAGCTTGGGAAACAAGGTTGGCATGAAGGTGAGCACTTTTGACATGCCTCAAAAGGCCCCTTGAAGTGTAAAGGCTAGAACATTGCAAACAAAGGACATCTTAAATTGACAAAAGACATAAAAAGGGAACCATACAAAAACAAAGGGCTACACCCAAAACAATAGAATGCAAAAAACCCAAGCAAGCCCTAAGAAAGTTTAAAGAAAAAAAAAAACAAACCAAAAATATGATACAATTCAATGATAGTCATGCCACGTAAAAAAGAAAAGAAACTAAGGTAGATAAATATATATTTTTGGGTTATATGTTAAGTACTATTAATCACAATAGAAATATTCATATTGGTAGAGTTGTTAATCAAAACTTATGTCAAGTTCAATTTATTCCATTTGTAACATTGACACTCACAAGAGATTTAAACTAACAATGTGCATGTGCTAATGAACCTTTGTATGCTTTGATACCTAAGACCTTGGATACAGGTCTTGGATACACTAATTGAATTAAATTAATTGTTACTACTTACAAGAATGACATGCTAGCTTGTATCAACTATTATAATCTCAATTGTCCACACAAAATGGAGAATTCCAAAGTTTGATTTTTGCTCACCATTTAGCTTTGAATCAATGGTAGAATTTTCACAAGCCATTTGTGATGGAAAAAAATAGGAAAATAATGTGGCAACTTGAGATTCAAGTTTAGATTTATATTGGCCATTTCAACCATACGAACATGAAAAATACTATTTAATTGTGTAATGCATTTTCTAAACTACTTCCTTACCCTAATATGGCAATGGCAAAGATATTTTGGTTTCTAGAATATTTCTTTTCCTCAAAATATTTTAATTGAAGTTCAAAGGGGATTCAATAAACTCTTTTCATGAGATCATGGAATCCTAGATTTATGCATTGTTAAGAATTCAACAAGAAATATATAACTAGTATTGATTCAATGCCTTTCACAAACAATTCAAATAAGGTGGAGCTTCTATGTTTGTCATTTCCTTAACAAAAAAAGGTTTTGTGAAGGTCATTGTTTACTTTTTTTGTTAAAATTAAGCTCACAAGTCTTCATCATTGTATTCCACTTTCATTTCCATGCATTTTTCTAAAATTTCAGCATCATCAAGATTTCAAGATTATGAAATAGGTGTTTAGAAATTGTTTAGAATCCATTTCATAGACCTGAGCATCATCTCAAAGTGTACTTAAGATTTTACACAAGTTGGAAGAGTTCATTTGAACGAAAATTTTATGAAGCAAACTTTAAGAGTGGTTTAGGTGGGCAAATATGATTGGGTGCTATCACAAGGAACGTAATTTTGGTTATGAACATTTTTGAAACAAGTTTTGGTTTTTTTAATAAATATGTATAATTTTCAAATGTAGTTCAAATGATATTTTATATGAATTTTCAATTAAGTATTGAGTTCCTTTTGAATTTAGTAGGTATAATTTAATTATGAATTTCTAAAGTTCAAGAACATGATTCCAAAAATGGGCCATGACAATAAGAATACAAATTTGCAACAATTTTCATTTTTTTGATTTCAATGAAAACTTAAAATCATATACTTTGACATGCAATGTATAAACATGAAAAATATATATATTTAAAGAAAAGGTGCCAAAAAAATTATTTGATCACTTTTTACAAGTTTTACCATTCATCGAGGTGGTTTCTAATGGGTGCACCCAATTGTACAATATGTTTTACAACAAAAGCTAAATCTCTAGGTTTATATTGCAACATAATTGCAAGAAAGTGAAACTATAAAAATCAATTCTCTTTGGAAAGGCACAAGGAAAATGGTCATTGCTTGCCTATTGCTTGCATATGTATATGATAAATCAAATATGTCTAGTCTTATAAACACCCAACATGTGAAATATGTATACACAAAGATGCTTCCTCTTGGGCTTCCCTGGTGCTTGGCAACATTTGTATCTAGCAAGAAGAAAGGAAAACTAACTTTGACTAGCCCTTTTTTATTGATTTACTTCCCTACTATGAATGCACTTGAAATCTTTTGTCAATTATTTGGCTCACAAAGTGTTAGCTCATCTTTGCATCTATGTGAGCTGATTTTACCTTGGCATTTGTTAGCAAATACATGGCACAATATTTTGTAGAGATGAAATGACATGATGTGGTGCACTACTTGTTGATGAAATGGCAAAAATGTCCATCTAATGTGATGCAACCTCCTTGCAAGGAGAATAACTGACCAACTTCAACTAAATTGATGGAAAATCTAAGACAAACCTTGAACATGTAGAAGTGAAAAATAATTTGAGAAAAATGCTAGCATCTAAGAAATTCCTGTCAAATTGGGAAATGTCCATGCTTGTAAGACTATTGAATTACTTGCATAGAAACCACCCATTTCCTTTTTGTGAGAATTACCCATGTGAAAGACAATTCTACATCCCCTACAAGCACATAACCACAAGTTGTGTAAAAGATCCAAGGTTGCCCAAAGATTGTTGAATCTCACCAATGTTGATCGACAGCCATTAGAAATTCCACCAAACCTCCACTGGATATAAGGGTGATTCTCATAAAATCAAATATCTTATTCTGATATAAAATTGCAATTAAAAAGAAATTCAAATACCCTGCTGGTTCTTTCATGAAACAAGAACCAGTTGAAATAGTTAGGTTTCAAGAAGCTAGCTTGGACCTAGATTTGAAAAACCAACATGTTTTGTTTGAAAAACCAGACTTGCTACTGGCCCTGTTTGTTTTAGAAAATAGAAATATTGTTTTAATCACTATTGAGCCGTTATTAGAAATAGGAACAGACCCTGGTGGTTATATATCCATATATTCATTTAACCGTCAGAGGTGAAGATTTGTTTAAACCAGCATGGTAAGGGAACGTTAGAGGTCATTTGTTCAGAGAACTTTGAAAATGAAATTATCACCAATTGATAAATCTGGTGAATTTTTTTGACAATTGGTTGGTTTGGCATGCAAATCTTTATGGCTAGTTCTTTACCAAGTAGGCTCACAAATGCATTTAAGTATGTTTTTCAGGGTTCTTGAGACAAGACCGAACAATCTTCATTTGCATTAAGTAACTTAAAGGATAGCAATTTGATTTTAGAAATCCTTGCAAATGTGTAATGAAAGACCAATTGTTTTTAACATGTCAAGGGTTCTGCAAACTAAAGAACCATTAGGTAGAACCGCATATTTTTTGGTCTTGAAATGAATGATCCCATTAGGAACATGCAAGAACAAGTTTTCTCAAGAATCATTAGATATAACCCTTTGTTCTGTCCACTTCCCCTCTTTCCTCCCAATTTTTCTTTCTGCTTTCCTTTTGGATTACACACATGCACACACAAAAAGAAAAAACTCCATAAATTGTCATGCATTTTTTAGACTATCAACATCTTTTTTTATTTTTTATTTTAATCAATAACCTTAGACCTGAACCAGAACCTGAACTGCCTACCCTTAGAAAAGGGAAACAGCTATACTTGAGAACCATCATATTTACAGAAAACAAACAAAAGCTGATATGGAGGTTTTGGCATGTTTTGAATTCTGTTCAAGATCCATACTGGAACTACCATTTTTTAATTTGAGAAAAAGACTAAATTGGAACTGCAATGTCTCTTCAAAAGACAGAGCCAGTTAACACTGGTTGAAACCTTTTGTAAACAAAGGTTAACACCTATCAGATTCAAGAAGGTTAACACTTGTGAAAATGTAATAAACCAATGAAGTCAATGGGATAAGCATGGGAATCCAATATATGAATCTAGATTCACAAAATATGTGTTACTTGATTTCTATTTGTTCAAGGATTCAAAAATCTATTTCCTACTACCTGCCAAATGCCCTATTTTCACCTCTTTATGTACGGGAAAGCTGCATCCCAAGGTCCTCCCTAATTTGAGGATCACAGGCTTGAGGGCATAGGCCCAAAAAATGAAGGGCGGCCCCAAGGTGCCGGCCTTCACAATCTAAAGTACACAATGTTTTTTTATGAATGGTGCAATGAGCTATTTCGCCTGCATTAGAGGTCCTTCACTTATCTGGGGGTTGCAAGAACGAGGGCATGGGCCCAAAAATTAAGGAAGGCCAAGAGAAGCAGGCATTTCTCAGCACAAAGTATGAAAGGCTTTCTATTTGAATGGTGGAAGGTCTGTTCAAATGACAGAACATATCCATGCAGGAAAGTTCTATCAAATAAGAAGGAAAAAAACCTGAAAGTGCTTTACTGATCGTTTCATTTACATCTTTCACAGCTCAGGGACAGCTCACGATTCACAACTTACCAACCCTGCTTTCTTTCTTTCCTACCATCCAATTTGCTTATGGACAAACTGATCAATGATGCTAATTGTTTTCCTGGCAAACAGGCAGATGCTATCATGCCTTCTGAGCAGGCACTTGGCACCCAAAATTTTCTGAGCAGTGCCATATAATATACATACATATATAGACACAAACAGAAAACACAAATTGCAAAGAGGCAAAGAACACAGCGAACACTGTGGGAAGATCCAACCCCAGGGAAAGAGCAAATACCATCAAAATAAAACTCACTTCGAGTTGTGCCCATATTTGGTGGCCTGGGTCACCACTAGTCATAGATTTTCCTTTGCCAAACGTTTCTGCTTGCCATCACTTTGACTACTTCTACAGGTTAAACTTCCCATGTGTTCTCTTTGTGTGTTAGGTAATTTTGGTGGGTGCTACTGCTTTCTTTTTTCCCCCAGAAAGAAAGAGAACAAATTTATTCAGTATGATTGGAGCAAGCCAAAATTTCCTGCTTGAGGATAGTTTTGTGGGCAGATCCAAAAAGCTCTGAAGTTTTCACAGACACCAAAGTCTTTGGCATTCTGTGAAATAATTTCATACATGCAAAGTACAGAGTGATAAAAACTTGCTGGTACACAAGTGATGAAAACCATTCACGTGCAAAGTGATGAGGGAACTACAGTTCTCAGCCACAAAAAACTGAAATTGACCACTTTTCTCAACCGCAAACAAAGTTTGCAACTGGTCACTACCTGGCTGGTAGCTGATTTCTGAGCCCCTGAATATATAATAGATGATTTCATTTAATCCTGTCAGGTGGGAGCGAAGGAGTTAGACACTAGAAAGCATTTGTTAGCAAACAGTTAGAGAGCATATCATTACTTATGTTTTACCAGTTTCAAGTTACAGCTTGACCAAAAGTCTTGTAAATATCCACTCCCTAGGACCAACCACTGGAGTGAACCAACACCGACCAGTGCAAGATGATAAGTGGTCAGGAAAAGCTTTATGCTGGGTTCTAGTTCCTTAGCTAACCTTTTTCTTTCCAAATGTGTTATTCTGTTGAAACCAGTGTTTAGAGGGTACTCACTTAGGGGAGTTAGATTTGCTGGTTAGAGTTCCCAGTTAGTAAGAACTAATCCAAACTGGCACTGAAATTGGAACCAAAATTTATAGTTTTGAAGAACTGGACCCAGAACCATATTCCCAATTACAATTATATGTGAAACTGGAATTGGAACCCCAAAACCAAAAGACATTTGGATAATAAAAGAGTGATTGGAACTGGTGATTAACCAGGAATTAACTGGTCATTAATCATTGATTCCAGTCCCTGCTAGTAATAACTGGATTCAGACTGAGACTGATTTTTAGAACCAGTATCAGAATTTATTTTGTTGAAAAGCCAGACCTTAAATTGGATTCCCAGTTCTGTTTATGTGTACAACTGGAACCCATGCAATTCCAATTTATTTCTCACAACAATTCACAATCTGAAAATGCAAATCCTATACTATGAAGTCAGCTGTTTGTTACCCAGAGTATCAACAACACTTCAGAGTTATCTGCAGTACTACCCTGTAAACAACAATAACGTTGCTTACATCAATCCTAGTGACACAATATGTTCATACTATCATCATGTTAAAGCAATCCAGGTCATGCTAATGCTTTGTCAGTTATTGTGGTTAGGTCTGCATGTTTATGACATCGACAAGCTAGGATATCTAATTATTGCAAAAGAGGAGTATGTAACCCAGGGGCCAGCACCCAACAGTGGAAACCTGTTATACTTCAGTTGTACATGAACCGCACCTGAGTAACCAAGGTTTCACCTTGAGAACCTGTCGTGTTAACCGGCTTACTTCCATCTTGCATTACCTAGGTGACCAGCTTTGTAAGTGGACCTAAGGTATCAAAGGTAAAAAGGAAGGCGATGCAAGTGGTTACTAAATGTGTGGGTCAGTGGATACGACACTTGATGCATACTGGATAGGTAGATAGTAGATATCAGTGTTGGCCGGTTTTTTCAATAACTTGCCAGATAGGTTATCAAAAACCAGTTGATTATACAGTTTGTAAATAAATAATTTTTTTCCTTTTTTTTGTATGTATTAGTGTTTAAAGATTAATAGCCTACCTGTATCATCAAGTCAAATAACTGGTGTGAAGGTTATTAATTGGCTTAACAATAACCAGATTGATACCCGGGTCAAAACTCAATAACCAAGTAGATACATGCGGATGGTTAGACTAGTGCACTGCTAACCAATGTGGTTATCTATGCGACAGGAATATAAAGAACAAGTGTTTTAGGTCTGTATATTATTTGTCCTGGATGGCGTGCTGGTGGATGCCGGTTCACTCTGGCCTGCAGAGAGTTATCAAAACAGAACGCCAAAACTTGTTACGCTCATTTTGTGGATATCAGAGGTGTGCCTTTCAGTTCTCAAGCTTAATATTGAGAGTATAGAGACAACTTCTCCTGTTGGATTCTGCCACAAAACCTGGGTAAATCTCTCAGATGGGTAATCAGATTAGAAATGACAAAATATGTCAGAGTTCACAGATTTAACCAGACCTGAACCACAGAACTACATGTTTCAAGTTACAACTCTAGAGATATAGACAACCATATCCAAAACTGTCATTGATTTTTTCGTGAAAAAGTTGCACGTTGATCCCATCATAAGCGAGTATGCAATTAAGATGGGCATCTATAAAGTGCATTTATGATGATGATGTAAAGGTACCCACACTTATCAGCAGAGCTGAGTTATGGAATAGGGTCGGGAATCAATAGTGACCCACGCGCGCTGTGGTCGTCACTTGTGACTCTTGATACAGTAAAGAAAAATGTTAAAAAATGTTTGCAAGTTTATTAAGCTTTACATCATGACTTATAGGGCATCTTCACTGGTAAATTGCATTGGGATTGCATGGCGTTAGGTGGAGGATGAGGATGGTTAATCGTACTTTTGAGGGAATCCACTGAGGGAATTGTAGCCTAGCAAACTTGGAATTCAAACGCAGGTCCAGCTTACGAAGATCAGCTTAGCGTTTGAAGATGATTGGATGATGGATAAAAACTTGAGCTGTAGTTTTGGGGGGTGGGGATAGGTTATGTTCACAGGATTCCTTGTTTAGAGTTTTAATGAAGCTCCTAGCTTAATGCTGGAGGCTTTAGGTGAAGCAGCTCCTTCTCAGGTACTATGGGAGAACCGTGAAAATTATTTTGTTTGTTTCTAAACATCATAAATGTCTCATCACTAGATTAAATCAGGGCCAGGGTGAGCCAGCCCATATGTACTTTGGTAAATAAAACCCTACCTGGAATTTTCTAGTGTATCTAGAGGATGCGTTACAAAGTGTAAAACGTTGACAGGCTTTTTCAAAAGTTTCCCCTAATACCCAGTGATATCTGGCAGGTACCCACCATGATTTAACTCGAGAGATTCATAATGTTAGAAGAAATCCAAAAGAAATTTGGGGAAAGAAATTTGGGGTTAAACCATGGTTCACCCAAGGCATTAAATCAGGGTATCAGTGTTGGGAGGTTATCATTTTTTTGACCCAGAATCAGTGTGTAAAGATACAATATATGTTTACTTAGGGCAAATTGGTTTTCAAAATCAATGAATCGGTTCTGACCCTGAACCAGAGGTCTTAAAAAGCATTGAACTAGTTTTGACCCCCAACCAGGGTTCTCAAAAAACATCAAAGAATCAGACAAAAACACAACTTATCCTAAACCGTCAGTTCTTTCAGGCAAATCTCACGAGTTCCTTGAAGGTTTTCAAAAACTGGAGCTTCTTTTGTCAACAGTTCTAAAAGTACAAAAACTTGGAACCAACGATTATCAACAAAATCAAAAGAACCGTCCATCACTGGTCCTGATTCCTGACCTTACTTGGGTGGACAGTCAAGCTTACTAATTACCTGATGATGATGTTAAAATATTTGGTGATCTTTGAAAAATGAACTAGTGGGGAAAAAAAACTTATTTCCAGCTTACTGGATGGATCACGATGGAAGGTAAAATCTCAATTCTGGAACACTTGGGGGAACTGATGATCACATGCACTGCAATTTTGGTCACATGATAGCTGCTATTATGACTGGCCTCACTATAGGCTATATCTATGCCACATCACAGTCCCACACTCTCTCTTGCTGCCCTGTGTGTGTCTTTAACTTTGTCACCAGTTTCTTGCTCTTGTCTTTCTCCATACTTCATCATTTTAGTCGTGCTTCTCCCTGTCGTGGCTTGTCGTCTTGTAGTCTTTGAAGTTGGTCATCAGCTTCTTGTTGCTGATCTACACTTTGATGAGCTCCACATGATATTGTACATAGCTAGTAGCTGCATCATCTTCTAACAGCAAGTTTTGCAGTGTCTCTGCTACAACTGCCTCTGGAGCAGCTAAGTTTAAGAGGTTTTCATCAGCTTCTGTTATCTTTTCGTTCCGTTCCAGCTCTTCAGCTAACTAGTTCTCCTTCAAGATCTATTCGATTGATCAATTGCAGTATGAATATTCGCACTAGTGTAGTTTTGTGGGTCGCTTGAACATTTGGTCTTTGAATTCGGAGTTGAAGTCTTCCTTTATTCTGGTCGCTTTTTGCTTTTCTCTGTCTAGTTTAGTGTTAGTCGCTGCTCTCTCATGAGCAACAAAATTCAGCTTCACAAAAGAATTCGGGATCGAAGTAGCTGAATTTTTGCATCCAGTCTCAGGTCAGACCAACTCTCGATGGATTGTAACGGTTCCTGCTGCACAGGACATTGAGGATTGTTCAAGTACTGAGAACAAGACATTTCAAGACTTATCATGAGCCTGGCATCTGTTGCAATTTCCAATCGCCGGCCAAGGCGAGTTGCAATGTAGGTAGTTCCTAGTGTAGTCAACTCTCGCAATAGCAGAACTAAGGGTACTCGGGTCACCGGCGAGAACGTGATATGAAGAAGAGGTCAAGAATTGGTCTGTAAAAGGAGCTGCAATGGGTAACGGAGGATTGACAGGATGCAGTGTGATGGATCAGGAGGCAGTAAGTGTGGTGCATCCGAATGGGTATGTAGAGTACATCAGAAAGCCGTGCAATGTGGATGAGCTTCTGCAGGGATACCCGAACTACTTCCTTAGCAGATCAATCATAGCCAAGAGTGGCCGTGGACTGCCGCGACATGCCAAGCTCGAGACAGGCCAGACTTACTTCTTGCAACCTAAACCTGGAACTCACGGCCCAGGTACTCGAAGAATTTTGCGTCCAATTCCAGCTCTCGGCGAGCATGCCCCGCGGGTGCCATTGACATTGTTGCAAGCTTTGAAGGGGGTCGAGAATCAATGCAACACTGGTAGTGTTGGAGATCGGAAACGAAGAACCAGCTCTGTAGTGCACACGAGATATCCGACTTCAAAGAAGGGTGTCAGCTCGCACGTCTTTCCTGTTCAATCTGAAGAGCTGGAACCAGGCCGCAAGGTCAAGCAGTCCGCAAGAGAGATAGAACCGAAGAAAGCTTCTTACATTAGAACTTCAGAATATCTCGTCAAATTCGTTTTCTTTCAGGATTGTTCTCCTGTAACCTCTCGACTCATGTCTAACGATCACCGCATCAGGTTACTAGAACCTCAAAGGGAGAATAGATCAGCAAAGAGTAGAACATCAATCAAGCAAGATTCCCATCCTTACTCGAGAGGATCTCGGTATTATAGGAGATCGGGGAACAAGTCCTGGCAGCCCGTGCTTCAAAGCATCTCTGAGGCAACGCCGGTAGTCCTTGATCATAAGTCTGCAGATCATCATCACAATGCAGACCTTACTGGTGATGTTGATATAATTCATGACAGCTGCTGCACACCTCATGAGCTGCAGCTGTCTTATTATGTCGATACTCCTCATTACAGGCAACTAGACATCAGTTTTGAAGCAAAATGTAGTGTCTACACAGCTTAAACTTATGTCTAGTTGCAGCATTAGGGCTGATCACTTCTCATGATCATGCCATGGGCAGATTCCGTGCGTGGTGATCAAGACTTAAGTAGCCACATTAGGGCTGATCACTTCTCATGATCATGCCATGGGCAGCTTCCGTGCGAGGTGATCAACACTTAAGTAGCAGCACTAGGGCTGATCACTTCTCATCAGTTTGATGATCACCTCGCATGATCATCCTGCTAATTTCATCATTTTACTCCACAGATCTTCTTCATTACATTGAAGCTCTACAATTGTACAACATATCATTCTCCTCAGTATATATATGCTTTGCAGGTTACCCGTTAGTCAAGTTTTATTCTCTACTAGAGGCTCTAATCAGGAACCTCCAGCAACTTCCTGGAGCTTCACTTCACATACTATATGATACATGTCCAGCACCTGGAAGCTCACTATAAGAGAATATGTTTTTCCTACACAAAAAAAGCCTCAACTCATGACACATGTGTAATGTGTAAGATAAACTCTGTGATTTCTTTCATTACAATGTAACCATATGTGGATGCTTATTGTGGCACATGGTCGGTTAAAATGATAATATTTGATATTAGGTACTGGCACATGCTATGCTTTTGAGACTTTCTTTCTAAATATTTGCAGTCCTGATCTAATGAGAGTCTTAATGCTTCATGAACTGCACAATTAATATGTTGATGACTCCCTGCAAATTCATGCCAGTACTTACTTAAGTAGTACACTAGTTGAATAGCAGGTTCACCAGGTCTCTGCCAAATGGTTGTTTAATTTTGAAGATTCAATTTTGACAATAGAATATTCTCAAACATGTCAAAAGATGCTTCATTTTCCTTCACACAAAAAAATTCTTGAAGGAAAATATCCTTTTGAAAATTTCAGCATGCTTACCTTTAAAAAAACAATTTGTGTTGAAGTTGCTATTCAACTCCAGTATTGCTTTATTGGTCCACAGTCAACCAGCACATGTCAATGCACCTTACACTGGATGCCTGTTATTACTTGGTTGTAAATGAACCTCAACTGAGTTAATATTTGGTTTCACCTTGGTAACCAATTCTGTATGAAACAGGTCACATATATAAGAAGATCGTGAAAAAAAAGGTAATTACTAAGTAAGTAGATGGTTTATACTTAGGTAAGGGCTTTTTTACTATGTCGGGTAGACCACTCATTACTGATTGCCTGTGCTTATGACCGAACATTTAGTTATATCTTCATGATATGTGCTATATTTTGAGTGATTTAAAATGTTGTGGGAGCGCTACCTCAAGCTCTAGAAATCATCTTTGAAGTGCAAAGGAAAATGATTATTGAAAAAATATCAAGGAAAAAAAAAACTTTTCAACTTACAAAAGGAGTTTTTTTTTTTTTGCTTTTTGGACCCCTCCTACTTTCAAACCTCATAACTTTCATATTTCTTATTCATTTTAAACAATTTAAAGTGCTATAGGAGAGCCAGTTGAAGTCTTACAAATATCTTTAAACTCTAATAACAACAAAGCAATGTACAAAGAATTTCTTGGGTGTCCAGGAACTGGTCTTTGTAGGGTTCAATGATTTATTTTTTTGAGTTCTTGACCCCCTTTATTTTGGGGGGCCTTAACTTTCTCATTTCTAATCTATTTTCAACGATTGTTAATGTGTCAAATGTGCTAAGAGGAGGGGTTCAAGTTTGGTTTGGACACCAGAACAATAGAGCCCTCCCCTTGGATCCTGCCTGCCTGGAGCGCTTAACTGTTCCATCACAGGCCGGTCTACCCTACAGGGTTTTTCATTCAAGTGAAAAACTTAGTTCACTGTGGCCCTTCCTAGGAGCACTTTACTTGCTGATCCTACACACCCGCATAAAAGCAAGCATGCCTGCTTTGCCACTTCAACTGCATCCAAAGATTCCTAACTAAAGACTTCTTGGAAGAAGTGGCTGGTTTTTTTTCCCGTCTTACATCCAAGTGATTCCGTGACGACGGGCTGTTGTAATATCACGCTAGCTTGCATCTGTTACACGAGTACGGAGTTTTTGAATTTCTTCCTTCTAATGACAGTCAACTTTTCCTCCTGTGCATAAAGTTACCTTCCCTTCACTTTATCAACTGCAATAACTTATATACAGTGGCTCAGCAGTTGGCATGAGCTGCAGGTTACCCATATGAGCACTGATTATTAGAACGTTAATACAACTACACAAGTTGTCTGCCCCCCCGCCAGACTCAGATCAGCCCGACGTCATGATTGATCCGAGGTCTAGTGATTCAGAGCCTGATCTTTAACATGATCCAAGTCTGGGGGGAGCTGCACAAGGTCGACGAGAGGAGGGCGAGGAGGAACTGGAGGGGCAGAGAGTTAACTAGGCGCGTTCATGATTCTAGCCTAGTAGGTGGTTACACCTAGATTCTGTTACATGGCAACCTAGGTTAATGCCTATTAACATCTAGCCTAGTAGGTGATTACATCTACATTCTGTTACATGGCAACCCAGGTTAATGCCTATTAACATCTAGCCTAGTAGGTGATTACATCCGGATTATGTTAAATGGCACCTAGGTTAATGTCTAGTACTAGCTAGTAGGTGGATACGTGGGCAGGCCACTCCAGCGCTGGACTCAACCTAAGTTAATGGCTAGTACTAGCCTAGTAGGTGATTACATCTAGATTCTTTTACGTGCCAACCTAGGTTTTAATGCCTAGTAGTAGGGTAGTAGGTGTGTGTGTACGCGGGCATGGCGGACTGTATATCACAGGCCAACAATGATTAGTGTCAGGAACTGGAGGTAAGTGAAGATGATGATGAATACGATCATCGACTGTGCAGCCACAACTGATCATTAAATTACGTGCGCTACTCTTGGATACTTACAGCAGCCATCAGTAACCTGCAACCTCCAGCCAACAGGGCCTGAAGGTTATGGAGCCCATACCCTTCCCTCCTCAGTCCTGGGGCTGCTGATGCTGTACCAGCCCCCAACAGACTGGGTACTACAGAATCAGAACACGGGGCGTGGCACACTCTCACCTTGCCATTTACATTGAAAAGTATCTGAAGGCAAAAGAAAAATTATGGAAATTCAAACATTTGACCATGGGAAAAAATAATCTTCAAAAAAAATCCTTTGAAAGCAACCAAAATCCTTCAAGATATCATAACTGTATAACTAATCTCAAGTTTCAACACAAGCTAAACTATCATCTTTCAAAAATCCTCATATAAAAATAGACCTACTGCCTTGGGATCAAAATCCCTCAACCCACTACACTCAATAATGAATCTAAAGACAATGTCCTTGCCTTGATACACAAATCCAAAGAAGTGCACAAGTAATGTGCTAGAACCCGGTCTCTAGACATTGCACATTGAACTGTTAGTTGACTCTAGATAACTAAGGAAACAAATTCAGACCAGCAAATCCAGCAATCCTATTTGCCTGGAAAAAAAAATCTTCAAGCCTACACACAGCCCTATAGGCTATCCTGCTGAACATTGAAAGTAACAGTCGCTTTCAAGTTTCTACCATTTCCCTTGGTTCCCTAAATTTCTACAAACCTACCAAACCCTAATCTATACCACCTTTCCCTTGAATAATAGACTGCAGCTATAACTTATAATATATGGAATAGAAAATGACTGCTGTCACTGGCCATTACATTCTGATTTAGAATATTCCCATAACTTAGGGTCATGAGTCATGACCCGAGTTTTTGAGAGAATTCCTCATGATCAGAGGCCCAACTCAAGTTATCAAAAGGAATCTTTGCAGAACCTTGAGGTTATTGGTATATTCTCATTAACCAAGGATTCTGACCCCTGGTTAGGAGATTATTTCTAAATCATAATATATTCCCCACTGGCAATTCGCCATTTTTCTGTTGGGGTATTTCATTTAGGTGGAATCTATTATTTAGGTGGTATAATTAGGGCCAGCCTGAACAGACAGGCACCAGTGGTGCAGTGTGAGGGACTGATGGTGGGTGGAGAGAAATGCTTTATCCTTGGTTCCAGTTCCCCAGATATCCACTATGGTTAGCTCAGTTGCTATTTTTACTACCTACTCACCCAGTTGGAACTCTCTGGCTATAGTGAACCTCCAAAATCAGTCATTTTTGGCAATTTCTAGTTTTTACATTCACCAAAACAATTCACTGCCAAGGGTATTTGTATAAAAAGTTAGGGCTCTACTCTTTCTATTTGAGGAAGTCTTTTATATATGGATCTGTCTGTCCCTATTTTAAGCAAATTTTCCAGCGAAGGGCTTTTGATGCCTGCCCAGAATCTACACTCAGTATTTCTGCTTTCAGTGAAATTTTTGCATCCTGGCGACCAATAAAAAGCCCTTGTGAAAAGTACAAAGGTAATTTTTTTGGGAAAACTTGTCACATTTCTTGTGACATTTTTATGTCACAAAAATTAAGAGGATTTCTCTTTTGAATTCGCCAAATTTGGACAGTAGGCACTAGCATATAGCACAATTCCTAAACTTTCTACTTTCGTCTCTAACCTGTAGCCAAATTTGGCAAGTCCTCTTATGGATGATCACCAAACCACCTACCTCACAATATTGAAAAAAATACACCATCTACATTGATACTGTGGAACAATGATAAAAACCCCAATTTTGTTTGGTCATTTCTAGTGAACTTTCTAAATATTTTGTCCTCAGACTAAATCAGCTGGTCTATGAGTCCAACATCAACACTTCTCAGGTTGAATATAGCCATTAGCCCAATTAAAAGGCGACACTCAAGAAGGTAAGGGTACCCATGTAGGCTCTGGTTCACCTTTGTCTTGAAACCTGCCCTGGAGGTGAAGGCAAAGACTAGGTATTGTACAAAGTACAAACTTCAAAGGGATCCTTTTGACAGGAGGCAATGAAATTGGCCAATCTACGGCCTTTTGAATCCAAAGCCATGAAGTCTGGAAATCCATTAGGTCTATATCTTTTCGCATGATCTTTCTAGAGAATAATCTGGCCCAAAGTTGACGTGCACATCCATATGCCCTTCTTTTTCTATTTGTGGAGTTCTAGGTGGATCTTGCATGTAATTGCCAATGGATCCAATTCTTAAAGCCTGTTGGATGGGCAGTTATGCAATCGAAAATAGCCTCAACATTAGTGACTCAATTCCCAAAAATTGGAAATGTGAGTGTGGTACCAGGGTTTTCTCTCAATTTGGTGATGTAGCCAAACTGGTAATCATCCAAAAGAAAATTTAGCCCGATTTGGCTATATAACAGATATGAAATTAGAAATTTTAATAATGCTTTTATATTTTATATACTGTCAGTTTGAGAAATGAAAAAAAATTCATTGAAAAAAGAGAGAACAAATTAAACTTTTTTAACAAAACAAAACAGTGGGTTCTACCTCTCTCTTCTAGTGTCCTAGCTAAATAGTATGTCACCAATGGGGAAAAGTGCAATTAGAAGTTGGAAGTTTTGGTACTCCACTACAAATGGATGGGCTCCATGCCGTCGGTGTTTTGTGCATGAATTTCTGGTTTGCCATAAGTCCCTAAGCAAGAACAACTAGTCACTTTCAATTGCCAATTGCCAGGTTTGCATAATTTTTTAATACTCGTACAAGATGTAGTGACATGTAATGTTTGAGTGTTTTATCTTGCAATTCTATTTGAAGGCATATGTTAATAATGATGATTATTCAATGTTCAAGAGCAACTAAACTATCTAAAAGCACTCAACTATGAATTGTGTGTTAATCATGCACACCGACATATTTTCATAAATAGTGAAAAATAATTTGTCCTTTTGAATGGCAATTCCAGACCCAACTCAGCACATAAACCATTCATGTGTATGTACTTCATTGGCTGGACATATTCAAATTGATGAGTATCTAATGGCATGCAAGGCTTTGCTTATTAATTCATGGGTAAGTAGGACATCTTTTCATTAGGCTATTGTGGTCACAATAGTTTTTCATTATGTTTTTCTACCTAGTTGTGCTCACAGTCATCTCACAGCTTTGGAGTCAAGCATCGACCAACTGCTCAAATTCTGAGAACTATGTGTCAAATTGTGACTCACAAGAAAATGACATTTGTTATTTTAAATGAGAACATGTGTTCGCAAAGTTCCTAACGTGATTAATTACATATTTTCAACTCACTTGCAGATCTCTAATGGAAAGCAACTGTAGCTGCAGCAAGAAACAAGGCCCTATGTCAGTGGCTTTCCATTAGGTTGCTGTGATTATATCACAATGTGTGTAACTCTAATCACAGGAGCTTAATGGATTGGAAAGATAGCCTCAAAGTAGCGCTGTGTGGATCACGGCATACTGCATTAAATAAAATGAATGAATGGTATAAAACAAGCATTGTTTGCAACTTTCTTTAATGACAAAAAACCGCCAGATTTTGACTTGGACTTGAGTCTATCTACCACCACACTTCAGTTTTAGGGGTGTTATTTAGGCAAAATTGCCAGATTGTTCCATAACTGGCATCCTCTTTCCCCAGACTCAGGATACCATTAACAGTGCTTTGAGTGGATAGGGATATTGCAAAAGAAATACTTTAATTAAAAATCCTTAATTTCCTTGTTTGCAATTTTCCAAAAAAAATTGATGTTTGTTCAGATGTAAACATTTTTATTTTTTTGAGAGTCTAATGAAAAAATCCTATTTACTCCAATATTGTTCCCATGCATTTTGATTTCCCAATTGAATTCTTTATCTTATCCCCCATTCCCATGTAGCATGGAAACACAAGGCACTCAAGAAAGCTACATAGGAATGGGGCACAAAATATGCCTTTAAATATTCAAAATTGAAAAAGTAATTGAATGAATTGTAAACATTATAGAGCAGTGACGAATTCAATGCTCATTTAATGATAATATTAGCTTGTAAAATCGATTAATAATGTGCTAGTAGGTAATAGCAAAACTTTAACTTACTCTTGCAATACACAAAGTCAGAAGCAGTGGCTTTTTTATTCAATTTTGTGATGTCACTCAAGTGGAGATCATCCATAAGTATATTTAGACAAATTTGGCAATATTCATGAAACTAGAAAATCTTAAGCACCCTTTCATATTTCAAGCAATTGTGCAGATTTTTATTTTGTATATATATATATTTATTTAGTGGCTCTTTTTTTCAAAAAGCAGGGCAAATAGGACATAATATTCTTCTTCCAAAATATTTTTTTGCAAAATGGCGAAAATTCGCCACCAAAAAAGTCACTGGTGAGCATTATGATTGAGAAGACAATGGAAGATTTGTAGGACAAGAATCCAGAGACCACACCTGAAGCTGCTAGTCTTGTAGAAAGGGGACATCAAATAGTGATGAAATAAGAGGAGTTATACTTAGGAGTTGGGTGACTAAAATATGAATGGGGAAGGGGAATTATTATTTTTCAGAAAGTTTTCACACTGTGGCAACAAAGAACTTTGGGGAAAAAAATTCAGTGTAAATTCAAGAAAAAATTTGCTAAAATTTTGGAAAATAAAGAATTTTTTTTAATATAAAATATTTATTTGTTGATTCTCCTTCAAGCTATAATAGGTGATAAACTGTGTAGCTTGTGGTAAAGAATAGTCAGGAGTACTGATCTTGTACTCCATACAAACATCATAATGAATTGTAGAAGTAGTTCACATGATGACAGCCCTAGTAGCTTACCAAATGGGCTCTTTACCAAATGGGTTGTGGGTTTGATTTGCTAGAATATTAACTTATTATAAACTGAAATTTTTTAACTTATTATTAAAAAAAAGTAACAAATACATTTGAAACTAAGGAGTCAATTTATTGTGTTTAAATCTACTTTTACATCCCAAAACTTAATTAAATAGATATGTAATTAATTACATATTCAAGGGTATCATCAAATAATATTCTACTTTTTCTTGGAGAGAACCTATTTGATACAAACTTGTATGTTCTTTCAAAAAATATTGCCTCACCATACAACCAAATCAAGTGTGGCACACACTTCATGTTTGCAAGAGCACTCGGAAAGCTCATATTTCCATCACCACTTTCTTTGAAAATGCAAAAACTCCTACCCTACCAAAGTCTTGGGCTCCAATTGTTTGATTTCACATTAAGTAATGAAAATGCACCATGTCATTAATTTGTTCAGAATGGGGTTTATGAAATCATGTTCCTTTCAAAGGAATCCCAAGAATGCCAAAAGAATTCAATTAGGGATTGTGGTGTTGAAACTTCATTTTTTAATGAATATACATAAACATGAGGTATTTGAAATGCCTTATTAAAAGTGATCAAAATTGAACTAATAATGAAAAAAAAAATGAAAAAAAATTGTTCATGATTCATGTGGCCCTAGTAGGATTCTTAATATTGAAAAGTAAAAAAATAATTCATATTACATGTTTCAATTTGTTTATTTGCCATTTTTCCTGGGTAGAAAGCATGTAGGCTTCGCCTAGAACAAACAATATTTATCAAATTGGTTCATCAACGATTTTTGTCGATATCCTATGTTCAAGACCCCCAAAAGTGGCTTTCCTAAAAACTTTGTTGCAAAAAATGTATTAAAACATCAAAACATGTCCAAATCCTAAGGAATATAAGCCATTCTAATAACCTAGAAATGCATAATAAAAACATATATACCACCTTATAAATTGATATATTATGTAATGGCGAATTGGTTCTAAAATTAATCTATTTTATGAAAGAGGACATGGATGTCCTTAACGGGACCACCCAAACATACTTGGACCCACCTACTTTTCTACCTACCTACTAAATAAATGAGTAGATGCCATTATTTGACAACATGTGCCAATGATACTTAACAATTATGCCATGTCAAAATGAAACTACAATTCATAATGACTACCATTTTGATTTATAGTCAAAATAATTAGACAAGTTGACCAATCAAGATGCCCAAAAAAAAATAGCAATAAAAGAAACATTAGTAGGAAAAAAAAAGTAGTCAATTTGGCCATGTCAAAATTCACTTGTCCATTATGATCACTTAGTCAAGTGGGAAAATGTCACAATTTGGTTTTTTGATTAATTTTTTTCATCAAATAAACCATGTTTTCTTATAATGTATATAATGGACTATATTCCAATTTTGAGGCAATGACCTTGAATGCTCTGCATGGGTTGCGAAGAAATGAACTTTTTTCATTTCGCCACCTTCTAATGAACTCTAATAAATGCTAATTACACATCAAATTCTTAGCATTCTTGAAATGAAAATTGAAACAAAGCATGTATTCAACATAACATGAATGTTAACAAGCTTACGATTATATTGATTGAAAATTGAAACTTGAATAAACTAGTCATGATTTGAAAAATGATCCAAATGATGTTGGTGGATTCCTTAAACACAAATTTATTGGTTGTTTCATGGTGTGCTATGTTGGTGAATATTTTCAAGGTTCATCACAACCTTTAATGGGTGCATTGTGTGCATGAAGATATTCTTCAAAACCAATCTAAATTATTCATGATTGGATGTGTTATGTAAAATTTCTTGAATCTTCAAGGTGTTGATTCACTTATAAAATCAACCCACATAAGTTCATGTTGATTGCTACCTTGATACATGATGAAAATTTAGTAATCATCAAGGTCCTTAGTCCCTAATTGAAGAGAATAAAAATCAAGATTTTTTTTTCTTTCACTTTGTAATTATTAACACTCATAATTATCAAATAATGGTGAATTGTAATTAGGTTCTCAAGGATTCAAGAGGGAATTATAAATTTGTGATGTTTTGAAGTCTTGAGAGTGATGGGAAAATGTGTTCCAAATATATGCTCACAATTTCATGAAAAGGGGATAATGTCCTTTATGTATAATTAGTTATTTATGTCACATAATTCAAAAGGGGAAGGTGTTTTTCATGTGTAGTAAATGCTTCATGTCAAACTAATTATGAAATTAACAAGCAAATTGTTTATGTTAGAATTTGATTAATATTGTGAAAGCAATCCAATGTTTTATGTCAAAGTATGATTTACATTTTTAAAAGAAGGCAACATAAGGAGAGCTACAAAGATATGAACTTTGAAAAGGAAAAAGATGTTTGAAAAGAGCTTAAAGAATTAAGGTTGTTGTGTGATTGGTTATATCACAAGCACGAAAACAACCAATACTACAAGATTTTCTAACCAAAACATGATCAAAGGCAAGTCTAGTTCTACATTCAAATCATGAAACAAGAAAAATAAGAACAAGAACACAACATGTGCCAAACAAAAACCTAATAAGATTTTATTGCAAAGAAGAATATAACAAGGCTAGGTGAAAGCATGGTAAAGTATACACAAAAAATAGTGCAAGCAACACTATTGGTGTCCTTCAATAAAATGACTAACAAATAGATGATTTATGGGGATAATAATGTTATTTTTTGGTACATTATTTCTTAACTTGTTTGCATGGACTTCAAAAGCTAAATTGTTATAATAATGTTTTTTTAAGCTACTTGCAAGTATTTGAATTGGATCTAAAATTTGTGGCAATTTGAAAAATAAAGTTTAAGTACTTGAAAGTAGGTGAAATATTTTTGCAAGTATTTGGTTTTTTTTTCAATCACCTCAATATTGATGGGGTGAAGATTCTAATATATATTTTTTGGTTAATGGAATTTTTTTTTCATAACTAAAATCATCCCCAACCCTTAAAAAATGATATAATTTTTGGGGTATTTTTTAAGTTCAAATGATATGACACAAATTGTTTTGAAAAGCTAGAAGGATGTTAAGAAATGCCCATGAAAAAATCTAAAAGTTTGGTTTGTTTTGAAATGTTAAAGGAAGGTTAGAAGTTTAAAAGATTGTTTTTTGTGTGTTTTTAAGCAGAATACGAAGTAACGAATATGTACAAAATATCTTGATTGCACTTAACTATGACAAGAAAACATACCCAAAGAATGTGTTAAATTGATTAAAGGTAATTGTGAATCTATCTCTATTTATACCCCTTGGGCATCTAGCTCAAGGAAGTTTCTCAAAAAGCTTCCAATCTACATGTGACCCATGTTCACCCATGTGCAAATTATGAATGAATTAAAACTCAACTCAAAGTCAATTAGACTTAAATAAAAATTAATTGAAAGTTAATTAAAAGTGGACTAAAACTTTATTAGAAGTGAATTGAAAATGAACTATGAATTAACTAAAAATGAAATGAATATAAACTAGAAATGAACTAGAACTTAACTAAAAGTGAACTAAAATTTAAGTAAAAATGAACTAAGAGTCAATTGGAAGTGAATTATGAATCAAATGGAAGTGAATTAAAACTTAACTAAAAGCTAATTAAAATAGAACAAAAACTAAATTAAAAATTAGGTACAAATTTATTACAAGTCATGGATGACTTTCAAATGAATGAACTCGATGGCATTGATATCTATGACATCACCTCCTTTTCTAGTGACAAGTTCTATGAAGAGCGAATTTCGGCTTGTTTAAATAACATCAATTATACTCATGCACCTTCTCCATGGCATTTGATAGGTTTTTCATTGGTTCCCAAATGCATTCACTCACATCATACCCATGCCAATGAACAAGATATTGGAGTTCATGATTACAGATCCTTGAATCTAAAATGTCTTCCATTTCATATTTTTATTCACCATTGACTTTAGTAGGTGGAAGGGGATCATGGATTCTTCCTGGAATTTAGATGCATGGTAAAGTCCAACAAGGAAACATGAAACATAGGATGGATTTTCACAGAACTTAGAAGCTTGAGTTAAAAAGTCACGACATTGATTTGTTTCACAATGAGGATTGGATAGCCTCTAATGATTCAACTTCTCTAATTATTTTGTTGTTTTGATATGTTGTCATCAACACCAAACCCGGTCTCCAACCTTGAAGCTGAGTTGTTATTTCCAATGTTCATTAACATTTTCCTTATATCGTTTTTGTGTTTTTTCAAGGTTAGATATAAATTGAGTTCCACCATGCGCTAACCACATGGCTCAATCTTCAACTACTAGATTCACGACTTTGTGCACACCTTGAATGTCACACTTGGGGTGCAAACCATGATTTGTAAAGAAAGGTGTTTGTTGGGTTAATTAATGCATTATGTCATCATAGGCAAACTCTCCCATGGCCAAAAGTTCTAACCAATTATCTTGATGATAATTGACTGTGCATCGTAAATATTATTCCAAGATTTGATTGACCCATTCTATTTACCCATTTAGCATGGAAAGTTGGTGACAACTTCACCTTCGCACCTAAAAACTCAAAGAGTCATTTCTAGAGCTTGGATGCAAATTGAAGCCCACAATCAAAAATGATATCTTTAGGAAAATCATGATACCAAAAAACATGATTAAAGATTAACTTGGCTATTCCTTTGCCAGTTATTGTTTTGGTACATGGAATGAAATGAGCCATATTCATCAAACGGTCCACCACCACCAAGATGGAGTCATAGGAACTAAAAGGTGGAAGGTCTTGTCATGTGGGCCAATACCATAGAACTCATTTGATTGAATGTTCATCCATGTACTTAACTTTTAGTTTAATTTCAGTTAATTCTTAGTTAAGTCATAATTAATTTTTAATTAACTATCGGTTAAGTCCTAGTTAATTCTTAGTTAATTCCAATTAACTCTTAATTGACTCTTAATTACATCCCAGTTAAGTTTTAGTTAACTCATAGTTGACTCTCAATTAGGAAGGTTCTCAGAATGTTTTTTTACTTGATACACATAAAAACCTCCTTGGAAGCGTCCTTGAGTTAAGTTTCAAAAAGATATAACTAAAAGTGGGACCCTTCATTTCTTTTAATCTCTTCAACATTATTCTTAAACATAATCTTGCACCTTAAGGTAAAAACAGGCTAATAAGAGCCAATGGCAACCACCTCGATCACTATGATTAGTCTTTAAAAGATGATGTGGAAGCATAGGATTAGATGAAAAGTCTTGAGGTAGTGCTAAACAACGGTGTTTAAACAATGTTTTTACATTATTTCACTCTGTTGAAAAGCATTGGTTACAGGCTTTAAATGTGGTGTAAGGTATTTTTTATTTACTTATTACTTTTAAATTTTATTAGATGTTAAATTCACATATTAAAAAGGGCTTCACATAAATACAACATATATTGTCAACATTAACTTAATGAAACTTATGAACATCAAAACCAAGGACTAGTTACACCAAAATTGGTTCCTATTAAATCGGTTTTACCTTATAGCCTTGTCATGTACTTTTCATGTTCATGTTTGCATATATTAGTATAATAAAATTTTGTTTTCACGTTTGTCTTGCACATTTTGTGTTTTTATTCATAATTTTTTGTGTTATTGTTTTTGAATTGCATAATCTTGTCTTGTCCCTTGTTTGAAAGTTAAATTTAAACCATTCCTTTAGCCTTTATTCTTGTGGGTCTTCATATCCTTGACAATTTGAAGTTGGTCTTTTGTATGTTTTTAATGGCCTTGTGTAACTTCAAGTTCTCTAGGCTAGGCCATTTTGGAATCAACAAGACCATGGAGTTAATGTTTCAAAATTATTGGTGGTTAGAACTTTGGAAATATGTGAAAAAGGATTTTGCGATGTTTATGCTTGAACAAAGAATACTCGTCATTGCCCTCATGGTCTCCTTCAACCATTACCAATCTTTACATCCCTATGGTTTCCAATTTCCATGGACCTCATCATAGACATGTCAAAGACATGAAGATCCATAAGAACAAAGGCTAAAAGAATGGTTTAAATTTAACTTTCAAACAAAAAATAAAACAAAATTATGTGACTCAAAAACAAGAACACAAAAATTACGAACAAGAACACAAAATGTGTAAGACAAATGTGAAAATTGATTTTTATTATGCAAACATGACAAGGCTATGGTGCAAGATTGTGCTTAAGACTGATGTTGAACAAAATGAAAGGTCTTACTTTTATTTATACCCTTTTGGGACGTAGTTCAAGGAAGCTTTCAAAGAGGCTTCTATGTGTGCATCGAATAAAGAAGCTTCTTGAGAACCTTTTTGACTAAGAATCAACTATCATTTAATTGAAACTTAACTAAAAGTTAACTGGGACTTAACTATGAATTAACTAGAATTTTTAAAAAATTAACTAGGATTTAATTAAAAGTTGACTGAAACTAAACTAAAAGTTAGGTACATGGATGAACATTCAATCAAATGAGCTCTATGGTATTAGCATATGTGACATCACCTCCCTTTCTAACAACAAATTCCACAAGGAGTAGATTTAGGTTTGTAAAGATATCGTTGATGAAACTCATGCACTTTCTCCATGGCATTTGATAGGTTCTTCATTGGTTTCCAAATGTGTTTGTTCACATCATACCCATGCCAATGAACAAGATATTGGAGTTGATGATTACAGATCTTTGAATTCAAAATGTCCTCCACTTCATATTCTTGTTCACCATCAACTTCAATAGGTGGAAGGGGATCATGGATTTTTCTTTGAATGGTAAACATATGGTAAAATTCCAACAAGGAAACATGAAACACAAGATGGATTGGCACAAAACCTGGAAGCTTGAGTTGTAAAGCCACATCATTGATTTGTTTCACAATGAAGAATGAACTTAACCTGTCAAGTACACAAAAACCACAAGAACAAAAGCTTAAAAAAAGGTCAAAATCTAACTTTTAAATAAGCAACAAGACAAGATTATGTGATTCAAAAACAAGAACATAGGAACTAAGAATAAGAACACAAGATGTGCAAAATAAACGTGAAAACAAATATTTATTATGCTAACATGTGCAAATATGAACATGAAAGGAACATGACAAGGTTATGGTGCAAGATCTTGCCTAAGACTAATGTTGAACATATTGAAAGAAATGAAAGGTTATACTCCTATTTCTACCCCTTTAAAGACCGAGCTCAAGGAAACTTCCACTTGGAAGCTTCCATGTGTGCATCAAGTAAGGAAGTTTCTTAAGAACTTTCCTAATTAGAAGTCGATTTCATATATGGTTTAACATAAATTTAACTGAAAGTTAATTCAAACTTAACTAAGAATCAACTAGGAGTTAATTAAACATAATTAAGATTTAACTAAAAGTTAATTAAAAATTAACTAAGATTTAACGAATTAACTAAGACTTAACTAAGATTTAACTGAAAGTTAATTAGAATTTAACTAAAAGTTAATTAAGACTTAGCTAAGAGTTTTGGATGAACATTATGGATGAATTCCATCTATTGGAAAATGGTGTCTAATGTTCACATCCATCACATAGCCTTTGACTATCCAACTTCTTTGATGGGCATATTGTCTTGATATGTTGTTGTCAAAGCCAAACTTGGTCCTTGACCTTAAAGCTAGGTTGCTCTTTCCAATGTTCATTAGCATTCTCTTTGTATTGCCTTTGCATTTTTTCAAGGTTAAATACAAGTTGAGTTCGAACATGCACTAACCACATGGCTCGATCCTTAGCTATTAAATTCACGACTTTGTCCACACCTTGAATGTCAAACTTGAGGTGCAAACCATGATTTACAACAAAAGGTGTTTGTTGGGTTGATGAATGCATTGTGTTATTATAAGCAAATTTTCCCATGGCCAAAAGTTGTGACAAATTATCTTGATGATAATTGGTTGTGCACCGTAAATATTATTCTAAACCTTGATTAACCCATTCTGTTTACCCATCTATCTTGGCATGGAAAATTGATGACAACTTCACTTCACACCTAAAAGCTCAAAGAATTGCTTCCAGAATTGGGATGTAAATTAAGGCCCATGATTTTAAAAAATATTTTCAGAAAGATCATGATATTGAAAAACATGATCAAGGAATTACTTGGCTATTTCTTCATTAATTATTGTCTTAATACACATAATGAAATGAGCCATATTCGTCAAATGATCCACCACCACCAAGATGGAACCATAAGAATTAAAAGGTAGAAGGTTTATGATGAAGTCCATGGAAATTGAAGACCATAAGGATGTAAAGATCAATAATGGTTGAAGGAGACCATGAGGGTGATGACAAAGATTCTTTGCTCAAACACAAACATGCAAGATTCAACAAACTCCTTCACATACTTCCACAATTGTAGCCACCAATAATCTCGAAACATTAATTCCATGGTCTTGTTGAATCTAAAATGGCCTTTAGCCAAAACATTGTGCCTATCTTGGAGACTTGAAATTGGGCAAGGTCATCAAGAACATGCAAAAGACCATCACAATAAAATAAACCATGTTGAAACTTGAATTTAGCATGAACACTAGAAAAATCCTAAACTTGATGGTGATTTTTTAATTAGCCTTGGATGCCAATAACAAAAGGGTCTTTTTTCAAATCTTCACAAAATTAACAAAAAAAAGGTTGTGTCATCAAAAATTATTAACAACACCTAAAGTTGAAGATGTTCAAGCTTGAGAATGATATCACATTATTGCTCGTAGGCTGCATCTCCTTTTTTAAGGGCAAAATACGAGCAATGGGATAACGCATTAAGTTTCCTTTCCTAGTGTCTAGGGCAATATGTGATGACAAATTGGATTGAAATAAAGACAATGACCAGCTTGGTGTCGATTCAAAACACGAGTTATCATGAAATATTACAAGTTTTCATGGTCTGAATACATAATTATTTCATGTTGAGCCCCTTCAAGCAAATGACATTACTCCTTAAAAACATTGATGATGGCTAGAAGTTTTTTATTTTGAATCTTGTAATTAATCTTCACATGAGAAAACTTGCACATAGTTTGGATTTAATCTGTACTTTGCATAATGTGCCGACAATATAATCCAATTCAATTCTTTGTTGTGCTAGTTCTAGTGGAATCCTTTTCAGATCTTTATATGTCCATGCAAAAACATCTTTGAGTTCCTTCAACAGTTGCTCCAGTTTTAGCACCTTGCCTATTTCTAGCTATGCATTAATTTTCACCATCTATGGTTTTACATTAGTTCCTAGATTGAGCTTCATCAATTGTTGATCTTTAATTAATGTCCATTTAGCTATCTGCAATCTTTATGCTTTGATGTTTGTTAAAGTTTCATCCACTACAACACTTTTTGGTTGATGTATGTAGTACGTCTTTGGATACACCTTATCCTCCAGAGCTACTTTTGGCTCATATTTGTTGCTAGGTATCTTCTCTTTTGTGTTCTGTACTTCAAATCCTTGTTTTAAAATACTTCTTCACATGTGTATCCATGATCTTCACACATGTGGTTTTCATAAATTGAATTGTCTTAGGTAAATTGCTTATTCCTATGGAGAACATTTTTAGCTCTATAGCAAAGATGATATCTTTTTCTTCATATGTGATGCCATTTTGATAATCGTAACACATTAACACTTTTAATCTTCTTACTTCACTTCCCAAATGTTTGGTGATTGTAATTGTTCGAATTGTCTCAATCCCTTGTATGGTAATAATGTTACTTCCCTAATCATGTGCCACTTTAGCATCTAACCATGGTCTCCCCAACAACATGGAATAACTAGAATCCACCACATTATTCTGAAGTATAGTAAACATAGTTATGTAAGGAATGCCATGAACATATATCTTCAAATCTTTGATCAAACCCCACTAGTTCTGTGGTTGTTTGATATGCCATCCTCATATTATATGGTGCAGGTTTAGGGTTTGGAAGCCCCAACCTCAATCTCTATTGTTCTGTGATAATATTAACTCTAGAACCTCGATCCAACAACACATCTATTGTATTCTTCCCAATATGCACTTGGATAATTGTCATTTGATTATTTATTGCTACAGTAACTATCCCTACTCTTGATACTAAAGAACCAACTTGTTTATTTGTGGTTGTTTTATTTACTTTCTGAATTTTCTCTAGTTTCAACTTCTGCCAAAAATATTTGTTTAGCTTAGGAACTATTTTAAGTAACTATCCTAAGTTCGAAGTATAACTTGTTTTTAGCATTTGCTTACTAATGTCCAGAAAAGTTTTCTTCTACTAGGATCAGTTTCCTTTGTGAATTCACTACTTCCTGAATAATTCTTAAATTTCACTTCTACCATTTCAAAATTCAAACTAACAAAGTTCCCTAATTAATCCCTATCCTAATTGCCTTGTACATCCCGAATCATATATTTAGCTTACCCCCTTAACACCTAGGCTTACTAGGTAGACCTATTAACCATGTACGTAGCCTACAAGCCTAGGCCTATTACATGTACGTAGCTTAGGTCCATTAAGTAAATAACATAAACCACCTAGGCTTAATAGGTAAGTAGCCTAGGCCACCTAGGCCTACTAAATAAGTAGCTTAATCTAAGGTATCAAAGTTTACTTGGTAGCTACATACATAATGTAGGCCACCTAGGCTTAATAGGTAAGTAGCCTAGGCCACCTAGGCCTACTAAATAAGTAGCCTAATCTAGGGTATCAAAGTCTACTTGGTAGCTACGTAAATAATGTAGGCCACCTAGGCTTAATAGGTTAGTAGCCTAGGCCACCTAGGCCTATTAAATAGGTAGCCTAATCTAGAGTATCAAAGTCTACCTGGTAGCTACGTACATAATGTAGGCCACCTAAGCTACTAGGTAGGTAACCTAGCCTAGTATTAGGTAGGTAACTTGAGCCTAGACCTACTTAATAAGCTTTGCTACCTACCTAGTATGCCAAGGCTAGATCTATTAATAGGCTAGTAGGTACCTACGTAACCTACTAAAGAACATAAGCATAGGTAGCTTCTGCCACTCCTGGCACTGGAGTAGGGCCTAAAACTGGCAACTATGGCACTTCTGCTGCCTCTGATCTTTAATCTAAACTTCAGAAGCAAATTTCTCAACACAATTCTGCACTCCTAAAATTTGTTTCATCTATTTATGTAATACAAGAAGGTCATGGGGAAGTTGTGATCAAGGTGGGATCTGCTGGTTACTCTTTTTTCACATAATTTGTAGGCAGAGTGGAGGGTGTGTGTGAAAACTGCTGGATGAGAGTTCATAGTGGTAGCACTGGTTGGGTGAGAGGAATTTTTATATGAATGTGGGAGAAATTAGTCATCCACCCCTCTCCTTTTGCGGTGTACAATGTACCATGTACTTAAAAATAATTTGAAGAAGTTACTTACGTTTCTTATCATATGAGACAAGCTTGTTTCCATTAAAATGAATGTACCTGAGTGTTGTGTGTAGATTGCACTCTGGATTTAGCTTAACAATAAATTTTGATTTTGGACACAAAATTAGAGATCAAAGTATTGACTTTTGAAAATCTGCGAGAATTCTTTCTCATCTGCAAAAGTGTGTTTGCCTGTGAAGTCCGTTTCCAAAAACTGCTTATCCCAAGGGTGACAAAAGATTCAAAATCTAGGAAACTGTAACATGTTTGTTTACTTGGGTTTGCCTGCAATTTATTCTGCAATTGCCTGTAAAATCCCTCATCAACCAAGTGCGTAATCAGAAGTGCAATTTAACTTAATTTCAAAATCCATCTCTGGTTGAATTTTCATTCCCAAAGATCTGTGGACTTTTGACTTGCCCACATCTATCTCAACAGTAGCTCTTTTATGATCTTTATAGAGATCCCTGTGCCCACTTTGATTTCTTACAAACATGGCATTGAGCTGTTCTTTAGGGGTAGAGGGGATGAAGCTTCATAAAACCCCACACCCTCATCCCTTTCAAATTGAACTCTATGGCTGAAGGTGTTGGCACAAATTCAAGTATATGCTGGAGAAGAACCATTTTCATAAGCCAAACCAGCATGTCTTTTCTTCATCTGATTTTAATGTGCAGGGTCACATACTGAGCACAGTGAGGATGCTCTTATGATCAAGTAAAAGCAACAAAAGCCAATAAAAATTAACACCACCACCATTCTTCATTTTCACTTCTTTTATCAGTTCAAACTCCAACCACATTGCTCATATGTAGATCACACAACATCCTGAATATGTTGGCACAACTACAAGCATATTGAACAAAAGGCACTAAGTGCCATAGTGAGACTGACTGAAGAGAAACACTGCCTGGAGAAGAGATGGGTGCTGCAACTGGAATTTGCTTCAATGATGCAAAGGGGCACAGGGGATGGCACAACTAGAGAAGACCCTGCAAGTACTTGCACTACCAAACTCCCCCACAAAAACCAGTAGAATGAAACTGTTGCAGAAGTCAACACCTATGCCACATAGGGGGGGAAAGATGGTCAGTAGAGAAAGAGGAACAGATAGAGGCTGGTGTACCAAGAGTAGGAGACTCTTCGGGGTTGTTTGGTTTTTCCCCCCCCTGGCTAGTGCTACTGCAAGAAAAGAAATACCATAGGCTTTTATTGGATGTTTCACTGGATGTGGGGAGTAATTTATTGGATTGTATGAATATGGATCTATTACACCAGTCCACTGATAGAAAATAGTCAGCACAGGCAGTTTGCATGCATCTGAAGCTGCCATGTTTTCAGCAACGATTTATTATCTCCTGCCAGCATAATTTCAACAATTGAGCCTTTAGCTATCATGCAAGTAAGAACCCTTGCCAAACCATCGTTGACTGAAGGTGGTGCCACTAACTGGCTTACGATTCTTGTTTAGACATGTAAATCAATCATGAACAGTTACTCATCACACTAGACTGCCTTTGAAATGCAAAAGAAAAAGTTGAAACTGCATCTGGTGGTGGCATCTGGTTTCCCCAAATAAGAACTTGAATCATCTACACCTACACAAATGAGGACATTGGCTTCACTACTAGCTAACTGTACATTGCAATGCTTGGAGCCTTCCTGACCAGCAGGTAGAGATAATGCCCTAGCCTCTTACTAGGCCATGGAAGAGGGAAACTACATATATGCAATCCCATATACTAAGGTGTTCTTACTCCAGCCACCATACAAAACTGGATATGACATGTACACAGCTCACAAGATGTCTCCCAAGGGAACAAAGGCCCCTCTGCAAGCAACTAACAGGTGCCTTATTTACCAAAACCACAAGCAACCAACACCCAGTAACATAGAGTTATATTCCATCCCACATGCTGCTTCAAGAGCAGCATCCACCACGCTGAATGGAGGCAGTCTCTGCTCCTGTACCACCCCCACTGCCGTAGCCCACCTTGATCCCATATGACTGCCACCCCCAACATCCTTGTTATACACTAATGTGAATGATGTTGTGTATCTCTCTCTCTCTCTCTCTCTCTCTCTCTCTCTCTCTCTCTGGTGATGAATGCCACAGCAGTTAGCTTGCAGGAACATCACTAGAACAGACTCTACTATGTAAGGTGTAGCACTTAACTCACCTCATTTGAGACATCAAAGATCCCCTCCTCAATCTTGTGATAAATCTTGGCAGCTGTGTTTATGAACACCTGTCCAGCATGGCAAGCCAAATCTTCATCAGCAGTCCATACATTACAACACAAAATTGACCTTCCACAGTAATGATGACCAAATACATAGGCAAACTTACATTCTCCACATTGTGAGCTGTCTTGGCAGATGTCTCCATGAACACCAAACCATTCTCCTTAGCAAACTGTTCACCTTCTTCTGTGCTAACTGCTCTTCTGTGGGCCAAATCACACTTGTTGCCTATAAGCATGATGGTCATGTTGGAGTTGGCATGCTGCCGTGCATCCTCCAACCAGCTTGCCAAGTGGTTGAAAGTGTCTCTCCTGCATTTGGACTACTTCTCATAAGTTATGGTGCCAACAATTTGACCTCAAAAACATGCAGCTACCATTGAAACTATGAAATACAGAGATCCAGTACGAAATTGCACCTGGTGATGTCATATACCAACAATGCACCTGCCGCTCCTCTGTAGTACGATCTGGTGATAGACCGAAATGACTCTTGCCCAGCCTGTTCAAATTTGAAGCAAAGAATCAGCAGTAATGAGATCATCACTTCCTTGCACTCAACATGACAACATTGCTCACCATATACACCTTTCAATTCCACATAGTCTTCTCATCCTGAATGCAGTCCTCTCCAGTCCCTGCCGGCTATCTTGAACAAACAAGGTCCAAGAAATCATGACTTCTGAGTTGTGAGCTTATCAGAACTGCAACCAAACACCTCATTCGTCACATCTTCTCCATGCAGAACATCCATACAAATAAAAAACCTGCACTGAAGCAGACAATTTCTGTGTGTTAGGGTCCATTTCAAGCACATACTGTGTCCCAGATTTGAAGCTTGATAGGCTTGTTGTCAATAGTGATCATCCGTGCTCCAAACTCCACACCAATGGTCAAATCATGCACAGGCTGGAAGCGCTTGTCTGTGAACTGCAACAAGAGACATGATTTGCCCACACCTGCAATATTCCAAGGCAATAATTTCACTACTTTAGACCTACTGAGGTTCCAGACACCATCTAGAAGCTTGTGCAGTTTTCACATCTTTTGCAACCAACACCCAGTCTTCCCATCCTCACCATTTCTTTCAAGGAGCTATCCCCTTGTTCATACCATGAACATACCTACTCTCCGGACAAGGAGGCATGGTTGCTTATGCTTCTGAACAAGATGACAAGAGACATCTCCAACCAAACTTTCATACCCATGGCAAAGAAAAATAAGAACGATCAAGATATTACCACCGGCAATCTCCAAGCTGAAAGAATCTCAAATTACCCTTACGGCATTCCAAGATAAACCCTAAACCCTAAACCCATCAGAACTCCGAACCCAAAATGGCTAATACACATCCCAGAAGGAAAAAAAGGTTCCAGCTCGTCCATGACCAGATTGGAACACAAAGTGTAGTTGAGACAAAACCACAAAACAAACCATAATAAAAAAAAGGTCTGCTTCCAAAAATCACACACCAAAACCACGCACACACATACATACATACACACGACTAGAAAGACGAAGAAGAAGAAGAAGAAGAATACCTGTATCTCCTATGATGATATACTTAAAGAGATAAGCATACGACATTCTTCCTCTCGAGCTCAAAGATCACCAGCTTGTTCAATTCCACTCACGTTTCTGAAATTCTGTACCAATTCTGTGAATTTTTTTTTCAAAGAAACCAGAGCTGCAACTGCGATCTGTGCGACGAGAAATGAAAAGCCAGTAGCAAATCGCGGCCCCAAGATGAAGGAAAATTAGCTTGACAAATTCAGTTCGAAGAAACGGAGTTTGTGCGCGCGGTTGTGTGTGTTTTCGAAGCCGGCTTTACACGCATCGCGTGGTCGGAGGCGGACGCGTGGACCGGGGAACACTCGGAACTGGGCTCAAAGACTACGCAACTGGTCTGTGGGCCACCCTGAACCAGTACCGACCAGTGCACCATGAAGGATGGATGGTAAGTGCTCAGGATACAGTTTTCTGTTGGTCTCCTTTCACCCCCCTATCCCCCCTCTTTCAGTGGTATCTGCAAAGTAAAGACGTTTTAATAAACTCAGTTTGAAATGCTGCAACTCGGTATGAAATGCTGATACTCAGCATGTAATGCACAAGATTCGAGACTAATTATAGTAGTTGTACAGTTAGGAGCAGAGTGAAAATATATGTAGCAAGCAGCAGTGGAGGCGCTCAGAAAAAAGGAAAGACAGGATGAAACTCAGTTTACTACCAAAATTGATGGTTGAAAACTTGCAGATCCACTATTATAATTTATAATTTTTTTGGCACAAGTAGTAAATAATTTTTCAAAAATTTGGCAAAACAAAAAAACAATTTAATTTATGTTGAAACCGTTCATATACTATGGTAGTAGACACAACCCTCGCCTGTCTATAAACTATCAAGTGACCTAAAAGTCACCTTTTCTCGTACCTATCCATCCGAGATGTAAAATAATATTTGGTAACAAGCTTTGGCTGGTGCATTTTTGGGCTTGTCTTTTGCATCCTTTTTGCCCTTTTAAAAATGGTTCTATGTAGAATTGTGCTACATAAATTATTATTTTTGTTTGGCATGTAATGCAAAAAAGAGCATGAGTACCAATCTTTAACATAAATTTTAAACGTTGAACTAAAATATATATAAACTATGTAAATATGGCCACTAAAAAGGCCTCACTCAAGAATGTAAAGGTATCCGTGTAGGTGCTCGTTCACACCGGCCTACTTCTTATAGAATGGGTTACCAAGGTGAAACCAAATATTTAACTCGGTTGAGATTTAGGGTTCACACCGGCCAACAAAATGTAACATAAGTAGTGTCCCACATTTGAGTGGTTAACTTAGGCCTAACTTTGCACTAGGAGTCAGGGCCAATGTTCAACCCAGGTTGGTGGGTACATAGTTTTTTTTAAAGTAAAGGTGCAAAAAAATAACCAAGTTCATGACCGTCCACACCATTTTTTGAATCTTAATTAAATCTTACTTTATTTTTGAAACCTATTTGCGTTTCATTTTAGCTCAATTCCTTTATGCAAAACATTTTTCATTCCTTAACCTAATATTAAAAAGACAACTAAACCAAATTTAAAAAAAAAAAAAAAAAAGCAAAAACAAAAAGATTAAGATGCACCACATTGAAAGCATTTTAGTCTTTTAAATTGGATTTAAGTTACTAAATATTTTCTATTTGTTTGCTTGAGAATTAAGCATTTTCCCACCATACTTTCCAAATGAATTTTGTTCTTTTCTAAAGGCATTCAAGTTGTTGTTTTTCTTTATTCTTTAATTCTTCTCTCTCGAAAAGAGTCATTTTGATTGGCCCACCACCAATATTTTTGGAACATGGAGCATTCCCCAAAATAGAGGCACGCTTTGTCGTGCTTCCCTTTGCCCCATTCATTTGCACCGGCCCGTGCCCCCGCAACCCCACCTCCCCTCCTTTCAATCATTTAAAAATTTAGCAATTCAAAGAACATGTCTAATTCAAACCTAAAAGTTCGATCCTTCATGTTTGAAATTGGATTAGTTATTGATTAGCCAAAAAAAAAACAATTATATGCAACAATTTTTTAGTCTAAAGAACCTTGTCATGTGAGGGTTACGGATAGGTTCTTTGATCACAAAAGCTGAATAAGTGTTTGGATTTATCGTCGTCTCCATCGTGTTGCATTGTTACAAATTGCATGATTTGTTGAACTACATAATTACAAGTATATCTTAGTTATAATTAGTGTGACCACGTCCTCAACTGATTTTTTTCTTCCAAAACCTTGATTTTTTGGAATTTATTTGAATTTTCAGTGGCAGAAACCACTTCAAAATCAATATATCTCCCACATTCTGAATCCAAATCTTACCATCTAAATTCCATTAAATCCTGCTCATCAAGATCTTTCCAACAACACCCAAAGGCACATTCCAATTCCTCTGAAATTTTCAGCTCCGATTTAATTTAATTTTCAGTGAAGAAATCATTCAATATTCAAGAACTTTTGTACTGCAAGTCCAAACATCATAGAACCAAGCCCATGCACCTGTCCTCCTCAAGAGGTTTTCAAAGAGACCAAGAACACGATCTGAAGCATCCCAGTTCGGTGGATCTCATCGGTACAAAGAAAACAAAACAAACAAACAACCTCTTCCTTCATACATACATAGATATTGCACATTCTATTCAATTCTCTTTTGAGGCAAAAATTTCGGTGCCCCTACCAACAATTAGGAACAACCAATTTCCTAGACCATGAAAACCTATAGGAGCTTGGGCAAAATTTTAAACAACCATCTCCAAAATGGAACATGTCTCAACTTGAAGCCCCAATGCACCTACCAACAACTCCTTGGGGAACCCAAAATTGAAAGTAATATTGGGTTTGGAAAAGGCAAACATTTCAAATAAAAAAAGAGGCAATTTAGACAACGATGCATGTATTCCTATTTTAAACTTTTACTTAAAGAATTTGACACAAATTTGACAACCCTAAGCAGAAATGAAGCAAATCAATGAGAATTTTTAAATTGAGGTTTTTTCACAAATGAGGTTTTTTATTGCCCTAGTTATTTCTTTTTCCCCCTTTTTTGTTGCATAAGTGAATAAATATTCATGTTGATAGTAGAAGGGTCTGTAGTGATTTTTAATAACCACCCAACAATGGTGTTAACTCCCCTAACCTAGATCAAGAAAAAAAAACTCATCACAATGTCATGTTGCACAACCACAACAACTTTGTAAGTTTGTTCAAGTGATCACACTCTTTGGAAGGTGTATTAGTTCAAGTGAAAAATGGTGTTAAATAGTTTCATGAAATTGTTCATATAGAAATGAGATATTGAATCGAGGTGTGCAATGAAGTTTTTTGAAAATAAAATTTTAATTTATCTTGAATCTTTGACCATAATCAAAAATAAATAAAATCGGGGATATTGAACAAAGTGACACATGACTTGAAATGAATGTAAAAAAGTGGGTACACATTCCAATAGAAAGTTTTGAAATTCAAGATGTGTGAGTCTCATAATGCAAACACATTCCCATTCGAAAATAATGGTAACTAAACTCCCAAGCCCAAGTCATGATGGGTCTTGTAAATTTTATTTGAGTTTGTGGCTTGTCCATAAAACAAATTGGCTCCAAAAATGCATTAACAACCTTTATAAAAAAAACACATGTCATAATGGGATGAACCAATCAAAGGAGCTTAACCCTAAAGACCAAACCTAAAAGAAATAAAGAAATTTATCTATTAATCTTGTAATTTACCTACCTCCTTAACCTACCTATTCAGTCCAACCTATCTACTTACCTAATTCATTCAACCTATCCTTGGTTTGGTGGATCTCATAATTACAAAACAAAACAAATTACCTTCCTTCATAGATAGATATGTTTTTTGTCCCTAATACATGTATTTGTCAAATATCATGAGAAAAAATTAAAAACAAAAGGAGTTTCGAAAAACATAATGCTCTTAGGAACAAATATAACATTTGGTGAAAAGTTTGCCATTCATGGAGGAAAAATAATTACAAGATATTACATGTTTTACTAGAATAAGGGCTTGCATGAAGCAAAATCGATAAACATCCAATTCTAGTAAAGCCCACAATTGAAAGCTTTATTGAGCTTTGATGAATGTAAAAACCTTTTCCATTTTGTAAAGGTGGGTATCATAGGGAAAAAATGAAAACATCATAGTGCTTTGAAAAATTAAACATTAATTAAAGGATGCATTTTGTTTTTTGGAATTATACCCCCATAAACAACAAAAGAAAGATTACCTTAAGTAAGATGCCCTAAAGTATTTTGAAAACTCTAGGTTTCAAGATTTCATGTGAGATTTCAAATATGAATGATTGACATAATCACACCAATGTCCAAAAGCTTTGGAAATCCCACAAACCTTGTCATAAAGAATTGGGTACATGTTTTTATATTTTGAAAAATGAACTTTTAGGAGCTCCATTCACCTCCCATTTGTAAGTAGAAATGTCACTGTTAACTTTGTACTTGGTTCTATTCTTTAGTTTTTTTTATTGTAGTAGCGCATGATCATTAATGGCCTTTCACAAGGGCAAGGCAATGTTACAAAATTATTTGTGATTTAGGCAAGATCACACCACTCAAACAAAGGTTAATTGGGTAGATTGTTATACAAGGTGTAAAATAAAGGGGTTGAATTTTATAGACCAAGAAAAAGTTTTGAATGCACTTCTAATCAAATAGGTTTTGTTAGCATTTGAACCAAGGACAACCAACACTATTAGAAAACATATGGTTAGACCAATGTGCAAACCATTCATTTTGCAATGGTACCATTATAGTGAGTTTCCAATAGGCATAGTGGTTTAAAGTAATGGGTGGTCTTTAATGGGATAAGGAAACCACTAAATAGACGATTAAGTGGTTTGGTTGATTTTTTTTTGTGGTTTTCTTATGGTGCTCGGGCAATAGGTGTATACATTAGTGGTTCTATGGTGGTTTTGTGTGGTGGTCATTAGGGTGATTAATCCAACCTTAATTGATTGGTCAAACACAATTTTGATTAATCAAATGTCATGTGACATTTAAACATTGGCCACTCAAATTAAGCCATGTGGCATTAAGACATTGGGCACTAAAACATGGCGACGTGGCATTTAAACATTGACCACTTAGGTTAAGCAACATGACATTTAAACATTAGCCACTTAGGTTAAGCCACATGGTTAGAACCTAAATGATTTAGGTTGAATTTAAATTAGGCATAAAACTAAATACTTATGTTCAGGAACCTAAAACCTAAGCCTAAGCAACTAGGCCTAGGTCTAAGAGCCTAAAGTAGGTTTTGGCAACCTAGGAGCTTACATTATGTCCTTTCTTAGTTTGCACCTAAAGCTAGGCCACTATATTAGGCTTAGATGTAGGTTGCCTAGATTAAGCTTACACCTAGGCCACCTAGGTAGGAATATTTTATTTTATTTTATTTTGAATTTGGCCTTTAAGGTTGAACCATTTGAATTGGTTTATCCCAAGTGACCTTCATTTTTTCATACTTTTTATATTTTGGATGATTTGGTTGTTTTCATCTATATTTTTCATAACTTGGAAAGTATGACAAACAATATGAGACAAACTTTTGAGAAGGAAAAACATTATCATATCCATACAACACTAAAGCCTTTTAGTTCACACAACATTAACCTTTAGTAATTATGTAATGCACATTAATGAAATATAAATTGATTACTTTAGCCTAAGTATAAATCTATTATATTTAACAAGGTCATACTTATGTTAGGCTAGCAAAACATGACTTTAGTATACTTAGTTTAGTGTAATATATTTTTACCTATATTTGTCTAATATTCATTTCTATGTTACCCAATCGCTACAAAATTAAATACAACCATACAACATTTAAACATTGGCCACCCAAGTTAAACAATGTAAAATTTAATTTACATAGTGGGTACTTACCTACCTACCTTGTAAGGTGGTTAACCTTGTGCATAATGCTTGGAATGACCACTATAAAAACCACCCAAGTGGTTTGAAAAGGTGGAATGGAAAAAATTCAACCATGCCAAAGGCGTTTTAGGCAACAAATTCTTAAACCACCATTGCCTCCCCCTACATGACCACTTTCGTAAATTTCTAGTGGGATTCGTTCATGCACAACAAAATCATGACTGGTTTGTGGCATGTGAAGACCACAAAATGGAATTGGGTGGTTGGCTATATATAGTGGTTTGTCCAAGCATTTTCTAGTGGTTCAATTTTAAGATTATGTTTAATGACTATAAGAATAAAACTTAATCTTTTAAGCACAAGCAAAAGATGTTTGACATCCACTAGACTTTAATTCAAAAACACATTTCTTCATTTGGTTCAAGAGTTTGGAATAAAATTTCCAAAGCATGAAAATGTATGAGGAAGTGAATTCAACTTCTAATTATATTTAGTGGTTTACATTAGAGAAGGTTTTTCACCCACTTGCTTAAGTAATAAAAAAGACTATTTCATCCTTGTATACAACCTTAATACCAATTCAAACACTCTAATATTGAAAAAATGAAAGGAACTTGAGGAGAAAATCTAAAGCTCATGGATATGATATAAAACATGAGTTTCTATAGTGAACAACGATGAGAAAAACCCCCTTTCACCTCTTTCATGGTTGCTTAAAAGACTTTCCTTTTGACCTAAGGCAATGGGCATGGGCACATAACACATTGCTACTTAATTACATTACAAATAAGGGGCAGTTTGTCAATTCTAGAGAAGCCTTACTCCAAAAAATTCATGATAAATAGCTTAACCTTTTGACCCTAAAATTCAAAATCAAATATCATGATGTATGGAGGAAAAGTTAGATGTAAAGGGATGTTGGTTTCCTTTGGGCCCTCTTTTTCAAAGACATAACTATGAATGCATGGAGGGTTCGAGCTTGCAAGGAGTAAACACATGTCCAAGAGACACTTATGCATAGATTTTCCAAATACCACATGGCACAAATGGTGTAGGGGTGGGTAGCTATTTTACTTATTGACTTAAGTACTTGATGCACATTCAACGCAACATGAAGAGGCTAGATATTATTCAATGGTTCTTCAACAAAACAAAACTCCCAAAGCTTTACATGATCTTCACACCAATTTGGACCTTATTAAGGGGTGTGATGGTTTGGAGCACATGGATTGAATGAAACAAAAGAGTTTTCAAACATCAAACTTACTTTAACCTTAAGCTTGGCTCCATGATCATGGAAAGTATAATTGCTTATGATAAATTAAAGCGGAAGAAACTAATGTTGGGTGGATATTAAAAAAATTTGGATATTAGACCCAAGTATCACCTTAGATGTTACCTTAAAAACCTTCTATATATTACCAAAAAAATGGTATTCAAAATGATATCCTAACCTTTGGATTTAAAAAATATAAGATCTCGTCAATTAATATTAAAAATGGATTAAAAAAAAATTGAAATCTGAAAAGGATATCAAATCCTACCCAGATTTGGATATCACAACTCACAAAAAGGGTAGGAGCTAGGACATCTAACTATATAAAAGAATTGAATTGTGTCCGTCCGTCAGGCGATCCTTTAGGGGTCGAAGTGCAGTGACGCCTTTAGGTGACAAAACCAGTTTTGGTCCCCCTTTTGTTTTCTGTGTACTGGAGTTATCCAGAAAGTCACCCTGTCTTTGGGCCTGCTTCCACTCCCTATCCCCTCTTTCAGTGGTATCCACAGAGAAGGGAAATTTTAATACATCTCAGTATGAAATGCTGAAACTCTGCCAAACAGCAGTCCTTTCCCAGCCAAATCCTATTGGCTAAAACCTCAGTGTAATGGGTGAACTCTGGGGTGGGTTCTGAGAACTCGGGGTATGGGTATCACTCGGTGTAATGGGTATCCTCTTGGGTGTGTCCGTAATGGGTATCCCTCACTGTCAGGGTATCCTCTTGGGTGTGTCCGGGTTTAGGGTTTAGGGTTTCTGCACTAAATCGTGTGTGTCCGTCTGTCCGTCCATCCAATATCCTATTGACTAGAAGATTGTCCGAAATGTGACACAAACACACTCAAGACACACAGTCACTCACTCACCCACGTTCATTTACATGTGTAAATGGGTTTACTCACTCGTTAGTTTGAGAAAAAAATGAAAACATGTTTTTGGAAGGCTAGGGTTCCAATTTGAAGGGAAAAGATGGGAGACATTGTTTCAAAGGCAATCACTACCTCCAACCCTAAAATCAAAGAGTATGAAAGGGCTAAAACTTCAAATATGGACATTGTTTTTTTTTTGTATGAATTTCCTTTTTTTTTTCTCCTTATCATTATTGATGATTTATTTTGTTTTTGTGTTTGTTATGCATGGCTTATAATACAACTTTTGTTTTGAAAAAATAACATTATACATTGCACATCCCTTATTTGTTTTGAGATATTATTTCTGGTTGTAAATGTTTGGATAACAATCTTTTACATGCGCATGGCATTAGCAATATCTTTATAATTTTTTGTAGGACATTTGTTTGCTTGAATTTTTTCCATTTTGTGTTAAAAATTGAAAATGAAAATTTCAAAAGTGTAAAATGAAAAAAAAGCAACAATATTCATAAGTGAAATTGAAATTGAATTTTTTTTTGAAAAGAATTTGAAAGAAAAACCCAAGTTTGCAAACATAGTCAAGTAAAATCCCAAGAATGAATGGATGAAGAAAACTTACAAAGCAAAAAAAGAAAAAAAATGAAACAAAAAATGAAACAATTACATCTTCAAGTAAAAAACTGACATCCACATAATAGAAATGCTCTATGTTATATTTTGTTATCCAAAAATCTTGGAAAAACTTTGAATATTTGACAAACATTATGTTGCAAGATATGTCTAATATTGAAATCCCACATTGCTTTTTTTTTTTTTTTTCTTTTTGATATCCTTACAAGATATGTTAAACAAAAGTAAATGTGTAAAAAAAAAATTAAAAAAAAATCAAAAGCAACAAAGGTATTGATAAATTGGATAATCAAAACCGATGGATATTGAAAAAATATAATATTTTCCCAACATAGGTAATTAATTCATGGTAACGCCTAGTGAACATGCTTCAATAAGAATTAATAAAAAATAAAAAATAAAAATATCAATTATATATTTAAATAATTGTTTTTAAAAAAAAATTATTTAAAAAAAAAAAACTACCTATTTGCTTGGCAAGTTTTGAACTTTGAATTGGTCTCTGACAAGTCTTAGATCCGTACCTTAAAAGTCTGCCAACTGGCGTGCAGTGAACTGCAATCAGAATCTCGCCACGCTACTACCTACCTACCCACCTACCTACCTACCAACACACTTCGCTTAGGATCTCGTTGGTTGATCACACCAATCACGACCATCCACGTCTCCCAATTCCAGATGCCATTTACCACATTTAGGGACCTACTTTCCACCAACCCACCTACCCTACTGCCTAGATCAGGTAGTAGGTAACCGAATGCAAATAGCCTGACTTTTCATGAGCAAAGATTCCAGATGAGCCATCATTCATTCAGCCTTTCTTTTTGGTGGCTATATAAATAGCCAAAAATATACTTACTATATTAAAAATTAAAAATGCTAAAATCATGTACTTTTCTTTAGATTTTCAATAGTCTGGATTCGATCAAAATTTAAGAAAAATCTCCAGATTTCTATGCATTGTTCAAGTAGGTAGCCAAAAATATAGAAGGATGTAAGATAGAAGGATTTTTTTTTACAAAAAAAAAATCCTCACATTTGGCTTTTAATCAAATTTGGCTAAATCTTCCTGTGGATCATTTGCCACTTTTCGTTATAACACAAAATTGTCCCCAAAAAAAATAAAAATAAAACACTGATTCTATATCACCATAGTTACCTACCTACCTACCTACCAACCCACCTACCCTAGTGCGTAGATAATAGGTAACCTAGTGTAGCTAGTAGCCTGGCTTCATGAGCGAAGTACATGGCCGTTGGAGTGTGGCAGTGTGGAAGCAAGCAGCCACCCAAGAGCGAGAGCGAGAGAGAATCGGCTCAGAAAATTGCGCTTCCTTAAAATCGCGAGAAGAATTAGGATCTGGAGAACAATTCCCGCTAACCCAGTAAACATTGAGTTTTTAATTTTGTTGACCCGAGAGGCACATGAATTTCATGCAGTTTGAATTTCTCATGTTTTGAAGCCCTCGTCTCTACCTCCCTAGTCTTGTAGAATCGTAGAATTTCTCTTTCTTTCTTGTGTTGTTGTTGTATGAGAGATTTTTGGTTGAGCTGGGTGTGAGGAATTCGGGTGCTTCGTTTGTTGATTGATGATACAAGCTACTACTAGTGCTACTACTTTGATCTGTGATCCATTTTTGTTTTGTTTCTATATGTATCTTTTTTCGAGCTTTCTCGAAGATCTAGATGTTGCTGTTGGTGGTGCTGTTTGTGTGCATGAATGTTTGGTTTGTGATAGTGTATCTAGATAGTTCAGGTTGTTAGGGTTGGGTTTCGTGAGGGGTTGTTTCTTTCTCTCATTTTGAGAAGGTGGAGGAGAAGAAGGCGAAACGCGGAGTGTTGTGATATTGTTTGTGTGATCGATCTCTTCGCTGATGACGAAGAGGGGCAATGGAGATGATGTTGTTTCGGTGGATGAGGAGGAGAATGGCGGGAGCGAGAAAGAAGCGACGACGACGCAGGCTGTGCAGGTGGCTGTGAATATTCGGCCTCTCATTGCCATGGAGCGCGTGCAAGGCTGCAGCGACTGTATCGCGATTATCCCTGGTGAACCACAAGTAAGTAGACAAAAGAACAACTTTGGTAAAGGAAAATCCTGTACCCCAAAGAAAGATCTGTCTGTATGGACCAGGATCTCTTGATGGGTTTTCTGTGGGTTTTCCTGAGATATTATGGAGCAATTGTGGCAATTCCTAAACCCATCAAACTGAATGTACTACTGCTTTAGGGCCTGCACAAATTGCTGGCCTTGCAATTGGCATGGGTGAAAATCCTAATGCAAGCCTCATCCATTTCCTGAGGCTTGCATTAGGGTTCCTCTCTGGTTTCTGCCTTTTGGGGGTCCCTTTCTCTAGTCAGCATTTCCTACTCTGTGTTCTTGACTTGGTTTGGACGAGTGGAAGGAATTGTGGCAATTTCTAAAGCATCAATCCAGACCTTGCAAGTGGGTTGCAGGTTTGACATATACCCACCATCAGGAGCATTCTTTGTAGGTTACCCATAGTAATGAACCCATGAATTGCAGGCCATCTGAATTGTGGGTTCTTAGAGGCTTCTGACCCTCAGAGCTTGGGCAATTGTCTGGCCTGCGTATTGTCATTTGTAGTGTCTACTTTTGATGCCCTAACAAGGGCTGAAGACACTCTGGGCAGGTTTGGCATTGCCCTTTCTTCTTATGGCAATACAGGTTGTACGGTTCCTCTTTGTGCAATATTTTATGTGACTCTGTGTTTCATCATTTGTAGTGGATTTGGGCACTAAGAAAAATAGAAACTGATGAAATTTGGTAATCTGTGGTTTTGGCAGGTGCAAATTGGTCACCATTCTTTCACATTTGATTATGTTTTTGGTAGTAGTGCCCTCCCATTGGATTCTATCTTTGACAAATGTGTGAAGCCTCTTGTGGAAGGACTATTCCATGGCTACAATGCGACAGTGTTGGCTTATGGACAGGTGCAATAACTGATAATTTTCTCTTGTAATTCCCCAACAAAATATCTTGGAGTGCATAAGAACTGTGTCTGTTGGTCAATGATACCATGGTGGTTGTTTCTCTGTTCAGACAGGATCTGGGAAGACCTACACTATGGGGACAGGCTACACTGTGAGGGGCAACACTGAAGGAGTCATCTCTCAAGTCATGGAGACTATTTTTAACAGAGTTGAAACCTTGAAGCAAGAGGCTGATTTCCAGCTTCGAGTGTCATTCATTGAGGTAGTCAGCTTTCTTGTACTCCAGGTTGACAGCATCCATTATGCAGCTTGGCAAGCATCAGATATGCAGTCTCATTAGCTATGATCCTCCTGCTTGTAGGGAACATTGTGTCAAGTCCTTCAAAGTTGCAAAGGGAGCTCTGGTAATGAGCTGGATTTTTTTATTGAGTTTTGCAGATTCTGAAGGAGGAAGTGCATGACCTTTTGGATCTGAACCCTTCCCCAGCAGACTATGGGTACATGGGAGGGACAATGGGTTCAGCATTTGGGGGAGGAATGAAGGTACTGGGAAGTGGGAAGCCACCTATACAAATCCGGGAAACAATCAGTGGAGGAATAACTTTGTCTGGTGTAACAGAGGTCAATGTTAAGAGTCTAGAGGAAATGGCTTCCTGTTTGGAGCGAGGATCTCTTTGTCGTGCTACTGGTAGCACCAACATGAATTCACAGTCAAGGTTAGCGATCCATCCAATTCTAAACAGCTGGTAATTGGTTATGGTTGTGCTTGTTGCTGACAAATAAAGACACCCATACCTGTTCATTTGTGCATTTCCATTGTTTTTGTTAGAGTTGCATTTTTCAAACCAAAACCAGTTATAGATTACATTGCACTGATTGTTGGTACTGGATGTGAAGTTGTAGCACCTGAGGATCGCGATAATGTATTCACAGATTTTTTGTTGTGGTTTGGGGCTTATTGTGTCAGTCGGTCACATGCCATATTCACCATAACACTAGAACAGCGGCGTAAATGGGATAAATTGGATGATTGTGGTGAGGAGTACCTTTGTGCAAAGCTTCATCTTGTGGATTTGGCTGGCTCAGAAAGGGCAAAAAGAACTGGATCTGATGGTGCACGTTTTAAAGAAGGTGTGATTAAATATAAGCTTGATACCTATTTTTGACCTTGCAGTTCCCTTCACAACCTGCAGGCAAGAAAGGTGAGAATGGACATCATACTAAAGCATTCACCTCTTTTGCTTGTTTCAGGGGTGCATATAAACAAAGGACTTCTAGCCCTTGGAAATGTAATTAGTGCATTAGGTGATGACAAGAAGCGTAGAGATGGAGGGCATGTACCCTATCGTGACAGCAAACTCACTCGCCTCTTACAGGCAAGCTTTTGCTTTAAATCTGTTCTACTTCTTGGTTGGGTTGTATATTTAGTGTCTCATTTGTTTTTCTAGTTGACTGAAGATGTCTTTCGTGCACAGGGGCTAAGCACTATTCACACTTGAGACATTGTGTATAATGTACAATCACTATCTATGTTATCAAAGATAATGTAAGTTTGCAGTTTTGATCAGCTTGGACCCTTTTTCTAGCTTGCAATGCTTCACTAAAGGGTATAATGATTTGACTCTGTGAAAGCTTGTTGGGCTTTTCAGGATTCACTAGGAGGAAATAGCAGGACTGTTATGATTGGTGGGTCACTTACAATGACCCTTTGAAATATAGACTGGCCTCAGTTTTTTTGACAACAGATTCTTTTGTTTCATGCTCTTCCACTAATTTGTCTTCATTTTCTCATGCAGCTTGCGTGAGTCCAGCAGATTCAAACACTGAAGAGACCTTGAATACCTTGAAATATGCCAACCGAGCCCGTAACATCCAAAACAAGCCAATGGTGTGTGATGATTCTGACCATATCAATGTGTACCCCTTGCCTGGTATCTATTGTTGTCATTAGAGTGCATGGCATTATGAAAACTGGGGCAATTTTTTCCACGAGTGTAGTTGCAGATAGGTCATACTGATTGTTCTTCAATTGTGAGACAGGGCCATGTAATCTGTACAATGCCATCTTCTTGATTTGATGTTTCTCATGGGGTTTTGTCACCAACTACACTTGTGTGACCAGAAGAAGGGTTATCTAAACTATAGAGTAATCGTTCAATTGGTCATTGGTGCAGGTTAACCGTGATCCAATGGCTGCAGAGATGCAGCAGATGCGTCAGCAATTAGAACTTATGCAGGCAGAACTTCTCTGTGCACGTGCTGGAGGGCCATCCTCCACAGAAGTGCAGGTATGCAGGATGAGTATGAAGCTATTTTAACCTGTCAATGTTTTTTTTATTCTATCTCTGTGCTGTGAGTCACTTGTTGTGATTCTATCAGGTGAACATGTAATTTTGGAGTCCACAATTGACTGTTGTGTGCTGCTTCTGTATGGGTTCTGTGCAGGTGATGAAGCAGAAGATAGCATGGCTTGAAGCTAGCAATATGGACCTTCGGAAAGAACTGGTAGAGGCTCGTGGGCAACTCGAATCATTGGCTCAAACTGCTGTGCATTCACAGGTGATTGACCTGACCCATCTCATTTTCTAGTCCATATAGTGTTGAATCCTATGAATCATCCAGAGTGATAATCTGGAAAGTGCTGATGCTAGAGAATAATAGTAGGACCTGCACTTCTTTCAGATTAGAGGTTATCATAATTCTGGTTGGCATGATGAGTGGAAAGGGAAACCACCCTCTGTTCTCACTTATGTTCTTTGCATTGAATTCAGGTTGAGCGTGATAAGTTGAAGTTGAAACTTGAGAAGCTTCGTGCTGGCAAGACCTTTGAAGAACTTGACGGAGATGTCGATGGCCAGGTATGTTCTGTGCGACCCAGTCAATTTTCTTGGTATTATATAGATTGCCTTGATTTCATCAAAGGCCATTTCACTGCTCTCTTCACAGCTTGGCATCCTTCACTTGCCACATGGATCGAAATCTTTTACTATTAAAGTGGCACACTAATGTGTGATTGATAAGGTGCTGCAGACTGGAACCTTGCTGAAAGATTATGTTACAAGAATTCAGGAATTGGAGTGTGAACTGCTTCAAATCCAGAATTCAAGGTTTCCGTCCGTCCAGTCCTCGAGGCCCGTTTCTTCTCATTCCTCTGGCAGCTTTGGAGACAGTGCTTCAGGACTCGACTTTGAAACCACACATGTTGATGGAAGAATTTTCTTACCAGCTGGTAAGATATCTGTAATTCCTGTTAATGGGATTCTCTTCATTCTTCTTTAAACTATGAAACATTCATTGCTGAATTTTTTGTCTATGCATACAGGTGATCCTTCTGGTGAAACTGAGACTGTTGTGGTGGCCAAAGAGAAGCTTCGAGAGCTTACCATTCGCCTTCAGAAAAAAGAGGTGAGCATGTGAGATGCAGTTCTTAAGCCCTTTTTTATGTCTGAGATCCTCTTCCCTGCTACTTGTTTCTCTTTTGGTGAACCTTCCTTATGTTACATTCCTACTCAAAGGACTCTGCAGCTATGCCCTCGGGCCATTAGCATTCACTGGATACCACAGGGATCTCTGTATTGCTACAGAGTCAGAGAATTGGTGGTCTTAGTTTTTCCTGTTGTGATGCAGGCTGAGATGAAGATATTTCAGAGCTTTGATCCTGTATACCTAAGGCTGCAATATGAGAGGAAGCTTGAGGAACTGGAAGAAGAAAAGCAATCTTTGCAGGTAAAGTTTTGCATTTCATTTGGGAAAGTGTCTTTGGGTTGGCTCCATGTCGCTACTGTATTATCCACAACACATTTTGTGTCTAGCATCATTGTTTCTCTTTTTTCTCAGGCTGTTCTGCTTTAAGTTTGTAGAATGTTTGTTTCCACAGTCAAGGGGAATAATGACCTGTTCATAATGACCCCAGTTCATACTGTTACTCATGAATTTATATGGGCTGCTCAGGGAGAGAGAGACAGGTTGATAGCAAACCTTGAAACTCTTGCAAATGCAGCTGATGGGAGTATGCAAATCATCCAACAGACTCGCTTGCAGAAATGGAAGCAGCTGGAACCACACATACAATCTGACCACAAACCATTCTCTCGTCAATATGGCAGAAAGCAGATAACTGCAGCTTGTCTGTTGACAGGCTTACTCCAGATCTCAGTGGCATTAAGTTCTCCATTGCTGTCTCTAGGGGCAGATAGACTTGAGAAAGAAGCAGGTGAATTAGTCTGATCCTGTCAGCAGAAACAAAGCAGTGAAGGGCTTGCAATCAGAATCAATTCCACCCAAGTTCAGGAGCAGCAGCTGGTTGTTGCACCCTCACAACTACTGATCTCCTGAGTAAGAGGGTGGCAAGGGCAGAAAGAAGGTAGACTGCGACCACATTGAAAGAGAGTCCAAAGAGAACTTCTTTCAATGTTCAAGTTTGCAACTGTCTCTCCAACATGCAACTGGGTATGCTTTTCTTGACCCTTTTCAATGTATCTTTCACTTCCCAGTCATTGTTTCTTAGTATTTTCAGAGTGGGTGCCTCTTGCTAGCTTTATTCCATCTGGAAATTGGTTTCCTTACGCCATGACTGGTGTCCTGGTTCAATTCTTGCAGGTAATTTTCTTGAGCATGCGGTGTACGGGGAGGCATATGAGGCTGTCTTACCTTTCAACTCTAATAGGTAATCAGGTATGTAGTGGTGGTTCTGGCAGAATTCTGTGGAATGTTTGAGAAATTGTCAGAATATAGTGCTGATCTGTTAGAGAGCAAACAACATCTTGCTTGACGGTTCAAATCACCTTTTTCAAAACCATGGTGGAAACTCTTGATTTTGGTGAAACATAGTAACACCCTTTTTCTGAAAGTGGGAACTCCAATTGATAAGATAGTAACAGCAAGAGTTGCTTATGGGGTCTGGAGTTTAATTAATGCATCCCAAGAACTTTGAACTTATTTATCATCTAGTCAGAGGTAAAACATAACTCTGCCTTTATGCTGCTTCCAATGTGCCTCATATGATTGTTTTAAGATAATGTCTGTTTTTGCAGATCTATTTGCAGTTGCAGAAGCATGAAGGCAGGTCACATTTGCAGGGGCTCTAATCACCATCATTTCACTGGCAAGCTGATCATGCAGAACATGATTCTTCATCATGCAGTATGTCATGCTCTGTATTCATGCATGTAATGTTTGTCCTAGACTTTGTTATTTGCTCACATCTTCGCACATGCTATTGTCTTCTCAGGTGGTTGGTCATTGGGCACCCTTTTGAATTGGCAACCGTGCGCTATTTGATTTTTCTGGTTGGAAAAAAGCAAACAGCAAGTTTGCATACACAGCTTGCACTGAGGCACCAAAATTGACTTGTGAGTCTTGATTGTTTCTTTTTCTGATGGACAGGGACATGAGTATGAGGAGACCCAACCTTCAGTGTTTATCTTGGTAAGCTGTCCTTAAACATGCACACAACCTGGTCAACTGAACATTGGAATGCTTATATTTGCCACATGATTGATAAAGGCACAGTGGCACACCATACCACAAGCTGCATCATAAATTCTACGGTGATATACAATCTCCCCATGAAACTCTGCCCCTAGACAGTTCCCCAATGGTTGGATTTACAATTGGGCACTGCGTACTACCCTGGCTATAATCAGGAACCCTTTTAGTCAGCATTCCTGAACCCTTTATTTTAATTTGATGTAAACTTTTGTAGCTTACAATCTCTAGCATTTGGGAGTGTGTAGTGTGTACATGAAATTGGACCTATTTCTGAATAGGCTTGGAGGTTCTTGAATTTGAAAAAATGTATTAAAATTGAAACCAAACCCCAAACCCTAGAAAACCTCCAATTTAACTTTACAATGTCAAATTTGGATTAAAGGTGCTCTTAAAAAGCAAGAACCACACAACAATGATTGCTATCTTGATGTAGTTGAACATACAATTATACCCAACTGTGAGTGATTGATTGTCATGGGGGACTATAAAAATTGGAATTGCAAAAATGGTTGGTACATAAAAAAATTCTTTTAGTGTGTATGGATGTTGTAGGACATTTTGTCATAGAAATCCAAATTCAAAACACATAACAAAATCAAAAAGCAGTTTGTATGCTTGTTTTATGTGTGTGACTTTGTTAGTTTCAATAGTATTGAGCACCAATCTACCATTAGTTCACATTATATTTCCATATTTAGTTGTCAATTTTTGAAAGTTTTATACTAAATTTGATAAGGGACATACGTGAATAGTATTTTACAGGACCTAAAAAACTAAGATCCAAATCCAATTGTGTTTTGTATGGGAATTGGGGTACCCACTATTAGATGTTATGTTATTTGATTACCATTGTAATAGTTTTGAGAATTTTGTTGCATAAATTGCAGGGTAAAACTCAAGGGGTTCAAATTGTTGTAAAAGCTTTTGAGGGTTTTACATGATGTGAAAATCATTGCATTTTTAAAAAAATCATGTGATACCCAAATAATACCGAGTCCACCAAGTGTCATGAGAAAGAAAACAACAATGAATGATTTGAAAAACAAAATGCCCACCCAATGCCCATAAAAGTGGATGTTTCAAATGATCATTAAAAAAAATGTCAAAATGTCAATTGTTGTGGGTATTTTGCTTTTCAAAATGTTCCTTTATAATGGAAAAGTGAGGCAACTACAAGCGGATGTTCCAAAATTTACAATACTACATTGTTCACCTAAAACATATTTGGATATACATATTTCCAACCATGACTTTCACATAGCTTGCTATTGTTCAATGTTCAAGTACGATTGTGATTTGAACATTCAATTGGATCAATTCATTTCGGATCCCTTCCCATGCAAGCTATTATGATCTTTTTGGTGTGTTTCCCTTGACAAATAGACACCACAAGATCCAACTACATGTCCATTCCAGTCCTCAAATTGCATTTATGACAAACATCGAACAATGTTTTATGATGATACAAACAAGCTCAACACCCAAACCCTTGGCATTAACAATCTTTTTTTAGAATTCAAAATTTCACACTCAAAAATAGGTCTTCAATTAAAGATTTCAATCTCTCAAATACCCAAATCCCTTGTGTATATCATCAACACATAGGACAAACTATATATACCAAACATGGTTAAAATAAATCACACCCAAATCAACCTTCTAACCCCTTTTAGTCCATCATCCTTCCTATGGAATGCTTCTAAGGATTTTAAAGTATCCAAATTCTTGTTCACTTTCTCATATGCATATGAAATTTCAAATATGAGAGGTGAATAGATCGTCAACAAAATTTCAGCATCTATCTCATCATTCACAATTGGAACTCCTCTAAAAAAATCAACAACATTTGCCTAAAAAACACAATCCAAAAAACAAAATAGTAGTAGAAAATTTGATCTTTAACTATTAGAAAATCTTACCTTTTATCACCATTAATAGCTCTATTCACTCCATCATCAACGAAATTACAACCACACACATTAAAAAACAACAAACAACTAAGCATATCCCAAGAGTTTCCTTCCTTCATAACTTGCACCATAGTTGTCATTGCCTTCACAAATAGGATTTAACTCTAGTGAATGATAAAAAACAAAATGTGATTTCGTTTTTCAGTGCTTGGATATAGATAAGTAACACCCCTTTTCACATAGTAAACTTTGAATTATAGCCAAAAACCATTTTGGCCTACATGTTGTCATTATAACACATATTACACCTTGTACACCCAACAACTACATTTTTATAAGGTGTATGGGTGAAAGCACATTGAAGTTCCCAAGATTGTAATCACAAAATATAATTTTCTGCATTTGAAAATTTTGACAAAATGTGTACACCAAACTTAATGACAACTTTGGATAGATTTGAAAAGTTTGCAACTTGACTTAATCAAAAAAAATTAATCAACAAAAGATGATGATTTTGTATGTGATGTATATATTTGGACCAAATTAATCCATATCACAAAATATGAAAAATGAGAAATATACTTCAAAAATAAAGTTATATGTGGTATTTTTGCATGAAATTTTAGTTGAAAAATGATAATGATATAAAAATAAGAAATCTGCCAAAATTTGGGTAAATTTTTACATTTGCTAGGACATTTTGATCACCATATGTGATTTTTTAATGTTTATAAGACATAAAATTCTTATTACTAAATATTTTTCATCAACAAAAAATTGATAATTAAAGAGGATAACATCATTGAATGAGCTTTTTGGTTTGCATTTTTTTTCCTTTATTAATGGAACATATCACCTAACATGACATCTTATAGTTGTAAAAAAACTACATGTTATATATTATGTGTACATTAAATGTACTCCATCCTTTTACTAATTAGACCATTGAATCAAAGTTAATTTTGATTAAAAGGGAACTTTGAATTGTAATAAGTTGTCATGCACAATCCAAAAGATTTTTGCTTGAATTTAAGATTGCCAAAATGTTGTCACCTAGAAAAGTTTCATTGTATACTTTCATATTTGTGGTACATCATCATTTTTTGCTTAAAATGGGTCTTTAACATGTTTTCACTTAGCTAAGTTTTTAAACAAAATTACATTCTCACTATTATAATGAAAAATTGTTATAGTATTTGAATTAACATGTAAACTAAATTGTAACGGGTTTTCACCCTAGAGTTTTTAATATTATAGTTCTTATACATTAATGGTTCAACTTTAGTAATCCCTTTCTTCTTTTGTGTCAATTTTAATAGTTATCTTGTTATTGGGTTACTTTCACACTTGCCATGGTTCCTTTTACTATTGGACTATTATTATCCTTTGCTATTTTTTGAATATTTTATTTCCATCCTTGAAGGATTGCAATAATATTTTTCACTTATGTGATGGTTATCATTTGGATCCTTTGAAAGGATTTTTTTCCATCATGGTTTATGTTTAGTTGTTATAAGATTGGAATTACACAATTGAATGTTGACTTTTATCCATTGTCTTTCAAAGATTCAAACTACTCACAAGTGAAAATTTAATGCAATTTAGATATAGTACAACAAGATTAGGAGTGACATTTCAAGTGAGGATTGTTTTGAATGTCTCACCTATGTGCATTGGGTAGTTGGTGGCATTGAAGTGAAAATATGATCAAACATGTGATGTTTTTACAAATCATAGAGGTTATAAGGAGCTAATGGATAAAGTTCTCAATCCAAATGAAGGTAGAAAACAAAACAAGTAAAAAATCAAATGTGTGTGAGCACTTTACAATCATGTTATTGTGGCTAGATAATGAAAATAATGTCATAATGCTAGATAATTAACAATGTCATAATGATTTGTAAAAACCAATGCCTTATTTTAAAATATGGATGTTCAAATTGTATGTCTCATAAATAAACTTTAAATTATAACATTTGAATTTTGAATCATTCATCAAAATTTGATCAATAATTAAATGCATTCAAGAAGGCAACATTGCCATTTGTTTCAAATTGATTCCAATGAAGTTGTTTGTCACAACTTCATCATGAGTTATCAACATTTTTTCAATCTTTTCTTCTTTTGATTTTGTGTTTGGGTTTTTTCAATAGTTCCTAACATATTTTCATTTTCACTTCAATGTTTTATGTCCTTAATTTTATCATCATCCACTATCTTTGGGTTTTATAATCTTTTCATTTATTTGATTTACTTCTTTAACCGCCTTATAAATATAAACTTTTTCATGTTGTCAAACATTATATATTTTCTTTTACTTGAGCTTTTATTTGAACCCCCAACTTGGCATAGTTCATAACAAAGCCATTAGAGTTGATAATGCACATGTGTTGTGCAAACATATGCAAGCACTCACCAAATCTAGCATGTGACACAATGGAAATAATTTTTTTCATAAAATATGAAAATTACATTTTAACATTGCAAAAAAGGTCCTATAAAGTCCTTTTTCAATTGTATAAAATGTGAATGTGTTTTGAATATCGATAATCCATCTTTCTCACCTTTGAAGAGGGAGTTAAATCATGGTTGCATTGGATAATGACATCTCATATTAACTAGTAAGATAAAAAATTGTCTTTCAACAAACGAATGCCTAAATATTTATTTTTAAAGAGAGCCCAATCATGAGTAGTTGTTACTTATACCCACCATAATCATAATATCAAAACCTACACTTTTAAACTATAATTCCTTGAATCAATGTGGAGTAAAAACCTTTGCAACAATTATATGATTTTGGATTTATTTTAAGTGCAAAATTTGGAATATATTGACTAACATGTAAGGCACCTAAATTGTGATGAGTTTCATGTAAGCTTTCAGAACTAAGAATGATTTTTTTCATTTTCTTATAGTATTGCTAATTGTTTCAAGTGTTCTTTTACTGTGAGACAAAATTCTTTTGATGCACATATGTTTTGCAATGCCATATAATTCTCTCCACACATTTGCAATGAATATTGGTTAGTCTTGCAAGAACCATTGTTAATGTAGCTTTTACATGGATGTTTATTTTAGTGTTTGTATTTTTTCACTCAAGACTTGGACTTATGTAATCCTAGTCAAACAATCAATGTATTTCAGCTTAACCTTCTACATTATCAAAACATTTTCTTGGAAAATCTTTCAAAAAGTTGATTTTTCATGTATTGTATCACCTTCTCATTTTATTTTTTTGTGTATGTTGTTAATTCTTAGTGCCTATCAACAAACTTCAGAAAATAGAACAAATGTTTTTATCATACTTCAATGTTGTCCAATAACTGACCATTGAATTGAAACAATTTGTGAAATGACTTGATGCATGGCCATAGTAAACACTAGGACCAATGCCAATGTATTGTGCCTACGGCAAAAAGTAAGAAGAACATGGGACGAAGGGAGAGGAAGAAAAAGAGGACAAAAGATCAACCTCCTCACATGCTCTTTTACTTGTTTTATTAATTGAACCTAAGGCCTTTAGACAACCATTGTACGTCATCCTCTCACATGTTGTATTATGTATTTTTATTAATTGGACCTAAGGCCTTTAGATAACCATTGTACGTCAAGAAAAACTATTTAGTTGATGTGAAAAAGAGTCCAACTCAAGGATACAATTAGCTTCAAATTGGTTCTTGTGATTTTGGACCGTGGACTTGGTCTAAAGTGGCCATAATGATATTACACAATTTGCCAAATTTAGGGAATGAGAAGAATGGTGGATCCTTGAGCATTCCCTAGGGAGAAGAGTAGGAATCCTGACATTACCTTGGTCATGTCTTTTTTGGCTGTTATGAGACGCTCCAAATAACTAGAAGCATATACATTAGATATATAGGGTTTAGGGTTTTTTAGGTTTATGTATACGCTGTGTTGATTCAAAATGTATACGCTATCTAACGTATAGTGTATTAGGTTTTTAACCCTATAACTTCAAACAATGAATTACTCTCTAAAGCAGCTTTGCCAACACATGGCACACACATCATGTGCTCCCAATGTAAACTTTCTTGCTTAAATGTATAGTCTTTTAGTGGTCAATCATCTATAGAACTTCAATTATGTACACAATTCAAATTCTATTCTACAACATTTGTAAAGCAGATTGATGAACCAGGATATTAGAATCTTGAAAATGGTTAGAAAGCTTCATCTATCTTCCAGATTGCAAATCAATAAATCTTGTCGGGCATGGGTGTGCGTGCCTGTGTAGAAAATACTAGCATCTATTATACTAAAATTCTTAGGAAGCATGCACAGTTATAATATCAATCCAAATTATAATAACACAAGGTTAGCCCTCATCAGCCTACTCCCCAAAAGCTTCATGCTTTAGACTTCATTATGTGTAGGGTAATGCATTAGAACTGGGGCTTTACTGAACTAGAAGGGAGATGAGGCGATCTTGAATGTGTGTGAAGCCAGAGTCCATGGGCTTTACACTGTAAAAATCAGCAGACAGTTTTTCAAAAAAAGAATCTCCTAGAATACCAAGTGAATTCCTGGTCAAGAATTCTTTAAAGAAAACTGGCGGGCATTTCAAAAAACAAAATGCTTATGAAAGTGGGTGTTACAGTAGAAAAAAGCCAGCAGGTTTTATGAGCATTTATCAGCTTGATTGATTCCGGATTCATACAGGTTTACACTTCAAGCAAATTAGTCCAGGAGTTTCCAAAATCCACAACTGAACTTTCAGGATCCCGAAATGATACAAATGTTTGGATTATCAAATTTCACTTCAATGAAAGTGCCCTCAATTCCATGTCTTTCTCCAAATTGCACCCCAAGCTGCCATAACAAAATTACCTCCAATTGATTCTACACAAAAAATTGACAGAAAAAAATAAAGAAGAAGTTAACCTCTTCAAAAGGCATGGAGCAACTGATGTTCGAGTTGCTATGGTTAATAATGCAGCAGACATGTCTGGAAGTCTAGTGTTCATTTGCATTCAATTTGACAAAAACCTAATAATTCTATTAAAAGCTTTGTTCCATGATCAAGCACATTCTTGCCAAGAAAACATGTATTTGAATGTAGATCAAAGACAAGAGTACAGATGGAAAGTGGCATATTCATTGCAATCCAAAGGAGTGTGCAGAAAAACTTCACAAAATCCCACTTAAGACATACTTGCATGTACACTTACATATAAGCTGCAACTGGTATCTGGATTACACGAGAAATACAAACTGGTACTGGTTTCGATGATGATGTGATAAAAATCATGTTGTTCAGAGTATTAGAATTACTGTAGACATGAATCATGAAGCTCAGAGTATATATGATGATGGAGGGCAGTAGTAGTAACCAATGATCATTTGCAGCAGCATGAGTTATAGCCAGCATTACAGTATTGCTCATGGATTGTTGTGGCTTTTCTTTTCCCCATTCTAGACTCGTGTCTTCTTCGAGAATGGCATTGCACGAATCACCAGCATATGGTACATCGCAGCCAGCGTTGCCCCCAGCAATGGACCTACCCAAAAGATCCACTGAAGTGTGTACCCATGATTCAACCCATCCCAGTGCCCAAAATGCCACCCAAATCAGCTGGAGTCTTGCATCTGACTACTACTGCAGTGACTTGCTGCTGCTATGCATGCATATCACCAAACAAAAAAATAGAAAACATAATTTTCACATTCTATTATATCATACACTTGGCTGAGATCAATTGGCAACGAGTCTAGAATTTCCAATAGTCTTGAACTATATTGTTCAGTGATCACAAGAGATCAACAAAGAGAGCAGCTCATAGAGGACATGTTCAGATTTGCCTTACATGGTCATTCCAGGCATTATGGTGCCTGTTGAAGATCACGGCAGCACCCAGGCTACGAGCTGGGTTGATACCAGTTCCTGTAATAGGGATGGTTGCCAAATGCACCAAGTAGACTGCAAACCCAATGGGAAGTGGCGCAAGTACCTGCCACACAATGTCACATGATACTATGAGTACTTCCACTACAGGGCCTATGACGTTAGGTTCTACACTGGGGATCTGGGTTCGAGCAACTCCATCACAGGTGCTCAGTATAAGACCCTTCAAATTAAAAATTTAATGAAGAAAAGTCAAAACATGCTGGTTTGAAGCAGCAAAATGGTTTTGGCCCAGCAGTTTTGTTGAGGTTGGTAATTGACATATCAAAGCCTAACAAATGCTGCTGAATGGCTAGATAGTTTAATTGGTCCAGGTGGGTTGCTATTAGGAGTAGTCCTCCACCTATTTGCAGTCCTAGTTTTAATTTTAAGGATGGTGTTGGGGAAAATTTAAAAAAAAAAAAAAACTGAACTTGGATGTGAGAAATATTTTGGCAGAAAGGTTACATACTGAGCACTAAACCACTGGAGATGACCCTACAAAAACGTTTCTACACTTCCAAGTTTTGTTATGACCATTTTTCCAACCCCACACATGAAACTAAAACTGGGACTGCAAATAGGTGGGAGACTACTAGTAGCAAACCAGCAGGACCAATGATTGGCCAATTAGAAACAGGGAGCAGCAGTGAGATCACATTTATTACGCTCTTTCCTCGAGAGTGTGAGTCTCAGTCTTTGCTGTGCCTTTTATCGCCCTCAGCAGAACATGCACAAGTGCTGGGTCAAAACCATTTCCATCCAATTTTAATTTGCAGGGTCACATACTGAGCACTGCTCGAGATGCTCTTTACATGCTTCACTGAGACTTGTATATTGGACCTACGTACCGGCACATGAGAATCGCGAGCGCTGCGCTTGGCATCAGTGGCACTGAAGACGGTGTACACCAGCACAAAAGTTCCAACGATTTCTGCTCCCAGGCCATCACCCTTGGTGTACCCATGTGCTACTTGGTTGGCACCACCTCCGTTAGCCTCGTAGAAGCCTGGCTGAAACCCCTTCACCACTCCTGCTCCGCAGATTGCACCCAAGCACTGACAGATGATGTAGAAGACGGCACGAGGGAGCGAAACTTTCCTTGCTAGAAACAGCCCAAACGTCACTGCTGGGTTGATATGTCCTCCTGCAAACAAGCAAACAAACAGTTCAGAAATTTCAGGTTCCAGCTGCAGCACATATAAGCTTCCTCATCATATGGTAGCTCATCTGCAGCTGACTGCAAGTTCTGCCATGCTGCTGCTGCAGCACAGGCACAACTACTTTGTGTACCTGAGATTCCAGCAGTGCAATAGACGAGAACAAAGATCATGCCCCCGAATGCCCATGCGATGCCTTGAATGCCAACGCCGTTGCAGCCACCCAGGCGATCTTGACCCATGACAGTATTCAGGGCGATGTACAGGAACAGGAAAGTGGCAAAGAACTCTGCAATCCCAGCTCTCCAAAAGGACCACAACCGAAACTCCTTCCTGTCAATAAAAGGAGAAAAACTTGGCTCGATGTAGTCCTTCTCTAGTGGAGCACTTGCACCCAACGGTGCTCTCTCTCCATACTTGTTGGCTACTCCCATTGCAACATCATCTGCCTTGTCTGCCATGATATGATCTCAAGCTGCTGCTGCTACTGCTACAAGCTACTACTGTTACTAGGACTACTACAACACTGAAAGAAAATTCCTTCTCCTGAAATACCCTTTTTCCTCGTCTAATTCAATGAAATTTCAACCTTCAAGTCCACAACCAAATTCAAATACCCACTCTACTTAAATCTTCCAAAAACACCCCACCCCCCCCAAAACAAACAAAAAAAACTAAAAAATCCTTCAAGTGTGAGCTCTGGAGGAGCTGTCCTTCAAAGATGTCCAACTTTGAAGCACCCAGAGAGAGTTCAAAACAAACTCTACAAAATGCTCTCCAGAGAACCAACCCAAAAAAAAAACCTCCGAGTTGAGCTTCTCTATCTCTGGACCTCTGAAAATTGCTCTCCACAAGAAGACCAAAACTCCCAGTTGAGCTCAGGAGCTTTGCAGCGACCAATGCTTCCTTAAAGTATCAACCCTATGACTCATGTTCGGCACTAATTAATTAAGAGAGAGCCAGACAGAGGAAATTTTTAAAAAAAACAAAAAAAAAAACAACAACAACAACAATAACAACAACAACAAATTAAGAAAGCACTAATTAATTAAGAGAGAGAGCCAGACCAAAAATAATAATTTTAATTTATTTTATTTTTTATAAAAAAAATTGAGAATAATATTTGTCCAAATTCTACAACATTGAAGCTGGTTCGAAACAAAAAGATAAACTTTGAAACTTCGTACATAGTGGACTTAGGCCAGCTTTACGCTAAGAGTCAGGGGGCTGAAAATACTTGGGGGCCAAATTTTGAGCATTTTTGGCTTGGTTGTTTGGGCCGCCAACTTACTAATAAATGCTAGAATATTGACATCAGAATATTAATCAATGTTGGAACATTGGCCCCAAGGTTTTGGGTTGCAAATTGGCTTCCCAAATTCGATTGTTATCCCCTTTTTTCCGCCTTGGGGTCAATACAAAGGCCATAAATAAAATTTCAGCATTTATTACTAACTTGGGGCAGATTGAAAAGATTTTATTTTTCTATTTCAGTCTTGACTCCTAGTGTCAAGCACTTGAGGCTGATTCCAACCTTTGGTTCAATAGGAATGCCTGATTTGAATTGAACCTTGCCCTTGACTCCTAATGTTCTGCCAGTTTGGCGCAGCAAAAATGGTTTTTGGCTCAGCATATAATTGCACAGGTTGCCATGTCTCGTAAAAGGTGCAGCAGCAGTGCTGTGCACCTGCAGAAAAGAGTGTAATAAATGTGATCTGACTGGTGTTCAGTGTTTCTTTCTGATTGGCCCATCATAATGATTGATTGGTCCAGGTGGCTTGCAAATTAGTAGTCGCCACCTATTTTGCTCTCCCAGTTGCAGTTTTATTGGTGAGGTTGCAAAAGAGTACATACATATAACCCCACCAATGATCAGCACCACTGGGGATGCTCTAAGAGGCCACGCTCAAGAAAGTGAAGGTACCGTGAATTGCTTTTGAATTGATAATCACTGGTTTTAACCATGGTACCAATGTAGATGCTAGGTTCACCCAAGGCCATGCAGATGGCATGCTCAAAGTATTCACATTTGGAAATTGATAACAAGGTGACCGACCACATGAGTTACTACTTGTACACAAGCATTGCCTCATCCATATGGGTGTGACATATTGTGGGGGTATCTAGTAGGATGAATCACACACAAATTGCTTTGGTTTTTAGTCTCCAAAAGAAACAGCCCCAATTTAGATATGGTATCCAAGGAAGGAGTTCATTCCGAACCTTCAAATGGCAACAAAAGTCCCCAATTGACTAATAGTGACCCCTTGGGTGAACCAGCACACATTTTTGGAGTTATAATTAGTGTGTGTGTATTTTTTTTCCTATTAGAGTTGTCCTTAAAAGTCATTTTGTCTTTGGGCCCTAGTTTGATCCTCTAGCCTCGTTTCATCCTCAATTTGAGTGTAGTTGGTTTGATGGGAGAGAAAACTGGGTACAGGTTAAATTTATCTTTGGAAATTAATTAATTAATGCAGATTCCAAAAACTTATCTTGAACGGTTGGATGAACATCATCTGTTCTATTTGGCCCGCTTTCACTCGCTTAGCCCACAAATGAGTAAATCGACCACAACACCAGAACCGTGAGTTGGGTCATACGCAAGGTGAGATTTTTAAAAAAACCTGCAAACAAAAGTATAATAGTTTTCAAGGGGAGTTGAAACTCAGAAAACCATCCATCCATTTTGGGCACCAGAACCTGAGTTTGATCATACACGGGGTGGGTGAGATTAAAAAAAACCTGCAAAAAAGTACATTAGCAACTCAGAAGGCCATCCATTTTGGTGATAAACTGAGTTTCATCCTGTCCTTCCTTTTTTCCTGAGCACACCTCCACTGCTGGCTAGCCTGCATATACTTTCAGTGCTCCTACTTGTAGAACGACTGTAACTACTAGTCTCAAACATTGTGCATTAAATGCCGAGTTTCAGCATTTCATATTGAGATTTAATAAAATTCCCTTACTTTTTGCAGATGCCACTTTTGAAAGAGGGGGATAGGGGGTTGAAAGGAGGCCCAAAGAAAGGGTTCCTTTAGAGATATATAACTCTAATATTTCAAAATTCAAGAACCTCATATGTAGATTGTAAGTTTTAAAGGTCTACCGTGCAGGGTGTGAGCTGTTCATAAGAGTGAACCGGCACCCACCACCGCACCATGCAAGATGGACGGTGTGTGTGGACAAGAAACACTTTGTTTTATTGTATTCATGTCCCATAGCCAACCCTTTGTTTTATTGTATTCATGTCCCATGGCCAACCATAATGATCGTAACATATCCAAACATTCTTTTAGCCGCCAAGTAGGCACCAAGTGACTTATGTCCTTGCCTTACCTACATACTTTACCCATGTCGGTTTTCATCGTCAAATAATCCTTAAAATAGTGAAATGAATACTCATGAAAATAAGAAGCTAAAAGGTGGGAAAAACCATCATAATCATCGCAGACGGCAATCTGAATAATTTCACTCCTCACATAACGATATTATATAGCAAATCATTAAAATCTTCAAATCTTAAAAAATGAATAGTTTCTTTCTTTCCCAAAAAAATAATTAGCCGTCTTGTCCATAAGGAAGCTGACCCTAGGGTATGCTAGTAACCACTTTCATTTCCTACTTACTTACCTAATAATACTTCGGTGCCCACTTTACTTTTTTGCATCCGGGGACCTCAAATGAGCAAAGTCAGGGGGGGGGGGTTTCTACCTATTACACAAAACGATACCGGTGAACCAGCCATAAAATGAACCAATTCTTCAAGAGGACTCAAATGTTGTGTTCCGATCAACAACCACAGGCCCCAGCTGAAGTTTTTAATTATTTCAACTCGTGTGCCCGGGGCTAAACAACCCAATATAAAGGCATCCAACCTCCCATACAATGCTCAAAAGATTTCAGGGGAGGAAACAATTGCCAAATTGTTATTGTGATTCAATGGGGTGGGAGGGGAGGGTCAAACTTCTTTCTTTTATAGATATATCACAATTGTTTAGAACCGCCCCAAAGATGAAGAAATGAATTTCTTAAGTGGTTGTACGAAAAATATTCTCCTTTCCTTAGTGTATTCCGACCAAGGAAAAAAAATAAAAATGCAAAACTTTAAAGGAACGCAACTAGGGACGCCCTTCCCCCCCACCATCCCAAACACATGTTCCAACCAAAGGTTAACTCAATAAACAAGGGACTAGATACCAATAAAGGCGAACAAAATTTGGACTTTACAAAGTCCAAAAAATCATTTAGGGTTTAACAACAACAAAGAAGCACAAGACAAAGAATCACATGAAGGCAAAACTCATATACTAATTGTGGGTCCTAGGGTAGAGAAGTCATGGGGCTATGTAGGTCTTGTTTTAGCATGAAAGCTGGCATATTAAACTACCCCCAACAAACAAACAAACAAACAAACAAGCAAAAGCTAATGCACTTTCTTTGTCTTGTGAAGAAGATGCTCAAGTTTTTAGATTCTATCTGGTGTTTGGCCTTTTTTGTGCCCAGGCTTTTTTGAATTTTGTTTGGGGTTTGAGGTTTGTACCCTAAACCCTATTTTGGTACTCATAGAGCTGACAAACCCAAGTACACCTTTTCTATGGCACTCTTCTCATGCCTTTGTTGTGCTGTTCTTATCAACTTGAAAGATATTTTATCTCTTTGCAATGGATTTTTTTCAATTTGTTTCCCAAAAGAGGAAAAAAAAAATTTAATTGTTTTATCTCTTTGCAATTGATTTTTCCATTTGTTTCTCCAAAAAAAAACAAAAAAAAAGAAGATATTTTATCTCTTGTTTGTTGGAGGGTTGGAGTTTGCATGAGTCTCTAATCATCTTCAAGATATTATTTTCATCTAATAAATAAATAAATAAATTGTTGGGGAATTTGCTTCATCCATCCGTTCTAGTCCAATCTAGTCCATACAAGTGTCCATATAATATGTGCATAATTGTTAACCCTAGTTTTCTCATCCTGGTCAGCACCCACCCCATTATTCTCCGTATAATCTGCCATGTCACATGTGGTTGCATTGTTACATAACCTGCTTTTAGAGGGGCTGAATCGCCAATGTGTCTCTTCCTGATTGGACTTCGCATGTTTAAGATGCCCATATCTTATTCCATGTGTGGATGGAAAGTCATCCATACCCATTTCTGTGTATGGATGAAAAAATGATTTGCATCCACCTGCTGAACATGTTATAGATGTAAAGGATGTGGGTTACATCCATTACTCGCCTCAAGGCTCTTGGATACAACCTTAGCATTCACATACGTCTTGGCCGTTTTCCGTAACTAGTGGTATCTCGAAGGTTACATAATCCATAACCTTCATTGTATTGTCAAGCATTACTACAAAACATTAATTATCTAGAGGGGTTAATTATTTGTTGTTAGAATATAATTCAATGTGAATAGGGTTTTAACTTTTTCATGTTTATGTTTTCATAGCCACAATGTTAACACAAATCAATCCACACATAAAGTTTTACATAACACTAAGCCTTCCATGGCATATGACTTGGATCTTGTTGTTAAAGGCATTGTTAATATAACATTGAATCCACATAGAAAAAGCTAGATTTTGCACACTAACATTAATGTTATGTAATACTTGGTCAATTGAATGTCTATGATCACATTGTAAAGGCATGTCATTCCCTCTTCATCTCCATTGCACTTAGGCACTTAAACTCACCCTCCCTTCAGCACAACACTAGTAATGTAAGAATGCATATTACATCAATTCAAATGTTCAATCTATTTTATTACAACAATTCAAGCACATAATTTACAAAGTCATTGTAGCAATATGGACATTTAATTTACATTATTATTATTGAATCTTTACATTGTGTAAAGAAAAATTGTAGATCAAAATGTCCTTTGTCAACTTGCACACTTGTAACAATTCATTTGATGACAAATACAAAATCATCAAATCATGTAAAGCATAAAAAAATAAATCCTAGAATTCTAAATCCATGAATCATTAACCTACATACACACACACAAAAACAAAACCAAATTAACATTAATAATCCATAAAACCAAGTGAATTGAAATTCACATGCAAATCAAATGTTATAAAATTGTGTATGCAAACATGATAAACATCAACAATGAAATTGGTAGATTGTCAACTCCATTACAACATAACAAAGGGGTGCAAACATAATAAAAGGAGCCACAAGGTGTGTCACAACTATTTAAAATTGTAATTTTATATCTTTGAAAAATCACAAGAAAAGCATAATAAAAAAATTTAATTTTTTTTCTTTCCAAGTTCAATTATTTATGAAGTTTCATTGTTCAAAACTTGATGCAAATTGATGATGTTTCAAAAGTCCTTTTGCATGTTCAAAACAACTGTCACAATGGTTTTTTTTTTCGAATGTGTGCCTTTCCTTCTAAAAATTGAAAAGGATATTAACAATGATGATTATAAAAGAAAAAATAGTTGAAATTGTTCAAATTCATTTTAAAATTCATTTGAACATATTTGTTTCAAATGTGTTTTTGGCCCTAAAAATTATGAATTTTGAAAATGTGTCTTTAACAAAGTTATTCATTTTTGTGTTATTTAAAGTGTGGGTGCATTATATGTAAATGATATAGACCAAAATATAGTAAAAAATAATTATATTCAAAACACATGTAAACTGGGTATAAAAAATGTAGAAGTTAGAAAAATCAACCAACACAAGAATGCCTTGTGTCAAATGCAATCCTTCAAAAGGATTTTAACCTTGTAGCCCGTGGCTCTTTCGTTACATTTGCACCAAAAGGGCAACATGTAGTACTTTTGAACACAAAGTCAATTTATAAAATCAAAGCAGGAAATTTCAAACTACCCAAGTAGACAAAGTCTAAAGTTTTTACATTTATAAATGTGAAGTAGCTCTATATATTTCCACATTTATGCATAATATAAACATATATTTACACATGATTATATTTACTATTCATGATCATACACTTGAAAACTATCAATTTGAAAAACAACTCAAAGTAATCACTTTTTGTATATTTACTTTATGAAACATGTGGAACAAGGGCGTATTTTTTTGTATCATATGCAAAAACAGATTTTTTTAAAATATATATTTTACTAGAGGTAAAAATGGGCATATTCAAGATTAAGGTATCAAAAAAGATTGTTTAACAAAAAAAAAGGATTGTAAATGATTATTTCAAAATTTTATAGTATTTATTGCCTTATAAATATAGTGGATTATTGTGTGTTTATAATAGAATGATGTCATTTTAAATTAATTTGAAAAATCTAAAAATAGATTGAATACAATATAAATGTCTTTTTCAGTCCTTTTAAATAATTTAAATCCTTGTCTCAACTTCAGATTTATTAAAAGAATTAAAAGGAATAAATTAAATAATGTGATTGATTTCAAAAAAAATCATGGATAAAAATGGTTACATTTATGTTTAGCAATTTGCATCAAATGCATTTGATTAGACCATACAATATGGTACAAGAATTTTGAAGGTTACATAATTCATTCGAAAAGGGTTGCAACAAAAAGAACAATTTTTTGGCCATTTAGTTGATTTTTATAGTCACTAAAATTTAGTTTTTTGGCCCAAATGCAACATGTGCAAAAAATAATCATGCAAGAAAACATGTCAAGTTGTCTATAAAAACTTATGTGTTCATTTTTTGCATTTTTGGGTTTTTTTCAAAATATTGATACATAACTACATACACATGTGAAAAATCACCACCAACATACGAATTATCATAATTTTAATTATCTAAATTTCACATTTAAATTGATTTTAAATTTTGTATTTAGTAGATAGCCAAAACAAAATCCTTGAGTCCTATGTCCAAAAAGTGGTATCCTAACCATGAATATGCCCAAATATTTTAAATAGATCTTATGTATATTTTTCAAAATCAATTCTAAGCACAATATTTACATTTAAAAAAAACATAAAATTTATTTGCTTCAATAAGTTGCACCTTCTATGTTTTTGCATGCTAGTTATTTGAAAGAAAATGGAAATGGGCTCCCTTGGAATGACAATATAGAAACTACAAGAATGAAATGAAATCTTAGACACCTTTTCAACAAAACCCAAAAACAATAATTATTTTTTTCAACTACATCTATAACCATGAAATCATATAAATCATTAATTTTTTTTTGTCTTAAACATAACAAAAAAAGTTTGATATGTTAATTAAGTTAAATTTCATAAACATAGTTAAGAAAACCATTGACCTTTATGACTAACAATGACTCAATCTCCCATCATGATGATTTGGTATGCCATGTGACAATAAGGTGTTGTGACTATAATTAACATCAAGATTCATGCAATAATTTTAAAGAAATTTCATTTATTAATTAATAAGAAATACCATTGACTTTTATGACTAATAGTCATTTAATCTCCCATGATGATGACATGGCATGCCATGTGGCCAAAAGGTGTTATGACTATAATCAACATCATGACTCATAAGTGTCACAAAACACAATACATGTAATTGTTATATGAACATTGTAATTTTAAATTCCTAATTATCAAACAACAAATTGACACATGAAATCACAAGAAAATTTACAAAACCCAAAGATATGTTGTTTTGCCCAATATAATCAAGACAAGTAACAACAAGTAGTCCCATTGCACGCCTGATAATAAATGTTTTTTGTCTACTAATGGAAAAATTGTCAAATAAAAATTTGACACATGGGTGCAACAAAACACAATCCATTATTAAATGAATGTTGCAATTGTAAATCCCTAGTCATTAAATAATAAACTAACACATGGCATCACAAGAAAAGTTTCAAAACCCAAACATGCATTGATATGATCAATATAATCATGACAAGTGAACACACTAATCTCCATTACGTGATTAAAAATGAATGTTTACATCTCCAAATGACAAAATATCAAATAAAACTCCTTACACATGGGTGCAATATATAGAACACAATATGTATGCAACTATTATATGAACATTGCAGCTATAAACTAACATTTATCTAATGGTTGATTCACCCATGGTATCATGGATATCATAATTGGAAACATAACCTATGTAGCCTTGAAATAAACCTTTAGGTTACCAAAACAATCTTTAACTACCCTAACCTAGGTAGCCTTTAGATAACACATAGGTAGTTTCAATAGTCTCTAGGTAGCATAAGTAGCATAAACAGCCCCTAGGTAGCCCCTTTAAGTAGGCTTTTATTTTAAATAACCTTTGGTAGATGTTTAAATAACCTAAATAGCTTAAGGTTAAAATATCACTTATGTAGGTTAAAACAAATGTTTATTGAAATGTGGTTACATTTTATGTTACATTAATGAAGTTGGTATAATGGTAAGGACTTTGTCCTTCAAAGTGAAGGTGATAGGTTCAAATCTTTAGACTTGCAATTCACTAGTAGAAACCCCTATTTTTTAACCAAAAGTTTTCAAGTACATGACATTTGCAACTATGTTGCTATTGGGAATTTTTTTATTTTAAAATAAAATTATGGCAATTACCAATTAAGTCAACTTGTCTATTCTATCAATATATAGTTGAAAGCATTTTTCAATTGGGTGGTCATTTGTTGAATATTCCCAACATCAAAGTTGAATGACCAATGTGAAATATGGTTTAACTAAAGGACCATTTTCAAAATATTCTTAACATCTAAGGTTTTTTAACTGACACATAATCAAAACATTGGCTAGCGTTCAACTATTTTGGTGACACCATCAGTACAAAAAATCATGACCTTTTTTACTAGGAATTTCGTGACGCACCCCCAAGTTCTTTGTTAGACCCAAAGAGGGTCCAACTATGTTAAAATATGGAAGTAGTTGGAACTTGGTGTCGCTCCTAGCTTCCAGCACTAAAGGGGGTGAGAGGGGTGTGCTGAAAGCTCCGGGATTAGACTAGGAAGAGGGACAACTTAGTTAGTTACTTGATCCTGCATTAAAAACCAACCACAAGTTGGTTAGTCTTCATTTTGAATCAATCTTAGTGTTGGGACAAGCCCCGGGCAACACGGACTCACTTGACTCACCACAACCCAGACTCGGGGAAAGTCACCACCTTCCCCCATATAGTATTCTCTGCGTTCGTCCATGGGACCTACATCCGAATGACTTTTTGTCTTAGTTTGGACTCTCGAGACTTTGGAAGCTCATAACTCCTAGCTCAAACTTCCGATTGGGATGAAGTCTGAAGAAAACTTATAGCTCTACTCAAGAGCTTTCCAACAGTCTGTCACATTGCACCTACACACACTGGGATCGGGTTGATTCCTGACTTTTAATGGTTGGGAGTCAAACTGCCATTTGATTCCTGGCCTTTCTTTTGACCATAATTTGTGCTGCAGATGTCCAAATGGCTTATACGAGGCCATTTTGGACATCTACACTTCAAGACCTTTCCAACGGTATGAAGAACACCTCAATGCAAGGCTTTTTGACCCTTGCAATCAGGCTCTGAATTTTCAGGAGTCCCAGAGGACTCCAAGTTCCCACTTTTGAGAGTGTGAATTCATCTTCACACTTGCCTCAAAGTGGGGTTGCGACAATTTTGGTAACACCATCACTACAAAAAATCATGACCTTTTTTACTAGGAATTTCGATCTAGAAAACCCCCCATATGGTCTTTTTGCCTGATGTCCAATTTGACCAAAGTGTCATTCTAAACAAGTCATTTTGGATTTAATCATTTTGACTAGGTCTTTTTGGTTGGTTTGTTTACATGGTTTTTTTTGTTAAACCACTATGAAAAATAATATAATTTGGGGAATGACCAAAAATACATAATATTTAAAATGTTTTTTATTATGAATATATTAATTAATCAATTAATTGCCTTTCGACCCCACTTACCTACCTAATTAATAAACTTAATAATGAATTATGCTATAAACTTATTTATTTATTTACCTACCAACCCTATGTCCTACTAGGCTTAGGCGAGGCCACTTAATTTAACCACCTAAGCTAAACCAAGCCACTTAGGCTAGGCCAAGGAGTTTAAGCTAAGTGATCTAGTAGGCTTTACAACCTAGGCTACCTAATTAAATCACTTAAGTAACCAAGGTACCTTAGGTTGCAAAAGTGGGGACTTGAACTCCTCACCTCCACATTGAGAAATCAAATCTTTAACCATTGCACCATCACTCCATAAGGATTTTTTTTGAACATATGCTAATCGACATGATTTTGAGCCAACATATATAATCAACTTCTATGAATTTTTTCCCAACATATTACACTAAATGAACTTGAATTTTTTTACATTACTTACATAAATAGGTGGGTTATAGGTAGGTTAGCCTAGGTAGGTAGGAGGTACCTATTAATAAATGCATGTATTTAAATAACATGTAGGTTGTAGTCTATTAGGCCTTGTATATAGGTACCTATTAGGATTATGCTTATACCTACCTAGTAAACTACCTACACCTATGTTATTTAGTGGGCTACATAGGTACCTACTAACCTATTAATAGATTTAAATTAGGCATACTAAGTAAGTAGCCTAGCCTATTAAATAGGTGTAAACTTAAACTACTTACCTAATACTAGCTAGCTAGGCTACCTATCTAGTAACCTAGGTGGTTTAACTTAGGTTAACTACATACCTACCTAATAGGCCTAGGTAACCTATGTTAGGCTATGTACCTACCTAATAAGCCTAGGTGACCTAAGCTAGGTTACACACCTAATAAGCTTAAGTGGCCTAAGTTAAGCTATTTACCTTATAAGCTTAAGTGGCCTACATTATGTTTGTAGCTACAAGGTAAACCTTGATAACCTACGTTATGTTACCTACCTACTAAGCCTAGGTGGCCTAGGCCACTTACCTAGCTAGTAGGATAGGCTACCTATTTACTAGGTCTAACACTATGAGAAATTGTGTCCACAAGTACTAGACTAGCATGCAATTAGATTGTCACAAAAACTACTATGCACCTAAAGTACAGCTACAATATGGAAATACGATGAATTAAAAATTAAAATGCTACATTTGAATATTTCATAGTTGTAATTTAGTTGCACATTAATTGCAACTTAGATTCTATAGGGGTGTACGTACAAAAAATATATATGATGATAATCAACCATAGTTTGACCATGATCACAAGTTGAAATGAAGTGGTTTATATCATTTGTGTTGCAACTAGTGTAGCTTTAACGTTGAGTGAGTAATTACTTTGCAACCCGCATATGGTGTTGATGCATATGATCATGTCACATGTACGGTTAGGTGAAAGTCCATAACATCTGGAACTTGTAATTTGTTTACAATTAATAATCAACTAAATTACAACTAAATATGCCACTATGGTTTCACTACATAACTGTTACTTTTCCATTATTTTGGAACTAGTGTGTTCAACTCGTCTAGAATTAGTTGTCAACTATGTGGCAATTCATATTATCAAAAGATGTATAGATTGTGCAATTCATTGAAAGTGTAAATGCAAACCTTCAGTTGGATTAGAAGGATGTATTAAAATGTTTATAAATATGTAAATGATTTAAAATGTTCAACTCATAATTTTAAAAAGACAAAATTATATATATATATAGTCTCTAATCCTCACCAATGGTTGGTTGATATTATATTTTATATAAAGATGCACATAATATTTTCAAAATGTAACAATAAGGATAAATAAGTTTAATAACAATTCAAGTTTCAAGGGTATAAATGAACAATCTTATTATAAGAAAAAAGTGGGAACAAAATGAATTTACTAATAATGATCATCATGATTCACAAACAAATCCATCACAACCAAATGCATTATAAAATGTGACAATACACGTAAGTAAGTTGTATAATGATTTTTGTGTACAAGTAATTGATAACAAACTAAATTCTAGTTAAATGAATCACTAGGATTTTGTAATATATAATTTTATTAGATGAAAATATCTTTACCAACCAACAACAAACGAAGGTGATTAAAATTGTAAAATAAAAGGTTACCATCAAGATATGTTATATACATACCCTTGTAATACCCATATGTATTTACCCAATTGCATGTCCACATTTTTCTCCCCTTTGGCATAATAGTGTTTAATATGCTTTTTGGGAATTTTTTTGATTCCCATATGAGTTTTAGGGGGGGGGGAACTATATAAGGAATTGATAATAATAAACTAACTTATTAATTCATTTATGAATTATCATGGTTTTGTGATAAACTTTTACTAAACACATTTTTATCAACTAAAAACAAAGGGTAATTAAAAGTGTAGAACAAAAATGTTATCATCCGGTTAGGTTATAAACTTACCCTTGTATCTAGTATATACCCGGTTATATATATAGAGATTGGCTCCTGAAGACAAACCCTAAAATAGGGCAGCATCCTCACTACAGGATTTTGACGAGGAGAGTTTTAGGGTTAGGGTTTCATTTCTCTTGATGCTGATCTCTGCGATGGGCTCTTGCTGCTTGCTGCTTGCTGCGGGAGGGGGTTTGATTCTTCGCTACACACGCCATCGCATCCGCCGCTGGTCAGTAAAAGCTTGCCATTGTCTACCCTTTTAGCCCTTTCTTGGATAATTTTTATTATTCCTTTTTTATTTTTCTTATATGTTCTCCCGGATCTTTTCTCGAAAGTTAGGCATGCCTCCTGCAGTTTCTCTCCAGGCATTTTGTGTCTCCGTTGTTGTCGAAAGAAATTTGTATACACGACTCTTCTCCTTCTTGTGGTGACTCGCAAAAAAAATTGCTATCATATTTATCTGCTACAGAAGAGTTGCTCGTAATTTTTTTTCTTTTTTTTCCTGCTCTGTTGCGATGGCAAAGGATTTTAGGGTTTGGCGCTTCTTACATTTCACATATGAGTTGGCTTCGAGTTTGTAACGAATTGTCACATTGTCACATTGTTTGTTATTTCAGCTTTAGAATGAATCCTTTGATGCTACATCTGGTCGGATCTGGTTCGTGGAAGAATTTTAGACGTGACTTTTTGTCTGTGGAGTACTGTGGCAGTTATGGCGTATGATGCAGGATATGGGGGGCGTGACTATGGAGGTGGCTATGATGATTCTTATGATGATCAGCCAGAATTTAGAGATGGTTTTAGGGACTTGCAACCCCCAGAATCAGGTTTTGACAGTACGAATTATGTGCCTGATGTGGTGAAGTCATTCGTTGTCTATCTTAACCGACACATTCGGGAGAAGAATGTCTATGAAATACATCAGATGTATGAAGGCAGTTTCCAGAAACTGAGCGAGAGGTTGTTCAAGCAGAGCTACTGGCCTGCGGTGGAGATGATTGCCCCCTATGTCGAGAATGACCATGTGTTTTGCCTGCTTTATAAGGAAATATGGTTCCGGCATCTGTATGCTCGCCTACAGCCCACACTCGAGCAGCGATGTGATTCTTGGGACAATTATTGCAAACTTTTCCAGGTCATTCTGCATGGAAACGTGAATATGCAGCTGCCAAATCAGTGGTTGTGGGATATGGTGGATGAATTTATCTACCAGTTCCAGTCCTTCTGCCAGTATCGGGCAAAATTGAAGCAAAGGACAGACCATGAGCTGGCCTTGCTGAAGCAGGTTGATGAGGTATCATCTGGACAACCTCTTGTTCACTGTCTACATGTTTTGTACTCAGGTGATATAGATTGGAAAATTGTACATCACTAACCTTGACTAGTGAACAATCTCTGTGTGTTTTTGTGCAGGTCTGGAATGTTATTGAAGTGATGAACTATCTCCAAGCCTTGATTGAGAAATCAATGATCCTTCAGATCTTGGATGAGGAAAAGGATGGCAATGTTACTTTTACAGCCACTGATGGATATGATTATCATGGTGGAACAAATGTGCTCAAAGTCCTGGGTTACTTCAGCATTGTGGGTTTGCTCCGTGTCCACTGCTTGTTGGGAGATTACCAAAGTGGCCTCCATGCCCTTTCACCCATTGATATCAATCAGCCTGGAGTTTTCAATACTGTTATTGGCTGCCAGATTACCACAATCTACTACTATGGATTTGCTAAACTCATGTTGCGAAGGTATTCTCCTTCATCTGTAGTTTTACTCAGTGCCTTGTTGAATTCTATGATCGTATATATCGATAGGTCTGTGGATTCAACAACCCTTTCAGACCTGCCATCTCCTTTGAGGGGATTTTTCTTTGTTCTCACATGCTGTAGATTGCATTCAGGTATTTGGATGCAATCAAATCCTTCAACCAAGTCCTTCTATATATTTTCAAGACCAAGCAGTATCACCAACAGTCATCACAGTATGATCAAATTTTGAAGAAGAATGAGCAGATGTATGCTCTTCTTGCCATCTGCCTCTCACTGTGCCCTCATCCAAAATTGGTTGAGGAGAATGTCAACAACCTTTTACGGGAGAAGTATGCTGAGAAGATGCTGTGCATGCAACGCAGTGAAGAAGCAATTTTTGATGAACTATTTTCCTTTTCCTGCCCGAAGTTTATCCCCCCATCCCTGCCCAACTACAATGAACCCCTTGTCAACTTCAACCAGGTATGTAGTACCTGCAAACTATGTGGCAAACCACCATTTTTTTCATCACATCTTAGGTTTCTATAGGTGTTATCTACTACTGAAATGTTTTCCTCTTGACCTTATTTACCCTTCCCAGCTTGCTCTATTGTCTACAGGTGGCTCAACCAAACAATTCCTTAATAATTTCTGCTGTGAAGATCTTGTTCTTTGTGGGTCTAATTTTGTCAGTCCTTGTTCTCTTGCAGAACCAGGAAATCGCATCCATCTTTGCCCTCTTTTCAATAGACTATCCTGGTCTGACCACAGGCATCATATTGGAGCTGTGCAGGATGCTTACAGGCTTCAGCTGAAGCTATTCTTATCAGAAGTGCGACACCAGCAGCTTCTTTCTGGCATTCGGAGTTTCTTGAAGCTTTACACCACCATCTCAATTTCCAAGCTGGCTTCATTTATGGATGTGGATGAGCCAACTCTGCAGTATGCTTGATCTTAACCTCTACACTTGAAAGAAAATTATCACATGGAAATTATACTAAAGTAGTGCTTCAGTCATCATGTTGTGTTGTGCTCACCTACTGTATGGTACCACATGCCTCACAAACATGGTACCATGCAGTAGCTTTTACCCACCTGGGTCTTTGCATGTGTATGGAGTGTCTGCTGATTTTGATTGCTGGCAGTTGATGTTCTCTAATGTTCTTGTGCAGGGTTGCATTGCTCATGTACAAGCATAAGACACATGTGATCGATGATGATGGCAGTGTTCTTTCTAATGCCGATGTGGACTTCTATGTTGCTGATGTGAGCAATTCATCTTTCCACTGATCAGGCTCTGAAACAATTCCATGCACTTTTAGTCTTTGCTGTGTATCAACAGGATGCATTTCCAAGTGCAGGATATGGTTCATATTGCTGATACAAAGGTTACAAAGCACTTTGGTGATTACTTCATCCAGCACATCTCAAAGGCATGTAACTTCTGTCTCCTGTGATGCTTTTGATTGTAGCAAACAGATTACAAGCTCTTGGTACTGGACACAAATCTGCAGGTCGGTGGTGATTCGGGTGCAAGTAATGTTTCAAGTAGATTTCATCTTGCACATCGTTCACTCAAAATGCTTGCTGTCCTCCCCCACTAGCTTAATTGTATTGAATTTTGATAGTTAATCCAGTGTTATACTGGAGGTCAATGAGTGAACCAGCTGATATACAAGCAAAGCTAGAGGCCTGAGTCCATGGTGAGGGGAAGTAGTCACTGTGTGGTTGAGACTGTAAAGATTGTTGCCTTCAGGCATGTGTCCCTTCTGCATTGTTTTGATATTTATCATTAGTCTCTCCCTGGTTAGTTGCATGTTTCTGACTTAATTCCGCATGGATTGTGACAGTTTGATGAGATTATCAATGATCTGCACCAGGTTCAGTTGGAATGAGGAACTTGGCAAGCTTTAGCATAGTCTTAGTCAGAGATCATTATTGAGCCCCTATTGTTCAATAGCTTCCTTCCAATTTGTGGAAGAGTAGAATGTCAACAGTGAATTTTTGTAGCTGCAATCTTCAGTTCTACAGGAGATCTTTAATGGAACCATCTCTAGCATCTCATTGGGGTTGCAACGCAATTGCTTGAGATTGATGTTCCTGAAGCATTTCTGTGTACCATCTTGAGTTGGAGCCAACATTCTGGCTTGAGTTTTTCTTTCGGTGCAATAAAAAGTGTTTCCCTAATTCTGCTCTCCCACCCTTCCCCCTCCCCTCCTTTTCTGTTTGCATCCTCTTCTTGTAGCAGAACCCCATTTCCTGGTGTGCATTTTGAATTTGTACTGTGCAAAATTCAGCACAGCCAATTCTTTCAGTGTCTATGAAGGTCGGTGGAGATGTTCTTAAGCCGTCTTTTTAAAGTGCAATTTCAAAATTAACATAGCATTTCTTATTTTACACATGAGTTAGTGAAAAATCCTGCCAAATTTAAAGCAATGAATTTATTTGAAAAAGTAGAATGAATGTGACCATCATGAATGTGACCAATTTGCAATTGGCTTGTGTTGAAACTTGAGATTAGTAATAATAGAGTTATAATATCTTGAAGGATTTTGATTTCTTTTAGAGGATTTTTTTGAAGATTAGGTATATTTTTGCATGGTGAAATATTTGAGTTTCCATAATTCTTCTTTTGCCTGCTTAAGATACTTTTTAATGTAAATGGCAATGGCCAGAGTGTGACACACCCCTTGTTCAATTTTTTTGAATGTGTTTCATTTTATGATCCAACTCAAACTATGTATGTGTAAATGGCACAATGAATGAATTAGTATAGGAAGTTGAGACAATGGATGAATTCTGACATTTTAAATCCCAAATTTATACGCTTTGGATGTAACATTGTATCATAGAAACATGACCTTGATGCTCTTAACATTAAACTTCTTTTTCAATTCTTGTAGAGTATGACCATTACAAATGTTCCCAAACACTCAAAAATGACTAATATTTAGTTTCTCTTCTGAACAAGCTTCTAGTGGTGTTATTTCATCCAATAGTTGCCTCTCCTTAACAGTGGTTGTTCACACCTTTAACATACAACATGCAATGCATTTCTTCAATAATGGTCTTGTTTTTCCTTTTCATCTACACTATTTTGCTCATGAGTGAATGGAGTTGTAAATTCTTGATGAATACCATTTTCTTGCAAAAACTTTCCCTTGGTGAATTCTCCTTCTTTATTGGTCCTCAACTTCTTAACCACATTTCCTATTTCTCTCTTTGAATCAAACACTAGTTACTTAAAGATTTTGATGACATGATTATTGTGTTTTATGACTTGGCCAAGATTCAGTAGCTACTATGATCATCCTTGTACATAACAAAGTAATTTTTCTCCTACAAAATTTTCCACATTCATCATCCAAATATCACCATGACCTAGAACTCATTAGGTTTAAATGATCTTTGCTTACATTCATTGATTTGAACAAAAACCCTATGGTTCTTCCCCATGGGACAACTTTCACAAAACTCCATTGTCGTTTTGGGGGTTTAAAATACATAATCCTTCCATTATTTTTTATCTCCTCATGCTTTTAATCATTTTTGCACTCATGTGTGCAAGAGGATTATGCCGCATTTGAAGTGTGGCCCCATGTTTGCTTGTGTTCTAAGCACAACCACTATTATTTGCATCTTCCATAGATTTCCATGCCACAACCTTGCCATGACAAAACCTTCTTCTCCATTAAGATAGAGTTTACATTTTGTTTTGTTGTAGGTTGCCATTCTTTTATCCCCATTCTTGGCCAAGGAGAAAAGATTCCTCATTAAATTAAGAACATACAAGACATCATGTATGATACCATGTTTCCAACCTATCTTTCCCATTGTTAGAATCTCAATGTCATTGATCCCTTTTACCCAAATCACAACATCACTGGCTACTTGTACACCCATCAAAAAACCATGCTTTTTCATCTAACTATGCAATCTACCATGTGGGCATCACTCGCTCTCATGTTGTTGGACTTGATAATTTCAATAACATCTTTTGTTGCAAACATCCCTTGCATATAATGTTTGTTTAATGGCAACTATTGTAATGTGTATCCTTCAAATCAACAATGTTTGCAACACAATATGGTTCAACACATTTGCAACCAACATCCCCTTGCCATTAGGGCCTTGGTCCTTTTCATTCTTCCTTTCCTCAAATTGAGCACAAACCAATTTTAACTGCCCTATCACATGAAATCTATTGGCACACAATCTCCATGCCCTATATAATGGCACTTCCTCAAATCAATATAATCTACTTCATGCTCCTTGAAAAGATTTATGAACATCTAAACATCACTTTATTTTCACATTGTTGATATCAATAGTTTCAATAACATTTGTTGTTGGCTTCCCCTTGCTGTCAAGCTCCTTCTCTTTATCATTCTTCCTTTCTAGTTGAACACACTCATGCTCCTAGTGTCCAAATTCATGACACTTGTTGCAGTGCATATTCTTTTTAAAATCAACAATGTATGTTGCTCGCTCCTTCCTTCATTCTTTCATAATATTACTCTTGTTACTTGTGGGTACATTCTTGCCACTAACATGCCTTCCAAAACAGGTTGTGTCAATGTTTGTCAATTAAAACCCCCTATGCTTTCTTCAATGCCTCTTTTTTTTAAGAACTTTGCATGTAAATTATTCAAATTTTTCTTTCATGTAGGTGTGTTATCCCAAACATCAAACACATTAAGCATTTTCTCACATAGATCACTCAATTGCTTTGAAATCATTTCTATTTAGAAATGTAAGTAGCAACATTCTCATTCTTCTACATTTTGAAATGAAACATTTTGTTTTGTAGTACATGAATGTTTTCTATTGCATTCTACTCATGCACATCTACCAATTACTCCACATTTTTGGAATTGTCACAACCACCATCTTAGTATTCAGGTTTCATGGGAAGGTGTCTATATGCTACACAACAGTGGCAATACAGTGTTCAATATAAAAGCTTCAATAGAAAGTTCTCTATCAGGTACTACAAAAATTGTAGCTTGAAATTAAGCTTGCACATAGATGCAAGATCTCCTGCTGGATCTAAGATACCTCAACTGATGACTCACAGCTAAATTGTTGGTCTGTTTCGTATCCCAATTGAAGATGATCCCCCATTGTGAAGTTGTGCAAAAACTGAGGAAAAACATACTAAATTCACTTCAGGATTCCCCTTGTTGTAGGAGGCTCTCACAAAACATGCTAGATCTCCAGCAGACTGCACATCATCCCAGCATTTTTTCTTATTGCCTTTCAACTAGGTCAAGCTTCATCACTACCCATCCACAACACACTTAAACCCATGACGCCCTTCTGCTGACCAATACAGAAAATAGTTTGAGAGCAAACAAAAGGTCACATCACATTCCTTGATATACCTCACCGCATGAATGGCAACAATGTTCAGCTAGCAAACTTTCTATCTAAACAAATCACCACAAAAAGCTCTACCCAAGAAAAATACAAGTTGGGTCTATATTTATTACTGTAATCTCTTCCGTCACATCATACCTCATCTCATTGGAATATCAGTGTCCTCAGCTCCGGGCAACCAATATTTTCTTTTCAATAGAGTAGCAGCATATGAGTATAAAGGCCACCAAAATCCTGCTTGATTGTGAAAGTAGGCAAATTTGGCCAGTAACTTAGTACTCCCCCCTGTCTTCTATGTTTGCCCAGCAAGGATCAACTGAAACTCATGTTCCAGTGTATCCACTATCAAGAATACAGATATCATGTTCTAAAGATCTTCATCATCCACAGGGGAAATTTAAGCACGTGTTTGTACAGATAAAATAGTAATTCCTACCTGTCTAAAAGAGAAACTCAGCTGCCTGAGGACAAAGTTTCATGACAAAAGGAGGTTGTGTAAACAGTGTTAAGGGATGGGAAAAGGAGGAAGTAAGAGGCCAAAACCATGATCCATTCTCAAATTCCCCTGACCTGCAATGGACAACAGGGAGTTTCTAAGCTGGGTGAAGGTTGAGAAATGCATTGGAAGAAGGCTTCACTACCCTGCGCCTGAACCTCTTGACACTCCCACACCCCTTCGGCATAACTGAAAAGAGAACAACTGGAATTTCTACTTCTGTGGACTAACACACTGCTCTGACCGAAATGTTGATGGGGACAAGAGGCGGACAATGAGATCTTCAAACCTTCGAGCTCCAGGCCCTGGTCGGAGGACACTAGATTCACCTCTCACTGAACAAGGATCTATATGAGGGTCAGTCCCAATACACCAACCACCAGGTGTGAATTTTCCTTTTGGCCGCTGAAGAAGGGTTTCATCAATTTTATCAAGTACAGGATCCTCACTATCAAACTTCCTGGCAAATGCAGCACCACTTGCAGTCATGTTTTGGAGGTCATCCACTGTGAGAGACAGTGGGTGCTGTTTTGGTGGTGTGTCCCAAGCAATGTAGTGCAGGTCGTGATTTACTGTCGTGTTACGAAACTCTTGGCTGTTGCAAAGCACTGTGTGAAAGTAACCTTCTGGTGACGACACAAAGTTTGTATAATACATAAGCATTGTGCGAGGTAAATTGTCATAACCGTGTATGCAGTACTCCATAAATGAACGGGTTAATGCTACCCATGCTGAACCTGCAACCAATCCCACATTATAAGCTGAATGGGTTTACAAATTCTGTTTTGACATGCTATGAGATAACAGTTGCAAGCTCTTATCACCTGACGTCACAAATGAGAAACTTGATGAAATAGACAGATCTAAAGGCATTTCAAACTCAACAAACAGGGAAAAAAAAAATGCACTTATTCAATATCAGGCTACAAGTGTAGTAAACGTGTCAACCAGCTCACTCTTACTCAGGGACCCAAGACATGTATCTATGAGATTGTGAAGAAAACCGCATGATAACTAACACTTGGCAAGGTAACAAATTTTCTGGCAAACCAAATCCGACATAATTGGTTACATCACAGCAACATGAATGTCAATCACAAAGCATCCAACATCATCATCATGAATGGATGATGATGATGATCACTAGCTGCCATTTATCTCTGAATAACCACTGTAGTCTGTCTGCTTTAGACACATGCCCAAAACAGGCTTATTCAAAAGTTTTGCAATCCAGTGTATGGATCTCAAGGCACTCTCACAGGAAGTGTTCATAACAGTAGCTACCCATCTCCTGGGATTTTTCTCCTGTATGGACCCTCTCATCTTATCATGGATAAAACTAGAATTTCAATATACTTGCGAGTTTGGAGAGGAGAAAGATACCTGTAAACAGCCGGAAAGCAGTGGGTACTGCTCGTCTCTGAGTTGCCCAGAATATGTCAGTCTTCTTGTCCATATACAAACCAGGGTCAATTATGATAGGTTTTGCTCGTTGGAATCTTCCAAATCCACAATGAAAAACACTGTCAGTAAGTCTAATTCGGTGGGGAGAGATGAATTTTTCTTTTGTAAGAGCTACTGCTAGATATGTTGGAATGAGATAACAATGAAAAGTCAAGCTCATGAGTTCATAAGCTAAAGATGCCCCAAACATAAATAGATAAAACTCCAAAACAACACTTTGAGGGCACCCATTGTGTCAGTTCAATCAAAACCAAAAACAAACATGCCAACTCCAGACACAGAAAACAGATGGCTCCTCTACAGGAAGACTATTTCCGTTTGAATGGTAAAGGAAAGGAAAGTCAAAACCACCCCAGGTTTGGACACCACAAAATCTTCAAAGGATTGAAATTGAAATCATCAGGGAAAAGTGAATCATCCAGGCTTACTCTTTCCAGCCAATGTCGCTTGTGTGCTCAATGAAGTTGAGGTCCTTTGGCAAATAGGAGAAAACGTGAAGAAGATCTATTCATTCAAGGAACAAGTGCGTTAGACACTGAGATGCGTGTAACCCTAAACCCCTATAACCCTTCTGCTCAAAGGTCTCAAATAATTACATAATTTTCTGTGATGTGAGTATGGTGCAAGACCCAAAGATTGGAAGGTCCTAAATAAGAGGGCCAGAAGCTTGATGAGAACAGGAGACAGGTTGAGGAGAAAAAAACACAGAAGGGAGTAGAACAGAAGTGCAGCAAGTCATACCATCTTGAGTAATGAGTGGATAATCAGATGCACTTAAATTGATAAACCAATCCCAGTTGTCACTTTGCCGGAGCAAAATGGCAGCTCCATGAAGGGTTGCTGCAATCATGGTCGGACCACGATATGTAACCAAATTGGCCTTACCCACCACGTACACATTCTGGGCTTCTGTGAAAGCAGGTTCACTCTGCACATACCGTGCAAGTTCGATCCTCTCCTGTGTTGGAGCCTCAAGATCGAGATGAAGAAGGTAGTAGTTCCGCGGGTGATAAAGAGCTTGTACCACTCTTTGCATCCGGGCACCATCACCTTTGGTACCAGAGATCAAGTATGCAAAGCTTGGGGGCGGTGGCAAATTTTCCACTAGTAGCTCTTGTTCTGATACTTCTTCAATGGATTGCACATGTTCTTCCTCCTCGCGCAGCGGCAGAAATTGGAATACAGAACTTTTTGCACCACCATGTGACGATGACGAAGCCCCCAGGCTTACAGTTGCAGCAAGTAACAAAGCTATGGAGATGAGAGTGCTTGCCACTAAAGGCAAAAGCCATTTTCTCTCCATTGTTGCCAACCAGAAAGGCACTTGCATTACTTTCTTCATTCCATCCACTAACTAGATTGATTTACTTATGTCTGGAAAAAAAATCAGGGACGGATTTTCGACCAGATCTCTTCAATGGGTTTGAGGAGCTTCCTTGTGCAATAGTTCTGAACAAGCTAAAGACAGAGGTCTGTCTGGAAGGGGGGTCTGACAAACACTATCTAAGACCAAACCCTAGAAAACAAGGATGTCAAGACATCATGCCAAAGATAAATCTAAGGAAACCCAAATGACAAAGAATCTGAAGCTAAAAATCTATTAGGTGGTGATGAGCATGTGGAATGACACCAATGCAACTTATTAAGAAGAGTTTTGTGGGTAGTTCCAAATTGTTGGCAGCAGCATCCACTACATACATTCACTCCTCAAGGGAGATTGGCCTGTCTTGAATGCATTGACAGCTATTGTTACCCAAAAGCCAACCACCCACAACAGAGAAGCATGAACAACAGGGGACCACCCGAAAAACAAAAAAAGACGTTCAATATGAGAAAAAAAGCCTGAAGCACAAAACAGACATAAGAACCCAAAATCAAAATTAAGGAGGAGAATATGATGAGAAACGAAAAAAGAGAAAAAAGAACAAGAACTGCAGCAACAACAAAACTCACAACAACTTCCAATACTGCATTATTCAAATAAGCATTCCACAATCCAGTTGACTTGATTGAGTCTTAGTGCTAAATCTCATAATGATTCAGACATTAGGGGATTGGACCCTCCCCACAATCACATCCGCCGATAAGAACCTGCCTCCCTCACGAGACTAGCTATCTATGTGTCAAATGAAAATGAAAATAAGCGCAAGATGGGTGCGCTCTAAATTAGAGCATCTGAAGATTCTGAGAGTGCAGGGGGTATTTGGTGAAGGTTAGGAAGCGGCAGCGCGAGAGAAGGATTTATTGAAAGAATCGACGAGAGAGAGAATCCCCATCGCCATAGCCGCCGCTGCCGTACCCTACTTTCCCCCATCCTTTGCGCTCTTTGTGCCGCGGCTTCCTCCTCATCTTTTACCTATGAGCTTCTTTCTCTGTCCATGCCTGTCTGTCCTTTGTCGCAACTCTCTTTCTTTTAACGCCGTGCGTTTCTTCCTTTGTTCACAGAAGCGTCATGCGGTTATTTCTGCTTTTATCATAACCGGCGGTTCCTCTCCACGAGGATTTCCGGGGGTCAAAGCACCGTCGCTTCCGGGTTGCGACGGACCATCGGATTCAGAGAATCGCCGGTTCCAATTATTTCAGGGGGTGGCAAAGAACCGGCAATTAGAAGGAAACTTTTTTTTTTTTTTTTTTTGGGCCTTTCAAATTTTCTGATGGAGCTGAGGTCGCCATCACCTACAAAAAGATGAAGCCAAATTTGGCTATAAATGACAAGTGAATATTTAAAAGTATTTAAGCATCATTTTATATTATTGGCTAACTACTGCAATCTATTCTAGAATTTTGGCTAGAATTTTTTTTGGCCTGCTACAGCATGTAGCCACTGGCCACGCTCAAGGCTTAATTAATACTGAGGCTCTAAACAAATTTAATTTAGTTTTCAGTGAAGAAAACATTCAATATTCAAGAACTTTTGCACCGCCCAGTCCAAACACAATGGAACCAAGCCAATGCACCCCTTCTCCTCAAGAGCCTTTCCAAAGAGACTAAGAATGCGATCTGAAGCCATCCTGGTTTGGTGGATCTCAACGGTACAAAACAAAACAAACAAACAACCTTGCTTCGTATATAGATTTTAACACTAGCTTTTGATGGAATTTAATAGGCTTTTTTAGAAAATAAATTAAATCATTTGGTCAAATGAAAAGAAATTCCAAATTTGCCAGATTTGCTTGATAAGCTCCAGGTAAGTAGTCAAGAATATAGAAGGATCCTTTTTTTTTTTAAAAACTTTACATCTGGTTAATAGCCAAATTTGGCTAAAGATAATAACTCTTCAACTAGGTTCAAAACATTTTCATCATTTTTTTTGTCCCAATTTCAGTTTTCCGGTGGGGTTGGAAGGAAAAAAAATTAGTAACTAACTTGGGCCCTAGTGAAACAGCACCCACCAGTGCACCATGAAGCATCAGGGGTTCAAATATTGACCGTTGGTGGCAATGCTGTTCAATACCAGACTCAAATGGGCCTGAGACCAGGTTTAGACCTACCTCATGCTCAATACCATGACCAGGCCACTAGGAAAGTATTAGAGCATCTCCAGCAGTGCTCAATATGTGATCCTCTGAATATTTTTTTCACATCCAAGTTTAGTTTGGTACTCTTTTCCAATCCCACCCATACATACAACTGACACTCGGAGAGTGGATAGGTGGGGGAACTAGTAAATAGCAAACCACCTGGACCAATCGTTATGATGGGCCAATCAAAAACACTGAGCACCAGTTAGATCCAATTTATTACACTCCTTTTCTGCAGGGGATGATGCTCATTAGTATGGATCCAATACCAGGACCAGGCTTTAGTACTCAATACTAGTACCCAACTCTTAGGTGAAAAAGGACATAATATCAGTGTAAACACTAGTAATTTCCAGCTGTAGAAACTTGGCCATTATTTGGTAGAGCAGTTTGAAGGGCACTTTAAACCTCCTCAGAAAATTATTAAAAAGTTTATAGCCTAAAATGCCCTTTGGTTTAAAGAGTTATCATTAATCATCACCTTGGTTTTCTCCCTCTCAAGGGAGCTGACCCATGGTTGTTTACCAACACCAAAAAAAATTCCAGTGCAACTCATAAATAGGATTTTTGTGAAAAAAAGTGCACCTAAGAAGTCATAAGATTTTGATATTTTTTTTTCCCCCCCCTGAAATCACCCATATTTAGACAATAGGTTAACAGCAAGTCGCCAAAATACGGTAGGATTGTTTAAATCTTTTTTCTATTTTCCTCTCTGACCTTTCGCCAAATTTGGCTCATTCCTCTTGTGGGGATGATCACCAGCGGTGGCTACACCACAAAACCGTAGAAAAACACCAGTGTTGTGCAGTTATTTGGTTTTTTTAAAAATAACCGGCGGTTCTGTTTCCTCAAGTTTTCAGAACCAAAGAACCGTCAGTTTTAGCTTTTCTGAAAGATCGGAACTCGAAGAACCATCTGTTTCAGTTTTCCTGACGGATCAAAGAACCGCCGGTGTAGCTTTTCTGATAGCTCAAAATCAAAGAACCATCCGTTTCCGTTTTCCTGGGAAATAAAAAGAACCGCCGGTTCCAGTCATTGGAGACACCCAGACAACCACCGGTTCCGGTTATTTCAGGAACATCGATCAATGAACCCAGTGCTTTTGAACGCAGGGTTTTGAAGAATTTTTTTTTGTCGAAAAGAAAAACTCAGAGAACCAAGGTTCTATACACACACACACACACAAGCCGGGTTTTTGTTATGTTTCACCCTCCGGGTAAATGTTCTATACCCTGGTGATAACCTGAAGACACGTGGAGCGGCCTCATCTCTAAAGAGAGGCCCCGCACAAACACTGGAAAGAACCCGGCACTGCACTGGAGCCTTCGGGGCATTTGGGTTGAGAGTAGGCACCGCCAGGCTTTGAAGACGACGATGGGTACTTAGTACTTACTTACTTTTTCAGCTGCTGCTGCTGCCTGGGGAGTCAGTAGTCAGCATTCGACAGCTGCTTCCCGAGCGTACTGCAAGCTCCTTCCTATCCAGCTGCTTAAGTTAGCCTACTACTACTCCGCAGAGTCCTGACGTCCTGACGTGATGACTGACGTTCATCAGAGCCACATGGCGAGTAGCCACAGTATTGAGAACCGTTAGTCAAGTGCAGGAAATCGCGTCGCACCCCCGCAACACGTCGCACAGCATGTGCGCGCCTTCAAGGCTCTTTTTTTCCTTTCGAGAAGTAATCTAGTTTTGAGAAGCACGTCGACCAGAATCTGGATCTCCTTTGTCTAGGACCCGGCGGGTCCATGGAGCGCAGGCCTTGGGGAGGGAAAGCTCATTTGAAGTTTTTGGGCTTTTAGGGTTCCATTTTCTCTCTGAGTGTTTGGGGATTTTATTTTTATTTTTATTTTTTAACCTTGTCTGATGGATTATTATAGTATTAGAAGCAGAGGGTGGTGAATAGGCCCATGTGTAGCCCATAAATAAATAAATAAATAAATAAAAATTTGCATTCGACCTCCAACTTTCATGTACAAATCTGTTATGATCAATGGAATTGCTGGATTTGGGTGGTGGTCTGAAATTTTATTTTTTTTCTAAGTTATCTTGAGTGTACTAATGATTAAATGTGTAATAGGGTTTGGTGGGTTTGTGGAAATTTTTGAGGATAATTGGAAATGGTAAAAAAGGACCTTTATTTTCAATGTTTATCATAAAAATGTGTATGTTTGAAGATTTATTTTTGTTCAAGTCAATGGGATTGTTGGATTTGGTGGCTTGACTTCGTTTTTTTTTTTTAGTTATCTTGAGTGAACTAATAGATCATTTGTGTAATAGTTATGTATTCATGTGTGGTTTTAGCATGTTACTTGTGCACTTTGTTAACTGTAGTTTTAAGAATGGGGGTTTCTTTATGACAATAAAAAATTGATCTACATCAAGTTCTTGTTTTCAAACTCACTCCCCGTTTCTTTGTGTTGGTTCCAACTTTGCACATCAACTCATTTCATTCACTTCTATTGAGGGATATTGTCCTTTCCATTGGTTCAAATCATTTTTTCAATGTCGAGATTTTGCTCATTTGAATGATTTTTTTTTTTTTGTTGTTCTTGGAATAATCTAGAGGATCCAATAATAAATAATGACTATTTTATTTTATTTTTGTGTTTTTTTTGGATTATGTTTTGTAAAAGAAAATGATTGTTTATCATTGGGGGGTCAACTATAACAATTGGCACATGTGATGGTCATTTAAATGGTCTCATGGAAAAACAATTCAATAATGGGTGTTACAAACCTATTATTTAATTAAAAAGTTTCATTGAAGACATAATTATAATTTTCAAACTAGTCATGTGAGATGATGAAACATTAAAAAGTGAATTGTGACATCCCTTTTTGTGAATAATTGATGTTTTAGAAAACTATTGATAATTCGAGATAATTTTATCCTTTTTAATGAAATGTGTTTCATAGGATTTCAATGGTATTGAGGAAACACATTTTTTTTTTAAAAAATGTACCACAATGAATGTAAAATAAATAAACATGGAAATGTGACATGACAAAGGGTAATAAAAAGGATGCTCTCCTTGAAAGGTTAGAAAAAACTTGCTAAACATATTAGAATCATCAATGTGGTTGCTTAACATGCAACCAATTATGTGAGGAACATAATTAATTATTGAATCAATAGTTCACTAGAGAGTTCAACAATCGTGATTTCAGTGATTTCGTAAGATAAAATTAACACAAGTCAATGTTGGGCATGGTAAACATTAATACACATTCAAGTAAGGGGTGTGTCATGAACATCATAATTATCCATCGCTTGCATCATTGTTAATTATCAATTAATTTTTAATTTATTTTTAGTTAACTTTTAATTAAGTCTTAATTAACTTTCAATTAGTTTTCAATTAAATTTTAATTAAGTCTTAGTTAAATCTCAGTTAAGTCTTAATTAATTATCAATTAAGTTTTACTTAATTTTCAGTTAAATCTTAGTTAAATCTTAATTAAGTCTTAGTTAATTTTAGTTAAGTCCTAGTTAATTATCAATTAAGTTTTAATTAATTTTCAGTTAAGTCTTAGTTAATTATCAATTCAGTCCTAATTAATTTTCAGTTAAATTTTAGTTAAATCTTAGTTAAGTTTGAATTAACCTTCATTTAATTTTGAGTTAACCTTTAATTAAATTTTCATTGACTTTTAATTCACTATTAAATAAGGTTTAGAGTTAATTCCTTGGTCAATGCACATATGGAAATCTTTATGGAGGCTTCCTTGAACTAGGTCCCCAATGGAGTATAATTTGAGTTAACCTTTAGTTAAGTTGACGTTTAGTTCATCATTAGTTAAAAAGCTTTTCAAGAAACTTCATTGATTAGTGCACTCTTTCCTAAGTCAAAACACATAACTAAGAGCCAAAAATGACATCAGATGCTAGACATAAGGATCATTCAAACTAAAAATGTGTTTGCATGTGTAACTAGGGTTTTCACCCTTTTGCTTCCACTCCAACAACATAACAAATGGTTGGTGTTGCAAGCTCTACAACTTTCGGATTCGGATTTGGACTCCCCTTCTCAAACAAAATTGATGTGATTTTAGTTGAACACATGTGAAGCTTTCTTATAGGTCAATTTTTTTGCACATGCCCCATTTGTCAATAGGTGGTTCATTAGGCATGATCTTTGAACATTTTTGGGATTCTTTCAACCCCACAGATTTTAATAATTTCATTCAACTTCATCACTTGAATTTCAATGTGGTTGTTAGCCACATCCCATAATTCATGGCTCACATTCTTGGTGTTGTTAGGCTTATAGTTTTTTTTCATGTTTTTTTTTGAAGTAAAAGGAAAGTTCTTATACATCAACTTACATGAAGTGTCCAAATAGTTTGACATGCAAAATTATTTAACATGTAAAAAACAAATTTCAATGTAAATGAACTTTTTTTTTCAAAGTTTCAAATAGTTTTCAAATGCAAGTAGTTTTTCAATACAAGCAAATTTTTCATTACAAATATTTTTTCCATGGAAATAATCTTTAATAAATCATTGATTTTATCTTTTATTGAATGTGTTGTATAAATATTTTGTATGTCATTGTGTACATGTCTCATTGTGTGAGTGAGCATGGTATTGTTTATTTACATCCATTTAATCAAAGTTCAGATATGGAAACATTTACATCATATCTTGTTGATTCATTGTTCAAGCATGTATTGCATTCATGTGACCTTTGTTTAGTTTGAAGATATAAACATGAAATAAGCAAAAAAAAATTGATTTTATATTTTATTCATTGGATAATCAAATAATCATATCTTCAAAGTGAAGCAAAATAACATGGAACATTTAAATCAATGTTTATTTATTTAATACAAAGAAACCTCAACACTATTACATTCAAGAATTAAAATCTCAAGTTTCTGTTTGATTTGCATCAAAATATGGTCACCAATAAACATGAATATGTGACAAACGTAACATTAATATAAGTGGTACAATGAGAAATATATAGAAAAAATTCACTATAATTTTTTTGGATAATTAAAATATTTACAATGGTCAATTTACATTTGAAATAAAATATAAAAATGCATCATGTCTTCATGTGAAATGAATTTTCAATCCATCCCCTTACATTTTAATTTACATTTCTTAATATTTTAAACTAGTTGAATATGTTAATGGTGTATTTAAAGTGTGGCTGGTTAAGGTCATCTGAACCGCGGTTAGATCTGAACCGGGGTCAGATGAACCATGGTTAGAGTGTTTGTGCCGAGGAAAACTGGAGCTCCGGCGATGGCGACCTTGCGTCTCTCCTCGCTCACGGCGCCCCACTCTTTGTTCGTTGTGTGAGGTGTGCGGCCATCTCTTGCTGCAGCAGAAGACAAGAATTGAGTTTCAATCCATTCATTATTAGTTTTTTGTTTTTTTTTTTGGTTGGTGGGAGCAAGTTGACTATCTTCCGTTGTTGTGTTGAATTCCCTCACCGTGTTTAGGCTGTTGATCAAGAAGCAGTTTCGGAAGCTTTGCGTTTTCCGAGCAAGTGTGCGTCGTGGGGGGCGATGGCGAAGCGTGGAGGCCATGGCCATAGTAACCCCGCTATCCACTGGCTGGACGATGCTTGTCTCGTTCGAATCTTAAGTTACCTCACACCCATGCCTGGTATTTGTTCTCCTCCTCCTCCCCATCCTCTTGTCGCTCTTTCTTTTCAATAGGGATAGTTTTGTTTCCATTACCGATGCGTTTGCGTCTTCCTTCTTCCTATTCCCCCCCCCCCCTTTTCTCCTTATAACCCAGAACGAGACGTGTTTCAGAACATACCGCATAATTGACCTTCTGAACTTGTTAGGGTTTCGAGCTTTGTTTGCGTTCAACGAAGATTTTCAGAATTGGAGTTCTTTTGGGCAGCATATACACAAATCTCTGATCCTTATTTGAACCAAATTCCTCTTTCTGAACATTCAAACCTGTAGACAGGAAGACCCCCTAATTTAGCTTGTCTATGAAGCAGTAAGTGGCTCTTGGATATGGGGATTTGGTTCGAAGCAGCAATGAATACTTGTAATCTTGGAAGAAATTCTTTTAGTTCAATCTTGGAGTTGAGAAGTGAAATAGGCACTGTCTTATAGCTTGAGAAGCTCGTAGTGTAAGCTTCCTTTCTGATGCTGTGCAGATCAGGGGTAATTTGTAATCTTTAAAGTCTAGTGTGGGGTTTGATTTTGGAATTTTGGTGTGATGCATGCAGACCGTTTCAATGCAGCAAGGGTGTGTAAGAGATGGCAAAATTTGGTGTCAGATTCACGTATGTGGCTCCATGTGGATTCAGATCATGATGCACGAATGCCAATGAATGTTTTCTCATCCCTCCAAGATGCTGTCCTTGCAGCTAGGTACACCCTTCTAGACTACCTCTTCTGAGCAGATGATGTTGTGTTTGTAGTTTGTTGTGTAGGGTCTCTTTCAGGCATTCTTCATTGTCCCAGAAATGTTAATGTCTGCAAGGTTTTGGAAAATTGGATTGAGACAGTGCTGTTTGTGGCCATTTGTGTAAGGCCTTTTGTTTGTGTTTTCTGGAGTCATGAAATACTTTTATTTTTTGACTTTGGAATCATGGCAGTGTAGAAAGATCTGCCTCCTACCCATAAATACTTGTTTTCTTACTAAATGCAATGGACTGCACAGGATGTCAACAGGAGTGTCACTTTGGTACTCAAAGCTTTCTATGACAAGGCTCTGATTGGAGCTTTTGAAGATGGCTTCAATACAGTTGGTGGATGCTGCAGAACACCAAGTTGTCTAGTGTTGGCTTCACTAATTTGATAGGTGTGGTTGATGTAGGCCCGGAGACACACTTCTGATTGCACCAGGAGTAATGCATGAATGCTTGAATGTTCACATCAATAAGCCACTGTGCTTGGTGGGCCTATCATCAAACCTTTTCCTTTAGAATTCTGTGTAGGTGGGAGAAGGTGCATCAGCCAATGTGGTACAATGTATAGGATTGCAGTTGCATGTGTTCTTTTCTGAAGCTCAATATTTATGATATTCTACTTAGTGCATTGAAGGTTTCCCATTGGCAGTGTAGATGCTTCAGTAACATGTCTCATAATGATTCTGAAGTAGTTTATACACCTCTTTGTAAGAAAGTCTGTGCATACCCTTCTTCATACAGATGGGTTGGGATCATAATCTGAGGGACATTGTCTGAAGTGAGCAGGAATAAGACTGCTTGGGCAGTTGAGTATGTACCACATCCCTCTCACCTTTCTTGACATGGGAAATTTGTAAGAGGTGATTCTATGTTGATGAATGGAGATTATGGTATGCTTGTAATATGTGTAGGTGGGAGGAGGCACATCAGCAGATGAAACGGTTTTGTTCTGTCCTCGTGGTTTTGAAAGGTTTGTATTTCTAAACAAATGAAATACAGGGTTTGATGTTAGTATGGTTTATGTGTTCCTGGCCTGCTGTTTGCCACATGGAAAGCAGCTGTTTATATTTGAGACCTGGTGTCTTTTGAAGCCTCTGAATAAATTTTCAAGTAGTATCTGACCAGACTCAGGAGGTGAAGGCAAAGGCATCTCACTAACCTATGTCCTATTTCAGACAGGGGAGTGATCTATGTATGATGTTGGATGCAGCAAAATGCTATATGTTAGTCAATCCAGTAGGTCAGCTTTGGAGATTGCAAGAACATATACAAGAAGTCAAAAAATTGTCAAAGCTCACTAATTCTTCTCAGTACAGTGGTCATGAAATTGACCTCCCCTGACATCTGGGAGCTAATGAAGCCAGTGGGGATGATATGGTAGCTGGTGACTTCCATACATCTTATTTTTGAAAGTTACGACATTTCTGTCATTCAAACTATGTACTCCTTAGTCTTGTATCTGTTTTTTAGGGTCAGGTCATGTTTTTAAAATTCTCTTTCCCTTTTTCCTGTTCATGCTATGTGGTTGGATGTGAAATGTCTAGAGTCCTAATATTGTGTTGTTTGTCATTTCTGATTCAGGGTGACTTTGTATTGTAAGTTTAGAGAATTTCCATGTTCTTCTCCAAACTTACAATACAAGTGATGAGACATATATATACATATAAATACTCATTCTGGGCCACTATGATTCCATGTGAGCTGCAAGAATTTCCATGTTCTTCTCCAAACTTAAATACAAGTGATGAGACATATATATACATATAAGTACTCATCCTGGGCTGCTATAATTCCATGCTAGCTTCATGATGGGGTCATCAAAAGAGGTAGTGGGTGATTGCCTTGTCTTTGCAGGACCACTGCTGAATCACACTGAAGTAGTCATTTGAAACATGGATGAGACAGTATTGCATGTAACTGTTGGACCAAAAGGGGTTGAATGAGTGCATTGGTGTTTGATGATGTAGTGCCTTAGAGTTTTCAGCAAGTGGAAGGGTGGCAAACTTGACGATTAAGGCTGAGCTTGGAAGCTGTTTACTGCATAGGAAGGGGCATTTGACTGTGGACAATTGTTTTCTGGAATGTGCGGATCATCCTCTTGATCATCTCTCTTGCCCTATTATCAGTACAGCTGATGATTCATCCTGCCCCATAAGTAAAGCTCAAAATGAAGTTTCAGTCATAGAGACTCGAATTGAAGGTGGCTTTGGATGTGTTAGAACTAGCGGCAGTCTCAAGCTTCAACAGGTGAATATGGATCCTCTCTCTCTTTATCCTGTTCATTTTACTCCTACTTTTGGACTCATCAATTCTACATCATCCAATACCAGAATTCATCTCCATCCAAATTGTGGATTCTACTCTTCCTTTGAATGATTTGATCTCAATATGCACAAGAACATTCTCATCTTTATGCAGAGCTTTGACATTAATGACGAATGAAACTTGTGTCATTGGGAAACTTTTGTCAACATATACATGTTTTCAGCAAGAGAGCAGAGTTTGACATAGAATAAATAGATCACGTTATCTTGTTGGTTGTACTAAATGATTCACTTCCTGACTTGGTTCCTCATCAGAATGCATTGCATGTAACATCATGGAAGAAATGTGTCTCTTGCATAATATAGCTTTCCTTTCAGTTGAGAGCATATTACAGCCTGATTTTGTGGAACAGGTTGATTTTATTTACCAGTTTTTAATTATAAGTATAATGGCAGTGGAGCCACCTTTCCATCAAGTCAATTATGAGAAGAGATGAGACATTTGGGAATATCTTGTTGGAGTCACTTACATGTTGATGTAGCATAGCTTTTCTTGACTAATTACTGCTTCTTAATTGTGCAGGTGCGAGTGATGTTTGGGAGAGCAGCTTTGACATTTTGGTTCCAAGTGTCCAAGCACTTGGTTGATGTTGATGCAGCTTTAGTCCCTTGTAAGGCATAAAGCTATGTACAATGTAGGTTAGTTGACTTGACTTGAGAGTAAGGTGACAAGCCAGTAATAATAGTTTATTATCTGTGAAATCTCTGGTATTCAAACTCTGTGCTTTCATCACGGGTTGAATGGTCTCATTTGGACTGTTGTGGTCTTTCCAAACCCTTACCTTATACACAGAGTTATGGGCCTTGATCTGGTAAATCTGCAACATTTTTATCTGTTTCCAAGTTTTCTCCAGAAGCTATGAAGCAGAATCTTTTTACTACTTGGTCTAAAAGAGGGCTGAAGCAGTTTTCAGACACTGCATTTTTTTTCCAGCTGAGAAGTCCTTTTGGGAGGATGGTTGGGCTACTAACAACACAGCAAGCCCATTGTGCAGGACTACGGTCATGTGATTTCAGTGATGGAGTGGAATGTATGAAGTGCAGGATTCTCAGAAGGCTAGTGGCTTGTTAAGGACATATGGTGTCAGGAGAGTTGTTCATGTTGCACAGTACAATTGTGGCTTGGTTATCACTTCTGAAGAAAATAGTTGTTTCCACGGGGAAGAAGTGTTCCAAAGGGTTGCACTTACTATGTATATGTGCACATTGCTATTCTCTACAGAATCAGCTTCGAGCAGCAAGAATGCATGCCTCTAATAAGAATCTTGTTTTTAGCCAGGGCTACATTTACAGGGATACATTGAAATCTTGTAAGATGGAAAGGTTGGTGCACGATTCCCAGAGTGCCATACTATGCATGTTTGGGCAGCAGTTGATCCTATCAGCAGAGTAGGCTTGATGTCTAGTGTTGGGTGGGTATCAACTTTTGAACATACTAGCTGGTATTATCCTTTTTGAAAGGTTCATATCAGCTTGGTCCCCGTATTAGGGTGCAAGGCTGATTTTTGGCTGGTATGTTGCAAGTATATACTTGATAATGAGATTGATATAGCCCTGGTTTTAAATTGGTATTACCTCAAGTGTCTATCAGGTACTGGTATGAGATAATAATATGTGCCAATACTGCCATGAAATGTGTGCCATTACCTAATGTGAAATGTCATTTTAATGTAATATATGCAAAAATATGCACCACATCCTGTACCTTGTAATGAATGAAGGACATCAGAAAGTTTACCTCACACATGTGTCACAAGATGAGATTCTTTTGTGTGAAAAAAATCACATTACATTGTATTGGTAATACCTTTTCAAGTTTGACCCTATTGTTTTTTAAATGCTAAATTATCTACGAATTGACATACTTCAATTGCTGAAAATTAAGGACTTTACTTGAATGTCAATCTCAGAATTTATAGTTGTTGGTAGTGTGCAGCAAATGCAGAGCCCAAGTCTTAATTCATATTAAATTCATCACCATGAATTACACACAAGCTGTGTGAAGAAAAATTGTGCTAACAATGTTCAATAGATAACAAAGTGACATATCAATCTTTTTTTCATAATGGTTTTCAAATACTTTCTAGTATTCAAAATGTCATTTCTATAGCCATTTGAGAACTAGCTTGTATGAAATTCTAGTTGGCCTTCTCTTGAAACAATCCATTGTTCTTGCTTTTGAATGGGGGAGTAAAGCCAAATTGGGTAAGCATCCATCACTTATCAATTTGTGAGGTAGGAATGTTGCTATCATTGTCCTTTTATCAATGTCAAATCAATTTTTATAAAAAAAACCTGATCTTGGTTTCATCCTACCCACTCTAAATCATAATATCAAGTTTTCATTTTGCTTGTACTACTCATTGCAATCTAAAATCCCTTTCAACAATAGTAAGAAGCATGGTTCTTCGGAGGGGCAATGATTAATATGTGATTACCATTAATGGTTTCAAGTATATAAAATATTCCATGTAAGGCCTCAACTTTTATTACAATAGTCTTCATTTTTGCTAGTGTTATCAAATTACCAAGAGTTTTCATTCTTGCTAGTTAAATTGGCATTTCAAATATTTGCAGTTTCAAAAACACTTTAATTTTCACATAACATTCTTTAATAATAATGAAGGTTATACCAATGGTTATTTTATAAATTTCATCACAAGGTAACACAAAATATTTGCGACTTCTCAATCTTGAAAGTGTAAATTGTAAGTTCAATTTGTATTGAAATACATGCCTTCATGCTTGTATTTGTTTGAAGAAATCATGCAATACTTTTCTTTCATTTAACAACATTTTTTCTTGCACATTAGGTGCAATGGTCAATTGCTTGTAATAATATTGATTGATCGGATAAGGTCATGCAATCTATCATCCATTGCCAAATATTTTGACTTTCACATAATATCAAATTTGGGCTGTGTGATGATGCTACATATTACTAATGACAATTAGGCTTCCGAAGAAAAAAAATTCATATGGTTTTTAATAATTTGTTATTATTTATGTCAATGTCAAAATTTGAGTTAATATGAATATCATGGACATGAAAACAGACATGTTACTTTATTTTTTCATGGATTTTTTCATATCCATGTTGATGAGTGGGGAAAAAGAATGTAGTTATAAGGATGGAGCTAGTTAATATGAAAAGAGCGAGATAGTTATGAGAAAAGTTAGTAGGAAGAAAAAAGAAAAGAAAAAGGGCTAGTTGTTAAGAAAATTTGAGTTCGTTGTTTTCATAATTGTTTTGGGAAATGTTCAAGGACAACCATATGATAAGAAATGTTTTTGGAATTGTCCAAGGAGGACCATATGATATGATATGATATGATAGATTCCAAAAAAAAATCAGCCATATACCAGTTCCTCAAAATTTATTGTCATTGAAATTTAATTATAACTTAAACATTTTTATTGCCAAAGTTGATTTTGAGAAATAAAATAAATTATTTTGCACCTGAGTGCCAGACCAGATAAAAGTACTGGATGGTAGGGTCTCTCTCATCCATGATCAATGAAAGATTTCCTATATCCCTTCAATTTTTAACAAACAAATCACAAGAATAATGGATGACCCAAGTTTTGCCATCCAAGAATGTCTAAGAAAGAATGTATGATGGAATGTGCACCAAACCCTAAAAATCTTGCGCACTTGCGAATGACAAATGTGCAGGAAGACGAGGTTGGGTTTGGAGGAGGAGTAAACCGGCGGGGTTTATAGGGGGAAGGATGGGCTGGCCTGAGTTGGATATGGAGGAAGAAAAGCATACTACAGATGAGGGAGGGGACACGCTGCAACACACATACATACCTTCTCGCAAGTCAAGGGAGACGCAAGGAAGTAGACGCATCATTCATCTCTAACAGGTCTGCGCTTCCGTCATCTCCTCCCCTTTCTGTCTCCCCGACCGCCACCCTTGGCGTTGCGTTTCACAATCTCTCCGATTTCAAGCTTGTACTCCGCGACCAAAGTTCATTCATACAAAAGAAATTGCTCCTTTGCCGGGCACAACTAGCCTACTAAAAAGCTTGCTATAGCTCAGATCCATGGAGCGCGTTGAAACAAAAACCAATCCGGCACTGAAAAACAAATCCCGAGCCGAGGCGCTGCCGCCGTAAGTCGCTCATATTCTCCTTCATCCCTTCCCAATTGGAAACCCGCTGCATATTACCACGTGCAATGAAATGTATGACCCATATCTCTACTTACCCGAAAAAACCCAGATCAATTTGTTGATACGAATAACATCTCTGTACCCCAAATCAGAGATCAGATCAGAGAGAGCAGTCTTCTCCCAACAATATTGTATTGCTACTGGATGAGTTTCATGGGAAACTGGATGCCAGGTTATTTACACACCTGTTTAGTTATTCCTCTTCTCAAGTAGATATTTCGAACATACTTTCCTTTCTCACCATTCTATAATGCGCTGAGGATGCGCCAAGAATAAAAATACTCACGGAGATCAAAACTTCCTCTCTGCATTGCAATCGCGCAAAACGCAAAAACACTAACAAGAAAGGTACTTTCTTGTTCTCGAGAAGAGCCTGAAGCTCGTTGAGGACGGTAACCTGACACGAGTCGGTGACCGCCCAGCCGACATTCGCTATCCATCCTCCACGTGTTAATAAACGTACACCTGGCAAACACAAATCTGCAGCCCCCATGTGGCAGCCTCGTGCATACCTAGGAACGGTCGATTTTGCCAGATCGATGCGGAAAGCGACGCGTAGGACCAGTAGTGCCTGCCACATCAGCGGCTAATGCGACGTGTCACCAATGGGCACTGTTCACACTTTGAAATTCTTGAAAGCAAGGCATCGGCCCGGGAATCCAGGGACCAAAAAAGTCCGAAAAGCGGACAGGTGCTGTCCACACCTACGTTACTTCACACTATTGGCGACTAAAAAATAATAATAATAATATAATGCCAAAAAAAAACTAACCCATATATATATTTAAAAAGTAATAAAATAATTCGATGTCACCGTGGCGGCGTGGACCCACCAGAGGTCCAAGTTACATACAACCCCACCCAAAAACAAATTTTAATTTTAAATACATTGTTGTAAAAAATCTTCCAAAAATTCCAATAATCGTTTCCTTCCCTACACTTAATGTTTTCTATTAATTGATACATTCCAGAAAATTATACATTTTTTCAAATATTAAGTATATTCATGATATATTTTGCACAACTACTTACTAGTAACTACTTACAAGGTAGTACTACTATGTTACTAATTTCAAATATTTATTCGTAGTAGGTTTAATGTTAAGCCTATTAAAATTATATTTGAAAATTTCTTGTTTTGTTTTGTTTTGTTTTTTTTTTTGTTTTTTTGTTTTTTTCCAATTCTGAGATTTATTTGTTTGTTAATTACTTGTTAAGTCGCGAGCGAGCCCCGAGTTTTCCAGCGAGCCCCGAGTTTCGCGTGTGCACTTCGCGCTGAATAAAAACTCCCCGTCGCAATAAAGCGTCTCTTGCATCGCGCATCGCACCAAAATCAGAGCTCCAAGTTCCACTGATTCTTCCCCCTGTCAGTAAATTGCTGCAGCGGCGGCGGCAGTAGGTAGTCTGCGCTTTCTTTCTCTCCAGAAACTCTTGATTCGCACCGAGGTCCATCGATCTGTCTTTCAAAAGCAGTTGGTCCATCGTCGCTTGGCAACAATTGGAATAATTTCTTCCTCTTGACAATATACATCAATTTTATTTTTCTGCGGGCGGAATTGTTGGCGCCACAAGGTGTGCTATATACGACGTCCGAGAGAACACAACAACGCTGTAAGATTTACTACTTTTTTTTCCCTCAAGTTTGAAGAATTTCCTCACACGTCTCTCGTTGTGTGACTCGTCGTCAAATTGGAGGCGGATTCTGGTTTTGCATTCGTTGCATTTGAATTTTTTTGACAAATTCTCAATTGTGTGTGTGCTCGTGATCATTAGAGAGGCAGATTGTGGAGGTGGGGGAGTTTGCCTTGATCACCCAAGTGTTTCTTTGATCGGTTGCAAGTTTGCAACTGGCAACGAGAATCCATAGCTGCAGTAATTGAATTTCCTCGTGTGAAGTCTGCTGTAGATTCTTTTCCTCGACTTGCTGCATTTGGTATTGATGAATCATCAGAGGTTTCTGGTGCTGCATCTCGGCTTCGCTGTATGTGTGTGTATGTTTGAGAGAGAGAGAGAGAGAGAGAGTGAGTGAGGGGGTGGGGAATGCATGGGGATTGCAGTGTGATTCTGACATGGAGATGTATGGGAGAATGCAGTCAGAATGTCGAAGACTTTGGATAGCTATGGTGAAGAAACGGGGACGAACGATCAGCTGGTTACTCCCTGGAATCACCAGATTGCAAGGTAAACTGCATTGAGTCTCTTTACAACTTCGTATCCGGTGCAATTCGAATACATAAATTTTCTTTCGGTTTTCTAGACTCTAGCTAAATGATCCGAAGGATTTGTTTAGTCTCCAAGTTGCTTGGAGGGAGGGAGTTCGATCGATCGGTGTCGGAGATGGAATTCTTTTTTCATGATGTACTCATGTGGGGTACCTACTACGTGTATTGCAGTGGCGTCGAGCTTTTGAGGAACCCTCGGTACAACAAAGGTCTGGCCTTTACCGCAGAGGAGCGCCAGGCTCATTACTTACGCGGGCTGCTTCCCCCTGCCATCGAAACCCAAGACATTCAAGTAAGTAAAACAAGCAAAAAACCTGCTTCTTACAAGTTCCTCTTTCCCACCAAGTTTTACTCTCTGGACAACAGAACTCCAGGGATCTCCTGTTACCATGGCCAAAAACCTGTAGTACATCGACCTGTAATTTGCTATGTCTTTGGAGCTTCTTCATACTGTGGTGGTGGTGGGGATGGTGGTGGCAGGTGAAACGGATTATGCGGAATGTGCGACAATATGCAGAGCCTCTTCAAAAGTATGAAGCTCTGATGGACCTTCAGGTGAACCTCTTACCGCCTCTCCTCTTCTGGACGTCCCAGCTTCGATTGCCTTTCTCTATCCTTGGAGAATAACACGGGAACTCTGCATCTCTGTGTCTGTGTTTCTGTCTCTGTCTGTCGTTCTCAAAATCTGTGTGTCCGCTTTAGATCCTTGAGGAATACTGGGGAATGACTGTCTTGGAATGGCAGGAAAGGAACGAGAGACTGTTCTACAAGGTGCTGATCGAGAATGTGGAAGAGCTTTTGCCAATTGTTTATACACCAATCGAGGGTGATGCGTGTGAGGAATATGGGGAGATCTTTCATCGCTCTGGTGGTCTCTTCATAAGCCTGAATGACAAGTATGTGGCATTTATTGCACACCCACCCACCCTGCGATTCACACACAAACACTCTTTGATTTTGCACCTTTATGAACTAGCGAGCAAGTGAGTTTTTGTAGAGATTTTTCCATTTCCATGTTGCCATTTCCATTACAAATGGAACTCTTTCTTTTACCACCAAGCTTTGACAAAACAAAATCCTTGGCAGGGGACATATCTTAGACTGTCTGAAGAACTGGCCTGAAAAGAATGTGGAAGCTATTGTGGTGACTGATGGTGGTCGCATTTTGGGACTGGGTGATCTTGGATGCCAGGTTCATCTTCTTTCTAAAAATCTCCAAATCCCCTCTCTCCCCTTACCCTCCTCCTCTTCCCAAATTGATTATGCTTGCTCAAAAGCTGCCATCATGAGAAGCTTCAAGCTGCCTACTTTTCAAATCTGTTTCCTTCTTCATTTCACCAAAACAGAAAGTGAAGACTTCTAACTCCTTGAATCTAAATACTTTTTTTTGCAGGGAATGGGCATACCGATAGGGAAGCTGGCACTCTACACAGCCCTGGGTGGTGTTCGACCCTCAACAGTAAGTCATGTGCTCCTGACTCCAAACTTCTTCAAGAGCTCATTTTTGGCTGGTTGATTGGTTGAGCTCCAAACCTTTCCATATTCTTGGCAGGTTGACTGAGTTAATTCCAAACTTTTCCCATTTCTGTTGTTGTTCATTGATGCCTATGACACTGAGTGTAAGCAACACTTTTGTGTTTGTGTTTTTTTTCTGGTTGCATAATAGACACTGCCGGTTCAACTTGATGTGGGTACCAATAACCAAGCTCTTCTTGATGATCCTTTCTACATTGGGTTGCGCCAGAAACGAGTCACTGGACAAGTATGTTATATACATTGGCCTCATCCTTACATTGTCATGTTACCTTCAAATTGTTATTTAGATTCCTCTGCAATTTCAAGGACACATACACAGACATACATACGTTCATCATCCTTAGACCTGCAATTCTTGCTCAATTTGGCAATAGCTTTGCATTTTCCAGAACAAAAAATCTAATTTGCAAATTTCTTGTCCCCAAAATCCAACTCGTATGAACCTGAGCTATTTCTTGACTGCCATGTTGGGCCCACAGGAATATGATGATTTCATTGAGGAGTTTATGACAGCTGTGAAGCAAGCTTATGGAGAGAAAATACTTGTTCAGGTACAGTTTTACATACATCAATTTCCTTTGACAAAACAAGCAAAGTGAAATTGTAAGGATCATTAAGGCTTTATTTGTGTGCAGCTAGTTTGAAAGCTCGGGGGGTGGGTGGGTTCTTGATTACAGTTTGAGGATTTTGCAAACCAAAACGCATTCCGATTTCTTGCTAAATACAGTAAAACACACCTTGTGTTCAACGATGACATCCAGGTGCATGCATACCTCTTCTCCCTCTTCTGCAATGGTTCTATACCTGGAATTAGTATGGGTAGAAATTGTGTTTTGAAGGTTTTTGAACTTTGGGACAATTTTGGTCTGTTGATTTAATTTGAGACAAATATCATGATGATGAAGGGTGACCTCTTTGAAAAGGAATGGGGTACAGAGAGAATTCTTGCCTGGAGAAAGAGATCTGAAGGTATGGCTTGGTTGGGATTCTTTTTTGTACACAGGGGACAGCATCTGTGACACTAGCAGGTGTCTTGGCTGCATTGCCCATCACTGGAGGCACTCTTGCTGATCATAACTTCCTCTTCTTTGGTGCAGGCGAAGCAAGTTCTCTTCTCCCTCTCTCTCACCATTAGTATCCTCCAAAGGTTTCCTGGCAAGGACAGAAGTTTTGAGGCACAGTTATTACTTGTACAAATGGAAAACAACCTTACTGTTTGCAGACTGCATAGGCAATCAGTGAATGCATCTTTTTAACTGTGGAGATATTTACTTTCTTGCAGGCTGGAACAGGTATTGCGGAGATGATTGCCATGGAGATTACTAAGCATGTCTGTGCTCCAAACCATGTTCCCAAATCCTTTTTCTTTGAAATGATAAATCTCTGAAGGAAAATGAGAAGGGTCATTCACCTGGCACTTCTTCAGAGATTTGATGGGTCTCTATGCTTCCTTTCTCTCATGTGGCTGAAGCCAATACCATACATGCCATAAACTACCTAAGAAGATAGAGCTGTTCCAAGCAATAGTAGCTCAATCGATGTTTTTTCTTCTGTTGATTCTACAGGGAAAAATGTCTTTGGATGAAGCAAGGAGGAAAACCTGGCTTTTTGATACTGAGGTGAATGCTGACTTCATCTCATCTTTTACAGGATCTCCAGTTGTGCAATGAATATGTTTTTCTCTGTTGCTGGCCTGTTGTCTCTTGCTATCAAGGGAGTAATTTTGTGCTGGTGCATTTGTCTTGGCAGGGATTAGTGACAAAGTCACGCAGTGGCTCTATGTATGACTACAAAAAACCATTTGCTCATGACCACGAGCATATCAAAGACCTGGTTTCTGCAATCAAGGTTAGTGTCCTTCTGCTTAGTTCATCAAGCTCTTAAAGATATATATTTATATATATTTGCTGGGTCTTCTGGTTGCTCAACGTGTTGGCATGTTGAGCAGAAGTTAAAGCCAACTGTTTTAATTGGGACATCAACTCAAGGAGGCTCATTCACAAAGGAGGTGCTTGAAGCAATGGCTGAAAATCACAAGGTAAATCATCCTCAATTTTTCCTCTATTTGAAGGTGGTTTGTAAATACACACATCAGTTTCTCCTTGCTGTGATGGAAGAATGTGTCTGTTATAAGGAGGTTCAATGATTGTGCAGTTTGCTCTGTACTTCTTGTTTCATCATTGTCTAGAGAGAACTTTGTGTGAGTGTGTGATTGATCTTGTAATTGGAAATGACTGGGGTTGGGGAATGGTTGGCAGTCGCCCATTATCATGGCACTCTCAAATCCAACAAAGAAAGCAGAGTGCACAGCAGAAGATTGTTACAAGTACACTAAGGTATCCTTTCACATTTTTCCCTCTTGCTCAAATTAATCCTTTTACACAAGCTCTTTCTAAGCTCTGCTTTTGGCCTCCAGGATAGCTGGGATTTGTGACTTTGTCAACAGATGATCAATGTTGTGCTGTGTGCAGGGAAGAGCGCTGTTTGCATCTGGTAGCCCTTTTCCACCTGTTACATATGATGGAAAGAAATATGTCATTGGTGAGGTAAATGTCACACAGCACTGATTTTTTAGTCTGGCTTGTTTGAACTGAAACTATGGAACTTCCCTGATTCATTTGCAGCTTCAGTTGTTGTATCTAGAAAAGAAAAATGGTTGAACAATACTTTGCTTCTTCCATGAATGTCTTTGGAATTCATCCCACATGTTGCTGCAAAATTAAACTTGCAAACTCAGGATGTTGGAAAATCACAGGTCAATTAGAAACATCCCTATTAAGTCATTGCACTGTATGTGTACTTCAAGAATTGGCATCATTAGTATGGTACCTGGAGAATTGATATTGGCTTGGTATGGGCATCATTCATCAGTATGGATGTGCACCTCTGTATGTTTGACTTGTTGATTCAATTTGATTCTGTTCCGTATTTGCTTGTCATGCAGGCTAATAACTGTTACATATTCCCGGGCGTAGCACATGGTTGTATCATTTCAGGTGCCATCCGGGTTGATGCTGAGATGTTTTTGAAAGCTGGTATGCAATCCATACTCTTTCTTTTCCCACAGTAGCTTCCAATGTTTGTAGATGATGACAGTATCTTCGACTTGGTATCAAATTTTCTGCCTTGCCATCATATAAACATTTTTGCTGCATTGAATGGCTGGGGATTCAACTGCAGCTGAGACATTAGCTGAATTTGTTACCAAGGAGGATCTGGAGAGGAAGCAACTGTACCCAGCCTTCCCCAATATTCGCAATATCTCAGCAAAAATTGCTGCTGGTGTGGCTGCTGCAGCATACGATCTGGGTAAAGAAATCATAACTTTTGCTCTACAAGATTATACCAAAACAAGCCATACTATCAAATGCAGGGTGTGCACATGAGTTCTGTGAGTATTATATACTTTTACACATTGCTTGTATCTTCAGCGAAAAAACAATGTAGCACAGTTTATTGGTTCCTAGGAATTGCTAGCGATGTAGAATTAGCTTTGTATTCTGGTGAGATCAATGTCAAAACTTTGATGTGAAATGACAGAGGAAGGTTGTGTGCAGGTTTGGCTTCAAAAATACCTAAACCCAAGGATCTTTTGGGACTTGCAACCAACAGCATGTACAGTCCTTCGTACCGTAACTATCGTTGAAGCAACAAGGGCAAACTTCCCACAATATCTCCTCTACCAATACAATGCACTGTGAGTTGAAACTGGATAAAACTGCTCCTGCAACATACACAATACATAAAGTTGCACAGCAATGTCAAAAGCTCACATCCATTGACACTAAAAAAAGAAATGGAGTTCTCGTTGAAGCTAATGAAGAATTCGTAATGTGGATGTGCTGAAATCCTGGTGTAAGAGATTAGTTGCATTTAGAATTCATAATGTGGATGAGCTGAAATCCTGGTATAAGAGATTAGTTGCATTTGGAATTCATAACGTGGATCTGCTGAAATCCTGGTGTAAGAGATTAGTTGCATTTGTTTGCAAGGCAGTAACGTAAAAAATCAAGGGTTTCAACTATATGGGTTTTGAGTATTCTGTTGTCAATAAAATTATTCTACAGTTTTGCATGGACATTGTGGAAAAGCCAGAACCATATCAATAAAGCATTCATATGAGATTGCAGAAAAAATCTAAAACAATTTTTTGAAGATAATATGACAATAAGGACAGTCAATACCTTATGAGACTTGATTAGTGGCAGACAAATCACCTTCATCATGCATAGCAATCATGAGCTGTCAGGACTATCCACTAACTTCATCAGCTCTGAATGATGGGTCTACATAAGCATATAGTAATCAGCCCAAATTTTCAAGCAAACCACTTTACAAAAATGTATGTTCTCAGTTTCTATTACATGTCCAAAAGCAACAGGAAGAGTCAAGTGTGATCTTGGCTAACACTCTAGAAACATATGTACTAACAGAACCATGTACATGTCCTGCTATTGGGTAGATGAACTCAGTTATTGCATAAGCACTTCACTAAATGTTATGTCAATTGTACTTTGTTAGGAGCTTGAGCAGGATTTCAGAGACTTGCTCATGTCACCAACCCTTAAACCCCCTTCCCTCCTCAAATGATTCTATTAAACTGCAGTTCTTTTCATCACCTAGTCTGTTCATTTTGAAATTGGGCTTTCACTAAGTTCATCCACAGTAACCATGCAAACAAACCCTTGGAAACAAATGATGATGTGCCTTGGACAACTCCATTGACACCCAAATTTACTACAAAATGTCTTCAACTCTCAAAAAGTTGTCTTGGATCTTCTGTGGGTCCTGACCAGCTCATCCCAATTACCCTATGTAATTAGTTCAATAAATGTTTGTAAACTCCCATTCTAGCCTCCCAATGGTACCTCTGAATCATACTCTAGAATATCAGCTTGGACTCATAACCTGCCATCTCTACAGAAAGAATTCTATTGGTGTCTGCAAATGTATACTGTACACCTGGAATGAAGATTGTAACACATTTGGTGAGAGGTGGTACAGAATGAAGAATCCATATATTACTGTAGGCTTAAATTGGCATTGCCCATAGGCCCTTACAATCACATTATCATTGAAGAACTCAACAGGAGGAATAATGCCTGGCTAGTTTGGGAATGTGGGGATTCCCAAACTGCCTCTGCATAGTTTCTCTAATTATTCTCATTGTTTTCTGAGCGGCGGTTCTATTCAAAAACGAGTAAACAAACAACTGATTGTGTCCAGTGTTAAGTGTAGTGATCGTGATTTTTTGAGTGTGGGTTGATTGATACATAACCTCAATCAAACAGAGAGCAGATTGACACTTTACCATAATGATGTCAGTAAGGCTTCAAGTGAATCGTCCCTTACTGGGAGCTCTTCAATCTTGTGAGGAAGGACAGGAATTAGGGTCAGATGCTCTCTTCTTTCTGTGCTCTCATGAGAGCTCTGTCACACAATGCATGTGTGCAGACATGCACTCTCTCTCCTGATTAGATGTTGCATTGTTTCAAGTTGTAAACATGCACAGATGACATCAGGTAACATCACTATATTTGCAACCTCTTCTACATAATGTGATCCTTCCCAACTACTATTATTAGCACATGGGATTCTTCAGTATTTAACAGTAACATATGGAAATCAGTCAAGTTGGAAATCACCCCAAAGTTGAACTTGTTGCCTACAAGATTATTTGATACAATAGCACACAAGTGCAAATGTGGAGTAAAAACCACTCCATGATTCCAACTAGATTAGACCCAAAAAAGAAAAGAAGCACCAACACATTTTCAACCACAACAACATCCAGCTTGTCAATGTCCACTGTTCACTCAGCCAATAAGCAGAATTTTAAAAATCTGCAATCAATCTACTCCTTGAGCTCACTGAATTGGATGTACCTGGATTGTGCTAGTCTTGATTCTCAATCAATTAGAGACATTTTGTATTATGCTTCTGTCCTTGTTCCTTTTTATCAATTTCATTTTGCATTCTTGTTCACCCACCTAATCATATTACAAGGGTTCCACAGTCCACCCTTACCTTTGGTGACCTTTTGCAACATAGTTAGTTTTTAAAAGGAAACTATAAAGAGTCCTGATTTTGGTTTTTGGTTTGAGGGGGGGTGAGTCTTCCACCCCCCTTTCAATTGTTTCAGTATCCAAGAATGCCTGCACATGAAGCTTGCTAGACTCTTGATTTGCATCTGCTTAACATTTTGACTAATAGTCTCTAGATCAGCATAGAAAATGCATATTCTGCAGCAAATTTTGGTACAGAAAAAAGTTGCCAAATTTTTTGAGAAAATAATCATTTTTGAGAAAATTTCACACATTGACATGGGACAGATTTTTGCCAGTTTTCTACAGTTTGGACAGTTTTTTCAAAACATGTCACCAATCAATGCTAAATCTCTTTGGGGAGGATCACTAATGATGCTACATCAAAAAACTGAAAAAACACTGGTTGAAATTAGTAGAAAAATGGAAAACCCAGCTGTCAAGGGGCCGGCCTTACAGGTGAAAGTACCCCCTAAACAGGGACTTCCTGACATGGACTATGGTCATCACCATTAGCTCACTGGATTTGATGCCCATGAGATGCCCACGAGTTACAATTCTCTGAGTGCCAACACTTGTCACTCCAAGGATAACTCCTGTGTCATAGAAAAACTTCCCTTTTGTTCCAACGATCCACAAATGGTTTGCTAATGCACTACTACTTCCTATGCAGGTAACTGGAGCCTCTCACTGTTCTTCCAGCTGCACCATGAACACCAAACAAATCAGAATTGTTGAGCATACTTTAACCATACAGATGGAAAACTCTCATCCTACAGGAGCCGCTCCAACTCAGTCTCCCCATGAACTAGCTTTGACACCTGAAACCTTAAAAGAACTGTGGAGAGCAGGACAGCAGTAATTGAACTTGGACTGCACACAACTACAGATGTCTATGAAACTGTAGAGAAATCTCCACTACAACTTGAACGTAACATGACAATGAATGCAGTCATGACCATCTGAGAGTCGCTCACAAAGTATCAGACCATCACACATAGCACTCACAAGCTGCCATGACTACTAGCTCACTTCATCAGCTCCAAACAGTGGGGGTAAATAAGGATATGATAATCAGACAACTACACAACTAGAGACCACAAATTTGAAGAATGCTTGAGCAAACCTTTTTAAATAGTAGTAGAAGAAATCTGCATACAAAGCTGTCTGCACAATCCCAGCAATCCAAGCTGCAGGTTCGAAACCACATTCAGTCAGAGCAATGTCAGTTATAGACAATGGAAGTCCCACCATCTTGGGTACATTTGCCAGTTTTCAGAAAATTTGCCACCATTTCTATCAAGCCCAGTTTTGCAATTGAGAATGAATCCTCTGGACTATCATGTTGCCAACAGTAGTAATGCAAGAATCTTTTAACTCCTCCCAATTTGGCAACACAATTCAATCAGCTCTTTGAACTAACATGGTAGTGGTCTTCAAAGTCTCCAAGAACCATCCACTTATCATGGAGATTTCACGTGTCAAGCAGCATAAAACAGTTCCATACTTCATACATCCCATCAGTTGCAAAACTAATGTGCACAGAAGTTGCTTAAAGAGCTGAGATATCACGACTTACTTATCCACTGCCGGTACTGATTCTCTGTCAAGTAACGGTAAACCCAGTTGAGCAGATAAAGACTTCGATATGCCCTGCCACAAAAGGAAGACAATCCAAAAACCAACACTCAGTGCAAAGCATTGTATCACCTTAACCAACAGCTGGTTTCAGAAAATGCTAGCAAATAGTTCTGTCAACCACAGCACATAAGAAGAAGAATACGTACACCTATGGCTTTGTTAAATGCATCTGCAAGTCTAGTGGTACAGTTCAAAAAGGTATGCACACTCATGAACAGATTATACACATGAGATTGCAAAGAGAACTCAATGATAACAGTTTCAAGTTAACTGCTATGTCAGATTGAGCTAGACCAAAACGAACACAACAAGATTTCAGTGCAGTAGTCATAACCTTGTGAGTGTCAATCACAAAAGTATAAGACCATCATCATTTTCACAATGAAGAGTATTAACTAGCTGCTATTATTACTCTCCCCACTAACCTCATCAGCTCCCAATAGCACAGTGTAGATAAACTCATACACATGAAATTGCAGAGAAATCTCCACAAGAACAATTTTAAACATAGTACAACATTGAGTGCAGTCATAACCTTATTAGTGTCACTCACAAAAGTATAAGACCATCACCTGCTTCATCACTAATAGCAGTGACAAGCTACCATGACTACCCACTGACTTTATCAGCTCCCAATGGTGGGGTTTAGATAAAACTCAAGAAAGTCATGAACAGATCAATACAACATACCCAAGAAGGAACACATAATTCCCGGTAAGATTGTCAACATTCCTGGTTTTCTGTAGCAGCACCAACTGCGGCACAATTGCAACTGCCTCTAGATAAACTGAGAAAGTCCACAGTACCTTGGTTTTCCCCCACCAACAAAGCCAAGCAGAAACAGCAACTTAGAATCCCAGCAACTCCACATTTCAAGCCATACCACAGTCAGTGTGTGTGTGTCTGTCTGTCTCATGGAATGGATAGGGCATATAAGAGTCTAAACAGCCAAGAACACCTGAGGAGAGAAGAAGAAGATAAAGAAGAAAGAAAACAAAATTCAATCTAGAATTGCCCGAGCTGTTGTTGAAGCTTTGGAAACAAAACTGCTGATCAAATTATGTCACTTCTCTCAGCAATGCTTTCCATGGATTCTCTGGAAATGGAAGCCCTTCCAGTTTTGGTGGATGTATAGATCTTTGAAGCAATTCCATTTTGTAAATGATCTATAGAAAGAGATGATTCCATTTCTTTTGCCCGTTCATTTTGGTGGATGTGTGAGCAGAACTTGCTTACCTCACGGATTGTGAACTTGTGGTTGATCAGCAGAGCAAGCAAGAAACATGGCAAAAGCAGGATGTAATACTTGAAAGTATCATGCTCCCTGTCATATGTTCGCCGTACCGCCTTATGGTACCTCATGTACCACACAATGGAGAAGGAGGTAGCAAGGAAGATGAGTTTCATGGCCATATTGTATAAGGAGAGTGCAATTGCAGCTTGTTGCACATGAAAGAGATCAAGATAGCGTGTTGCAAATACAATGGCATAAAGCTCTTGTGTCTTCAGTGAGATCCCTGATTTCAGACATCACCACCATAAGCAGTAGCAGCAGCACAACAACAACAAGGGTTATGATCCCAGAAAAAGAGATCCTGAGACAAGTGCTCGGTGGCAGCAGTCAGCTGGAAAGAACAAGGATTGCTGACAGAGAAAGAGAGACTCCACAGCAGGGGCAAGAAGCAAAACATGCTGTAAAAGACGAAGAAGAAGCTCTGACCAAGAATACGTTTCCGAGAACCTCAAGATAGAAAAACAGAGACTCAAAACTATCTCCCACAATGCAGGAATGCACTGCGAAGATCTATCGGCGGAGTAAAAGGCAAGAATCTCTGTACCAGCACACGATTTGATGCTGTGTATCTTGAGAAGTAGCACGATAATGCTCATCAGGTGCGTCATATCTCCGGCTAGCCTGAAGATATTCATCATCTTCGACAATTCCAGCTACACCAAGCTCCAGCCTCGACTTTGATTCTACGTCGACTACCGCCGAATATCTGGACTTCTTCAGCGGCTGATTTCCAAGTCTCTCTCCTCGCACCTTCTTTTTTCTTCTTCTTCTTCCTGGTCCGTTTCTGTCCTTCTGATGGCGAAAATGCAGAGCAGCCAAACCCTAGACGAAGCACGCAAGGTTGGACCCCAATCTTCTTCTCGACTCCGACTGCGTACTTCGTGGATTGTAACACGCGTCGTGTAACAAATCCCTTATACCCTAACGAGCTGGAGAATCATCGCTGGACACACCACCACCCGAAGCGAGCTATTTGCAAGAGCAACGGTAGAAATTAGTAGTAGTAGCAATGCGGCAGAAAATCACGCGCAGGACGAGCGATCGCGAAAGATTAAAAACAACAGAAGGGAAACAACAACTCTTTGTCAAGATCCTCTTCCCAAAACATGCATACAACAAAAGTTTTTACTGCCGCCAGGCATAAAATCCGAGGTCAAGCGCCACAGGAAGAAAAGCATATACCCCCATCGCCCACGATTGCAGTGAGGTATGCAGACGGGTGGTGGGGCCTGCCTGCCGTGCTCAGGTCTGACAAGAATTGGGTAGCTAAGAAATCCAACACGTGCGGGTTATTCTGGGTTACCATGATCGTGTCGCGTCGCGGCGTCGCTTCTCTCTCTCTCTCTCTCTCGATCCTCATCAAGAAAATCCTCGAGAAATCTTCTGGTGCGGACGCACACGAATTTTACCAAGCTACTATTTTATTTTATTTTCCTTTTTTTGGTGTGTGAGTGTGATTGGAGGCAACAACAGTTGCAAATCTCTCTTCTGCGATTCCAGTTTTGTAGATTCCAAGAGCAATCGAGCTCAAACCATCTCTAGCAGAACATGCAACTGCTGTTAGGCGGCGTTCCACCATAGCTTGTGACCCGCACTCGAGCTTTATAGAAAGCTTTAGTTCTAGTGGTACCTGGCTGCAAATTCAGGGATGCAACCTCAGGATACAGCCCCAGAGACCAAAGAGGCAATGAAGATTGTAAGAGGAAGAATGGTAGGAACAAGGCTCCAGGAAGAAGAAGAAGAGGTCAAGAAGGGGTTATGAAAGTACGACCTCACAATGCAGCAAGCAAGCAAGCTCTCTCGCAAGTGCTAGAGTCCATGGTTCTGGAAGAACCAAAGTGTGTGTTTCTCTTACTCCTTGCAACCTCCTCCTCCTAGTGTCATCGTTTCTGCACAATTTTGTTTCTCTGAAATGTCCACAATGAAAGTTCCAGAGTGCTGGATAATTTTTCCCACCATACAATCCAGGAATATGTAGGGACGATCTGGGACTTAACACGGGAACTGAAAAGAAATCACATCATCACCATGATTCAAGCAACTCTTGTTTGCAAGAGACACCAATCTCTGCATCACAGATACAGAGACTGGCAAACTGGTGATGGATTCTTCATGATGTTCACAGATTGCACAAGGTGATTCTTCTTCATGATGTCCTCAGATTGCACAACGACTTCACAAGGTGATTCTTCGCGATGTCCACATATGTGCACAAGGATTGCACAAGGTGATTCTTCTTCAGGATTTCCATAAATTGCACAAGGTGCTTTTTCACGATGTCCATGGATTTGCACAAGGATTGCACAAGGTGATTCTTCTTCACGATATCCATCGAATTGCAAGCATTGCACAAGGTGCTTTCTCGTGATGTCCATCGGTTGCACAAGGATTTCACAAGGTCATTCTTCATGATGTGCATAGATTGCGCAAGGTAAGATGAGGAGGGAGGACATTTGGTACGAAAAACCCAACACCGCAAGCTATGAAACAGACAATCTGGAATCTGTGTTGACCAAGAACACATCGCCAGATCCTTGAAAGTAATAACGTTTTTGTTTCACGGAACAATTGTGGAGTTCAAAATCAATAAAAAGCTGCAACTTCATGCAACTTTTGTAATTGCAACTTTTGTACTGAAGCACAATTTCATGGAGACCTGCTGCTGCATTCTATCAGAACGCTGTATGAACTAGGAGAGCTCTCCTGTATGGAGAGTGTCTGGAGAAGCTCACGCCATGTCAGCTTCGTTGGCATCTTTAACAGAAAGTTGTTTGCTCACAGAACACTCAGTTATGTGTTTGGATGCTTGGCCATGTATTCAATGCTGTCATTATTGGCTGCTAGATTGCTGCTCAGCATGTGAAGGAGAGTTGTCAGGATGCATGTGATAGTGCAGGGGAGAGACTTGGAGCTTGGCTCAGAACAAGACATATAACAGATGGGGAGTGAACAACTCAGTGCATGGCAAAAAATGATGCAAGGGTTTCTGCAAAAGACAGTTCATGATTCATGGTCAGGAATGGTGAACAAGTCTGGAGGCTGGAAAAGCAGATGCAGCAGGATTGGGAATCCTCATGCAAAATAGGTTGTAAAACACAGCAGAGGGCTACAGAAGCTCACAAAGCACCACTAGAGTTCCAGTTGCTCATTTCATGGATCTGACCAGATTCAACATCTCCAACTAAGAAATCTTGTGATTAGCAATTGTAACCATTAAAAAATGGAAGTCACCAGCATACACCATCTATGCAAAGCTCAAATGAACTCCAATGGATGTATATCTTTCAAACTCACCATTTCATTTGGGAGAGGTTCTCAAAGATTTGTGAAAACTGGTACTCGCAGCAAATGGCAGACAGGCTACTAGTGTCATCCATAGCTTCAAGAATAGTTCAATTTAGTGATTTTTTATGTTGAGTTTGTGATAGATGTGCCATATTAGTGCTAATTGTACACAACTAGAAGGCCAACAAATTGCATGACTGAGCCTCATCCTGTTCAGTTGATGCAGTGAAATTCAGCACTGTTGCAACCAAAACAGCCCAAAACTGAGTGCAAAACTAAATGCAAAGGAAAGCTTACAATGGATGGAAGTCAAACCACCTCCTTCAGTAAAGGAAATATGCTTTCTGTAAGAAGTAGAGCACTTTGATATGAAATCACTATGATTAATAGCCAGTGCCAGGGGGCACTGGCTGTGGAGGAGCCTGCCTGCCCCAGCCATTGCCCCCATACCGACCACCTCGTCCTCCTCCCCCTCTTCCTCGTTCCCAACTTCCTCGTCCCCCTCCCCCTCTCCCTTGCTCCCAGCCTCCCCCTTCAGACCACACAAAAATAAGGGTCAATGGTCCAAGCCAAAAGTGCACCACAGTGGAAAATGAACTTGAATTGCCTGCTGACCTTCACTTGACAAAAAGACTCCAAGGTCCTGCTGCGCTTGAAATAGGTGAGAATCCCTGGATCTATCACTAAAGTGAGAGATTTATACAATAGTACAGTGCTCACAATGAGATCTCTTACTAATGTTGCACAAAAAACCCGTGAATTAGAGGTGATACCTGGAGATGAATCCAGCTGATCCCATCCTCCAGATGCCTTGTCCCCACCTCCGCTGGCAACAGGTGAGAGTTCTCCCCAACCATCTGCTTCATTTGATTCTGCAGGCACATCCCAGCCAGAATTGGAACTTGTTTTCATCGTAGATACCTCAGATTCTTTGCCCCATGCATCACCAGTTGAAGCAGGTGGCTGGACTTTTTGACCCCAGTCACTGGCCTCAGGTTCAGAATCCTTGCCCTGATTCCAGGCTCCTGTGCTGCTGGGTGCTGGTGCCTCAATCTCACCCCTAGATACACCAGGAGCAGCAGGTTCCAGGGACCCCCAGTCACCACGAGGGGTGTCCACTTTTGAAGACCCCTGGTTCCTGTCATCTGTCACATGACATACAGAGAATCTCACATGAAAATTTGTCCAGTACACAGGTCTGTGTGGATTGTGAGCAAGTATGCTCCATGATGCATATGAATTACTATAAATTTTGGGCAAACTCTTCCCCCTTAACCAAAGCAAGCTCCCATGCATCATAAGACAATAACCAACTCAACTCAAGAAAATAGAAATTTAGTCTCAGGTCCACCAAGATCTCATACATACCTGCAGCTGCTTGTCCCTGAGCTCCAGATGCATAATCACCAGACGGTCCAGAACCTCCCCAGTTACCCCCAACATCCCCACCACGTGCTGCAGTAGTACCACCCCCAGTCCATGCAGTACGTGCAGGAGTTGAGGATGCTGCCTGTGCATCCTGGCCCCAATTGTTGCCACTGGGATTTCCTACACCCGACCCTGCTTGATCCCAGCCTCCTTGGTCCCCACCTCCACCACTATCCCGTCTTTCATTCCACCTTGTTCCCCCTTGTCCACTGCCACCTGACCCATTCTCCCAACCACCACGGGAAGCAGCTGGGGCATTGTTCCACCCACCTCCAGTACCACTTTCCCACCCACTCCTAACCCCCTCAGTGCTGTTGCTTGTGGTTCCCACCTTACCCCAGTTATCACCCCCCGAGGACACTCCACCTGCAGTACTATCCCAGCCACCTACTCCTGAATTTGTTGTTCCAGTATCATTAACCCAAGCAGCCCCTCCTGAACTTGTTGTCCCTGCATCCTTATCCCAACCACCCCCTTGAGAGGACCCTGCATTGGCCCAACTTTCTTTGCCCCACGCAGAGCTTCTATTGCCTCCCTGACCATAGTCTTGACCACGCCCACCATTACCCCTACCTCCACCCCATCCTCCTCCTCTGCCACCTCTTGCACCCCCTCCACGATCCCATCCATTTCTATTATCATACGCAAATCCACCCGAGTTTGGGGGCTTGCCCAACCCAGAACTATACCCAAAACTACCAGGGCTGTAGGCACTAGGAGCAGGGCTTCGTGGGGGCACCATGGCTGCAAGTGCTCTTCTTGGGGGTGCCTCTGGAATTGGATCATTGAAATGCTTTTGGAAGTATGCTACTAGCTTGTCAATGTTCTCAAAATTCCTTTTGCGGTATCGAAAGCCCTTGGGAGAGATTGAAATGTACTCATGATGTGGATTTATAGAACGGATGTATGAAAGCATGAAGGCACCAGGATGCTCATGGGCAATAGAGAAAGAGTAAGGAATGCGCTTGGGATTTTCCACCTTCTCAGATCGCAAGGTTTCATCAATCTCCACCTTGGACCCATGCTTGAATTTGCGGTACTGGAGCATCTCACGCAGAAAGCTCACCACTGGATCTACATATCGAGCAATTACCTGCATACAAGAACTTCTATAAGATGGTATCAATTCTGAACACCAGTACATGCATGGAGATTCTCACTAGATTTGTAGATTTTAAAGCAGGAAATGAAATTTTTGTAGTTCAAACCTCATCAAGATCTTCATAGGTTTCGCCATCAATTGTTAGAGTTTTTCCAAGGCTGAGAAAGCTGGTCACATCCCGGCCTTCTTTTCCACCTTCTAATATATCGATATTGGTGTAAACACCATCACTAATTTTCAGGGTCATTGACAAGTGAGTTGGTCCCTTGCTACTGGGACGGATTATGACCTCGCCTACATCCTTCTCCTCCAATGCCTGCACCCCAGCATTCAATTCCAAGGAATATGGGTATCTGATCAAAGGTTCCAAAACAATCTCAGAAAATTATAGGTGCTCATTTAACCATTCCACACTCAATCAACCCCGCCTCCTAAGCTTTACACCTTAGTTTACTCTTACAGAAAACCTCAACCAATTGCATTTTCAAACATGCAAAGATTTCAGACTTGAGCAGATATGCTACAAACAGTTTCGGGTGGAGACTAAGTTTCTTGCATTAAGGCAAGGGATTCCCAAGGTCAGAAGAGAAATACCTAAACAACAAAGCAACACATATCACTTCAAAGGACAGTGGACCAGTCTCTGGCCAGTTAATGGATCAATGCTCAGGAGATTATTATTACCTTGATTGCTTCATCTACAGGAACATTTTGAAACTGTGGGTGTACTATCATTCGTGGTTTGAAGGCCTTTTTTTTCTCCTCTTCTTTCCTCTTGCGGGCCTTCTCATATTCAAGGCGCAGGAAGTTCTTGTCTTCTGAGTAGTAAGGATCACGTCGCTGACGATCGCCCCAGAAATCTCCCCTGAGGTCACTACCCCTGCAGAATTGATCAATCAAGACATGTATTAGCTGTATGAAGACCCAATACTCATTTCTCTACCTGCAGCTACAATTGCTGCATTATTGATCTTCTGTCCAGTAGTACTTCAGCCACACACTGAGGTCATATGTAACACAAATGTACCACATGCTCAGACATATGTGGTCATTCATGTCCAAGTTTACATAGGTGTGTTGAAAAATCAAAACCCTATTGAATGTTGAAGCGTAAAATTAGTTGTACATGCCCATATGCATGTTTACGTGGTACCAGGCAAATGTCTAAGTAATACTACTGGTCATACATGCCCCATTACATCTCTATGTGGCCATAAACTCAGGTAGAGGTCCAAAGGTCATCATATATGCCTGAGTCATTATTTGAGTTGTCAGATATGCCCCAAGTGCATATGTTAGCAGGTATATAAACCCAAGAGAATGCTAGTGTCCAAGCATCCCTAAGAGAATGTTTTAAGTGGTCTTATAAACCCAAGAGAATACCAAATTGGTCATCTTCACTGAAACTGCTTGCATGGTTACATACACCCAAGTGAACACCAAAGTGGTCATATACTCCCATGTCATAGATCAAGTGTTGAGGGCCTTACTTGCAAGTCAAATCAACTATGTACTTAGCCCTGTCCACATCTTTAACCCGGCATGTCACCATACTCCCTTCAGCCACTTTGTCACTTGGTACCACATCTGGTTCATCAGAGATGTCCTCTTTCTGGATGAAACCCAACAGTCCTGACTCCAACACACACATCACTCGGTTTTGCTGCACTTTTCTGACTGTGGCTTGCACAAGACGGCCTGGAGCCAATGTCTCTTCACTCTCACCACTCAGCATGTAGAACTCCTCATCTGGATTAGGATCTGTATAGTCATAACGCCACTCACGGAATCCATACTGCAGCTCTGATTTTATCAGCTCTAATGTCTGAACCCTTTTGGTTTGCCCACGCACTTCCACATCCTGGGCATATTCCTCAATATCGACTGTGGACAGAACATTGGGGTTTGTCATAACATGTTCAACAGCCATTTCCAAGAAGTCATCATCAACATCCTCATCATTTTGTCTTGCCTCTTCCTTGAATGCAGCCTCTGCCATGTTCTTAGCCACTAAATAGGACTCTGGATGAATTCGAGTGTCATCAAGGGGATCCAACGTTGAATTTCCTGAGGCTGCCTGTCCAGTCCCTCGAACGCGGATGAAACCTGCTGAGTTTATGAATACCTTCTTTCCCATAAGTCGTGCATAGAGCTCCTTCCGGGTGCTCACCCGACCCACACTTTGGATAGCACGCTGAATCGCACCTGCTTTCCGAGGACCAAGACCAGCAATGAATTGGAGAGGAGAAAATAGCCAATCATGTGAGGCTGCAAGATTGATGTCAATTCCCACCTGATTGGTGACTGTCACCATTACACGTTCAATTGCTTCATAGACCTCCTCAGAGTTCAGGCTACTTTGCATGGGATGCAAGTGTAGGGAAAGGACCTCCTTGGCAGGGCCACATAAAGAAGCTATCATAGCTACTGGGTTCTGGAAAAATCGACCTAGAGCAACTGCTCGCCTTACAATACCTGCACAAATGCCAATTAATGTCAAGCAGCTAGAAAACAAAGTTTCTCAAAAGCTTTTGCAAATGAGAATCAAGACCTTTGGGATTTATTCGACTAGATTAGAGCCACACCAACAAGAAAAGAATCATTAGAACCACAGCAAAGAGAAAAGAACCACACGCACCTGGCTGTCCTGGAAGCTGTTCTTGAGAGACCTGTGAATTTTCATAGAGAGAGGGGATAGATTCATCCCCATATACCACCTTTATCATGTCCAAACCTTCTGCCAGATCACGGGGATGCTGCTCCACAACTTTGAAAATCACATGCTGCAAGAATGCCCACACAAATCTCACAATGAACATGATGAAAGTCTAAATACCCAGTGACCAAAAGCAGTTCACAAGTCATCCCATCAAACAATACAGCTGTAGCAAACATTTGTCCATTCCTTTTCTAAAGGCACATGATGTCTTTATAGGTGAAGTCACGCACTTCAAAAATGTCCTTCTGTAGGTGGCGACACTGCAGGTTTGCAGCCCCCAATACAACAACATGGGGCTGGTAGTCTCGCATAAACTGCAGCAACCGATCTTGATCATTATTCTTCCGCTGCTGCTGCTCAGGACTTGCAGCTCGAATATTCAAATAGCCTGTATAGAGTACATTCATAACCTCACCAGCAGAATCCAGCATGACAAATGTGGTAGCAGGGTTACCAGGACCCCAACAACAGGCAAGCACACGGGGAACAACCACAGAATCAATTCGGTCTTCAGTGTCCACCACCTTGGGTGGTACATAGGGAGCCATGGAGACTTTCTTCCATAACTTCAACCCACATTCTGCAGCCAGCCAGTGCTTGGCTCGTGCAGCCATGATCATTCGTGCCTCTTTCTCCATTGATGGAAGGACAATGGACACCAATGCATCCCGCAATATTTGCCTCCTATGCTCATTCCACTGCTGTGCAGTAAGGCTTACGCCCTCACTTAGATACAGTGATTCAAATTCCTGCATCAGTGTACTCTCAATGATGTCCTTGGGAAGTCCAATTATGACCTCAAGCTGCTTTTCTTCTTCAGCTTTTTGGATAAGAAGCCACTGCTCATCACAAAATGCATTTACTGGCTTGTTCAGAAGCCATTTCACACCTGCATATGGATGGAAGGAATCAATTGCACCATTGCCTTCTGCAGTTGGCTTGGTGCTGACTACTGCCTTGTCAGTGTAAATGTTACGCACATACTCACGCACAGCTGGCTCTGTGCTGATTTCCACAGACACCTGCAGACTCCAGCATAGCCCATCCTCCTGTAAGATACAGAGCTCCACATCCATGCCTCTCGCACACCTCAATGACGATTTGTAAAGTACAAAGAAACCAGTTCACAGGTATTCCTTAAGGGAAGACATGAAAAGTTTGGTTCCTCAGGACATACAAGACCATGAGATTTGTAAAGTTCAGACCCAAGAAGTGTGTACAGGATGATCCATAGAGTGCAAAAGACAGCATCTCACCATGTGCCTAGCACCTTTTATGACAGATTGCGGGTCCCGAAACTCTCCAGCAGTCTCATTAGCCCTTGCACAAAACCTGGAAGCCAGTTCATCTGGAGAAAATGCTTCATCTTCCACATCATGCCTCTGCAAAAATAACAATCAACATGATCATAAAGGGTGGTTTTGCAGAACTCTGGGCACAATAAATTGCATCTAAATTATCAGTTTGAAAGTGGACATGGTCACCAATAGGGTTGCATGATGTGATGCACCTTGTACATAACTAGAAGATTCTCGCCAAACTGATCAGGACTGAGGCCAAAGTGCTTTGCCACACTTGCAAGACCAGCTTTGCGGCAGATGCTGTAGTAAGATCTGCGCTTAGGCCGCTTGAAACCACCCGCAGCAATTTCAACTTCATCAGGAGGGAAGTGGAGGTTGAATTTGGCATCAACATCATCAATTGCTTGTTCTGAAGGTGCATCTGCAAGTGCACAGAGCAACTTTTCCACTAGATCTTCCTTCTCAGGATCATCCCTGGCATCGATTGGGATACGCCTCTCATATGCTGCCTGAAGAGACATTTTTCGGCCCTGCAAAAGTAGCCATTTCTTGTCCCAATGTTGCACTGCCCACAGCGCCTGCCCTCATGCACACATAGCACTAATGTTGATCAGAAAATCGATCAAAACTAGTGTCAATTTGCTATTCCTACTACTTCCCCTATAAATTCTTAAGCAAAAAAATGCAAGCAGTGTATTGCACAAACCTCATGGTTTTGTATCTTAGGCTTGTCATCCCCGTCATCGACATCAGGTTCCCCTAAGAGATCCAAGCATTCTTCTCTTCGATACATTGCAATGAATGGCAGCTGCATATATATGGAATAACAAGTCCAAAGCAACTGTCAAAAGCAGGTATCCCTCCAACACCTTCAAACAAAGTCTTAATCTCTTCAAGAAGAGTCACTAAACTGCAGACATACTAACCCATGCAATTATTTGAAGGATCTAGATGCCATGCCCTGCAATTTTTTCTTTAAATCAGTACATTGCTTGTAGCATATTTCAAATGATACCTCTTCATCATTTGCAAGAGCTGAGTCAAAGAGAAAGGGAGAGTAACACACCTCCAGTTTCTCGTCATGTACCATCTGGAGAACGTTGGCAATTTGTTTCACAATTTCAGCCTTGTCCATCTTTGAAAGATACCGCAACTCAGGGTGCACAGGGACAGCTAGGTGACCAAAGGCTCGATCAAAGATCCAATCAGCTTCTCTTGTAGCAGTCTCTGATTCAGGGAATGCACCTGCTGCCTCTTCCAGAATCTACAAGCATGGACAAGAAAGTGACATCCAATTTAAAAAGCTTCCAAAGAGTCCTTTTAAGTGAACACCCAGGTTCTTGTTCCAACTGCATTGCAGACACCTTCAAATCTTTGACACCAGAAACACACGGTAAATCTGAATACTGTAAATTAATAAATTCTGTTAATTACATACTTGAAGTCTTTCAGGCACATCAGTTTCCCTGAGCCGGTCATCTTTCTCAGTCAAAAACTTCTCCTCAAGCAAACTTGGCTCAAATTGCTTCTCCAGAAGCTTTTGAGGTGGAGCACGCTGTCCATGACCGTAATCATCCTCATCTTTCTCCTCATCTCTCAATTCATCATCAAGTCCAGCTGCTCCAGTCATCATATGCTTACGTCGCTCCTCCAGCAAGGATGACACATCACCAAAAATTTCCTGGGCTTCTTGCAGTGCTATAGAATTGATCCCTGGAGCTTGTCTGAATGGTTTTTTCTTCTTTTTCACCTTTTTCCGCCTACAACACAAGCCTCAAGGCAATTAGACCACAAAACAGCAGTAGGTCAATATGAGATACAATTCAGGAACTCAAGTTGCAGACATCAGCTGTGCATTCTGTAATCACAGATGTGGTTTGAGCTGAACAAGCACACACCTAGAAGGCTGCCCAAGCTCATCAACATCTTCTTCATCAACAATGAAATCAGCCATCTCATCATCTTCTTCACCCATTTCCTCTTCCTCTTCTTCCTCAAGCTCTTCATCATCCCTGACATCAGGAGCTCCACCTACATATTCAAATTGCCATTCATTTACCACTTTAGAATACAGTCTGCATCACTTCCCTCATATGTGCAAGACAATACAAAAGTCCCCTGCAGGACAAAACATGAGCCTCTTTGGAACTACACCTTCATCATCCCCAAAAAGAGATCTCTTGAGTTCCTCTTCAGCTGTGCGACCCCGCCGACCACCACCTTCTTCCTCATCATCCTCATCTGAAAGACCTATTCCCCCTGAGCCTTTTTCACCAGTTACCCGCCCTGCTTTCTTCAGCCGCTTGAACTTCTTGTTGTTGTCCTAACAGAGCTCAAACCAAACAAGCATCAAATTCCCAAATCCACTACAGTCTCTCTGATTTGGGAGCAATAGCATGCAAGAGAGGTAAGGCATGTAAATGGGTGATCAAAAGAGGACAGCAGTAATCACAAGTTTGCATTTGTAATCCAGAGTCATCATTGGCCAGGACAGTCTGTACCACTTTTGGTGGTCGATGAAACCCTGTGACATTTGCTTCTAGCAGGTCATAATCATCCTCATCAAGCAGATATCTCTCCTCCCCTCTGCAATCAGTGATCATGAATGTACACAGATCAGGAGAGTGCTGCACATACCCAACATGCAATGGCACCAAACTGGAAATTAAAAGATACACAGGCCATATGAACCTAAAAACTGGAGTTGCATAAGAACTTGGAGAATGGTGCAAGCCCGATTATGCCAAAATTGGTGTCACTTCAGACCTAGTGTGAGTTTGGACCACTCTATATGGCCTCACTACAAAACCAAGATTCACAATTTTATCTGCTTGTCATAACCCTGAAGTATCAATGGAATATCATGCATCTCAAAGGTAAAACAAAGAACCTCTTTTTGCGTTTTTTCTTCTTTGCTTTGGCTTCCTCATCACCACTATTCTTTGCATCATCTGCCTCCTCCTCTTCCTCCTCTTCTTCATCAACTATGAAATCATCCTTCTCATACTCATCCTGCCCTTCCTCTGGAATAAAATGCCAACAAGCAATGAACAAGATATCAGGAATGTCTGGTGGTGAAATTCCCATTGAAAGACCTCACATGCACAAGCACAGTGGATATGAGCATTGACACACAGAACAACAGTAAACAAAATGACAGAAAAAAGAAATTACAAAAATGTAGAAATGCCCCACAGTTTTGCCATGACACTACAATTTCTTCTTTATATGATCTTTCTGATCAACAACAAGTAAAAAATTTGCATGATCAGAAGTGACAAAAGGACTAGAAATTTCCTCACAAGTTAGCATCTCCTTCATGCATAACAAGTGTTTCAGGAATGAAGATTATGCATAGAAGATTATCATGCAAACACAAACTCATTCTCCAAGATTACAGACAAAACTAGGGTTTCATACAGTGATCTACCACTTCACTCTCAGATTCACACTCAAATGGAATGGAAACAAGTGAATCCCAAAGGCACTGCTGCACAGGGGAAAACAGGGTTTGAATCGCCTCACACAATTTACCTTTTGTTCTACCTCCACTAGTTTGCCACCAAAGAGAACCACAAGTGTACAGTGCAACAAGAAAGGTATAGAACTAGGGTCTTTATTCAAGTACCATTTTCTTCATCGTCAAATGATTTCATCAACAACAGATTAACATTCCAACCAAAGGTACCAAGAAGACCAAGGAAACAACAACGGCATTCTTTCTAATACACCACCACCTTTTGCTGTTTTCCTTTTTCGTTCTTCTCTAAGGCAGAGGTGGCAAAGAACACAACAGGAGGAGCAGCAAAACTTTGAGGTTTCCATGCACTAAAATTGAATTTCTTCCTCCTCTTCAGCAATCCAAAACAGCAAAAAATTTACAGACAGAATCATGATTGGGAAGGCAACGTTATTGATGCGTTATCTCTCTCCCATCATTCTTTTGGTTCTCACAACACACACATGAAGTGGGGCCAAAAAAAAAAAAAAAAAGAGAGAGAGACATTTGAAGGAGAAGAAGAAGAATCCCCTGACCTTCTTCTTCCTCGTCCTCATCGTCGTCGTCGTCGTCGGCAGCCTTGTTGTCCCTTACATCTTCATGTTCTTCCTCCTGCTCTTCTTCTTCTTCTTCTTCTTCTCCATACTCCTGCTCTTCTTCGTCGTCCCCGGAATCAGCCATGGTCAAAAGGCTCTCCTGCTCCTTCACAGCAGGCGATATGAGCTCAAAAAGAGAGTGACCGATCCCGCAAGAAAGCCCTTCAACACCAGAGCGTTGCAAGAGACGGTGGTATTGAGCAATCGCCTTGTTAGGCCGGCCTTGCCCCCACCACAGGGGTAGGGACCACAGCAGTTACCCTGTTTACACAGGGCTGATGGCTTTGTCGATTAGGGTTTGTGGATTAGGGTTTTCTTCCTTCGTTGCTGCAAAAGGCTTTGTTGATCTGCTGCTAGCTGCTGGTGCTTTGCCCACTGTCTGTGCTCTTGCTTGGGCTTTCATTTATATCATCTGCATGAGCTTCATGTAATCAGCCAGGAGCAAGAACCACGCACAGGGTAGGGTCTGTATTCCCCTGAAACATGTGGATCAATCATATGTTCATCAACACATCTGCGGGATGAGCTATCCTACCAACATCAGGTCAGATGAGACTGCACTCCATCCTAATCCCTCCTTTGAAGCAAAAGCATTTGGACCCATTGAGAATCGCATTCTTCTTCTTCTTCTTTTGTGGCAATGAATTAGCTCTTCAACAGAAGAACTTGAAGATGTTAGGGAGCACTTCAACAGATTTGATATATATGAGAGGATATGGGGTAGTCTCTAATCTTCTTCTGGATAAGTGTGTGCCCAACATCCTTGATGCGATTGTTCAGATCATTAGAGACTATGAATGTATTCCTAGTGACGTGGTGGCACTCACTTCTGTAGAATGCTGAAGCTCCATTCTTTCAGGTTCATCTAAAATGCTCACCAGGCTCTTTTGTTGGAATTGGTCAAAAAACTGCGAAAACTGTATTACCTTACAGCTGCTGCTTGATTGTCTTCTGTACAGTTTTGAGTGCCATCCTGCCATGGCAAGAGAGAGATATCAGTTGAATCTAATTCACCTCAGTTCTCACAGACAGGCCCCAAAGACTCAGTTTTATTTGCAAGAGGAGCAGGTGTTTCCAAAATTGTGAGCTGTAGATGCTGTTTAGAACTCCATAGATAGCCCAGGAGCTTCAAAACCTGTGGGCACATATAATAATAAGCTGCAGCACAATTGATTGCAGTGACAATGAAGCCATTCTACAAACCATCCCCCTATCACCAAAAGGGAACTTGCAATCATGCAAAAGAACTTTCAGTTCTTACCTCACAGAAGCCCTTCATTTGCAGATGAAAATAAAGTATATATTTTGGAAGTTCAAACTTCTCCAAATTTTTAGCATGTTCTGCCAGCCAACATATTGACCCACTTTCTGTGGTGGATGAGTGCACACAACAGCATCAAACAATGGAACCACACTCACTTGATTCCATGGAGCCATGTTCAATGAAGTACAGTTGAGGGATCTTTCACAGAACCCCATGCCATACATAGTGAGAAATCTGGAAAACTCAACGTCTTTTTCAACAACAATGATAACTGATAAAAGAGGACATAAGTTGATCAAGGAAATGGTGTTTGCCTCTTCTGATTGGAAGCAGAGCAAGGGACTGAGCCACTCATGACTTTTGAAGATCCTGAAGATGGATTAAATGTAACGGGATTTTCATGACCTTGTGCAAAACAAGAGATGTTCTACTTTTAGAACCCAAGGAGGTTGGAGGATTGGCAAGGTGGAGAAGTTCCTTTCACCATGGACATAAAAGAAAGGGATGATTCTACCAAGTAGTCAGAGGGCCACACTTCTTATCCATGAGCACTGCACAAATGTGAGGGTATGTCAGTGCTCTTATTGTTTCTTTGAGGAGGTGGCTTTGTGGGATTTCCAGAAATACTGAAGCTGGTGAGACTGTTAACCGGCACTATTTATTATTTCCTTTTACCTATATAAGTATCAATTAGTGGAGCACTATCAACAGATTAGTGGTATTAGTTAGTACTTAGCCCCCAAATTTTGGTGCAGCTTAGGTTCAAGACCTTTCATGGAGAAGTGTCAGCTGAGGAATATCAATTTGTTGGACTGACATTGATTTACTTTGTGTCCTGTTTGAATACAGCCAGTAATACTGCAACTTAATGTACATCTAGTGTGGCACCATATTACAATGCTCATAAGGCAACAAAACTACAACTGTACAATGGTACAACAATAAGCCGGGCAGGGCTAGGAGCTCTAAGCAGGGGCCACTTAGAGAATCCAAGCAGGCATTGGTTGGTGAATATCTGGTATTGATCAGCTATGCTCTTGCTAGAGCTGGGAGCTGGAACTGGAGATTGTACTACAGTCGAACAAAACTGCAAATCCTTCACAGAATGACACAAAACCTACCATGTGAAAACACAAAGCTATTCTTTGCTGGTGCAAGAAAGTGGTTACCACAGAAATGTACTTCCTTTGCATCGATGTTTCTGAAAACTGAGTCACTTCAATCTGTGAAAGATAAAAGGCACTCCACTGCCTCTCACACCATTAGGCCATCTTCAATAACCCCCTTAGCTTGACTTTGAATGCAAAACAACAAAGATGATTAAGCAGTAAACCAGAGAGCATGGCTGGTTCCTCCCTCACGCTTTGTTGCATAAATTCCTCTTTTCTCCCATCTGCATTCTAATGGCTTGTATTGTAAAGGTCTGGGCCCGCGTTTAGCGTACACATAAAAGCACTTTTGGAGCACAGCAACCAGATTCTTTCCCAACTGAAAAGTTTGTGTGTATGATACATCACACTTTCATGACATCTAGAAGCTCTCACATTTGTTGCAAAATTAGTGCCAATTTGTGGCACACTTCGCATCTTTTGTTTACAGTCTTCTATTTTATTAGTCTAATAGTGGTGTCCTGATTCTTATGTTCATTTGTGCCCTGTTCTCAGGCTTTTATTTGCCTTGTACTTCTTTTGGATGGGTTCCCATCCCTGCCTTTTTTATTTACAGGGCTTTTCTCTTAGTAACTTCATGGGTGCCAAGCACTTACCCCAGCATATCGCCAAGACAAGTCATTTTGTCAATAAAACACCAGAACCATGAACAGAACTGCAATTCGCATCCCAAGCAGCCTGTCTCTGCAGCTTTCAACGAAGTGTCAGGCTTCAAAAACCTAGGAACAGAGGCATTTCAACCCCCAATACTGTAATACTGGAACCTTGTATCATAGTCTGATAGACTTTCAATCACCTGATTTAACCTGAAGTCATCACTACTTAGTGTGTTTGTGGACAGGATAAAGGATCATTCAAACAGAGTTTGGCTTTGAAATGTGAGGCAGAAAGTTTCAGAAGCTGAAGACCCATTGTGAAGCTGTCCACCTGCAATCTTACATGGCTCATATTGGCACACACGTACACAGAAAAACTGCTTGTTGAATCAACATGAATTTTCTCTTGCTCAAAGACACATGAAAGTGTCTTTGTGTACACATGTAGGTGGCACTACCTTAGACAGGTGCCATTTCAAAAGTGAAAGTATTCAAGAACCAGAATTAATCAATGAATACAGAAGACCAGATCTGCACAGGTCTCTGCATCTTACAGGAGAGGCAGGAATGAGTTCTACAACACTACAGAGAGTAGATAAGAAACGCTAGAACTTTACAAAATGCCTACTGAAGCAGAAAAGAATAAGAAAACTCAATGAAGAGTCCAGAGACGAATGCAGGCATCGTCACCCCCACTGGCAAATGTTTGAGAGTCTAAGAAGGCCAGTGCTGATATGCTGCCCAAGTGAGCATTTCTCAGAGTAATCCTAGCTGACACAGGTTTTGTGACATCATAGACATAGACACAACTGTCCACTGAAGCTGTTGCCACTTTGAGGCTGTCAGGTGACCATGCCAAGGTGTTAATGCGAGCAGTGTGGTACAGCATGTTCTTCATTTTCACCTGTATGTGATAGGCACAGCAAGAGTCTTAGTACAAAGATACAATCCAGAAAGAGTTTTCTGTGCAATTTCTCATGCTCTTAGAGATTGGTTATCTGCTTCAATAGCAATTACAGCTGAGCTGGCATCACCAAGCCCCACTTTCTGTTTCAGATGTGGCTATGGTTTCAATGAGTTAAACCCAGGATCCTTTTGGTGAGCAATGCTCTGGGACATCTTAATACTGAGGCCAAGAGCTGCTGAGTTGAGATTCTTCACAAATCAGGAATGGGGACTCTGACTGCACACTCTACCTCCTTGGAATCCTGGCAGTAGGCAACTGATTCTCAAAAGCATGCAGTCAAAATGAAGTTTGACACAGAATCCTACCTCTCTTGTGCCACGGTCCCAAACTACAGCTTCTCGGTTCTGGTCACCAGAAGCAATCATTGTCCCATCTGGGGAAAACCGAACAGCAGTAAGTGCACCGCGATGCCTCTCGAGAACTGACTCCTGAATAAGAGTATCACCCTTGACAGAGTAGATATATAACTTGCCATCCTGGCCTCCAACAACAATCTCTGATCCATCAGGTGAGATTGCTGCTGCTGATGGTTGGTAGCCCACATCAGTTTTTGATATAACTGTGGATCCATGGAGAATAATTATGCTTGCTTTAGTAGGCACCACTGCAACATCACTGGAGCTTAAGGTAACATCTAAATCTTGCGGTTGTAGCTCTAGGTCTGTGGCCTCTGTATCTCCATATGTGTTGCCTGATAACATGACTCGCCATAACTGCATAATCCACACAGAATCCCAGAATAATCACAATTGAACAACAAAGTCTAATATTTAGCAAAACCTAGAAACCGTGTGATGAACCCAGGACTGTAGAAGCAGAATGTATCTTTCAAGGAGGTAACACTGAAATACGCATTTGTCTCTCAAACAAGATATTCTATGTTAGGCACAACAGAATAGATGTACACATGAGGTAAAGCAGTCACCTTATTGTCCATGCCACAAGTCAAAAGCTCATCACCTCTGGCAACCATATGAGTTGCACGATTAACAGTCCCTTTCTTTTCCAAACGACCTGCATAGCCTGACCCCACCCTCCAGTGCACAATGACTCCATCATAGCTGCTTGAGTAAAGCTCTCCAGATTCTCCCAGCTTTGCAACTGTCAAGGCTGTAATACTTTTTAGATGCCCAGAAACAACTTTCAATGAACAGTTTGGATCAGTCTTGGATAGATATGTTATGATTCCACCCAAAGAAACTGTGATGAGATACTCCCCCATCCAGAGGCAACCTACTTGCATGTCCTCTGCCCCACCAATGTCAGAAAACTGAAATGTGGTGCTCACTTTTCCATTCCCTTCTTCAGAAATGTCCCATATTTTAGCAGTTTTGTCTGCTGACACTGTGAGAACCTGCACACAGATCCTGCTGTGTAATTATTAACAGTAATATTCTGAAAATGAGACCTAGTATATTCTGATCAAGGAACAAACAGAAGATGCTCAGCAAGTACCAGAATAGAGTAAAGGGCCTGACCTGCTCCCCATCTGGGCTCCAGCAAGCAGCATAGATGCTGCCTGTGTGTCCATCTTCACCAGAAAGATCGCCCAGTTTCTCACCAGTCTTCCCATTAAATATGAAACCTTTCTTGTCAGATCCAACTGTCAAGAATTTGCTGCCATTTGGAGAAAAGCGTACACAGTTCACAAAGTTCAGATGTTCCCTATGATGCAAGCAACAAACAGATCAGAAAGAAGTTTCACATCAGGTCAGCTTGATCCACTTCTCATTTGCCATTCAATTATCAGAGATAGTTTTGTAACCATCAAGAAGAATGGAAACCCTTAGGTGTAAATGCTATTGATCACAGGTGGACCAGACAGCTTTAAGACAAGAAAATTGGATGGGAAAACATTTGTGAAAATGATAGCAATCGCAGTTGTCTAGAAGGCTTCAGAAAGAAAAATCTGCAGCCTTGGAAAACAGACCAGGGTTAGAAACACATCTTAAACCCCTTCTTTGCACTCATATCCTAAACTATATCTCATATAGAGAGGGCCCACCATACCCAAAAGGTAACATGCCTGTGAGATGTCTTGAAACGGAAAGGTGGGCCTTCATAGAAGTTCACAAGGAAGTCCTCACCACAAGTTGCGATTCGGAATGGGCGATTGGGTTTGAATGCACAGCTCAGCACCCGCTTTGAGTGCCCATCAAACTCCCCCACTGTTGATCCTGAATCCCACCTAGAGGACAGTCACAAAATGTCCCACCCACACTTAGTGTGAAAGCTGTCTGACTTCTCCAAATGTGCACAAAAGTTCCAGATAAAGATTTAGGTCAAATCTTCTCATGTTGAAGCAAAACACATGAGCATTACTAGCTAGGGCTCAGACCATATTCAATAAAGTTGCAGACTTCATTTCAATCATGACAAACTCTACAACACAATCAAGACTCACCAACATACAGAGCAGCTGCAAAAGAGCATAGTGGCTTTATAACATGGTGAGAGGGTTTTGTCAGCATTTATCCAGTCAGGTGTTCTATCAAATTATTTCTTCACTTGTTCTGTGGCTCTACTTTATGGTATTGCTTATAATTCACTATAAAAGACAGGACATTGTGCATGCAATTGAATCAGTGCTCTTTGTTACAATGGTATAGAATTGCAGCTGCAACTAAGACATTACAGCACAGCAGATGCAATCCACAAGAATGAAGAATGTTACAGAATCAACACACTGACACACACCATTGAGCCATTCCATCTCCCATCAGATGCAGTAGAAAGGAAAACAGGGCAGAGAAAGATAACTTTTGTTATACATTCCTTCAGATAATGCAATTGTATCACCGATTTCAATTATCTAAGATTAGATGAGAGAAAGAGAAAATAGATGAGACTGAAATCCTCGTCGTTTTAGGGATCGGAAACACAGGAACTGAAACAATGCTGAAAACCCATTCCAAACGAGATTTTGATGGATTACAAACCCTTCGTCTACAAATTGACATGAACTTTCCTGCACCCGGTTCTGCGTTCGGTGGAAAAGACACCAGGCACAAGCAAGCGACATAACAGCCAGAGACAAATCAATTCGAAGACAGATTTGGACCTCCAGAGTGAAAATTGCGTACAAGAAAGCCTTAACAAACGTCGAACCCTTGCCATCACCGCACACGACAATGCGCTGACCATCGAAAGACCAGTCGAGGTCATCGATCGACCCTGACAGAGCCCGAATCTCGAACTTCAAAGTATGCTCCTCGTTGCGGGCCCAAATCCGCACTTGTCCAGACGCATCCCCCGACGCAATCCACTCCCCGTTTGGCGAAAACTTCGCCACCGTCGTCGGGTATGCATGCTCCCCGTAGATTTCCACATTCAGCGGATTGGCAAGACTGCGGATGATCACAGATCGGCCATTACAGTACACAATGGATCCCGATTTCGCGTCCCCAGAGACGAGGATTCCTCTGCCTCGTTCCGTGCTCGGTGCGCACGCGTAAGTCTCCAGCAGTTTCGCCATCCTCAAGGGGGTGGGGGGAGGGGGAAGACAACCTTAAAAAAAACTGCTCAGATCCCCGCCGCAGCATATACAGCAAAGCGGCGCACAAAGCTCCAACCTCAAAACTTTTGTGAACCGGAAGGAAAAACGTCGAGAAAAAAACTCAAGAAAGCCCCCTGGAAAAAGAAAAAGACTACTGAAAAAAATCCCTCTCAGATACAGGTCATTATCCACGGCCTAACGCAAACGTCTTGAGAGGAAGATTTTAACGAGAGAAAATTTTGCGAAAGAAAAGAGCTTGAGAGAACGAAGACGACGACGTCGTGAAGCTTGCGCCTCGTTGTCGTCGATGCCTTGTTCTTTCCTCCTCTTCCCTCCCACAAGCCTACAAATCGAGGTCCCGTAATTAGGTCTCAGATCCCATCATTAGGTCCGTCGCCCATTTGGGAATCTCACTCAGGACCTCATTCATATCCCACAATTATGTCCTGATTGACTTGGGGACTTCGTTCGAGATCTGAGACCCCGTAACCAGGTCCTCATCCATCCAGTAAGGAACCCTCTGTCAAAATTTCAGATCACATAACTAGGTCCTCATTCATTTGCGAACCTCATTCAGGATCTCAGATCTCATAACTAGGTCGTAATTCCTTGGGGAACCTCATTCAGGATCTCAATTCGAGGTAACTGAGTCTTATCCAGTTGCTAATTTCACTCTGTATCTCGATTCATATCCCACAACCAGGTCCTAATCCATTTGGGAATCTCGGTCAAGTTCTCAGACCTCAACACAATGTCCTCAGCCGGTGGGGAAACCGCTGTCTCGCTCACTAGCAAGATTTCAGATCCCATAACTAAGTCCTTATCCGTTTGAGAACCTCACTCAAGATCTCAGATAGCATAGCCAAGTCATCATCCAGTTGGAAACCTCACTCAGCATCTCATATCCCATAACCAGGTCTTCATCCATTTGAGGATCTCAATCAGGATCTCAGATTTAACCACGTCCTCATCCAGTGGGCGGAACCTCTGACTCTTTGTCAGGAATTCAGATCCCAAAAAGAGGTCCTAATCTACTTGGAAACCTCATTCAGGACCTCAGACTAGTTGACGACGAGGTCGTCATCCAGTTTGGCTTGCTCATGAAATCAGATCTCATAACTAGGTCCTGATCCAGTTGGGAACCTCATTCGAGATCTCGTTCAAGCCTTGGAGGCGCTCATCTGCCCTTCTGTGGTCATCTGCTCATCTGCTTTTCTCCTTTCGGTCCTGCTTCTGTTTCGCTGCTTCAACTTCTTTGCTTCTGCTTGTGGCGATCGTTTCTCGCAGCATATTTGAGAACGAGCACATTCTTTGACAATAGCAATGGACGCGTCGCACGCCTCAGAGCTTCAATACTTCCTTGAGGTTTGTTTTCCTTCCTCCCCCCCCTGGTGCTGCTGCTGTCAGAATTCACAACAAGCAAAGAAAACCACAGGCCCCCGCCGGCCTCCCCCGGAAAATACCTGGATACCTAATCCAATATCTCTTCTCAAACCGTGGTTCTTCTTTGTGGAACAGCCTGAAGGTAGATGGGAATCTAGGAAGCGTGAGTTTCTTTGTCTGTTACAAGCATTTGCAGAGTGCAAAACCTGCGAAGATGTATTTTAGGGTTTTGGCGCTTTTGTTTTTTCTCGGTTTATTTTTTAAATGGGTTTTAGATTTCAGTTCTTTTTTATTCTTGTGGTTCTCAGAGCTAGTAAATCTGTGCGATGGGAGCTATTGGGAAGAACTTTGCTTAATACAAAGTTATATATTTGCTTTATGAGACCTCCCTTCGTTTATTGCAAGGCTATGTGCTCGTGTTCTGGATTTCCTTGGGTCCTGTCTTACATGCGTCACATGTCAGAACATGAACTTTTGAGATCAGGTTAACCTCTTTTGTTGTTGATAGGAACTATTGCATGGTTGCCATAGATCTGAGAATGTTTAGGGTTTCAGCACATGCAATTTATTGTCTGAGAATCTTTTTGGAAAAGGGAGGTGGGTTTAGGTTCTTGTCGTATTTAATTGTAGCATGTTGTTTATATGTTGAGTGCAGCAAGAAAAGCAGAAAGCAGTGCTGAATGAGCTTGTAGGCAAGCTCACAGATGTCTGCTGGGACAAATGCATTACTGGAACTCCAGGCAGCAAGTTCAGTTCTGGTGAATCATCCTGTCTCACTAACTGTGCTCAACGCTTTCTCGAGACCAGTAGCCTCATTCTGCGACATTTCCAAAGTTTGCAGCAATGATGCTGTTATCCAGTTCTGGAGCTCATGGAGTCGTTGCCACATCAGAAATTTTCCAGGTGGGCATTCTCTGAGACAAACTCACTCCAGATATGCTTCGCTTTTTCTCAATCATAAATTGTTCGTACAGCAATCACAACCCAGATTTCTCTTGGAGTGGCTCTCTCCTTCAATAACAAGTTTTCCAATAAAAGTCAATCAATTTTCCACACAGTATCAGGTATATTCTGAATAGGAGTTATTCTGTGATTGCATACAATGATAATGGATGAGATTCAAGAGGTTTTGTTGCAAGCAGGATCCATTTTTGCCAGACATCACAGTCATAGTCAATAATGTGCTAGTGAAAGTGATTTTGGTGTTGCTAATGGTAGGCTTAAACGAGCTGGTCATTGTCTTTGGTTGGTGATGTATGCTAGTGTTGGATGAAGAATGGCAGTCTCAGCTGTGATTTATGCTGCATTCATGTTGCAAGTGTGCACATCATGATTTGATATAGGTTGATTCTGAAAGCTCAAAGCTTCTTTCAGTGTTGCTGAGAGATGCTTCCTTGACTTGAGGATGATTGAATTTGCAGGTTGTGGACAAAAAGGATGTTTTTTGCAGTTTTATGTGAAACCATCATGATTTGTGACAAATCATGCAAAGCTACAGATTTCTTTCCACTTGATACATGTGTTTTTAGATCATTTTGATAGTTTACAAAGCATTGTACGCTTTGGGTGTGCCCTTCAACCACCTTTTAAATTCATATGGCTTTGTCATGTTCTAAGGGCCTGATTGCACAAACCTGGGGCTTGTTCTTTTAAGCTTCAATAAATTTGATCTCACAAACCAACTTGGAACTTGCTGTTTTTCATTTGAGTTCTGAAATTGTCCCGAGTTCTTAGTTCTTACAGTGCAATTTTTAGGTTTTTCTTTGACCCTTTTTGCACCCATCTTAAGGGCTTGTTTACCATTTGAGTGTTTTTCTTGTGTTTTGATGTTTTTGCAATACCTGAGATATTTACAAATGTCTTCAATTTATATGGTTGTAGAAACAAGTTTAAAATTAGGTGTGATGACAAAATACTAGGGAAGATGTCATATGGTTGTTACCTTTCACTTTGACAGGAAATGTCAGAGCAATCGCATGGATGTCAACAAATCCACTAAAATGTTCTACATAAAACCTACCTGCAACCTTGCTTGGCTCTGCATTGTCAAGTATTTGATCTAATGACAGCCTCCTGAAAGCATGCCCTATCCATTGAGAACACTGCTTCAATGCAAATCACCTCTCTCGAGTAGGAATCTCTTTAGAAGTGCTTCCATGATATGTTCATGTTTGATATGAACAGTTATCTATGTAGAGATCAGGCTTCCACACATGCTCATATTGGAAAAAAGAAGTAATTGTAAAGAAAAAAATTATAAAATAATTATGAAATAGTTAGATTTGAAAATGAGGTAATTATTGAATTGTCTTTGGAATGGTCTAGGGATGACCATGTGATGGGAATGGTCATGTAGATGTGACATACAAAACCTTTTGCAAAGAAGCCCATATAAACCAATTTTTGTGTCACTGAAATCACCAAAACCTAAATATAAAAAAACATTCACATGTTTCAAGAAAGTTGCAAAAGCTTGTGCTTCAATTGATCCTATTTTCTCAAGCTCTACTTGGCCTCAAGTTTTCTTTCTTTTTTCACAATTTTTTTCAAGTTTGTAGAGGATGCCTTGAATAGCCTACTTTGGTTTTCCAAAAGAAAATTCGTATGGAAATTTGCATTGTTTTGGGTCTTTTTTAATGTCTTTCATAAGTTTAGGGTTTACTATTGTTGCTTAAGATTTGTGTTCCTTGATTTGGCATCACTTGAATGGGGTTTTTTTTTTTTTGGGGGGGGGGGGGATACTCCTTTCCATAATGCTTGGGAATTGTACATTGTTTAAATCTAAAGTACATCATGTGTTTTCAATTAAATGTTCAATTTAATAAGGTTTAATTTTCTTCCAATGTTAAAGGTTAGTGTGAATAGAAAAAGGCATCCACGTTGTTTGTGGGGTGAAAACCCTAGACAATGCACACATTGGGACCTTGAGGAAATTGATATGTGGGACACTACACCTAAAAATTTGATCAATATTTTTTTGTTGCATTGTAAAATGAATTTTGAAAACTTAAACAACCGAATAGTTTTGGAATTGACAATTTTTTTAATCAAGTATTGAATTTTATTTTATTTGGACTACAGGTTGATACTAAAATCAAATACAATTCATTTCTATTTTATTTTTAATTATTTTTTCAAGTAGTACATTATAATCAAATATACAACTTTGTTTTTTAAGTATGATGGCAAAACTTCAATTACTATAATCATTTAGAAAATTCAAAATCAAAATTAATAACATCTTTGTACATGCATTTAAAAATTTATAATACATGTACATTTCAAAAACCCAACAAATGTGGTCCTTTTTATGAAATACATTAAAATTCATAATAAATTTTAAAACATTTGGTGAGAGTTTGAATAACCAAAAATAAAATTAAGGATATTGAAAAACATTGTGTCAATAATTGTTTTGATTTTTTTTACTCTAACTACACCCAATTGACAAAGGTAAATTCTTTAATAAATACATCAATATTGTTTTGTTCGATGTTTAAATAATATCATTATTTATTTTCAAAAAACATTATGTTTATATAACATTTTTAGAATTATAGATAGAATGCACATTCCTTTGATGGGTCTTTTGACCAACAAAATTACACTTGTTGTTTAGTGATTTTTTCAATAGAAAAAAGTTGCACAATATTATGTTACACAAGTTGTTTGTAATGTAAACAAAATATTTTAAAATGTTTGTTTTGCTCAACTTGGAGGGGTTCGTCGTGGTGAACAATTTAAAAGGTTTAGCCCATATGCATAATTGAAGTTTTATGAAATCATTCAAGAACAAATGATTATTGTTCGAAGTATGAAATGCACGCCATTTTTCATTAGTGATGCAACTTATCTAATTCATACCTATTTGTAAAAGAATTGAAAGACCCATAATCTCACTAATCTGTGACAATTCCAACATCAATTTAAAGTGGGTGGCAATAGAAAATGCATTTGATTATTTGGAAAACATATGGTAGATTTTGGGACATTTCATTTCTAAAGTTGATAAAGTAACATGAGTTATATGTGTTTATTGTATTTTTCATTGTTATTTTGAAATGTGAGCTGCATTAAAACTTGGAATGCCAAATACAAAAGTAAGAAATGAAATCCTAACAATAATCTAACAAAATCAATGTGAATATATTATTTTTTATTTTTTAAATTTACAAAAGTGGGTGAAAACATAGTCAAAGGAGCTAGGGGTGCCAAAGTAAAAGTCCTTTTCCAAGGGTTGCACATGACACGTATCATTTCAATGTTAGTTTATAACTTAAAACTTTACATTTTGGAAATATAATTTAACATTATATGTTAGATATAAATATTATTGACAACAAATTGATTTTATATCATATATATTATGCATTCAAACCCTCTATCACATAAATATGAACAACTTTTGTTAATGCTACATTTTCAAAATCCGTGAATTTTAAGGTCAAAAGCTTGTTTGAACCAAATGTGTTCAAATCGATTGTAAAAAATATTTTTTATTAATTCAAGTCCTTTTTCCCTTCTAAAAAAAATTTTAAAATCCTCTCTAATCTTCAAAAGAAATGGTGCACATTTGGTTAAAAAAATGATGTTTGAAAAAATAAAATTGTCCACTCTAGAGTTTTGAATGTTTTGATATTTGTGTTAAACTTTGCAATTATCAAAAAATATTTCAAAACCTTTCATGACAATCCAAATTATTATGCTTCCCTTGTGATCTTACAAATATAAAAAAATGTAGTTTTAAAGAATGTCCATTGACTTGGATGACTCCTTTGACTATGTTTTCACCCAAGTAGAAGATGAAAAATTAAAGAATTTCTTTTTGACAATGAATTACAAAAAATAATACAAAAAAAATATTTTATTAAAATTCAAAAAAATCACATAAATGAAAATACAAATTGAAAACAATCAAATGGAATGTAAAATGAAAAGATTTATTAATGTGATGGATCAAAGTTAACAATCAAATTAATTATCGCTACTCTCATTACTATTTATGGTCTTTGGTTTGAACACATATACAAAAATTTGCACTCACAACAATTTGTGAATTCCTTTCAATTGGTTTGTAATTGTATTCTTAATATTTGTTTTCCATGAGGTCTAAGAAAAACCAAAAAAAAACTAGCACTTTTCCATGACCTCCCAACATTATATTTTCAGTTTACCAGATCCTATTTACAAAACCTTAATTCGAAACTGATGTCTCTTCAAAATGTGATGAGGGATTTTATTCCCCCATTGAACAAATAACCCAAAAAAGCTTTTAAACGAATGATCATTCATCCTCATAAAGGAGGATTTTGTGGCTATAAGTGGGTAAGCTACTATAACTGCGTTGCACAAAGTCCCCATGATGTGCAAATGCAGTGTTCAAATGCATTCTACTCTTTAGGTTTTGTTTCCTTTAAGTTTTCATTCACGATGTCTCAATTCATTTTCAATCACAATTAAATGTTGTTTTTAGAGTGGGGTAAGGGAACAACAAAGTTGAAACCATCATGAAGAACATTTCTTCATGATCACCATGATGACAAGTTAATGGCAAATGTATTAATAACCTTGATGGCTGGAAACAAGCATTTTACACCGTTGATATGCCCACGAATGAAGTGAAATTTTTTCCCTCTCCTCTTCCCACTGGTAAAATGAAAAAACAACACCTTTTGGTAAGTTCTAGAACAGTTTACCCATAAACCCAAAATTCCATAAACAACTAAGAAACTACACTCAATCCACATAGTCTAGAAAATAGCAACAATAGTTTAAAGAATAAAGTCCAAAGACAAGAACGAAGAGTTTAAACTATACAAGTTGATTATGTTTCGGTATAATTTATTTGTGATTTTTAGAAGTTAAAAATTGAGGAAAATTTGCCAAACTTTTTCATGGGTTATCTTTTGGAAAGACCTTTTTTTCCTTCTTCTCAAAGGTTCAAATTTTAGCTCTTCCAAAGGTTAAAGTTAAGGTCTTTTCAAATAGAGAATTTGAATTCTCCTTCTTAACCTTTAGGTTTGGGGTTGGGCTTAATTGTGAATGTTAGCTTGAGTGCCCCTAAACTTGAGGTAAGGTCTCAAATTGATAGGAGATTGGGGACTAATGGAAAACTCCGGATGATGATTAATTTGTGGGAGGAGAAGCATTGGGAGTATCGAAGGCAGCCTATCGTTGCAAAGGATTAGAAAGAGCTTGCGAACAAAATCAATGCAACATTCCCTAATGAGGTGTCATGCACTTGGAAGCAATGTTGAGACAAAATCACCAAGATGAAATAATGATATTGTGAAGAATATGAAGTGTGCATTGCGACATGGTTCCTCCTTCCTCTTGATCACGGTATGAGAAGTCTCATAACATTTTAAGAATAACGCCAAAAATGACAGGTGTAATTGGTGGCATTGATCAAGGTTCTTGTTTACCACATCCTCTAGTGGTAAACTTTGATGATCATCTTAATTCTATTCTAAAAACATAACCACTTGAAAGCCCTAAATGTCAAACCCAATTTTTATTGATAATAATGATAATGTCACACCAAATCACACACCTGACCAAACATTTGATATAATCTCACCTATGACAAGGGCATGTAATTTACTTGGCATTAGAGGTAAACCCAATAAGAAAGTTACAAACAAAAAATGACATTTGTTTAGGGAGTCTCCATATAAGCTATCAAAGAGTATTCACAAACTACAAAGGAATTAGAGATTTTAAAGGTGCAAATGATAAAAGAGTTTACGACCCAAATTCTAGAAAGTGAACAAGTTGGGAGGAAATTATTATTAAAAGGTCAATTACAAATCGTTGTTTTTTTTAAAGCCTAGAAATCCAATAAGGCCTAGTTCTTCTACATGTGGTAGCATTTTACGTCATGTTTTGTTGAGAGGAATGACCATATCAATGTCAAGCCATGTCATTGTATGATGATGAAATAAATTATATTCTAATTCATGTTCAAGGTACAATATATAAAATCAAAACCCTTATGGATGTCTTATTAAACATGGTTCAAACAAAGCCCTTCTCATTAATTCTCCTACTTGTTTTATTTGTTCTCCCACCCTTAAGGTTGGTAACTTATCAACCTTAAACCCTGCAAGGTTATCCCTTCTTGCTACATCATTCACATGACCAAACTCAAAGATTTTCCACATTTCATAAGAATTATGTAACACACAACAAGCTATGCAATTGTTGGGGCCCTATTAATTCTAGAGTTGAAAATTTTCAATATCCACCATCTATTTTTTAAAGACCCAAAAACATTTTCTATAATAAGCCTTGCAAAATTCATGTTATTATCATATCTCTTTTTGTTTACATCATTTGAATTATGAGATTTCCATTTTTTTTGTAAATAAGTACATAATGGATATGTAGAATCATCAATCAAATAAGGTGTGAGCTTCACACCTTGAATGGTCACTTTTGACTATTGTACATTAGTCATGATACAAACTAGAGGTTTTGAATTGACCCCCCATCATGAACTCCTCCAAGCCAACCAACACAAACGTTTCAAAACAACTTTTATGTATCACATATTGCTTATAAAACAATGTTATGATACTTTTTTCCATTGTAATAATTTGCGATTGCAATAGTATACTTTCTATTTGGCCTTTCAACTAACGGGATCTGTGTGCCATCTATAGCACCACATATGTTTGGTAAACTTGTAAGGTCTTCAAATTGTTGTACAATGTGCAACAAGCCATCTCTGATGGGGTTCTTGATGTACTTGTCAAAAAGCTTGTCCTTATTGCAAAGCACATCACACAACAATGTCTACATAGTTGCATACAATAGATGCACCCACATCAAATCTATTTGAAATATGTTTTGGGCTCAACCCATGAACAAACTTTACAACACAATCACAACAATTTTCCTAACTTCTAATTGTGGCCTCACATGATGAAAACGTTCAAACTTCAAAAATGATGTTAATTCTTCAACCAAAACATTGAAAGCATCAAATGTCATTCGGTAATACATAAAATATTTTTTGTCTCATATCATATGAGGTGTTGTATGTCATACAATGGCCTCCGCCATTTCCCATTGAGTGAGTTCTTTGTTTTGTATACATCCAAAACAATTGACTACAATGTTTCTTCTTTTTTTCAACAAAGTCCACAAAATTGGTTGAACCCCAAACATTGAAGGTGACAAATTTTGAAATAATAAATCTCTAGATGGTGATGTGCAAAACAAAAAAATGACCCAATGCCACTGAAAACGAGCTTCATCCAAATTAAAAATAACCCTTCCAACACACATATGATCCATGATAACTATACAATTATCAAACTTCAACAAAACCCTAAAAAATCATAGACTTAAAAACAAAACAACCCAAACCTTCAATTAAAAAAAAAAAACCCCATTTGTTCTTTTTCAGAATAAAATCAACTATACAAAATCACCTTTGAAAAGGTGGAAATCAGAAAAATTAAAAAATATATATATTTTTAAAAAAAACAGTGGACAAAATTGACAGAGAGCTCTCTGGCCTTGCTTGCACAAAAGCTCTGGAGTCTGTGGCCTTGGGAGCCAGTGTAGACTCTGTTGAGAAGGAAAAAAGACTTCTGCAGGCTCCTGTGAGCAGTTTTTTCTTAGGTTTTTTCATTCATGATGTTTCAATTCGTTTTGGGTTTACAATTAAATGTTGTTTTTGAGAGTGGGTTAAGAATTTTGTTGGTTTTGGCTTTGATCTTTCCACCAGGCTAAGGGAGAAGCAAAGTTGAAGCCATCGTCAACAGTTTTCCTCATGATCACCATCCTGGCAAGCTAATGGCAAGTGTATTAGCGTCCGTGATTCGTCATGCACTTTGCTTTTATGTCATGTGTGTGGCCTAATTCCTGGTTAGCAATTTTTGCAATCTGTAATAAATTTCATGAGGTTTTTGCAGACAAAGAAAGAAAGAAAGAAAGAAAGAAAGAGAGTATGGGTGATGGATGCATGCGAAATGCCTGACTTGACTTGTGGGGCTTCTCATTCATCATCGGTCTCGTAAAGCTGCCATGGCCGTTTCCTAGCAGACGACGCCGACGCTGTCCGCCGCCTATATCCGGATAGACTCATACTCAAGTCGACGATGAGCGACGACGGATCGTTGAGGTGCACAGGCGAAAAATCCTTCTGAATGTGTATACAAAGCGTAAACACACCCTCAACGGCCGATGACGACATTATTCCAAAGCAACAATGTGGGCAGCCGAATCTGCTGAACGATATCAACTTTGAGGTGTTGTCGCAAGTGCATCGGCAATTGAGGGCGGCCAGGAAGAAGAAGAGAAGGTGAATGCTCATGGAAGAACTGCAGCAGCAATAAAGGGCAGGCAGGAAGAAGAAGAGAAGGTGAATGCGTCGTGGAAGAGTTGCAGCAGCAATAAAGGGCAGGCAGGAAGAAGAAGAATAAGAAGAAGGTGAATGCGTCGTCGTTTAGCCATGTGGACAGCTTCCCATCTCATGCGTCCTCTACCTGGTCCCGGGTAAACTTTCCGCACGCTCACAGTGTCTGTCTGTCCTCACTGCTAGGAGCTCGCTATACTCTTCGTACCTCTCAATTCTTTGGAAATCCAAGATTGATTGCGTGCTTGTTGATCAAAGTTACGAATGCCATGTGTTTTGTTTCTGAGACCACAAAACAGATTGCTTGTTCGTGTCTGTTATCGGGGCTAGTTGTGTTTGTCATGCAGGGAAGTGCATGTGTGGTGCTTGTTCCCTGAAGACATAAAGGGGGAGGACATTGCACTGTGGAAAACATACAAGGAGCTTCTAAGTCCCAGCGAAAAGACTGATATCGCACAGTGCAGCAGCAACCCGAAGATGCAAACCGAGAAGCTCCTTGCCCGCACCCTTGTGCGCACCACTCTTGCCAGATGTAACCCTAAATTTTTTGGATGTCATTGTTTTTGTTCAAGGCACTGCTCAATTTGCTTGCTTGCTTTGCTTGCTGATCGGTTCTTGAAGCAAGACTCTCACAACCAGATTCTCAAAGCAAATTCTCAGGGCTTTACAGTTTCAGAGCTTCTATGAATGTTTGGGGCAAGTTAGGTTTGGAGGTCTCTTGGTTCCATTTCTTTGGGGCTTTTCCATTCTCGAGTGTGATTCTCTGATTTTTTGTGATGAAGATGCAAGTGGAATTGTGGCTCCTTCATCTCTCAGGTTTAAGAAAAATGAGTTTGGCAAACCAAACGTAAGAGCTCTCTCTCTCTCTCTCTCTCTCTCTCTCTCTCTCTCTCGTTTTCTGATTTTCTATTTTGCATTAATCTTCATTGTGGATTGTACTCCTGAATATGGATCACAGTTTTGGTGATCAAAGGATCCTTCTGCAAATGGGTTCTGGAAGGATGAACCCAGACAGACAAGTGATCCTTGATGGACTGATCCTTGACAATGTCACCTTCGTAGATATATGGTTTCTTGGAAATCTCTCTGTCTGAAGGTATTTTTTCTTGAATTAATATAAATTTTCTAAAGGGTTTTGGACTTATGCTTCTTAAATCTCTTCCCAGCCCTGAAAAACACTTGGAAAAACAATTGCTGGTGTGTGGTGAACAGGTTATCTGGCCTGTAAAGAGACTGGATGAATGGAGGCCACCATCACTGTGTTTCAATCTTACTCACACACAATCACTTCTTATGTGTGCAGTCACTCAAAAGGCAGAAGTAAGCCTTGTTTTTTTGCATCTTGAATATTGGGATCAACCCTGCTGTGTTGCATGTGTCATCTGTAAGACATGTTTAAACTCTTTGGAAACAAATTGTATCCTTCAAAACCTGACAGTGTTGTTGTAAGTTGGAACTGCTTAAAGAAATCTAGGGTTGAACAGTTTACTTTTCAGTCTGAGCTAAATGACCTTCCTTTGTTATATATATGTATGTATGTCATTTTTGTGGGGGAGGATATACAGGTGGGCATAGACGTGGAGGAAAGGGAACGCAAATTTACCAGAGATCTAATGGCACTAGCTCGACGCCAACTCTCACCTGAAGAGGCAGATTGGCTCTCTCAGTTCACAGACCCAAATGAGCAGCGATGCCAGTTCATACAGCTTTGGACTCTCAAAGTTGATACAAACTAACTCCTTTACTGTTTGTTTGACTTCTTGCAATTTGAATCTAATGAAAAACTTCAAAAACTTGCACCAGATTAGCCCCTATCATAAATCAATCCTACATTAATCCTAGGTCTTGTCTGGGATTTTTAGATCCTGTTATAACATATTCCAGATGATTAGGAATGATGGCTCCACACACTGTTAACCATCTGTTGCCTTTGACATTCTGTTTCTCTGAACGCTGGTAGTATTAAAGCTGGTAAATTAACCAATTTTCAAGGAATGAAGATCTGTGTTTGGAAATAATGTGCTAAAGTGCTGCAAAACAGATTAAGTCTTCACATTGAGAAGCTTGAAAATGCAGGAAAATGGAGTTTGGTTTAAGCTTACATTTGGCTTGTCAGTGCAGGAGGCGTATGTCAAAGCACTAGGGAAGGGGATCAGCAAAGCACCATTGAAGGAGTTCACTTTCACATTTGATGCATCATCACCTACTGTTCTTCGAAATTTGAAGCAAGCAGTCACCATACCCATATGTGCACAGGTTAAAACCTTCTCCTTTTTCAGGCAGAGGCTGTCACAGGCACACTGCACACAGTAGCCATGTATTCTCACTTTGTACTGCAGCTTCAATATGCTTTGTTCAGGGTTATGATCTTCATTACCAATTCCTTCAAAGCCCAGTTATTTTTGTTTTTGTGTATTGGTTTCAATGCAGGCCCGGACAATTTCTCTAAAGGTTTCAGCTCTGTCAAGGGCAGTTGACAACAGTGATGATGCCTGGCAGTTTTTGCTACTTCAACCATCTGCTTCTCATTATGCTTCTATCTGCACTCAAATCCTACCATCTTCCACATTTGGTACTCTTTCTAGCCCTCTGCAGTAAGGCTTTTTGCTGTACTTCTGCCAACCTGCTGCTAGACTTTTCAACATCTTGGGCTTCTTCGTTGAGTGAGCATTGCAGAAACATTCTCATTGCTTCCTCTCTGTGAACAATCCAATCGTGGACATCTAAAATCTCCCAATCTAGGAGCTCCTCCAAGCTTCAGAGAGATACGCACACACCCCACACACCCACACAGAGTAAAATAACAGGGACATGAGTAAGAATCCAATGGTTGATTTCTGTCCTGCAGAGCAAGGGTCACTGCAACTGGAAGGGTGGAGTGATCACAACAATCTGCAAGTGCAATTATGGCGAACTGTACCTTTGGTCAGGGATGAAGCACTGGAGGGAGCTGTGGCCCTGGCATTATCTGATCCACTTAGCAGTTAGAATCTGCACATTGGGGGAAGAGACTGTGTATGCAGCAGAGCAGTGTTTTTTTCCTGGCGAATTATCACCATATTTCTACTTTTTAAACACCCTGTCTACCATCAGTACAAAGGGAAAAGAGAGGGGGACTCTGCATTTAAAATCACCTAGCAAATTGTTTTTTCGGGGAGGGTGTGAGCACATTTATGTCTACAGGCTGCAGTTTTAAGAGTTCCTTGAAATCATGTCGCCAACCTGGTGAAATCTGTCTTAATCTGCCTAGGGATGCTCACCACCCTAGCTCCATCAGGGCATTGAAAAAAAAAACACTGATGCAGAGCAATAACTTTTTTCGTGGCCACGATACTTCAGGCCTTGCACTTAAGTGTCAAAGCCTTCAGACGTGTGTGTGTCAAATACTTCAGGCATGCTCTTAAAGAAGTCTCCATATGGGGCAGGCTCTACAAGAGTAGATATCTAAGGAGAAGAGGAGAATGCAGTTTTGTAAATTACTAGGGTACTTGCTGACAACTGACAGTGTCTGTCAGTGTTTGAATGCAAGTTGTATTGAGTAATTCAGACAGCTGACCACTTGCAAATTCTTGAGCTGAACAAGCGGTACGAAACATGACAAACAAAAGAGTGTAAGCTTCTGATCACTGTGCATGTGTTATAAATTTAATATATGTAGCTAAAATTTGCTAAATTGTGCAGCAACACCACCCTTGAAGAAGTCAAATTCTCAGTAGTTAGACCCAGATACTGAATAATTTGGCTGGTTTAACTGGTATGGTCTTGTGACTATATTTCATTCAAGGAGGACAACAACAGGTTGGTGGAGGATGGTTTTCTTCTTACATTGTACTATTTTCTCAGCTCACATACAAATGGCAGAGCAATAGCAATTGCCACTTATCTATCTTTGGTTCATTGTCCTGTTGCTTGCCATCCCTGACCAGCAAACCTGTGCATAGTGAGGTTGATTTCAGGCTCACCCAAATGTTCTCACAGTTGAATAGCCAAATGAATGATTTGATTGCTGAGTAGAATACTTCTTTTGGTCCTAGTCCTGGTAACTATTTCTTTCCTTGATGACGGGCACAATGTCTTTTGCTGGGAAGGTGTATGTTGATCACAGGCTGGTCTTTCAAGCTTGTCTCCTAGGAGCAATTGGATTTTTTGCTGCGTTGGCATGTCAGAGCAGTAGTTGATTGACCACAACATATTGCTGTGACCAGAGCAGGCTGAGAAAAGTCAAAAGAAGATCCTCTTCACCAAATAAGCTTCCTAACACTCTTCTGACTGTGGCTCAACTAGGTGGAGATGAAGCCCTACTCCTTTCTTGGAGCAACAGCCATGGTAGACAGCAAGAGAAAAATCCCGCAAATTGCCATGGTTGGAGCACAGCTATGAGGAGCTGGAAGAAGGGTAGGAGCAAGATGAGAGGCATGGAGCTTAGATTCTTGGCAGGAGTTTGAGGTTACCTTTGAGTTCATGGAGTCCAAGAAAATGCATCCCAACTAGATCACTCTGGCCAAATCAGTTGAGAATTTTGATGTCTTTGTGGAGCCATTGACAGGCATGCATAATGGAAAGGATGTGGGGTCAAAACAATTTTCAAGTATTTGGGTGTGAGGTTGACTATTTTGAAAGGGTTTGGATCAAGATTTCACCCATGTCAGTAGTCTCTCTTGATGACTATGTTGAGTGACGATCAGTGAACAGCCCACAACATCCTCAAAATTGAATCCCCACCTCTTTCCCATTTCTCAACTTTGAATTGGAGAGACATTGAGCAAGTTCAAACAACCACCTTTCTTGTAAAAGTATATCTTGTAAAGGCTTTTGAGGGCAGAGTCTGCCACTTCTTTTAGGCATCCTCAAAGGCAGGGCCAATATTGAGGAACCTGCTGTTATTTTAAAAGAACTGAAGTCCTACTGTTAATATAGAATTCACCCTAAAAAACCTTAATGCTATGCAAGGCACCTCCAATGTGCATGTTGGTGATCCCACCTCTTAAAATCTTTTGTCCTGAGCTATTTTTACAAATGGTTTTGCAGTTTTGGAGGCAGCTCAGATGAAGGAACAAATACCTTGGGCTCATGAGGCGGCATTAGGAGACTGAGCATCTTGTTAGCCCACAACCAAAGTTAGTTGGGTCCCAACAAAAAACCTTTCAGCAGATTAGGGCCTTGGGTGGGTTTTTTTAAATTCTACACACTTGCGATAAAGTGCATTGTTTTTTAACTACTGTATTTCCTTTTTCTTATGCCTGCTTGAACAAAGAATTAGAGCTCACATACTCCAAAATGTCTATATACATGAAGGCTGTGCAGCTAGGCTCAACCAGAAAAGGTTGCTACAACGGTATGGAAAGGGGCCCCATTGGGTTGTAGAAGCATGGTCCATCACATGAGCAACCAAGGCTGCAGTGCAACTCAACCTATCAGACAAGAAAAAAAACACCACTTCTAGAGACACCAGGAGTTTCTACTTAGTGAATGGGTTTAAGGTCCAATCTTGTGGAGAACTGAAAATGTTCATTTCTTAACCAAAACAAGTACAAACAATGACATCTCAATTCCTTTTCAAGTGCACAAACATGGAAAACTTCTCTTTCACCAAACCTTTCATGGATTCTCCACCTATGTACAACAATGTTATGGCCTCACATGTCCCACATGTGCCTCTTAATTTGTGTAGTCTCTCATGTTCAAAAAAGTTCAAGGAAACCTATATTCAACAAGGGTTGTGACTAGAATCAGGATATAACTAACTTCCTATTGGAATGCTTTGAAGAAAACTTTTGGCTTTTGGTAAAGGTTACCTCAAACAACTTCTTTGGCAGGGCACTGCAACAAAGTTGGCCAAGACATTTCCACACAAGTGAGTGCGAAATCATGCCCAAGTCTGGGACAACTAGGAGAAGATCAAGAAGAAATATACATGGGGAAGATCGTGGAAGGAATCATTGGAAGCCTACCTTCAGAGTGGTGTTGGTTTGATCGCAAAAATCAAATCCTTGTGAGCACCACAAAGACAAACAATTTGCCAAGAGGGGATAATATGGGAACACTAACAAGTAATTCTCATCAAAGTACAAATGATGTTGAGCTTGAGTGCAAAGAAATTTTCATCATTAGGTGACACACCATCTTTTCACATACACATAACACTAATGTTTATTGTTGAAACATATACATATGCATCTTGGTTTACTCCTTATACACATGATTACTATTAACAAGATGTTGATGGTAAACATGTTTCAAAAAAATGTCACAATAATTTTGGAGGTGGGAAAAGCCTTGTCATAATATTTTTGTAATATACTCAAGTTTTGTAAATCTTTTAACAAAATTGATTTCCTTAAGCTTGAAACACATAAAGAGATTATTGATTGAATTGTTGAACTTGTAAAAAACATTTACATGCATAAATTCAAATCACCCTAACTTGTGGTCAAATTCAATGAAAATTAATTAAAAATCAAGATGCTGAATTTTATAAACAAATTTGAAGTTGTTATAATATAATGGACTTTCAAAATGTTGCTAGTGGAATGTTATGTTCAGTTCTATTCTCCACCCTTGATTAGTACACGGCTTCAATTACAAAAGTTTGTTTTCCTAGATACTCTCTCTGAAATATAGTTTCAACATACTATGGTATTGCATGTATGAGGTTCAACTTCATCATTGTCTAAGTTTTCTTCCCACTCTTTGTGGGGTTGTTAATATTAAGGTGAAGCAAATTGCCAAGCGAAACCTTTGTCCATGGATCTTTTCTCCAAGCCCTCTTGTACATCTTCATGTACACATAATATTCCTTCGAATTTGTACAAATTGCTATGTCTTTAAGACTTACAAACTCATCTCTATTTTTGCATGTACCTCTCATTACAGATCTACAAGGGTAACCTTGATTGCATTGTCTCCCCATCCTTTTGGTTCAACTTTTGGAGGTACTACCTTCAACAATAACCTTTTTCAGATATTGGGTCGCCCCATTGCTCTACCAACAAATGTTTCATGAGGTTCCATAATTGCTATAGATGACATCTTATACTCTGCAGGCCATTCTTTTGTCATGGGTATTTTTGACCCATTGTATTGTATTATATTTGGAGTATGAAACTTCACTGCTACATTTAACATTTACAGTTCCATTTCTTCTAAGTTTTCTTCTTCATCCTATCAAATTGTGACTTGATTTAGTTGTCTTTGTAGCTTTGGGTCACCGCATGATTCATGCTCATCCCCACCCTACTGCTCTTCTTGGAAGAATTAAATTGTTACAAATCCATAGTTGTTTTGCTCAAATTTGAATCCTAACAATTTTTCAACCAATACTATATTTATAGAACCAAAGAAAAAACAACCAAAACAAATTTTTTTTGTGTTTATATAAAAACAACCCAATATATATTGCAATTGGTTAACATTATTGATTTTGAAAATCTATATAATGGTATGTTGAACCACAAAATTAAAACAATAATCCAATGACAAATATTAACATTTACCATTTGACAACCATCCCTGGGAATGAATTTGGGATAAAACATTCAAGATTATATATAATGTGTAGTAGAGTTTGATGGGTTTGTGAAAATTTCAAAGGACCCATGGCAATTAATGGTAGAAATAGGGCTAGGTAGTAGGTAATATGTATGTGATTAAATAGTAGGTATTTTATCATGTTGATATGTATTAGTGTTTTTTTAATTGGTTAATTAATTAAGTAGGTTAGGTAATAAATGATAAGTATTAGGTAGTATGTTAATAGGTTGTTTAGTAATAGGTATTTCATTGTGTTGAACAAAAAAAAATTATGTTTAAATAATTAATTGGGCTAGGTAATTAATCTAGTAAGTAGTAGGCAATATGTATGTGGGTTAAGCAAAAGGTATTTTATCATGTTGATATGTGATAATGTTTTTGTATTAATAATTTTGATTAATTAGGCTATGTAAGTTATTTATTAAATAGGTTAGGGTTTAGGTAGTAAGTGTAATTAAATAATTAAGTAGGCTATGCAATTAATCTATTAAATAAACAATAAGTAGGATAGGTAGTAAGTAGTAAGTAGTTGATATGTCATATGTATGTGGCTTAAGTAATAAATACTTTATCATGTTGACATATGGATTTTTTTTTGAATTAATTACTACATTAGGTTAACAATGTAATTTATTTATTGAATAGGTTAAGTAGTAGGAGTAATTTATGACCCATTTATATAATTAATAAATTATATATCACACATCTAAATTATATTTTGTTGGTACAATTATAATCTATTATAGCAAAATTATATATTGCAATTTTAAAAATCAAATAAAGGTTGGAGATGTGAAATTAAAAAATCATAATTTTAATTTAAAATAAGATAATATATGTGTAAACGAAATAAAAATTATAATTCCATAACATAAATTATTATATGGCATTAATTAATATTTAAACTAAAATTGATTATCTAGATTAATCTTTTATATCATAAATAATATAGCTAATATTTTAAAACTATTACATTTCTATTAAAGTTATTTATGATCCATTTATAAATATCATATGTGAATAAATTATATATTACACATTTTAATTACATTTTATTGGTAAAATTATGATATCTCAAAAGAAAAATTCTTTTCCATGAATTTATTGAATGTAGAGTTTTCAAACTTTAGTTGGCTTTGTGTTTTGTCCATATGTATGGCTATTGTTTCCATTTTTTCCCTTTAGTTGATTGAAAACATGGTTCTTATCCATTATTGACCCTTTTATTTTCTCCATGCATTTTTCATATTCTAAAGATGGTTGTTGGGATTCATTAACAATTGTAGAACAACATTCAAGTTCTTTCATCTTGGACTCTTTGGTTAACCTTGTTATCACTAATCCATACCCCAATTATTCATTTCAAATGCAATGCATTTTTAAAAAATTATTGGCACAATTCCACAAAATCGAAAACAATCTTGTAATGGGCCACTTGCTTCTATTATGGATTAATGGGTGAATGCAAAATCAATCATAAGCTCTCACTCCTAACTATTAGTTTACCATGTTTTGAAAACCCTACCTTTCTTTAAAGCCAATAATTGGATGTAATGTTACCATGTATGGGAGAAATTACTATTCTAGTTTGGATTTCACATCTCATAATTTCTTTTAAAATTTGTTAATTGTTATGGTTCCCACTTCCATTTTCAAATTGCTTGCTTAATACATTATGGTTTCTCATTGTATTCTAGAATATCCACATTGAATAACAAAAGAGTCTCCCTTTCATTTTTGCTCACAAAGTTTGATGGATCTACTACATTTGTTTATGTGTTTCCTTAACATGATTCTATTGTATGAACATTTTTTTTTGTTCTAATGTTATTGGTAGCAAGTTCATTTTATTTTGAGTTTTTTCATGAACTTTTCAATGCCATTTTCTTCTTTACCCCCAACATCTTTCAACTATGAAACTTCTCTTCCATGTATGTTGATTTCAAGTTTTTAAAAACTTTGTGGGCGGAGTGAACTTCTTGCATTCATCCACGACCTTTGAAAAAATGCATTTGAACAAAATTCCATTTTACACTTTTGAAAAAATTGTATAATGTAATAAAAAATCACAAATAACACTAACATCAATTATGAACTTTGAGAATCCATTCCTATCAACGTTAAACATTACAAGAACATGTAAATAGACATAAATGCCATTGTTGTGTGTTCATTGCAAATGCACAAAAATTACATAAAGTTTTTGATCCACCATATAAAACTCATTTGCAACAACCGTTATTTGTATTTCCCTTACTGAATTTCATGCAAGTGGAATCACAATGAAATTAAGCCTTTCTTATAAGTTTGTTTTCATGCATACTAACTCCATCTTTTTTGAATTGAAATGCTTTGAAACTTGTATTGTTGACAACTTCCATTTACTTCCTAATTCTTGTTATCACCTCCACTATGAAATGTCCAATTGTTTGTTATACACAAGTACATTTGACTTGTAAGCATCTTCCACAAGATCCAATTCATTTTCTAGCCAATTATTCCAGATTGCATTCTCAAAGGATATATTATGTTCATTTTGAAATTTTAATAGATAATAGATTGCCTTTGGAATCAAGTTTTGTAGTTTTTATTTGTTGGTTGCATAGGTGATGGATTGTCTCTTGGAGGTTGTAGGAAATTATTCAAGAACTTTGGGATGAACACCTTATCACTTGCTCACAAATGTTTTAGTGTCTTTAAGGTAGTTCATGGGGGTGAAGGGAGTTGTGATAGGTTTAATTAAAATAATCTTTCATGTATAACATATTTTATGTGATAAAACTTTCACTTATTTTATTGGCTTGCAAAGACAAATGGTTTGATTTGCAAATTTTTGGTCACCAATTTTATCATTGAAGGTTAGATTTCAATACATTATGGCTTTCCTTTTACATTCAATGATATATGCTTGAAATGTTGTAATTGTTTCCGATTCATCTATATTTGTGGAGTTTAATGCATCATCTCCTTGTGCATATTTTGGAATATATGTTTGAGTGTTCTTGTTCATTTGTTTCAATCAATGGTGTTCAAAGCAAGTTGATTTTATCTCCAAAGCTTTTCATAAGTCGTTGAACAACATCTCTTTGATTACAACCCACATTTTCCATATGCGTATCATTTTGGCCTATGCAACTAACACACTCATTCACATCTTGTCTTTCAAAACTTTGTGAGGGAATGAAGAACTCCTTGCACATTCTTTCTCCACAATCATTTACTAAATTTGTCATTTCATGTGCATACCTATTCCTAGTCTCACATATAACTTTGTCAACTTTTTGCTATAACACAATGTTTTTCTCTTCTATTGTAGAGGAGATGTTGGTTAGTTTCAAAAGACATGTTAGTGGAACATTTTTCAATCGAACATTGCCATACGTTTGTGCAAACATATCATTTTCTCACTATGATCTCTACAAACATAAACTTTATATTTATTTGCAAACACATATTTGTGTTTTTTATGTCCATTTGAGCAAGCCCTTGGTTGGTTCTTTCATGTTGATGACCATTCATTGCAATAGGGTCAAGGTTTTTTGGTACTATATCTCAAATAAAATTGGACATTGCATTTCATGTTTTAGGCCCCCATTTCTTCTACACCTTCACAATATTCCAATTGCAGTAATATTGTAGGTTGAACAACAAGATCCCCTCCCCATATTTCTTGTTTATGTTCCAATACATTTTTACCAAATGTAATCAAAACTTGTAAGCAAATTTGTGCTCAAACTCCCATTTGTACCTATGGTTAAAATCATTTTCTTTCATTCACAATGGGATGTGACTCTGTATTATTTGAAAATTTTGATGGCTAGTATAACTTTGCAATGGAAAATGACTATTGGAACAAAATGATAGTTCGTGCCATTCCATTCAACTATTGTGATCACATTCTCTTGTTGACATGGAAGTGGATAGTAACCCAATGTAATTAGATCTTGGACCTTCAACATTGTTAAAAAAATTCATTATTTAATATGGAACTTTCAATGGAAAATAAAATGATCCTTCAATTATACCAAGAGTGAACATTCCACATGTACATTGCCACATAGCTAATGTATCGAAATATTAGGATCTATAAAATAATATTCAATTTTTTTTTCACATCAAATATGTCAATGTGTATTTTGTACATGTCAAAATAATGTGTACAAGAATGTTCTTTTGACTTGGCTAAAATATATTGAAAAAATTCTAACATGTTAGAATACTCACATTCACATGTTCACAAATAACATTATACCAAAAAAAATCACATCCTTTGTTATCAATTAAAGTATATTAAACCTGAGTGAATGTTGCCATCATAAACTAGCTCTACAATCCCCTAAGGATTTTCATCATCTCATATATATGCCCTTAACCTAAACAATTTAAAACATGACATCGTAGTTTAACCCTAATCTTCCATTATAACAGAAGGTTTGGAAGATTAGAACTTAGATTCACCTAACATTTGTTATGCACATTTTTCTTTTTCAGAACATAACTATTCTTCCAACAATAAGACACCACCTCCAAAACCTTCAATCATAATGATTTAGCTTTTAGAGGCTTCATTTGTCTTCATTGCATTGCCTTTTTAAAAATTTAAAATCACCTTCATATCAAGATAATGAGATTGCCCTTGTCATAATTCACAAATGATAGATGACAACCTTTGTAGAATAAAATCCTCCATCATCATCAAATTGTATGATGTCGCAACCCTAGCTTTGGGCTCGCGACCAAGGCAAGGGGTTGCAAGGTTGCGGGAGTCAAGAGGAAAGAAGCCTGGGAGTCAAGAGGAAAGAAGCCCGGGAGTCAAAAGGAAGGAAGCCCGGGAGCAAAGGCAAAGGCATTGGAAGGGTGCGGGCCAAGAGGAAGCCTGGGAGTTATCACATACTCCCGGGAGTCTAAGGAAGTGCGAGGGAGTGTGAGGGAGTGAGCACTCACACTCCCAAGGCAACTCCCATTTTGGGAGAGGGAGTCCCGGTGGACTCCCGAAATTTCAGAGTGCAAGTTGAAGGGTCAAATCTCAATGGATTGTTGCGCTCTTGGTACCGTTGGAAAGCTCCTGAAACGTAAATGTCTAAAATGGGTTCGCATTGCTCATTTGGACATCTCAAACACAAGTTATGGGCAAAATAAAGGCCGGGAGTCAAAGTGGCAGTTTGACTCCCGACCACTAAAAGTCGAGAATCGAGGTCTTCCCGAGATCCGATTTGAGAGTGCGACACGGCGTTGGAAAGCTCTCGACAAGGGCTACAACTTTGCTTCAGATCATGTCGCGATCGGACTCTGTAGTCGGGAGATATCGGCGTCCAAAGTCCCAGGACTCCAACCCGGGACAATTTCGGGACTCCCACGCGGGAGTCCCGGGAAAAATAGCCATTTGGATGCCACCTCTGTGGAGAGCTGCAGAGTATATTATGAGGGGGAAGGTGGTGGCTTCCCCCAAGTCCGGGCCGTGGTGAGTTTTGTGTGTCCGTGTTGCCCGTGGCTCGTCCTAGCACCAAAGGTGCTCCAACTATGCACTAACCACTTTGTGTGGGTTGTGTGCAAGCCCGTGTGAGTGAATAAGGTTGTCAATTCTTCCTAGTCCCATCCCGGAGCTCCAACACGCCCCTCTACCTCTCCAAGTGTTGTGAGCTAGGGAGCGGCTCCAAGTTCCAACTCCTTCCGCATTGCCCCATACTTGGACCCTCAAGTGGGTCTACAAAGAACTTGGGAGCGCGTCATATGAAGAATGCTACAACAAAATTAATAAATAAAATGTTGTCAAAGCAAACCACTCACAAGACAATGAAAAACAACTTCATCACTTCATTGTTTTTGGGTGCATTTGTAAACAAACAAAACATGCAAATGTCAAATTGAAGAAAAAGCCAAAGAAAATGAGTTTCATTCCTTAAGCCCTTAATCCTTCCACTCCTCATGATCCTTGCTCTACTGAAAGGTTTGTAGCTTTCCTCATGTTGTATTGTCATTTGTCTTTTGATCCATTAGGTTAGATCTCCATAAACTTGTTCCCACTTTTAAAGCAAGCAATCATCATCCAACGTCACAATTGTCCATTTGAACTTATGAGGTTAACAATTGAATTCAATGAAAGTTTTGATTATGATAATAAAGGGGTGGTGGAAGGGGGATGATTCAATGTTGTGCAAAAGTATTTGGGCATTGTCACTTTTATTCATAAAATGTAAGATACCTTGTAAACTTGTACAAATAATCATAATAAAAACCAAATAAACGTAAAAGGTTGGGAAGAGAAATCTTTACAAAATTAATGATCGTGAAAATATAACAATCTTTCCAAAAATAACATTTATAATAATTTTTTTTCAATATTTTATACTTCACATATTTATCCATTTACATAACATCTTGAACCCCGCAAGTTCCAACAACATACCATTTTATGGTAGACTTCTCACAACCTTTGATCCTTTTATCATCCCAACCATTTTGCAAACTTGTATCTAGATTTATAACACACCTTTCCAGACCTTTTACCACTAAAAATCTAAACCCACTAAAACGCCACTAACTACACTAAGTGGTGGCCCGAGGTTGTCACCACTAGAGGATGAAAAAAATAGTTAACTTAGAGGTTGTCACAACCCGAGGATGAAAAAAAAAAGTTAACTTAGAGGTTGCCACAACCCGAGGATGAAAAAAAATAGTTAACTTAGAGGTTGTCACAACCCGAAGATGAAAAAAAAAAGTTGACTTAGTGGTTGTCACAACCCAAGGATGAAAAAAAAATAGTTAACTACTGTAGTGGAAGAAGTCTGAAAAATTTCTACTAGCAACCCTTACAGACCTTCTACCAGTAAAATTTTTTGGCACTAAAACGTCACTAACTACACTAAGTGGTGACCTGAGGTTGTCACAACCCGAGGATGAAAAAAAATAGTTAACTTAGAGGTTGTCACAACCCAAGGATGAAAAAAAATAGTTAACTTAGAGGTTGTCACAACCCGAGGATGAAAAAAAAAAAGTTAACTTAGAGGTTGTCACAACCCGAGGATGAAAAAAAATAGTTAACTTAGAGGTTGTCACAACCCGAGGATGAAAAAAAATAGTTAACTTAGAGGTTGTCACAACCCAAGGATGAAAAAAAGTAGTTAACTTAGAGGTTGTCACAACTCGAATATGAAAAGAAATAGTTAAAGTAGTTAACTTTGTAGTGGTAGAAGGTCTGCACCTTTCCCACACAAATCTAAACCTCACAAGTGATTTAATTCAATAGTGTAATTCTTAGCCATTAAAAATACTGATTTTTGGGGAATTTCCTTTAGCCACTATCAATTTCTTCTTTTATTTTTCTTCAGAATAAATTTAAAAGTAAGAATAAATAAGAATAAAGCAATTTCTAATTATTCATAGTTTTGAGGTCATAGTTATGAGGGTGAAAGACAAATACTTATCTCATACAACTTAGCAAAAACTTCAGTGCCATTGTTCTTCTTCATCTATAAACTGAAAACAAATAAATGGATCGATCCTGTATAAAAAAGCAGGGTCAAATAGGTCAATTCTATTCGACCTATTGCACACAATCTTTGGGGCCTTTTGGCCTCAGGACTCTGGAAGTGATATCTGCATAAGCAGGCAGCCAGTTACTGCTCAGTTCATCAATGATCCATCATCCCCTCTAAGAATTGAAGAATGGTTCCCCCCTGAAACTCTATTCCAATGATCCATCATTCACTCTAAAGAATCAACAAATGGGTCCCATGTAAAGCTACTACTCCAATGATCCATCATCTCCTCTAAGTCCTGTGTAAACACTATTCCAATGACCCATGATCCCCTCCCAGAAGCAAAGAATGTGTCCCATGTTAACTCCGTTTATCAATGATCCATCATCCTCTTCAAAGAATGGGTCCCATGTTAGCTCCGTTTACCAATGATCCATCATCCTCTCAAAGAATGGGTCCCATCAAAAAATCTTCCCCAAATCAAAAGGGTTGAGTTTCTGTGGGTTTCAAAAGAAGGAAGGAGAGGCACTTTAGTCAAGGGTAGTGACCATCAGATCTTTGAGTATGGCTTTTTTTTTGTCTTTTTCCTCCGTGATTGGAAGAACCTTGAGGACAAGTTCTCATCCCTCCCACATGAATTTTAAGTTGTCCAGAAGCTACAGTCTGGATATTTGTAGCTTGCCAAAAAGTTTGTCCTTTCCTGCATGAATTTAGTCAAGATATGGTCTGGATATTTTTTAGTCTAATAATGGCAAAGAAAAAAGCAAAAGCAGCTCTAAATGCTCTCAATGAGTGGGTTTGAAATGGAAAGTAAAATTGGGCAGCCAATTTCTTCTTTTCAAAAGAAAGAAGATGAATAAGAAATTTGGAATTTACCGAGAATGCCATATTTTTATTTTGCCCTTGTTACCCAGTTGAGCTGCCAGTCTGCAAGAGATGGAAACAATTTCTTAGCAATGGGAGTCAGTAAAATGGAAGGAGGGCATCTATCTTGGAGTATAACTTCACCACACTACATGCTGAAGAAGAGGGCAAAGGAATTTAATGTCAAAGATGCCAGCCAAAACTACTGAAATTGCAACACTTTTATATGAATTTAGTGTCAAAGATGACAGCAAAACTACTGAATCTGCAACAATTCCATAGAAATTTTGTGTCAAAGATGCCAGCAAAACCTCTGAAATTGCAACACTTTCATAGGAAGTTAGTGCCAAAGATGCCAGCAAAACTCCTGAAATCACAACACTTTCAATAGGAATTTAGTGCCAAACATGCCAGCAAAACTACTGAATTTGCACAACATTCATACTTCCAAAGAGATGAAGTAGGATGTTTACCTCACCCAACTGGTTGCCTGCAATTGAAACTCCATTGCACTCTGGGGATACATGGCATAACACCAGGATAAAAGGATGAAAAATAACATGAGACCATAATGAAACATCTTGGAGAGACACCAAAGAAAGGAATCAGAAAGGGAAAATGGCTTTATAATAGTATTAACATTGACTAATGGTACAACAGGTTTGATGACACGTAGAAGGGACCAAAATAACACTAGTAAATGCAGCTCTGCAATAGCAATAATAATAAATCTAGTTTATCATTGGTGGCAAAATTGACAAGCACACACAGCACACTCTTGAGCAAGCAAATTTTAGCAATACAGCCTTTGAGCGTCTCATAATTTTGGACTTGATAGACCAAAATCACTACTTACACTCCGCGATGTGAAATTCACCATAATTTAGACTAAGGTAGCAGAAGGATGCTTTCAAATTCCAGCTTAAGAAAAATTGAGTTGAATTTTTATTTACCTACTCTAACTTCCACAGTGCCCACTACTGACATGACATCCTAGCTCAGTTAAAATCCAGTTAATGGCTCAAATGTCCACACAGCCATCAAATTGTCTCGCTTGCCTGTACACTACTTGATTTCTTGACGTTGGAGTACCCATTGCCCTTGCAATTTCCATTGAGTTGTAAAATACAGTCTTCCTCATTCATGAAGATACTGCATCCAGGGCAGGGGGTTTTGTTACATGAGAGATCATCTTCCAGATAGTTGTGTCAAAAAAGGACACCGCCATGCATTTAAGGGTTCTTGACAGTGCCCTAACTCGTACACAATCTAGGACTGTTGGAAGCCAGAGACCAGTTTTGATATGTTGCTGCAACTGTCCACTTAAAGAGAGAGAGATACTGAAATCAGTGGGAGCTTGTTGGGAACAAAGTGAGAATACGCTGAGGGGGTGAACTTGGTTGATTGTGGTTGTGATTGTAGTTATGGCTGTGATTCTGATGATGTCTGTTGTCCATCATGGCCTCTCTGTGGTCACCTCGAGGAGACTGCTGTGGTAAACCCCTTCCAACAGCACTGTAAGGATATTGCTCATACCCGCCAAAATGACCTGGGCCCATTGGATATGGTGCTATTGCTGTGTAAGGAATGGGAACATTTGGAGATGCAAATGGCAAAGGGCCTACATCATCCCTGTGGTTAGGCATGTAATGTGGGCCACCAAGATTGGGGGGTATTGGAGTAGAAGCAAACAGATGGTCAGATGCTGAAGGACCTTCAGATGAAAGTCCCTGCATCCGCTTCAAGTACAATCTATACTTCTGTAAATGAGAGGCCACATTCTCCCTTGTCAAACCCTCTACATTCATAAGCTGCATGATGGTTTTTGGTACTGCATTCTTGATGCCTAGGTGTCCCACTGCATCCACAAAGCGCTTGTGCAGCTGTGGAGTCCACACAAGCCGTGGCCTTTTCAGCGTTCGGGCATTAGGCTCTTCACCACTATTCTCTGGACCCCCTGCAGAATCATCATCTTCTGATTCAGAATCCCCTCTCTTGTGAACATTCTTGGATGTGCCTCCACCCTTGTTACTGTCATCACCAATTGCACCATATGAGTTCTCAGGTCGTCTCTCATATGATGAACCCCCTGCATATGACATCATATAGGGAAGAGAACCCTGATCCAATTGTTCATCCCCTGGGTTGAAGCTGGTCTCATCACTTCCCCCTATATAGTTCCCTGGAGCAGCAAGCCCAGCTCTTGCTACTGGGTAAGGTCCTGTGGGGTGAGATGATGGACCTGGCTGGTTTGCACCTCCTCCTATTACTCTTTCTGCCTCATCACTGCTTCCAATACCCCCATTTCCACCAACAGGCTTGCCACTGCCTCCACTGCCATCTCCCACCCGAGCATCACCCAGATAACCATGTCCACCTGCAAAAAACATTGAATCAGCTCTCTTCCCACATTGCATAGCCACACAAAGATTAGAGAGTTGACAAAACAAAGCACTAAACAGTCAGGTAAAACCAATGTGCATTGCTCTCTGCAGTACTCTGCAGTCATTGGACTGTTCTGTTAGCATGACCATCTTTGTCTCTCTCACAGTGACATCATTTGTGCACAGGTAAAAAAGCTCATGATGAAATTGTCTATTATGTCTGCAACACCCCTGATCCACAACAGCTGCAAAAGCTGCAAAAGAGTTGGGTGGTGACAAATGATTGCAGCAATGTTTCAGGATCATTGTCCATTCCATTCAAACATGAACAGAGTATTTAGATCCATCCTGTACATGTGCAGGGAGAACAACATGCCCAACTTGGAACCTAAACTAATGCAGCAGACAAGATGTTCATTCTTTCACAGCCCTGCAGCACACAATTGCAGACCATTCCCCCTTCATAGCTCTCATTTGAAGCAATAGGTCAAAGGATGCTGGATGACAGATGCACAGAAAAGAAAAAAAAAACCACAAAATGAAGAACATGGGAGAAGCAAGAAGCTAGGGATGGTGTTTCTTGAAGACAGAGAGAGAGAGAGAGAGGGGCTAGATCCTGAAACATGAGCTTAAGCTATTCTGGCAATGGGAGAGAAGAGGTAGAGAGGTGTGTATTTTTCAATCCATACCTCTATTCTCATGCCCTTGGAAGCAAGGGAAGGAATCAAAAGAAGTGATTGGTGCCTTGTTGTTCCTGAGGTTGTGGAGAGTGTCTCGAGATCCGCGTTGCACATCCATGGCCGTCTTGGCAGGTTCATGCTTGATGCTGAAGGCAGAGGCAAGCGCAGGGGAGATGAGAGAATGAGAGAGTGGCGTGAGCTCCTCGTCGGTTGGCAATCCGTCCTCCCACTCTGATACATGAGCATCATCTTCCTTCACCATCATCTATCCTCCTCCCTTCCCCTCCGTCGCACACCCGACTATTATCTCTTGCACGCATGCATGCAGCCCCAGACAGACAGACTGAGAGCCTCCAGTTTTTCTCTCACTCCATTCTACCTGCTTCGCCTCCTCTTGTGTAGCAGCTGGTGCTCATTTGTCACGGCACCTATTTCCTTCTTTCGTACTGGTGAAAGTTCTCTCCTCCAAAGAAGCTCCAAAAAACTACATCAGCTGTACATTGCCCCTCCTCCTGACAACACAAAAATTTCCTTCAAAGAAGAAGAAGCCGTCAAAGACTTGTTTGCCTCTCTATCTCTCTCTCTCCACAGACAATTCTTCGCCGTTGCACAATCCCCTAACGGCAACGCCTAAAGCCGCCAGTCGCAAACTCGCATCTCCTCACACATAACTCGCTGCCGCTGCCGCTGCTGCTGCATTTACTCATCAGAAAAGAGCGACAAAAGAAGGCTTACAGCCGCAAAACTCTGTCCGTCTGTCTGTCTCTGTCGCGCAAGAAATCTGCGACCAGGAACTCCTCTAGCACAAGTACACTCGAAGCTCAAGAAGAGAGTCGCGGGCATGGCATTCCATGGAGCTCCACAACCACCAGCGAACACGCAAGAAACAAGAGAGTTACCCAACAGTAGTATTGCTGTCCACCAAACCCCATCCACATGCACAAGGACCCTGTCTTCGTATCCAGCTGCTGTAGTCTCTTATCCTCCTAGCTAGTAACAAAACCAAGCTCATGAAGAAGCCATCGCCACGACCCCAACATCCTGCTTCTTCTCCCCCTTCTCTTCCTCACGTATTGTATCTTCTTCTTTCTCTTTCCCTCCTCCTTGTCCTCCTATTCTTTACAGGTTGTATCTTTTTCTCCTCTTCCTCCTCCTCCTCCTCCTCCTTGTTTTCCTCCTCTTCTTCACAGCTTGTATTTACAGCTTGGGTTTTGTTCTCTCTTGCTTCTCTTTAAACTTTCTTCATGCACCAACTTGGTGACTATCATATGAGACAGGACACATCACCACAGGGAAGAAAAAGAAGAAAGAAGCAAATCACCTTCATCGTGCAAACAGATAAACTTGAGAAATGCTTCTATTGTAGAAAAGGTTTGGGGTATTTGAGAAACACTTTACAACCATATTCTGTCATCACTTAATCTTCCCAAGAGAAAATATGCATCATGCTTTCAAAAGAAATGGTTCAATATTGACACATTTTCAAAGAGAAATTGGAGCTCGGTTGATAGAAGGGATGTGAGGGAGAATTCAGAGATGCAAAATTCTTTAACTCAGTTGCTGATGACAGTCAAGAGGCAAAAAGCCTTAATGAGTCAGAAGATGAGCAGGTAAAAACGCAAGTAATCCATTTGCATCACTTTCTCTCTGCAGGTAATAACTTGTGAGAATCTAACCCACTTTGCAGGCAGAAAACATTGAATTCTTAGCAAAAGTGATGTTTCTCCATCAGAAGCATGTTTAGAATGTTTCTGGATATTCATAGTGGAATAGAAACAGGCTCAACAATCGAAACTAAGTGAAGGAACCAAATTGTAGAGACCATGGGGAAAATGAGAGCACAACAGCCAGCATCACCAAGAATTTCTGCATGAACAAACACCATCCTCAAAGTGATGAAATGAGTTCCTCATCAGTATTGCTCTCCTGACTATCTTTGAAATGAACTTGCTGGCAGTGTGGCAGTCACCACATACCCACAGATTCTTTGTGATACAAAGTGGAGCCTGGGAGGTGTGCTGATGAGCCCAAATACAATGGCCAGTTTCTTGCTACAATTACACAAATGGAGCAGGTCCTCTTCTTGCTCTACATCATGCAGAACAATTTCCATTTCTGGCACATACCCTTCATGTGTCATGCACTTCTACAATCACTCAAGTTCTGAATGGATTTCAAGCATGTGAGGATGGTCTTGATCATCTACCACAAATGTATGCACCTCAATATTCACTTCAATCCAAGTGCAACCTAGGTTGTTTTTCACACCCCTCTCCTTCCTCTGCTGTTCCACGTTTGCCCTGAGATCCCACTTGCCAGCAGCTGCACAGATATTTGATAGCAGCACATAGCCTGTAGCATTTCCAGGGTCCACTTCAAGAGCTTGTTTTGCAATGTGTTCTCCCATGCCCACATCACTGTGAATTCTGGAGGCACCAAGCAGGGCCATCCACACTGCCACATTTGGTTGGAAGGGCATTGTCTGGATCAGATCTAATGCCTCCTGCAGATGGCCTGAGCAGCCAAGAAGATCAACAATACAGGCATAGTGTCCCACTGTTGCAGAAATACTGTAAACTGAAGCCATGGAATCAAAGTAGCTCAGGCCTTCATCAACTAGACTTGCATGGCTACATTCAGATAGAAGACAAACGAAAGTGGCATCATTGATATCACCTTCTTTACACATCCATTCAAAATGTGCCAGAGCTTGCTTACCATGTGCATGCATGGCATTTGAAGGAACCACATCATGTGTGGGCATCTTGTTGAAGAATCTTCAAGCATCATCAACACTCCCAGATTTGGCATACATGTCAACAAGACTACTACCCACAAAGACATCAGATTTCAAACTGTATAGAATGACCTGTTCCTTGATGCGCCTGCCTCCATCAAGTGCTGCTACTCTGGCACAAGCATTCAAAGTGCCTATAAAAGTGATGGCATTTGGCTCCACCACTTCCTGTCACATTTCTTGAAATAGTTCCAGTGCCTTCTCCCCTTGCCCACATTGCACAAGTCCCACAATTATGGTGTTGAAAGAGACCAAATCATGTTTGGGCCTCTTCTAGAATACTCTTGAAGCGTCCTCCATGCTCCTGCATGTGGCATACATGTCAATGAGGCCACTGACCACAAAGACATTACAGTCACAATCACATTGGAGGGTCTTTCCTCAATGTCCCTGCCTTCTTCAAGAGCAGCTACACTGGCACAAGCATTCAAAGCAGCAACAAAAGTGTGAGGGTCTCGCTCCACAGCTCCCCTTTGCATTTGTTGATATAGCTCCAATGCCTTCTACCCTTTCCCACATTTTACATGTCCCTAGATCATGGCTGTCCAGGGCATCACATCATGTGAGGCCATTGTGTTGAACACTCTCCAAGCATCCTCTGTGCTTCCAAATTTGGCATACACCACAAAGCTACTGCTCACAGAAACATCAGACTCATAACCACTGTGAATGACCTGCTCATGAGCAAGCCTTCCCCCATCAAGTGCCAATAGATTGGCACATGCATTCAGGACCGCTATGAAAGTGGCAGGGTCTGGCTTCAAACCTTCCTTTTGCATTTGTTGAAAAACTTCCAATGCCTTCTGATTTTGCCCACATTTCACATGTCCATATATCATGGCATTGCAACAAACCACATCACGCACAGGCATCCTGTTGAACACTCTCTGAGATCTTGCAAGCTCCCACATTTTGTATACATGTTGACAAGGCTACGCCCCACAAAGGCATTGGACTCACAACCACTTTGAATGATCTGCTTATGAGCATGCCTGCGCTCTTCAAGTGTAACTACACTGGCACATGCATTCTGGACCCCAACAAAAGTGACAGGGTCTAGCTCCACACCTTCCAGTTACATTTGTTGGAAAAGTTCCAATGCTTTTCAACCTTGCCCATATTTCACATGTCCAATTATTGAAGCATTCCAAGAGACCACATCCTGGGAGGGCATCTTCTTGAAGACTTACAAAGCATCCTCCATGCTCACACATTTGGTGTACATGTTAATGAGGCTACTGCCAACAAAGACATCTGACTCAAAACCACTTTGAATGATCTGCTTGTATTGCCCAGCCTTGACATATCTAAAAAGTCTTCTATCCCATTTAAAAACATTCAATTGTACTGTCCCTGGTGCCATTGTGGCCACCTCTGCTTCTACCCATGGAGGGTTTTGTTCAGGGGCAAGGAAAGCTCTTCTGTTTGCAAGAAAGCAATTCTGAAGCTCCTGGGCCATTTATGCAATGTGATGAAAGGTTAGGAAATGACGCTACCAAATGCTTATTTTCACTGCACCCAGAAGAATTTTCAGTTTGCAGTTGGACACTCATGCTATCGGTAGGAGTATCCAAGGAGGAGGAGGAGAAGGCTTGCTTTTGGGCTTGTAACATCTTCTGCTGCTTTTGATGTTTCTGGTGTATTCAGCTTGCCGTCAAGCATTCGTGTGAGAGCAATTTTTTCTTTTTACCTTGTGCATTGTTTTCTCGAGATGCTGATTCTCAATTCGCGGTTCCCCGACCTGCATGATAGAAAAACTTAGTTCAGCCCAACATGCGCTTAGTAGCAAAATCCTAGACTTCTTTCCACAAAGATCAAGATCAGAGAAAACGACACCAAATTTAGAGCATAGAGAGTTCTGCAGCTCGGTAGAGTGCACGAGCTGAAGAACTGACCCGAATCTCCGCAGCTTCCAAACCCAAACCACGAAAGGTGTTCATCATGTTGTAAGCATGACTGGGAAAACAGAAATTGCACATGAGATCATCACACACCGCATTGAAGGCTATGTCAAGCTCTTTCAAAAGCCTCGAATTTTCCTGCTCACGTGCCCAGATCAAACTGGCAGTCATGTCACCCATTGCAATGCCCTGAAATCCTCTGATCCCTCAAGAAATCATGTATTCGTGCATCTCTTGTCACTGGTGTGTGCTTCAAGAAGCAACCTTTTGGTTGTTCGTACTTGATCTGATGCATGATCACATATCTTTACTAGGAAGAGTGCAACCTGAGTGTTGTTCTCTTCTGCTGCCACAAGGAAAGTGTAGATACCTGCTCACCAGATGCTCATATACATTGGTGCAAGGTCAGTTGTAAATAGAACAATTCCAAGGTTTGGAAGCAGTCAATGGCCATCACTCACTTCTAAAAGCAGGCAACAATACATTTAAGTCAAAAGACTTAGGACTTGAAGTTATGTGTGAATCCTGAAGCTGCATTATGGTCTCATTTCGTTCAAGGATTGACATTTGCTACATTAAAAAGTACACCAACTGAACCAACTGACACATGTGCTCTCTTGAAAATGAGAATATCATTCATTTGAATTGTTTGATGAAGCTCTCCAGGCTCTGGAAAGGCACACATTTAGCCAAAATCTTTCAGATTGCTCTTGTGCTTCAGAACTTTAATTGTGACATCTACCAGAGCTCACAAGTTAACCCAACAAAGTGGAAATTGCACTGAGCAGTATCCACAGATTCATGTATGAGGACACAAGGAGGCATATGGAGAACTTTGTCATGTTGTAGCACCACCCAGCTGCAGGAAGAAAAGGCAAAGAGACATAAAATCAAAACTGAGATACAATCCAACACAACCATCTGTCAAGCTCCAACTGGTGAGGTACACAGGAAACAACCAGAAATTGTAGACACCAAGTTGACTACAAATTAGGGCTTCATGGCATCAGACCTTCATAATATGCTGCTTTCTCGGAACCCTGAGGAAGAGCAAAACGCTTTCTGAAGCCCAAAATGGTAGTCTTAAGCTCTGCCAAGGATTCACAAACTTCATGTGTCAATGCTGATGTATCTTGCTCCACTGTCAGTCCCACTATTTCGTCATGATGGAAATCATCTAGTGTTTTGTCATGTGAGGAGATGCAATGCTGTGACTGCAAACCTTTGTGATGTGAGTAGATGCAATAAATTATGCTGTTGTTAACATCTCCAGGCCCAAAGCTGCAGGTCTTTCCATAGTAGTTGAGCTCTCTTTTGCTGCTGCTGCTGCTGCTGCAGTTTTGGATGTTGCAATCCCACCAAGACAACAATCCCTCTGGCAGCAATGGAAAACAGCCACTTGTGATGTCTACAGTTGAATCAGACACTGCCAAATTTTTAGTCCTCATTTGGCACAAATAGGCTTTCTCTTGAACTGTAGGGTCCTGCAACTACACAAGTCCAGCAGTGGATAAATGCTTACCAATAGAGACTGATTGCGGGTATCTCACATACCTATAGGAAACAACAATAGATGAGGAAAAAACCATGTGCATCATCAAATAACATAGTTTGTGGTTCAAGACATAACCGTATCCCAAATCCTACACAAATGTGAAGAATCTTCACTCTGGGAAGAGCCCATGAAGATGTACCGGACAACAGTGCAGTGAAATAAATAGCACAGGCAGTTCTGAAGCATCTATCTAGTGAATCAATGAGCCAAGGTGTTGGAAAGAAGCACAGACATGAACAGAGATTATTTGTCAAAGTCTGCGAGCCATCTGCAATGAATTCATTTGTGTCCCACAGCACATGATGGTAATGCACAGGTCGACTGGTTCCATATGCACATGCAGAAACAACCAAAGAAGAACTCTCATCAAGATCATCTGCATTTGCAACATCCTGATTTCACACACAAGACACCATAGAGCCTTTCAGCAAAGAATCTGTTAGTCACAAACCAGATAATGCAGCCTGCTTTCAGACATACAGAACATGGAAACAACATGACTTAATCAAGAGAAAGGTTGTCAACAAACCTTAATACTCACATGACTGCACACGTAGAAATCAAACACAACATTCTTAATTTCATTTCATGACAAAGTCGTCTTTTATCTCAATTGACAGAATTCCCACAAGTTGTGACAGAAACCAACTGACCTGCAAAGACACCACTTCTATCAACGCTGCACTGATCATTGTGATTGCTGGCAAAGAGGCAAATATGGTGGTGTTTTCACACAACCACAAATGTGACCAGAGGCTGGTAGACTGGCTTCCAAATGAAGCACATGCTTTGGGGATTGCATGGAGCTCACGTAGGAGGACCTGATAGAATTGTCCTTCACTGATCCCATCTCCAGGCAAAGGAAACAAACAAAGAAGCATGTGTCCATGAACAACATGAATGGGTTGCTATCTAATCCTCTTTAAAATCCATGGATACCAAAATATCACAAACATCACAAAAATTGTAGACAAAAACCCATAAAAGATGATGCGCATTGGCTTGTGTGTCATGTTGCTCTCCAAAATGGGATAAACAATTCCATGTTGAGCAAATAACAAAAAGGGGACAATTAATCAAAAAGGCAAGTTTGCAATAATAGCAAGATATAGCAAAACACACAATTATAGTCCACAAACCTTGCATCTTAATTTAGAGAGGTTTTGATATGGACAACTAAGTAGTACCATTACTTAGTAGGTACTTACTCCCTAGTCTCCAACATTTGCAGTTCTACTATTGTTTTAACAATTAAATCTTGTACTAACATTTACCTTTGCCATGATATTATAGTTTTGTAACAATGAAATTGAATTCATAGTGCTATATGAATGAAACTTCAAGTTACAAAATAATAATTAACAAGTAGAAGCAAAACTTGAAACAAAACAAGAAAGTTCAACATGATTCAAAATTCAAAAATCAAAAGGAATGAGAAGATTTTTTTTGCATGGGCTTAAGTAGTTCAAATTCAAACTTAAGACCAGGGTTTTTTTTTTTTTTTCGAATTTTTCACGTAGGTGCACTGGCTACGATCCTCATCATTATTTAGCAATAAATGGCAATTGTCCTAGTGGACAAGTAGATCTTTTTTCAAAATTTTAAAAACATTTTGCAAAATTCCCTTTGTTAGATTTGCCAACCCTTTTTTTTTGGTCACCAAGTGGCGAAAATTTGCCACAAAAAAACCCTTGCTTGAGACCCACTAAACTACTACTCTATATTAACTACTAATTAATTACTAACTACATTTTAAATTACATCCTCGAAATCCACTACTAGTGGAGAGCAATGTTAAAGCTATTGAATCATGCTACAAGATCTAGGCACCTATCCATAGTCATGTATGTCATTCTAGGTTAGGTCTTAGCCATAGGACATCCCTAGTCTAGTGATTGTTCATTTAATTTAATTTAACAACTTGTGTAATATGAATATGGACATTTAAAGGCTTGAATGAAAGTTATATAACCTTCATCCCTTGTCCTTGTTTCTCTTTTGTCAAATAAAATAAAATCACATCCTAACCATGCAAGTCAATTTTAAACATTTTACCACAAATGGATTAGTTGTAATTTATTTCAATAAGTTGGTACAGCAAGCAAGATTTTTTGTAGCTTCATAAGCTCTAGAGTTAACCAAAAGTTCTTTCTCATAGTGATAGCAACTAGTGTTCATGGAGGTGCATGCAAAAGGGATGATGCATTTTTTTATTTTGAAAAGTTTTTTGGAATTGTTGGTCAAAGGCACTTTGAATCATCTTTTATAGAAGTGATCCATGGAAGAAAGCCTTCAACATCTCCATTGTTGAAGCAATTTCTTGCTACTATAAACCTTTACTACCGCCACCAAACTTGAGTTGTCTTCTTCAAATATTCATCCATGATGCGCAACAAAGTTTGTGGCCATCCACAATGTCATCCATTACAATCATCATCCATGTCATCCACCTATAGTGTCATCCACAAGTATCCATTCTCATTCATCAACAAACTTTATCATTATGTGCCATTGGGTGATTGTTTGCAATTCAAACATCATGTTATTAAATAACTATGTGATTGTACTATGATAGGTTTTGTGAAATGACATACATTGTTGTCACATGTGTGTGTAAGCTCTAATCATGTGATTGTTGTTCAAATAATTATTCAACTATAGATGTTAAGATATTTCTTGAGTTGAAAATTGTTCTTTGTTATCTTGGGTTCTATAAAAAATTCAAAAAACAAGTCTTTAATTACATGTTCATCATGTGATGTCATTTTTTGGTCCACTACAACTTGAAATTATTCCTTTCAATGGTGCTCTTATGTTATGTCCCCCTTAGTGTGTAGTTAATCATGCTCCTATGGTTGTTCCATTTCCATGGAACTCTCCCAAATATGTCCTTCATTACTACATTGCCATCACCACCCTTGATCATGTTTGAAGGTTCTCCTTTATGAGTTCTTTGTGGTGATTGGGACTTCAAGCTTTTAATGGAAGATTGTTAACTTGTATAAGCCTCTTCATATTCCTTTTGATATGTTAACTTTAGTGGTTCGTACACAAATTGAAGAAAGGCATTCATGTATATTGTTATCTTGTGTTAATACAAATTTTCATCTCTCCTATATGTAATGAAAAAATGTTCAATCTTTTTTTTTGCCATGTCCTATGTCATATGCCATATGCCATTGATTCACAAGTTTTATTTTTAGGTTCAAATGTGATTCATTTGGAACATTGTAAATCATATATAGTTTCAATGTTTTAGCCTCCTTCAACCTATGGTGAGCAATGTATGGCTCCTTTTTCCTAAGATTGTCAATTTGCAATAACAATTTGTTTTATACATCCCACGTCACTAACAATGTTTTAGAACTTTCTACTTGCATTTCAATTTTTTTAATCTTTAACATGACTATTGTTTGTTGTGTTTTATCTTGATCCTTTTTCATCTTTTCTTGTTGTTACTTGTTGTAACATAGTTTCCTAACTTTTGTCAACGTCTCTCTTCAAGTTTTTTAATTTTGCAACTTTTTGAGTTCTAGAATTTTTAGATTCTTAATGTTTTCGCTCATATTCCTTGTTTTGTTGTTGCAATTCTATGCTTACAACCTTATACTTTTCATACTAATCAACTTGTTCTTTTAGTTGTAAGACTTCACTACAACAAAAGGTGTCCATGTACACCAAGTGATTTCATTAGATTTTCAATGAATCCACTAGTCATAGTGAACGAAACTTAATGGGGATGCAATGAAGTCATTAGTCTAGTGAACATGACTGAACGGGGATGCAATGAATTCACTAATTTAATGAACATGGATTAATGAATTGCACCCACATTTTGTAGTAGTGTTTTCTAATTGAAATTATGAATCTCAATATACATTTCAAACATTTTTTGATCCTAATAGACTTAAAAGACGTAGTTGTTTTAATAGTTGTATCTGAAGAAGTTAGTGCACTTTTATGTGAAGGTATTTAGAATTTTGCAATTCATGTGTTTAATGTCTAAGAAATTATGTAATTATAAATATTATTCCATACACCTATGGTTCCACAAGAGGAATGTAATCTATCTCCATGGCTTGATATGGTTCATAATAAGCTTCTTAATTTTCATGCTCATGTTTTTCCTATTGTTTAAGAAAAAAATCATTTTGACCCCATGTGCTAGTTCAACCTCTTGTTGTTGCTTCTATGGTTGAGATTGTTCAATTGAACTTTTTGTTCATTTTTTAAGGTCCTAGCCAATCTTGGTCAATGTTCTTTTTTGTTTTCATTAGAATGTACCCTAATGTTGGGTTTTGTTTAATGCATTTTCATAAGAACAAATGGCTATTGTTATGAAGATTTTTTCTTTTGTGTGGGAGAAGCACTAGATCTTTTCATTTGTTTAATTATCTTGTTCTTAATGACCATTTCATGTAAACTTATAGTATAAGTACTTGCTAGTTGTGTTGGTGTTGGAACTATTAGTTCTTTTTCTTGCCACATATTTTCCAACAGAAACCAATTTCTTAACAACATTTCAATGATAGGTGTTGAATTGCACCCCTCCTTAGGATCCACATTGTTGGTTTGCAACATTTTTGTTTATTGTCTTATTTATATTTGGTTAATTCCTTGCACAAGCAATTGAACATGATGTTACACTAATTCATTGTAGTACCCTTTTTTGCTTTAAGCATACTAAAATGCAACAATCATTTTCATTAGTAAACCTCCTACAAAATGGCTACATATCAAAATTTTGTATGGAAATATCATTTTTACAATTGGCCAATGCTCATTTTACACATAACTTTCCAATGATGTAATATGTTGAAGCATGATTGCAACTTCAATTTTATTACATTATTTTCCTTCTGACAACCCCTTGTGTGAAATCTTGAAAAAAATTGTTATTAGATATGGATTTATGACAATATTTTAATATGTTGCTTTGGTTGTAATATGAGTTAAAAGGTTATTATACATTTAGAAATTTAAGAAGCCCACAAAGATTTCATGTTTTGGCATTATCCGTTCTATTTCAAACAACCAAACTAACCTACCCTACTCATCCACAACCACTCATTCCTACCCAATTTAATCCATTCTGCAATTCTATGAAGTTCAACATCATATGTGTATTGCGTCAATAAAAAAATTAAAAAAAGAATTCTCCTCTTCCCACACCATGAACTACAAATCCTTTTTCTTTTATACAATGGGCTTTATATTCTAACCTTTCTTAAAATGTTTAAAGGTTCTAGGAGTATGAACAATTTTAGGTTTAGGTTTTAGTTCAAGTTGAAATGTTGGGCTCACAAGATATCCTTTTTTAACAAAACATTTACACCTTGCATTGTCAATATCTTTTGGAGTTTGTTGATGTGTTATAAATATGTGAAAAAATATATGCAATTTTTCTTTCTCAACCTTTTCTTCTATCTATGTTTTAAGGGTGTGGTCTATTGTTCCTCCTTGTCCTTTGTATCTAATAGGATTATGGTCAACAATTCACAAAATTACAAAGGTCGTGCTCCTATTCCACCTCTTCATAGTTGATAGGTTCATAAAATCTCCTAAATTTCCTTGTTAGAATGTTGCAATTCTTTGTAAATTGTTGAGGTCTCTACCCTAGTGGTTTTGACTACAATGAATGCACATTCACTACCCATGATAAATTAATCAAATTTTCGTATTCGTTTGCAAATCTTTTTTTTTTTGCTTTTGTTTTTCTTCATGCAATATCTTATTATTTTCTTCTGCCTCCCTGTCTAATTTCAGAAGGCATTTTATTTGGTTGTTACACTCATGTTTATGCACTTTTGTTGGATAATGAAGGAAGATGACAAACCACCTTTGCCATTATTATTCAATGAACAATAATTGTTTTCATTGAAATAAATTCCTATTTTTAGGTTAATGCAAAGTTTAATGATGAACATGTTAGATTTGATTTCTTGGCATACTTCATACAACTATCATTCTCACAATATTCACAATGGGGTGACTATTTGGAGTGTGGAAAATGTGGTGCAAGGGTGTGACTAAGGGTGCATGGGTGAAGAAATTGGGGTGCAAAAGTAAGTTTTGGGTTTAGGGATTTTGGGTGCAATTTTTGCATAGACTGACATTTATGTTACCGTTTCTCACTAAGCAATGACATGCTAAATGACATGACACATGTGTGACAAATGACATGGCATATACCTACATGGCATATGACATGACACTTGCATGGTAGGCAATGTGGAACCTATGTGGTAGGTGGTGTGACACATACATGGTAGATGACATGGCATATACCTACATGGCATCTATGTGATAGATGACATGGCAAAAAAACAATGATTGTTTGTTTTTGTTGATCATTGTGTAGTATTCTTTGCAACATTAATGGTGAAAATGTTTTTAATGCACACAAGATTTGTGAAATCAAAAAATTCCTTCCAAAAATTGAGAATATTTGTTCAATTGTTCTCTCATTTCCAAACCTTAGACCTCACTTAAATGTATCAATCACTAAAAGAAAAATCAAGACCCATTTTAATTATATTTGGATTTTCCATTGAAACTATTGAATGATGCTAAAGAATGTGTGCGATAGAATAAAATAAAATGAAAACATTGTTTGTTGTAAATGTTGTGATAACCATACATAATGATTGAGTAAGTGGAAAGGCCTAACATGATGTGCTTTAAATCATTTGAAAACCTTTTGCTATGGATCTTGAATGTCTTTTCTTTTCTAGAGCTCAAATTTTTGAACATATTCTATCAATGCACATTTGAGTTGGGTACAAAACTAATACCCAAATTAATGTTTAAAACACTAAAAAGAACCAATGTTTCTACATTATCACTTTGATGGAGGAACATACCATACATGTGGTTTTGAATCATTACTTGTTTCACCCTAAACTTTAAACCTAGACATGTTAATTGAATCTTGAAGGACCCTAAGATCCTTGAAGCTCAAGTTCTTGAGAGAAGAAATGACAACTTTTTTTTGGAGGGTAAGTGGAATGTGTGGGAGCCATGGTACTTGATGATTCCAAACAAGCTGGGTAACGTAAGGTGAAATGTTAGTTTTGTAACATTGTCATTTCATATCACAACAAAAAAATGTTTTCTCGTTTGGGCTATTGACATGATGGCAATGGAAGAGTTGGTGTTGAGATGTGTTGTACAAACTTCTAAGGGAATTGTCTCTCAATCAAAACAGGACATGATTGTGTGACATTCATTAGTGTGACATTCTTGGGTCAAAGGTGTACTCTAACACAATTACATTGAGAGTTGAAGTGGACATTGATGGTGGCATCGGAAATTTCAATGTGACCATCCTCAACAAAAGCGCACCCTCAAGTTCAGGCAAAGCTCTCAAGTTTTACTTCACAAGGCACTTGCAACACAAGCTTCAGCTCTGACTAGGTGAGCCAGCTGCTGAACTTGATCAAAGGCTCCACCCCTAATGTGTGGGAGTATTTGACCTCCTCCAATTTTGAAAGGAAAATGTACTCCAAAACTGCATAGAACCCTTGACTTCTGGATCATGAACTGTCAGGAACTAACAGATCATGTACAAACCTTTTTGCTAAGGATAACTTAGAAAGCAAAACTGTACAAGCATTGGACTTAACAAGATATTGCACATTATCTATGAGTTTGTGAGAGACCTCCACAACACACTACTTCGGAGGTGACTGTTCTGTCAATCCCAGCAAACCCAAAAATACCTGAATGAGAATGAGTGCAGTCACAATAACCTTATGAGTTGTTATACCTGGATCAAGACAAAGGATTACAGAAAAGCTGACAGGATCTCACTTATCACTAGTAACATGCCTGGTGGTCACCACAGACAAAACTGGTGGCATTGTCAATTCTCAACATCATGTGCAGAGGAAAAAACTGCTTAGTAAAGCATCTGTCAAACTTCCAAGAGAGACATCAAAACATTCACAGAGTTCTCTCCAGCTTGCAACTTACAGAAGATCAAGCATGCTAGAACAGGAAATGATTTGAATTACAAATAGTACACTCATACATTGAAAGATCCATTAGACCCATGTATGCCTCCTAAACTTCCTTGGTGAAATCTGGTTGCAAAACTTTATTCCTTAAACTATTATCCCAAATTTCTCCAACAGTAAGGACAATCAGAACAGTTGCCAGTTTGGGTGGGGTGCTTTCCCAGACCTATTTGCTTATTGAATTCAAGGCACAAAGAAGAACAGAACATCACAGAGAGAGAGATGACAGAAAAAATGTCCTACATAGCTCACAGCAACAGTATCAGCATTTCATGAAGAGGGACTACCCTGATTCTCAGAGAAGAGCTTGTCCTTACCACAAAAATTGCAATAAAATTTCTGGTCTCATCCAGCTTTTTCATGATCTCTGAATGTGTTCTCACTCCATGTGGTAGTTCTAATGCCAGTAATGTACAAAGAAAGTGATACTTTTTTTCAGTACATATCCTGAAGTATGGATTTCCAAGAAACTATGTCTTCACCTAGATCCATTCCATCTGCAATTTACGCTTCCAATACAATATTTCCAATGAACACAAGATTTGGTTGGTCTCAATGCAAACCAGTTTCATTGAACATGTTTCAAAATGATTGCATTCAAGCATATGGCAAGCATTTTACTGCAAGACTTTTTAGTACATGATTTTTTCCTGTTCTTTTTCATATGTGTAAGATGCAGCTCTTTACTCCCTGAGAGTGAGATCTGTGCTACCATTTGAGCTCCAACAAGGAAATGGCTATCTCAATGGTCTCTTGATGCTGCAAATGCAATAATAGGTGTGTGGAATTCAGTGTCTAGTTAGTTTTGGTTGAAAGCTTGTAGCCTGGTGATGAGAGCTCCAATGTTGCCATTTAGAGCATTCAAGCCTTGTACAAGACGGTCAAGCTTATTATCCATTCCTTCAATCATTTGCAGCTGCCGTTTCCTTGCCTCGTCCACATTTGTCCCTGTTGTGTCCATTCGCTCCATGTGCTGCCTGAGAAGCTCCATCGTTAGCTCTGCCCTGATATTCAGAGCCTCCTCGCGTTTCTCTGAAGCTTCCAGCTGCATGCTGATCGCCTGCTGCATCTCGCGTACGATTCCGCACCGTGCGCTCGTGTGCTTGTGGTGATGGAGGTGCTGCTGCTGCATATCTTCGCCGTTTTCTTCCTTTTCACTGAGAGTAACATGATGATCTTGAGAGAAATTTTCCCGTATCTCTGCAGAGCCGGAGGAAAGTTCGATCTCGGGCATCGGTGCAGTACTCTTTCCTGCAACTTGGAACCACACGTCGAAGAATTTGGGTTTCAAGAGCTCGCGCACCGAAGAACCTTTACCAACACAATTTTCAATGTTCTCTGCGCGCTTCTCCATCTTTGCCTTGTACTTGGTGCATTCTCTCCGAACCTTCCAGTACTTGCTCTCGCATTGGTTCTTGGTGAACTCTCTTGAGAATCTTTCCTGCATCGTCTTGATGATGGGGTCCCACTTCTTCTGGTTCTTCACCTTGCCTCGGCTCTCGATCCAAAGACGGCGATGTACATCGTCGTATGTTTCGAATAGATACTGCACCATTTCTTCTGTCCAGGGGACTGCGGTTTCCATCTCCTTTCGCTTGCGCTTCCTTCCTGCGTTCGTCTCTGTATCAGAGATAATCTCTGGATGCTTCTTCCCTTCCTTTCTGTGCTCCTTGCTGCTTCTCTTACCATGGCTGCGGTCATGCTGAGCGTGCTCCTCCCGCCACAACTCCCGCTGCTCCCAAACCTCACCTTCATTCTTGTTGCTCCTGCTGTCGCGATCGAGCTGTCGTTGCCGTTCCCTCCAGACCTCATGTTGCATTAACAGCTGCGGCTGCTGATGACTCTTCCAGTCCTCCTCATCGTTCCTCCTCAAGCCATTCTCCAGCGGATACTCACTCTCTGGACCACTGTCGTCAGTAGGTACTTCCTCCAGGAACACGGCGCCCTCCCTCGCCGACGACGATCTGCCCTTCCCCTTCCTCCTCTTCCTCACCTCCTTCACATCCAGTTCTGGAAACTCCACCAGCGAACTCAACCCTGTCCAGGCACCGCTGCCAGTACCGCCAAAACCATCTCCTTCTCCCACAGTCGCAACCCCTGATGCCGAGAGAATTTGTTGTTGGTTTTGCATGACTGGCTAAACGCTTGGGACCAAAGCGCCATCTCTCTAGCACCTTACCACACACAACGCGTTCTCTGGAGCGTTCCTCCCCAGAGCAACACCACTCCACTCCCACACCAACCCGATGATGCACGTCTGTCACAACAACAGATCACAATAAGACTTGAAAGCCAGGAGGCTTCTCAAAAGGAACCACAAAAGCTCAAGGCGTGGAAATTTCACAAAGCTAATAATGCTGCATGCCACAGCTTTCCAAGATCAGATTTCGAGGCTTTTTCCATGACATGCCAAAAGATCACTTTATGGGCGAAAGGAAAGCTACTGGCAAATGGCCAAGAATCCCAAAAAGAGATGGTGAGTGCGAGACATTACAGCGATTGTAAGCGCGCCTCCACAAGCGTTTGTTGCGTCGAAGGTGGTGGCTGATGCCGGCCAGCGAGCGTTCAGAAAAGCAGCAGAAGCAACAGCCTAGAAGCTTCACAATTGTCAGGCCCTATTATTGTCTTTTGTTCGAGTGGCCAGAGTGCGAAAGAGCCCTCTAGTGTACCATGAATGAAGGAAGGAAGGATGGATGAATGGATGGATGGATGGATGGATGGTAAGTGGTCAGGAAACTCTTGTGGGTTACCAAGGTGAAACCGGATGTTATCTCAAGGTTCATCCACAATTGACTCATAATGGGCATTCGGTGGATGATGTGCTGGTGCACTCTAGTAGGCCCTTTGTTGGCTTCATCCCCTTCCAGGGTTTTCCTCTAGTATTGGGTTGTGCATATGATGGATGGACATGTTCTAAAACGTCTTATGCATCTAGATGAGAAATTCTAGATGAAAGTTCTCTTTTTTTTTTGGTAGGGGAAGTTGCCCTTACTAAGATCTAGAAGTTCAAACTTCAATTATTTATACCCAAATCTTTATGTGGACTAAGAACCTTCCAAAGGAGTGATTTTGGGAATTATCAAGCACAACAATGTTTTGTTTATTTATTTCTTTTGTTTCAAAAATTGATGTCTTTGTGTCAAGTTTCAAATGGTTTAAGAAATTTTCAAAACTTTTAAGGGGAAAAATGTTTGTTTCAGATTTTTTATTTTTTTTTGCAAAAGTCTCAAATCTAAGGTTTAATGCTTCAAAAAATTCCAAATGTTCCAAAATGTTTAAACAAACAAGTTTAAAATTGTATATGTTTGTACCAAAAGTTTCAAAAGTTGCAAATTTTCATGTTTCAAAAATGTTTCACATGAATTTCAACATCTTTTGCAAATGTTTTTTTCTTTGAAATTTGCATATTTCATATTATTACTTCAAAGCTTTACAATACTTGGAAAACAAGCTTACCTTTACATCAAAAGACCCCATTAGGGTTAAATAAAAAACACAAAATAAAAAGGTCAAAGGTGAAAAAAGGCAAAACACACACAAAAAACAACCATGAGAACCTAACAAATATTAACTAAAAGCATATTGGAAACTAAGATGAGGAGAGAGAAAACCTTGGAAACTCTTAGTGAACCATGTTTTAAGATTGTCCTTAAATAGGAGTCCTCTTAAACTAGCTACTCCAAAGATTCTATTGTTATCAATTTGTTGAACCCCTATTTGCCTAAATTGTGGATTATAATGGGGAGGAGAGTTCTTCTCTCCATGATGTAACTCTAATTTATGCCACCTACATCCTTAAACATCCTAACAATTTCACTAGGGTTGAATTCCTTGTAGGTTTCCTTGAGGTGTTTTTTTGGGTCACATTTTTGTCCAAGAAGATATTTCCACTAAATAAGGTGTTATGGTCCAAATCTTCTTTCAACCATAATTCTTCCAAAGCTTCATTGATGTCATCCATAGCTCCAAGGCCTATTGTCCCTTGTCCTACCACTCCCCCAACATGCCCTCTAAGCTCTAAGTGCATCCCTTACAATGATATTTAATGTGTGCCGAATTGATTATGTGCTTCATTTGCATATGTGATGTGCCATGGGATGGTGGAAATCTTCTCCATTTGAAGATCTAGCACTAAGTTCAATTGTGTGTAGTAATATGTAGGAATAGACATCTAAATGTGAAAAAAAATGAGTTTCCTTTTTTCCTTTTGCCTTGTTCATTATGCCTTATTGGAGCTTTTTAAAACTTTCTCTTCTTGGTGTAAATAGGGGTACCTCTATGCCCCCTTTTTATCTACCTTATTAAAAGTTGTGATTAGTTGCCTTCGCCTTGATTGTTAGTCCTTTACAAACCCTTCATGCATTTTCCTAAAGAAAGTTTCAATGGTTACAAGCTGCAATGCACTTTGTTATGAGTTGGTAACAAGTGGGTGTGGTAGCTCTTAACAAAGTGCATTGGAGGTAACAAAAACCCGCCTCCATACCCATCTATATTAGTAATTGCAAAAAAATTTAAGATAATTAATCCAATGTGAAACCTCCCTTGTTTTAGGTCATGTTCGACAGAAGCACAATGAAGTATACATTTTGTGACACTTGTTAAGAAAAATGTAAAATAACCATAAACTAAGCCTTAACTTATTAAATTTAGAAATATTATTTATTTCAATGATCAATATGAACATATTATTTGAATTATGTTAATTATATTGAAGAATCAAATATATAAAATAAATCGAAGTAAAATTTTCAAAAATGTAAGTAGAATTTTCTTTACTTTGCAAGTTGTCTAAATAAACAAAATAAATAAATAAGTAGATGAAATATTGATGTTTTTCTACTTTCTTGGTTAATGTCACTTAGAATTTATGTATTCACTTTCAACTTTCAAGGTAAAAGAAAATAACATATCAATCTTTTAATGTAAAAAATATTTTTGAACATAATTTCATTAGTTAATTTGCAAAATAAGTTTGTTGACTTGAGGTACAAAATGATATCCCAAGTTAGATTTCAAAATTCAAAATCAAAGTCCCAAAGCAAATCGTTAAACTAGGGAAATTAGCTAATCATCTTGAGGTCACAAATTGGCTTGTCATCTTGACATCCCATACCAAGTTGTCATTTTTACGTCCCAAATTAGCATGCCATCTTGAAGTCTCAAACTAACTTGTGATCTTGACATCCCAAACCAACTTTGCCATTTTGAGGTACCAAACTCGTTTGGCAACTTGAAGTTGAAACTAATGTTGTTCAATTTTTCATTTTTCAAAGAACCTTTAGTCCTAGTTTTGACACTTATAATTCTTTTGCCAATTCCACAAGTTTGGGTTTGAACTTGGTTTTTTGAATGTCAAAACATGTAGTTGCGGTTTTGCCATTATTTTTCAAATCCAAGAACCTTTCATGGGTTAAGTTCTTAAATAGGGTCCAGTTGTTCAATGTACACACTACACATTATCCAAGGCTAAAAATTGTTTAGTTATTGAATTTTTACAACAAATTAAAAGTTGGATTTGTGAAGGTACCAAGTTTTAAAGCAAATTAAATCAGATTATATACTTACAAATTCAACCTACTTGCTAACTTTTTTGAAAAAAATCAAAATTCTTACTTAAAAGAACCTACCTTGTTATTAATTTTTTTATTCATAGGTTTAAGTTAAATTTGGGGTATTGGTCCCATGGCTTGGTTCATTCTTGTGCATGTAAGTGCCAATAGTTATATATATGGTGTGTGAATCCCGTGTAAATGTAAATTATTTACCCTTACATGTTCAATTTTTTTACACTCACATGGAGACAATGTAAACATTTGCTAAATACACTTACACTGACTTGAGTAAATGTTTTGGGGTGTGTATGTGTAAATGTATATATTATATTAACCGCAATGACCATACCTTCTTACAAATCCATATTAATTAGTTGTGGATGCATCCCAAAGTTTTGGGGGGGGGGGGGGGGGGCAATGGGCCATTTTTATTCGCCCTACAAAAAAAAATAACGATACTTCGATACTCCCCAAACATTAACATTTTTTACCAATATGGGATTATGTTGGTACTATTCCAACAAATATTTCAATGCACAGACTACATTGCTTGAATATAACTTTTATTCCTAACTTTGTAAATCAACATTTTTGGCTTAAGATTTTACAAGAAAGTATGTACTTATTGTGATTCATAATGTTTTTGGTAATAGGCCAACTAGATGGCCAATTGCAAAAAAAAAATCATTGAAACATTTATGCTTTGGGATCCACCAAAATTAATTAGATTAATTTTATGCTACCCCTCCCCAAGTAGCAATCACATTTTTAATTTTTTTTTTACTTAGCCAGAAAAAACCATATAAGTGTATTTGCTTTACATTTACATATTTTACTTGGCCACATAAAACCACAAGTGTATTTGTTCTACACTTACACTATTTTGCATTACATAAAACAAATTTACATGAATTTACATTTTACACATTTCATGTTTTTCATTTACACTTACACAAATGTAGATGAATATTGGACACTTACACGAAGTTTAAATAAATTTCATTATGGGATTTACACCACATAGAGTACAACACAATTGAAAACATGTTGAATAAGTATATTATATGTGATAATGATAGTGATAAATTAACATTCAATTTTTTCATAGTTATGACATTCTTGGTGCGGGAATGTTATGGAAGCCCAAAGAAGCACGAATTTTACGAATTTTTAAAAAATTTAAAAAAATTTAACGAATTTTAATCACGAATTTTAAAGAATTTTAACGAATTTTAAAGTGAAAAATGATGAGTGTCATTACTATGAATTTTTCTAAAGCTTAAAAACATCATCACAAAAGAACTTGAAAATAGAAAAATCAAACCATTTGTCATTTTAACTTTCCATGGCTTTCTATGGAAAAACACAAATTCTTGAACCATTCCCCATGGAAACTTTAACACATATGAAAATATATGTTTAGATGAGATTAACAAGAAGGTTTTTTGTGGATTCGAATTGAACCACATACTCAATTTGAAGGATGAAAATGCTTTCTTAATGCTCAACAAATATTAGCATAAGTAGCTACATATAAATTGTGTTGTCTATCCCATTGTATTATGCATCTAGAACATTCAAATGCATTAATACATCCCTACAACAAGAATATGTGCATTTGTATTAAATTTTTTTGCATCATGTTCAAATCATTTTCTTTCAACTTTACAAATATGATGTGTCTATCAATCAATGATAAGTCCATCAAGAGGCCTAAATATATCTAATACTTCATTTTATGATTTTTTTTGTAAATGATAACACAAAATGTCAACCAAAAATAAAATAAAAATCTCATATAATACATTTTGTTCATTATAACAAACATCGTGATCCAAAAAATTACTGTAAAGAGTAATTTATTAGAATTTCCCCCCTTTCTTTGATATTGAACATATTTTCAAAGGTGACCATCTCACACAACATAAGGCATGAAATACAATTCAATTTAACAAAGAAAAATCATTTTAATAATGCATATCCAATGAATTGGGCAAACATAGAATCACAAGTTTTTGAATTAGTAACAAAAAATGACATGGACACTAACATATGGATGGATAAACTTTTTAATGTAGACAATGGTTCTCCACCACAAATTTTTACTAATTAAATTGGAATCGATATGTATAATACTTTTAATGTGTATGTTGTTAAACCATGTGTAGATGTTTGCAATATTATTTATTCAACTAATATCGATGTCAAAAAAATTATCATGCCTACTTATGAATTTCATTCACTATGTCAAAAACCAAAAAATGAAAAATTTAAAATATTTTTTAATGTCATGTTTTTTAAAAAATATATATCAAAATGATTCAATTCACTTATATTAGAGGTACTAGCATAGGTAAAAGTTTAACATGAATGTATTTTATTCAAATTTTATTGTGTTTTTACAAAATGTCCTCAATTGGATCTTGAAAGAAAAAAAAACCTTACTTCAAGCATACACTGAACAAACAATATTTAACATTGATGCAATCACAATTCATTCAAGTCTTTTTATGCCTCTTCCACAATTGGGGTTAGAACAACTAAACAATTTGGTTAAAAAAATGACCAATTATAAATGATAATGTTAGATGAAATATTAAAAAGAAAATGAATATTGAGATATAATGACTTTTAATTATTATCAATTAAATACATTCACACAATTTTTTTTCAAAATCTTGATGTCATTATCATTAGAGATTTTTATCAAGTTCAACCAAATTGTCATGTAGGAGTTTTCAAAACTAATGCAAAGTTCAAACAACATTGATAATTTAGTTTCAAACTTTTGGATGGAAAAAATCAAATATTACGAATTGAAGCAAGTCATGCACCTAAATGATGAACAATTCATTAAAACAATTTATTTACATCCCAAATCATTTTTGAATTGCTACACAATCACAAATTGGCATGGATAACCACAAATAATTAATGTTTTTATACACCATCAACATTCAATCCAATATTTTCATATTTATTTTATATGAATAAAGCAAAGTTAAATCACTTCAATGGAGTGATTTTAACTTTGCTTTATTCATAGATATTGTATATGAATATAACTCACTTGTGTACACAAGATGTATACCATGATACATGTCCTCAATCGTTTCAATTACAAAGTGATGCAAATTTCATGGCTAGATTGCAAACAACCACAAGATGGGATATACTTATTGCCAAACCACATATATTTCATAACTCACTTGTATTTATTTATTCAACTCTTGGTATTAGGTCATTGTCTTTACATAAAACAGATGTTTTATTATATTATAATATCAAAACAACACATATATTACATTTCAATGAAATGCACTTTGACACACTTACATCAAAATTACATGTTGAAACATCAATACAACAATTCATTCAATAATAAGAGTAACTAGGTGAAATGGGTACAAAAATTACATATAACAATATCGCAAGTTTATCATCACATGAAATGTTTATTTCTTTGGGAATTGAATACATTGTCCTATCTTCAATGTAAATACAACAAAAGATATTTATATGATAGCAATATACAAATCTTCAACATTATCTTTGTCAATGTTCATGATTTACTTTCAAAAGTTTTTGGATTGAATGTTGATGTTTAATCCCAAAACAATAATTGGCAATTTCAATAATGACTTGCTTTATCAAAACTCAACATAACCAAACGAATTACAAAAAAATATAGACTATTATTCAATGGAACTTTAACTAAAAGAAACACAATGATTTATGAATCCCATATTGATCACATATGAATAAATGCTTCCATTAATCAATGATGTATGTGAAGAGTTGTTGAAGTTTATTGGATTGATCACAAGCCAATATATTTTGCATTCAAAATTGCAAATTATGTCTCACAATATTATTGTATATAAATATATTTTAAAAAATTTCTTTAAAATTTTATTTAAAAAAAACAAAGTAATGGTGATAAGTTGAACTTGTACTGACCTATGAACCTCATTTAGGATGACAATTGCAACAACATTCATGCATGCTAGGGCAAAAACATTATGTGGTTAATTGGTTGTTTGGTTTGTCACATTGAGATTTCCCAAACCACAACACCCTTGATGCACTCATGATATAGTTGAAAAGCCTTGAATGAATGTGGGTTCATTGAGGTGGTTTAATAATGTTTAGACCTACAATGTAATAATTATTGAATATTGAAAAAATTCATTAAAATTCAATAAAAATAAATAATAAAAAATTGGGGCACATTCTTGGTAATTGGAAAGCCTTCAATGAGAAGGGTTTTATCGAGGTGATTTTGTAATCTTTAGACCTAAGGTGTGGGAAATATTGAACTAGATTTTTGTAATTAAAATGTTAAAAAAATGAAAACTTAATTTCATACATGAAAGTGTACCACTCAATATTACAATTATTTGTGCTCAATGGCACATGTCACATTAAATGTAAGGGTTGGAGGAAAAGGGTGAAGAGAAGGTCAATTCAAGGACTACCCAATGGAACACAAATAAGGATAGAAGAAAGTTTTATTGACAATAAGAGTACCCTATACATACAATTACAACTTAGGTAATGATTTCTTATATAAATTAAGGATTAATTCTACCAAAACAAAAACCCACTCCTCATTCCTTGAACAAAAATAGTAGTTCAAATCATCATATAAATACCAAAATAAATAGAAACACAAACTTCAAAGTGGCAATCATCTAAAAGAAAATCTATGCAAAGACCCTTAATGAAAAATTTGTAGTGTAATTGGAGGGCCCCTTTTATTGTGCCTATATATTTTTCCCTCTGTGAAGGGCAGGCATAATCATGCAGGTATTATGTTTTTCCAGATGCCCGGTTTAAATTTATGTTTTAAAAATTATTTAATTTTTTCCCTGGGACACAATTAAAAACAAGGCATCACAAACACGCTGGCCCTGCCTAAACCCTAAACCCTAAACCCTAGATCTTGTACATCTAGTTACTGTGTTCACACTCTGGAGACCCAAAAAATTCGTTCCACTCTAAACAGTGTAAACACTTTCACCAAAGAAACCGGTTCATTTAATGTGAAACTGGTTCTAATGTGAAGGTAGAACTTCCCAAAGTTGGATCCAATGCAATAGATTATTATCTTCTCTTATTAAATTTTTATTGATTTTGCCAAAACAAAAACTAGCTAAGGCTCTTTTACCTACTTGTTAATTGTCTTCTCCCCTCACCAACCTATTAACCTGCACCCACTCGGCCTTACATACAATGATACATATTGACTAGCTACAAGCATGGACGACTAGAAGCATTTCTACACTACAAACTACTTCCTTGCTCCCACTTCTGTACCAAGTATCTATGTGCCTATATGCCTACAAAGGCTAATCACCTATGTGCTATTACCTATTTACTAATCACTTATGTGACTCCTCCGACTTCGTATCCACCACGAATGCATAGATTGTGGTCATAGACATGCTTTGCTAAATGAAATGGAGGTTGATGAAAAATGAAAGTCGTTGCAAAATTTGCAGAATCATAGAGGTAAACCCATTTCCAAGAAGCACAAATGATTTTTAAGTTTCCTACAAAATGGTTCAATAATCAATAACTTTCACATCGTAGCTCTAAAGAGTCTAAAACCAAGTTGTTGCACCCCTATTCATCAAGAGCTTTCCAAAGATGCCAAGATTGTGGCATGAAGCACCATGATTCAGGAAAGCTAAGAATGAAAAACAAAACAAAACAAAGAAATTGAACTTTTGGGCATCCTTGAAACACCACAGCTTTGATAGCTCTACCACAGAGCTAAATTAGGGTTTCTTCTTTCATCCATTGAAAACGTTTGACATTGTTTGTAGGTCACACATTCTTTAACCATTCTCAAAAATAGGATGGTAAAACAGATGAATAGAAAAACTATAATATGCGTTTTATGGGATATAGTAAATCACGATTAACAAGCGCAAAGTTACCCTATGTGATTACACAAGCAAACATAAGGTTGGAAATGTAAGGGTAAAAAATTGGATACTGATAAACTCATGACCAAACAAGTGCTAATTTCCAAGGAGCTTGTGACCGACTGATTAAACAAGTTACAAGAACTTCAAGAACAACATGAGCTTATGGTTTTTGAGCATCTCCACCGAGCTTAGTATTTACCACATGCAACACAGAGTGCTAATTTTTTCTTCATCCCAACCCATAAACTTGAAAAGCTGAACAGTATAATGGGCAAAGCCATTGAAATGCCATCAGATGGGCCAGTTACTATATGCCCAGCAATGACCCTTTTGGAGATCATTCTATCATCCTATGCATATTTACATGTTGAAACTCAGTTTCATGCCATCTAATCGCTGTACTTCATCCAAAGTCTCATGTACAAGCGATGACTGTTGCTGGTGTAGACACTCTTAGTTCCTTTGGACTAAAGATTATGGAGGATCATCATATGGGCTTCTGAGGTTTTCCAGAAAATTCCATAAACTGAGAAACCACATCCAACATAAAGTGTTAATGGTCTCCCCAGAACCATGTAATTATCATTGATGTGAAAAATTGAACAGTATGAGGTGAGAGACTATTTAAAGGGCACAACCTAAGCCGATCCTTATGGCCAGCCAATCAGAATCAGGTTTTGGTTCTTTAGAGCGCTCCTGGTTGACTAGGGAATTTGTGTTCTTGTTGTTATGCTCAAATTCTTTGCAGGGTTTTCTGCACTGCTCAAGTTGAATTGTTCCAGCTCTGGAATTGCAATGTTGGGGAATCTGCTTGTCTTGTGGCTGAGTGCCTTTAGATGTCAAGCTTTCTGTTGTTCTTGTTTGAATGCTGGTCGTGTAATACTAAAGGTTTTGTTTTGGAAGGACCTGAACAGTTTGGAAATTTCATATCCACGAGTTTGGTTGTAGTGTATATTGTCAGGTACCCTGTCACTGGAAATGAATCAAACTGAGACACTACTTGGCCTGGATAGATCATTCTCAGTAGAGACAGTAGAGAAAAGGAGGAATTCATGTTATTGACTGTGTTTAGCATAGTTCTCACAAAAGCTTGGATTTTGTGCAGCTGCAGCTGCAGCCCAACTTCATGTTGCTTTCTCAAGTTTACCAATTGACATTGCCTCTTCATATTCAGAGATGGTGAAAGGCCAACTAGAGAGACATATGCAGTTCCTGTTCATAATAGACCCAAGAATGAATCGAGTGCGCAGGCAGGCCACATTTTGTGCAGGGTAAAGCCCAAGGCCTTGGCCTTTGGGCTTTATCGAGCATAAAGACATGCTCTGATTTGTTTTCCTGTTCTTTCTGTGAATGCCTACTCCATGAAAAAATGCACTGGGTATAGTGCTACAAGGAAAAATGTGCTGGATAAGGTGCCTGATTACACTAAAAAGCTCAGAGCAGGTTCTTTACTGGCCCGTATGTTCATGATTGGACAACAATAGTTTTAATAATACTAAGGCAAAATACTTTGTCCTTGCCATGTTATGAGGCAAACACCTTCTTCTACAGATTGGAATTAAGCAAAAACAACATGATTATAAATTTGGCTCTTGACCAATTAGGAAACCCAAAGTCCACTTGAGCAAGTGAATAAAAAAATACACAACACAAGCAAACAATCAAAGTACCTTTAAATGTCAATTGCACTTCAATTTGTCCTTGAGTTCTCCCTGTGTTTGGGTGCTTTCCATCATAGATTGCAATGGTCACCTTTTTCTCAGACAAAACCTCCTCCAAAGATATTGTGCAATCACAAGTACCATGACAGTGAGGGAGATCTGCATCAATGCAAACACACACTCAAGCATATTAGCCCAACTGACCTATTGAAATAACCATGTCAAACCACTACATGTTGAAGAAAGATCACTCAACATTGTTGTTTCAAGGCCACTTGATTCCTTCAACTCATATAATAAGCCAAGCTTCAAATACACTTCTTAACAGACCATGAGGAGCAAATTAGCAACTATACAAGAGGACAATTAGAGTGCAGGCTGATGCTAAGCTACAGTAAAGTGTGTGCAATATGAGAGTAGCTGGGAACAAAGCTATGTCACCCCATAGCTAGTTTCCTACCGTGTGCTGTTAAGCTGAACTGCCTGTCTGTCCACCACAATTGATGATAGCATAATGGGTGGCCTTTCCTAGTCCTGCAAATAGAGCACAGATTCAGGAAAGATATTAGGGAGCTGTCGGATCATGTTTTGCACGTTGCCATCATGATGACAGACATGCTAAGAATTTTGAATTTTGAAATGAAATGTGCTTGGTGAACAAGGGAATCTTTTTGTCCAGGGACTTCATGTAGCCACATTGCCAGTAGTTGACTTGCACAGATTTAGGATGAGCATCTGTAACCCTCAAATTGGTCACCCTCATTCTCTCAAGTTTCTGTCATGACCATATCAGAATTTCATGTTTCATGAAGGTAAACTCACACAAAACAAGCAATTTCATGCAGTTGCTTGTGGTAATTGCAATAGGATTATGGTTGATGAAGTCACTAACATTTCATCAACCCTTGATTCTTTGAGCTGCGATCAGCTCAAAAAACAAAGGGTTCAAGCCATGGTCTCCAATATGACTCTCTCTTGGACAAATTTCAAGGTTCCTCCTCTAATGCTTCAACTGATCTACAGCAAGTTGACCTCCAGTTTGAGATTCACAAGCAAGAATCAGCTCAAAATCCCTAGTGCCTTGGCTGCAACTCTTGACTTGATAAGGAAAATTTCTCAATGCTTATGATAGGGACAATCCTGGATGCATCCCCAATCCATCAGGGTAGGGGGGAGGAAGGATCTCTATCAAAGGGGATCATAGAACAAATTGTAGAAATACATTTACCATTCTGGCCAAGTCATACATTTACCAACTGTAGTACAAACATTCAGATACCATAGTACAAGGGCAGCTTTAACACATGTCTGTCTGTTGAATAATTCTATCTTCAAAATATTCTCAACCATTCTTTAAATTTCTTTCACAAAATATTGGTTTTTGAAGACAAAATATTACTTTGAAAATTTCAAACATTTTTGAACCTCCACTGCTTCTCAGTGTACTTTCACTGCTCGTACTTGTCCAACTACTATAATTACTCTCGAACCTTAGTGTCCAAGCTGCTGACCGTACATGGAATTTTAGCCTCGGGTTAACCAACACTTACGCAGGTATCGTGGTGAAAAGTCAACATTTTTGGGGTTCATTTAAAACATTATAGATATTAGTGTAGCCTGTGCTGTTGGCCCAAGTGTGAACACATTGCGGGATCAACTGATTTTTCCTTCCAACCCAATTTTTGTAAATTTGTTTGAATTTCCAGCAACAAAATTCACTCAAAAATAAATATCTTTCACATCTTAGCTCTGGAAATTTGTGAAAAACTCGATTAAATCTGACTCTTCGAAAGCTTTCCAATAACCCCAAGGAAACTCCCAAATTTCAATACAATTCTCAGTTTTGATTTTATTTAATTGTCACTGAGAAAATAGTTCAATAATCAATAGCCTCCACACTGTAGCTCCAAAGAGTTTGAAACCAAGTTGATGCACCCCTACTTATCGAGAAGCTTTCGAAGATATCAAGAGCACCCTTACTCATCGAGAGCTTTTTCGAAGATATCAATAGCACTTGCATGAAGCGCCATGGTTTGAGAGATCTCAGAATGAGAAGACAAAAACAAAACAAACTACCTTGCTTCATAGATAGATCTCATCCTCAGACTAAAATGAGAGTCTCAGAGTCCAAATTTAAGATTTCCTTAGTTAATTGTTATGTCTAAGAGGGCTTACTCCAGAAGATGAAGGCACCATTGTAGGTGCTGGTTCAAGCTGGCCGTAATTTTATCCTTTGAAAAATGCATTACCCACTTGTAACCCACACTAGTCAAATTCAAATACTTCATATTTCTGTTTGAAGTTTAAATAATCTACTACCTTGAACAACTTGGACACTAATTTTACAATAATTTTCAGTAATTTTTTCAAATTAAAAAATAAAATTGTGAAGGAAAAATGATTGAATATTCAAGAATATTCTATTTGTTAAAATTAAAATTTCAAAATTAATTAATTAATTATCCCACAAACATGTGTCGAAGCTGCCCAGTGCCCAGGGACCATGGTATTGAAATTTGAGTAGGCTTGTTTAAAGTACTCCATATTTATTTAAATAAATAAATAAAGTAAGTAAGTACTCCATATTTAAATAAATAGATAAATAAATAAATAAAGTACTCTATATTTCCATTTGACATATTGTTACTTCTTATTAAGAATAATTTTTCAGGTGGGTATTTAGCCAATAAAATTTACCGGCAGAATGCAGGTTTCCCCCCGCCCCTTGGCGGCAATTTACCCGGATGTTTCACCGGGCACCTCGCTCGACCCGGCACTGTGCCCAAGTTGCAACGCTGAGCAGTTCACAGTCCATACCTGCGGCGCAAGGTCGACGACGGGAGGAGGCGAGAGCGAGAGAGGGAGAGAAAGAAGGTCGACCTTAACGCTGTGCGCATCAGGTTAGTCACTACTGTTCTTGCGTTTTCTTTTCCAACTACCGACACGCATTCCGTAGAGGCTTTATAAGAAAAATAAATTTGTGCAAAGAAGCGTTGAAAAATTCTAGGTTTTTCTTCTTTGCTTTTGGGTTTGTGCTCCGGAGGTGGTTTTTAGGGTTGATGATGTGAGAGCTCCAGATCTTTGTGAAGTTTGTGAGAGCGTTGGATTGGCTTTTTTCTGTCTCGCGTTTGTTTTTGGTAGATTGTTTGCAACAGTTTTTGGATTTTGTAATGTATTGATTTTTTCTCTTTTGGTTTTTCTCGGTTTCAGGTTTCTTGTTGTCTGGCGGTGTTTTCTCTTGTGATTCGCACTGTGACGAGAAGGAAACCCTATCTATGGACGGGTCGTATGCTGTCTCGGCGAAGCGATCGCACTCGCACTACGACAGAGAAGCGCCGGAAATGAACGGTAGGCAAAAGCGGCACCAGCCTTCCCACGTTTCACGTGATGCGCCTCCTCCTGCGAGACCTGCCCAGGATGAGACTATTTTTCGTATACTGTGTCCTGGCTCGAAGACAGGAAGTGTGATCGGGAAGGGAGGGAATATTATCAAAGCCTTGCGACAGGAGACAGGAGCAAGAATCAAGATAGCGGATGCCGTTCCGGGAGTGGACGAGAGGGTTATTATCATATCTGCACCGGAGAGAGATAGAGCGCACGGAAGGGATCGTGAAAGGGGTCGGGAAAAGGAGAGAGCTTCTAGGGAGAGAGACGGAGGTCGGGAACGAGAGCGGGACAGAGATGTGCGGGACAGAGATGACGAGTCTCGTGAAAGGGAGATACTCTCTCCAGCTCAAGAAGCTCTCTTTAGGGTTCATGGAAGGATCGTGGATGCAGAACTGCCCAGTCAGGTCTCTGACGAAGACGAGGAGGGATCAGGCTCAGTAACTACACGACTGCTTGTACCAAATAACCAAATTGGTTGCTTGCTGGGAAAGGGAGGTAAGATAATTGAGCAGATGCGAGAGGAAACGGGTGCTCAAATAAGGATTCTTCCCAAGGAGCAGCTACCTGGGTGTGCGGTACCTTCAGATGAGCTTGTTCAGGTAATGCATGTAATCTCAGTATTTGAGGTTTGTAAATCTCCTGAGCAATCACCTTAGATTTTGCATTGGTAGAATATGAGTAGCTGAACTGAATGTTCATCATAGCGAGAAAACCATTAGCTTGTTAAAGGTCTGTGTCCAAGTGGCTCTCAGACATGACCCAAATGAAAGAAATAATGTAATTAAGGAATGCAAGGGGTGCCATGTTCACTCTAATTGGGCTCTTGGTTATGTGCTCAGGAATCTCTCACCTTGAGGTATTCTATTACTTAAGTTGAAGATGGTTTGTTATTGGTCCTTTAACATTTTCTTTTTGTTCCAGCAAACCTTTTGTGCACTGCTGAAGTTTTCTTTTGCTGTATTTCAGTTTGGTATGTTCTTGGCAGAAAGGGAAATGATTTTTGTGGTGTAGTGTTCGCAAGTGTTTGTCAATTAGTTCATATGTATGTGGTCATGCGTAAGGGTGGATTTGCTCAATGTGGATGGATGTTGCCGAGCAGATTTATGGAGACATCTCTGTTGTGAAGAAGGCTCTTCATGCTATTTCAACCCGATTGCGTGAGAACCCTCCTCGAGATCGTCCGCAGGGTAACATGGGTGTGTATCCTCCCGGTGGTCCATTCCTGTCAGCAGGAGATACCTTTCTTCCTCCAATTGACCCTCGGAATCTGGGTGGGCCCCTGCTTGGAATGGGACCATCCCTATCAGGAGGAGGACCACCTTTCAACAACATAGGACTTCCTGTACTTTCAGATGTTGGTGGCATGAACCGGCCCCCTATTAGTGATGAGGAACTTGTATTTCGGATCCTATGTCCAAATGAGAAGATTGGAAGTGTGATTGGAAAAGGAGGCAGTATTATAAAAAATTTGCGAGAGGAGACAGGTGCACGCATCAAAGTGGCAGATGCTGTTCCAGGATCTGAGGAGCGTGTCATTATCGTTTCAGCAAATGAGGTAGTTGTTGTTTTTGTGTTGGTTTTGATAAAGTTGATTGTTTATGGGGTATATACTTAATCATAAGTCTGCACTGAGCATTTAGATGCAAATGACCTTGATCTGACACCACATCTTATGTTACAGTTGCAGATCTACAATCATCTCTTGATATGCTTGATAGACCTGCTTACAGGCCTGTTGCAGCAACTGAACTTTTGTTCCTTACATGCATTCCTATCCTTTGTGCTTTCAGCATCCTGATGACAACATCTCTCCTGCTCAAGAGGCTGTTCTTCACATTCAGAGTCGAGTTGTGGATTTGGGACCTGACCAAGATGGAGTCATCACCACAAGGCTGCTTGTTCCTTCAAACCAAATTGGTTGCCTGCTTGGGAAGGGTGGAAGCATCATTGCAGATATGAGACGGAATACTAGAGCCAATATACGAATTTTGGCAAAGGATTCTTTACCACATTGTGCTTTGGAGCATGATGAACTGGTGCAGGTAACTTCTTTCTGCATGGTGTGCTTGTATTTCCTGTGCTCCTATTCTAGAACCTGTATTTTCAGAATTGTGGGATTTCATGTTGGAAGCAATATCAATGTAGCCTATTTCTCCCTTCTTGAAGACTTGATGTGGGTCATTACTGTAGCTGTGTCATTTTGTTGATGCCCACTGATCCTAGGCTTCATTCAGATTGTTGGTGATATTCGAGTTGCTCGAGATGCATTGATTGAAATTACAACCAGACTTCGGAGAAACCTCTACAGAGAGAAGCCTGGAGGTGGTGCTTTTCCTTCTGCTATGTCTGGTCTTGGACTCCAAGGAAGTACTCCATCTGGATATGGAGGAAGGCATGAGGCTAGTTCTCCTGGAAGCATGTATTCCTCTGCTCCTGGTCTTGGCTTGCAAGGGAGTGGACGCTCCTCCTCAGGTTATCAGAATATGTCATCTTCTTCTGGAGCATGGGGCAGTCCGGTATAGTGCTGAAACACCTAAATACTCATATGACTTTGATGACCACATCAGATTGTCCAACAGCTGGCAGTGGCTTTCATAGATGTTCTTGCAAACATAATGTGGGGGTACTGGGTCTTTATTGGTGTATGTCTGGAGTACAGGGTGGCAGCAGTGGGGGTTATGGTGGGGGATCATCACACCACTCAGGATCGGGAAGATATGGTGGCGGGTGTGTGCAATTTTCCCTGTCTGCTGGTTTGATCTTGACAAGCTTGTCTTTTTTATGTGTTGACTGGGAAGCGACATGTGTTTGGTTACTTGGTTTGCCTCTAGTTTTTGAGTGCTCCTTTCATGCAGATCAGGCTGCGGCTCAGTGCCAAGTATGACCGTAGAGGTGCCTATTCCTAGCGTGCTCTTTCCTTTGGGATTGGGAAGTCCAGTTTATGAAACAGTATAGACTTGTCAGGTCTGTGTTCATCCCACAACTTTTCTCAAGTGTGTTGTCCTCCTTGAATTTGATTTTTTCTGTTTATAACGTTTCCTTATGTTTGGGAGAGATAATGAGAGAGCATATCCTGCTGCACTATTTTGGTTGCCTAAAATTTTCACTTTGGATTGGCATTGTCAGGGGCAGAAATCAAGATCCTTTTTAGACCAAGCCTTGATGCAAAAGAGAGAGTTGTTCAGATTTCTGGTTCTCCTCACCATACGGTTGCAGCTCCCAGTTCAGGTGCTTCTTTGCAATGGATAATCAGCAACATGTTTTCATGGTGAGTCCTTCTGAAAATATATTTTTCAACTTGTGTGTGCAATCTAGCACTACTGCTCTCATGGCTTTGGTTTCGGTGTTTGTTGTGAGACTTGATCCTCATTAGGAATATTCAGTCAGAGTTGTGTTGCAAGTTAGCTCAGAGTTCCACCGACATATATGGCCATTTTCCAGACTTGGTGAGACTGAGGACTGAAAAAGCAGTTTTTTCAAATAACCAAAACCTTTCCTTTCTTGTGTTGAACTTTAAACTGACCTTTTCCTGCTATTGATCCTGCCCAATAAGGAGCCTGCTTAGGCAGTATTCTGATACACTGGCTTCTATATTTTGTGCCTTATGCTTTCCCCCACTCCTAAACAGCCGCTGTACAAGAAGCCTGGAGCCAGACTACCACCTCAGCCATTCAAAGAGCCGAGCCAAGTGGAAGCCCCTCCTCCCAAATGGACTGGCCTTTCCTCTTTTGAGGAGTTGCTGAGAAGCCCTGACTATCTGGCTTTTCTGGGTGTTGTCTTCATCCCTTCCTGTAGAGGATGTTCCAGAAATGTTAGTCTCTTGTTTTGCCATGGCCTGAAGCACCCCTGAACATGTTATAGACGGGGCTACTCTTTTTCTTTTTGGTTAAGCTGCCTTCTTCCTCCATGGTCATACATATTCCCATAAAATCCTTAAGCATAGACTTGCACAATGGCATTTTGACACTGAGTTTCGCTACCACAAAGCCATTTGTAGTTTCCCTGGTTTATGTGTTTCTAGTCTTAGGTGGTTCTTTTTAGTGCTCCACTTTTCTGTTTTGTTATGCAGATCCTATGGTAGTCATGAAGGATTTTGTGCTCTAGGGTAGTGTTTGCTTTTAGGTATGTTTTTATTAGAACCTAATGCAAGTTAGAGTCATCAGCTCACCAACACTGGACTAATTATGAAGCTTTGGGATCAAACTGAGATGGAGGTGTTGGCTCCTACTATGTACTATTTGCTTTGTTATTGATTCCTTCATTGGAGTTGTTCATTGGCAGGCACTTTGTCTTTGTTATTTCACATTGCAGTCCTGATGGAAGACAAACTGGAGCTTCCACAGCAACAGCCATCTCAATGAGTTTTACTTTTGTAAAATAGGTGACTCTAACATAGCACATTAAATCCTTGGAGCTGGAGCTCATGTTATACATCCTATTTGTCAGTCTGTCAAGAGGTCTTGACTCATGTAGTATTTGTAACTAGCTATCCACCTTTTCCCTTTTTGCTGTCTGATTGTTTGTGGTTAAGGGCCTTCAGGTATGTCATGGTTAGGCATATTTTTTGAAGTCTAATCATGATTTTTGCTGTAGAGAGGATCATGCCTGTCCATATTTCTTGGTTCCTCCGTGTGCATTACACTAATCAGAGGAACTGTTATAGTGGATAGTGTATCTTGATTTTTTTCTTCCACTTAATTACTTGGCCAAAATGGTCATGTGGGCCATAGCACTTTCTAAATGATTCTGGACACAGGGGTTTTGCCATGGTGATTGTTGCTTTCAAATGCAGGTATGTTTGCAACGAACTTACTCCCAAGCTTGGGGCCCTGAGAAAAGTTGTCCACATTTTTCTTTCAATTCAATTGACCAAAGTTTGAGTACTCAATATTTTTGGTTTGGTAGCCATTCACTACATCTTGGGCAGGGAACTCAATAGTTCATATGAACTTGTCTTGGTTCTGGGGAATGAACTTTTTCTTCACTTGGGCTGGCTTATTAATGGTCTATTGCTGCATGTTATTGGATGTTTTGAAATCTTTTCTCAGCTGGAGGTTTCTTATTGATTTCTTGGTGTTATTCAAGTAATTGGGCTGCAGGAGAGTTGGAGATTCAGAGCATTAGCAGGTGGAAGAGACAAGAATTTTACCGTATGATCTGGAGGTCAGTCTCAATGTGACCACATTGAAGCTCTGGAGTTCTCTTTGCTTTCTTTGGCAAAACTCACACGACACCCTGTGTTTGTGAGGTGTAGTCTGTTGCAGGCTGCTGATGTTCTGTCAGCTGAGAAAGAAAGGACTTTTCATCAAAGGATAGTATAAGAATGCTTTGGTCATTCTTTAGATGTCCATTTATTCAAATGTGTTGGAACTCAATGCCTTTTATTTGTACAAAACTTGAAAGGTCTCTGTCTTTATTGTCCAATGCTTTGAAAAGCTATATGAGCTCTTGGAGCTGCAGCCAGGCATATCTGAATCAAATCTTTAGCTCTACCTGAATGCAGCTCTATACTTACAATGCCAAAAAAGTTATTTGCAGCAAGTTTTCTTTTGCTGTACCAAAGTTGAAATCTTTATTTTCTGTTCTCCAACATGAAGTCGAGCTTGGGGAAGCAGGTTAAACTATATGGCATGTCTGTAGTATGGCTGGAAAGTTCTATGGGTTCTTTATGAGGGCTTGGTGGTTCATGTTAATGTTTTTTCAGTTGCATTATGTTAGCTACTAACATAGTGTGATTTACAAAATGTGACTTAAAAGCCATCAAGATAGGTCGATGATCAATGGTATGACAAGAGATTCATGAATTTAGCTTTAGAATTATTATGAAATAGACAAAAGATAAAGCTTAAATAAAAGAACAGGTTGATCTTTTGTTCTAGTAATTGAGAATAATGGAATGACATATCAGGAGGCCTATGAGGGGCTGTGCTCATCCATCTGATAAATTGCTTCACAGTGTTTGTGCTCACTTCTCCATAGTGGCAACTTCTGGGATCTGAAGGAGAATTAAAGAAACACAGTAATTGTTCGGTTCTTTGTGTTTGAGTTGTGGTGTCTTTATTTGAAAGTGGTCTGAGCATTTCTTGGTGTCAGGAATGTTAATTTTCTTTGGAGTCCATGAGTTACAGTTAACCCTCATCCCAGTCTGGAAGAATCTATATTCCAAGAAATCTGCTTTTGTGAATTAAGCTAAATAAGTTTCAAGATGGATCCTGCCAACACAGGTATGTTCTGAACCCCAAATACAAACAAGGAAATGTGTCCAGGGGTGAAACAATGTACATGTTGAGTCGTTATGGGAATTTACATGTATAGTAGTTGAATGTCTATATACTGGGACCTAATGATTAGGAACGATACATTTTGGTTTAGAATATGTCCCCTTTTTTTTTTATCAAACTTGTAATATGGTTCAAAAGATGTTAAAGGGATAATGTAGTGGTCATGATGATACATGAGTTATTTAAAATGATATTAACCAAAAAACAAGGTTTAGTTATTAAGGTGAAGATGTGGGACAGTTTTTAGATGGGCATGTGCTACTGAACTACACAGCACAAGTATTAACTTGAATGTGATTCCATACCCAAAGGTTCATAAAGTGAAAACTAGTTCTGAACATATGGGGAGATCCATTCCCATGGCAATCCTGGGAGTTAAATTTGGTACAAGTTTGTCAAACCCAGATCCAATCTGGAGAGTTGGCTATTTAGGGTCAGCAAATACAAGACTACAATATGGGCTTTGACATCAACAAGCGTATCCAGAGGGCTAAGAAACATCCCATTTTGATTGAATGTTGTGGTCATAAAAAAATCTTTGTGCTGTTTTGTGGATACCATTCATGTGATAAATCAGACATCAGGTTTTCGTGTTGTGCTTATCTGTGTAGGTGCCAATGCACATAACAGTTCTCCCCTGATACTCTGGACTCTGTTGCAGTGACAAACATCAACCACATCGATTTCTATTTGGGCCATGGAATAATCAGCCTGCTTGGAATCCGGAATGTTTTGTGACATGTAAGGATGGAGGGGTCTCTCTGCTAACAAAAACCTCTGCCCTGAATTCCTTAGAGTTCTCTCTAGCACTTGTGATCTGGTGAGCTTGGTTTGTTACTGCTTCAGTTTAGCCTTACGAGCCTGGTCTTATTCTTCTTGCTGCTGCTTTCTATTTCTTTATTTTCCCCCTTTTTCTTTTGCTAACTCCGGCGACGGGCTTACTCCCTAACTACCAGGGTAGGTCACTGTCGTCACAGAGCATAAGGAGAAGGGGGTTCAGTTGGGATTTGAACACTCGGCTTAGCAGCCAAACCTCAGTCACTAGGGTAGTTCACTGGTCATTATTCTTCTTTGCTTTGATTTTGGAGCTACCAGTCAAGTTATTTGCTATGATAATAGTTCTCTAAACCGGTACGTCAGTAACACAAATTGACGACGAAAGCATGCAGAACTGAAGTTTTCCAGACAAAAAACACCCAAAAGTCTTGACACATTTCAGGACCAAAGTTGGCTGGCTTTAACATCCTGTTGGTTTCCAGGTCCCCCCAAGTTTTGCGGTCCTCTTGTGGTCTGGTTCCCAAGTAGAACCGAAACCTTCTGGGCTGTTTCTGGGAAAAACCCTAAACCCGTCAGTTAGGAACCATTTAAGAAACATAATGAATGGGGTATTTTTTCATTCATCTGAACAGATTTTTAGAAAACCTGGTCAAAATAAATAAATCAGAGCATGAACCTTATACATGAAAATAATTCTTCCATTGCATAAGATGCCTAGCAAATATGCTGCCTGACAAGGGACCTACATATGCAAAGGAAAAAAACACTGCCCTTGCAATAGGACCTCAAAACATGGAAGAGCCTCTAGGGCTGCCCTTATCCCATACAAAAAAAGTTCCCCCAGCTTTACTGGGGAGCCCCTGCCGCCAGGGCAGTTACACTAGGATAAGGTGGTGTTGGCTACCTTTTTCAAAAGCTCTCCTTGTCCGAAAAGCCCTGCTGTTGAATAACATTGGGATCTACACAATCTCCAATTCCAGGCAGAGTCTGTCATATGGTATGGCTCGGTCAAAGTTCATTATGTTTATTCTCTGCCCATCACATTCAACGATGACATCATCTTTGAATTGTCGCCCATTCGTCTTCCAACTGGTTATTTTGGACAAATACAAGGCATGGATCGCAAGTACGATGGTCATGTTTGGTGTAAGGTGAAAATCTCCAACATCAAGAACAATTTCAATTTGGGATTTAAAAGCACTAGGTGCTTGGGGCACTTGTGTTGTGTTAACGATTCTTGCAAGCATTTCTTCCATTATGTTGTTCGAAACGAAGTAAATTGGACTAGTGATTTTGCCCAAATTCCCTTAGTTGGCCAATTTGCACCATGACCTCATGTTTGTATAATTGTGTGCAAGTTTTGTGTTTCTGTGTGAATACCCACCCCTCTTGGATGTACTATGTTATCCATAAACTTTAATCCCTTTCAAGAGCTGCAATTCACCTTGGCACACATTAGCACCATGTTGTAGAAGGTATGTGTAAGAAGTCTTTGGAAGAAATCAAGGTTTTGGTAGCGGGTCAGGTTTCTTGTACCTTTGACACCAAAATCTCTACAATTGTTTTGAATGTAAATAAAGCCTCCTTGCCACATCATTTGTTCAATGAGAATGGTGAAGGACCTATGGAAATTCTTCAAGGTGAAAAAATTGTCAAGGTGATGGACAAGTTTGAGCCCTTCTATTCTCCCAACATTTGGAACCTCATTGCATCCTTTAAACATAATGCTAGTACTAAGGCCCCATGGATAACATACTTATCCTTAAGTCAAAAAGTCCTTATGATTACATCCAAGATAGTTATTTCCCTAGACAAATGGTTGGGCAAAAGGTGTTTTTGTTTAAAATGTCACTATATGGGCCAAGAAGCAAGGTTGATTTGGTGAGGCACATGCAACTTGGTGGTGATTTACAGAATTGTTGGTTGATGTTTAGTCATATCAAACATGTTTAGGAATGGACCACCATGGCTTGTCATGTTTCCAACTTGGTGTATTACAAAATGTTCACCATTATAATTTACAACATGCAATTTAAATACACAAAAGCTCAATATGTCATGTGGACAAAATTGAACTGTGATGTTTAGGTTTGGTCTTGCAAACCCCAATTTCAAAGGGTTCATGGCAGATAGTGCGCAAGCCAATTGGAATGTTGTCCGTATTGTGTATAGTTCTAAAGATGCCTATGTGAAAATGGTTGACAAGGAACGAACTTGCTTGTTCCATTGGACTCAATTACTTGATAAACACACAAAATAGTTGATTGCACCAAAGTTACAAGAATGACATAAGGCCTTATGTTTCGAATACAAGAATGCAACATCTTTGGAAGAAGCAGATGTTCAATATGTTGCAATTCCATCTGAATGGTATTTTTCAAGGGCTGTAGATGAAAAATGCAATTCACAAGGTCAATAATTGGTTGGGTTTCTAACACTTCCATGTGAAACAATGGGGGGGCTTCATGCTACATGCGAGACACCTTGACTTTTTGTGTGAAATTGTTTAATCATTTTCATGATTCCAATATATGATTTTTTTTCCTTTGAAAACACTTACAAAAGTTTAGCCTAGAGGGGCTTGCTGACATGCCAACTTGCAACCTATTTGAAACAATGCATAATATTTGGCTATAATAGTGTGGGAAAAATGTTAGATGTTTTTATGCTGCAACTTTTGATGATTATGTTTAGGCATTTAGACAAAGTGCATTTTACATGATATATTTGAATGGTGAAAGATGTGGAGAAGGTCGTGCTAAGGATGAATTGAAATTATTACGAGGAAGCCAATTTGATGACCCGTTGTAAATGGCCAACGCCATTGCTAAATACACTAACATGTCTTCCTTCACTATTATGATACCTCATTTGGAGGGTCAAGAAGTTTTTGAATCCACAAAATGGAAGGCCGGCCTAGCCCTACGGTAAGAAAGTGATTCACATAGGTATGATCGTATGAATTTCTTTTGATCAAAAGTTAACACAACATCAAGTGGTTTCAGTAGTTCAAATGTTGATGTTGGTGAGGCTAGTGGGTTTGTTAAAGATGAGGCCTTTGTTTTGATTTTTCAAGGATTGAAGATTCAAGATCGTGTGTGCAGGGATGGTGTGTGGAGAATTGAGAGTTGCCCACCATCGTCGAATACTCATTGCTCTACAATTCAAAAATATTCAATGACACTTTGTGGTGCCAAAATCATTGTCTAAAGAATAGTTTGTGGCATACTTAGTCCATGTTACAATGGTTTGTGGTCTGATTTGAAAAGGTCTGCACCAATTCGTCACAAGTTCTAGTTTTGTGCAAATGATTTGATTTGTTATGTTGGAGGATATAATAAGAATTATTGTGTTGATAGGCCACTTGTCCCATCAACGTGGCTAGTGCAAGTAGGCACCAACTTGACTCAATTTGAGGTGACAACTTTGGAAGAGGTAGGATTTATTTTGTGTGAAGCATGCAAATGTGCTCTTCAGACCTTTTTTGTGAATGAAAGTACAACACCTTGTAATCGACTTGCATATCCTAAAGCTTGGCCAAAAATTCGCAATAATAAGTCTATTCAGTGAGCAATAGCGCTCAAGCTTTCAACGTAACAGACAAATAAATGGGAGGTTGGACGAACTTTGGAGGCTATGTTTTAGCCACCTAATGAAGTTCCTCCATTAGGGTATGGAAAAAATTACATCATCAACTTTAGTCCATGTCCTAGCACAAAGCAATATGAAATGACAATTGGAAATTTCCCTAATTGCACTTGTGTTGACTTCACACAAATGATGGCAAGTTCTTTGGGTGCTTGAGGGAAGTGGGTGCATTGCAAACATTTCTATTGCATCTTGCAAAATGTGACGTATTGTGGCCAAATAGAACTTTTCATTCATTTTCCGACATGGAGTTCGAATGAAGTGCAACGCCTAACAAGTCATGTTAGGTGATATTTATAGAATATTTGGAATGTTGCTATTGAATTGTACGACATGCAATAAAGGGATTTTCAGAAAGTACATTTGGAGGTAGTTAATAGATATGAAATAAAGTGCAAGATTCATTGGCATTTTCTAAAACATAGAGAATGAATTTATAATTGTTTTTGTTTCTACAAATGGATTGCCCATTGGGCATTGATATGTGTGTTTACAGATTACCCTAGATAATAGTGATTTCTTCTTCTACCAAAACAAAATCATGTTTCTCTTTGTCATGTTTCGTGCCACTTTTGTCTTGCTAAAGAATGAAAATATGCATGTTTTATAATTCAGTGACAAAATATGACCTAAACAATTTGAATGTCCTTTCCAAGTATAGTTTTGTACATGACATCCAACCCACTAATAAACACTAGTATATTATTCAATAAAATTTAGAGAATAAACAAGTTGTGGTTTTAAGGATATAACCATTTACCAAAACTAAGTTCATTTGGAAAGTTTTGTTGAACAAGGTTTATTTGTGATGAATTTCATCCACTTTGATTTCATCCATGTCCAATGGCAAAATATTCTGCCATGTCATTTTAGATTCTAATTTATGCGGCAAAAAAAAAATTCCAAAAATATGTTATCCATGTCACTAAAAAAAAGTTATAATTTTTTTTAATCCTATTCATGTGTTCACGTTCATGTGTTCATGCTCATGCTCACACATTCACGAGATAACATCATTGTAAGAATTGTACATGTTGGTTTCTTTATGAAAGCAGCTCTTTCATTGAAAACCAATTTAGATGTCAATGGGCGATAGTGATCCATCTTATAGGGCTCAGAAACCAAGTTCTATTTGACAAGCTTTCAACCTTTTGAAATGTCTTGAAATTCAACAAGTAATTAGGGCAAAAAATTACTACAGTGCTTAGGGTAGGAGATATTTGGATTCGAGTAAATATTGGTATAAGAAATTGTTGTTCACAATTCTATAGACCATAATTAGACAATAGGATCAAAGAAGGAGATTGCATTTTGAGAATATCTAGTTTTAGAAAATATTTTCATATGTTATGTTGGCTATATTACATTGATCTTTGTGGTCGTTTCTTTTGGAAATATGTTGGTAGTGATATGGAATACAACATAAGAAAAGGTGGCAATAGGGTAGTTTGTTGAATTTGAGGAAAAGGAAAACGAGGTGGAAATAGGGAATTAAAGTCTTATTGGGTGTATTTGTTGAAAACCTTCAATAGATAAGATGACTAGCCCAAAAGGTATGGACGAACTCTTCTGGGGTAAGGACATGGAGGATGTTTTCGATTGGACATAAATGCTTTAAGTGGTTGTAGAAGTCAGAGAATTGGATGAAAACAAATTCTTTAAAACCTAACCTAGGTAGGTAGGCCACGTAATCAACCTAGGCACCTATTATAAATAAATAAATAGGAGAATATTTAGTCAACTTACCATTCTTGACCACACAGGTTTGATCCCTTGACATTTAAAACAGAGAGAAACACTGTTATCATCAAGTCACCCCACTTGTCGTGATAATATGTTACATTACATTCTAGTTAGCAAATATTTCATTTTAAACATTACAAAAACATAAACTTTGAAAATTCATATCTCATTGAAATTTTGTTCAAATGAAATGATTCAAGTTTATATTTTAATTTTTTTTTATAATGTACATAATTACATTTATTTCCTTTTGAAAGTGTAGAATCATTTGAACAAAAAGAAAGTTGAATATCATTATTGAATAACATTAAATGACCATTCTTTTGAACAAATGGTTAATTTTTTGGTAGAATAATAATACTACCTATGTTAAACTACTTTCGATTATTATATGGCTATTTTTCATTGATTTAAATTCTTTCACCCTACATGTCGCAACCCTAGCTTTGGGTTCGCGACCAAGGCAAGGGCTTGCAAGGTTGCGGGCCAAAAGGAAGGAAGCCCGAGAGTCAAGCCAAAGGCATTGCAAGGTTGCAAGCCAAAAAGAAGGAAGCCTGGGAGCGAAGGCAAAGACATTGGAAGGGTGCGGGCCAAGAGGATGGCCGGGAGACACCACATACTCCCGGGAGTTTAAGGAAGTGCGAGGGAGTGTGAGGGAGTGAACACTCACATTCCCAAGGCAACTCCCATTTTGGGAGAGGGAGTCCCGGTGGACTCCCGAAACTTCAGAGGGCAAGTTAAAGGGTCAAATCTCAATGGATTGTTGCGCTCTTTGTACCATTGGAGAGCCCTTGGAACGTAGATGTCTAAAATGGGCTCGCATTGCTCATTTGGACATCTGAAATGCAAGTTATGTGCAAAAGAAGGGCCGGGAGTCAAATTGGTAGTTTGAATCCCGAGCACTAAAAGTTGGGAATCGACCTCTTCCCGATGTCCGATTCTAGAGTGAGACACAGCGTTGAAAAGCTCTCAATGATGGCTATAACTTTGCTTTAAACCGTGTTGCAATCGAATTCTGCAGTCGGGTGTTATGAGCGTCCAAAGTCCCAGGACTCCAACCCGGGATAGTTTCGGGACTCCCACGTGGGAGTCCCGGGAAAAAGAGCCATTTGGATGTAGCCTCTGTGGAGAGCTGCAGAGTATACTATAAGGGGGAAGGTGGTGGCTTCCCCTAAGTCCGGGCCGTGGTGAGTCTTGTGTGTCCGTGTTGCCTGTGGCTCGTCCTAGCACCAAGGGTGCTCCAACTATGCACTAACCACTTTGTGTGGGTTTTGTGTAGGCCCGTGTGAGTGAGTAAAGCTTGTCAAATCTTCCTAGTTCCATCCCGGAGCTCCAACACAACCCTCTACCCCTCAAAATGTTGTGAGCTAGGGAGTGTGTCCTGACTCGTCCTTCTTTCACTGTCTTTCACTTGGATTCACATTTGAGTCCTTCAAGGAGTTGGGAGTGCGTCACTACATTATTTATGGTTATTTATGGTTATTTTTATTTTTGTTCAAACTTTTCATTCTCCTAGCCTTTTTGATAATAAAGAGGTGAAACAAATTCGTAGCTTAGTACCATTTATTCTTTTTTTAACTCGTTGAATCTTTATTATTATTTTTGAATCATAACATCAGAGTCGTGTTATTGCATTAGATATGGTAATTCCAACATAGTTTTTTGTCAAAGTTCAGATTCTCAACTCTTTCGTATAAACTCAACTGATGATTTTGCATTTTCAATTTGACATTTTTTTTTCTTGGAATTTTGTTGCAAACTACTGGTGCGCTTTTATGCTTCACCAATTTGCACTTCACTAGGAGTAATCGGTGTTGCTTGAAGTGTTTCGTGGTTTGCAAGTTTTTCTTTTGTCCAAGATGTCTCTGATCTATTTGAGAAACTCTTCTAGGTGTTTCAAATGGCTGATCTACTTGATTTGCATTGAAATTATTCATGTAATATAACCTGATCTAATTGTTTATTTAGACTTCTATTTACAATTATATTTTCCATCTTTCCACATCCTGATTCAAATTTGAACAAAACTTTTGCATTAAAACAAAATCCTCACAATTAACTACTTTACTTAGATCTACTTCTTAAACAAAAAATTATGATCAAGATTTGAAAAAAAATGCAAAAAATGAAAATGAAATTCATTATTTATCTTTTAAAAAAAAAATTCAATAAGACATAAACTTCATTTTGAAATTCACATTAAATTCAGACCTTGTGACGCACCCCAAACTCGTTGTTAGACTCAACTGCGAGTCTAAATGTGAAAATAACGGAAAGATAAAAAGTTAGGGCATTCTCCTTGGTTTGTACCACTTTGGGGGTAGAGGGCATGCTAGAGCTTCAGGATGGGGATTAGGAGGAATGACAAGTAAATCAATTACTCACACGGACTTGCACAAACCAACCAACAAATTGGTTAGTGCATAGTTGAAGCACTTTTGGTGCATGGATGAGCCACGGGCAAACACAGACTCACAAGACTCACCATGACCTGAACTTGGGGGAAGCCACCAGCTTCCCCTTTATAGTATTCTCTATGCCTCGGCATGGGGCTAGCAACCAAATGTCATTTTGTCCCAGGACTCCCAAGTTGGAGTCCCGAAATTTTTGAAATTGGGACACTTGTGACTGTGGAGGCCCATAACTTCTTATGCAAATCTCCAATCAAGATGAGATCCAAAGCAAAGTTATATTTCTCATAAAGATCTTTCTAATGGTAGTTGGCACACCATTTGCACGCAAGGAAATCAGGGCAATTTTTGACTTTTAATGGTCAGGAGTCAAATTTTTGGCCTTTCTTTTGGCCATAGTTTATATTTTAGGAATTCAAATGGGTCATATGAGCTCATTTTAAAAATCTATGTTCTAAGATCTTTCCAATGATATAATGAACTTCTCAATCCAATGAGGTTTGACCCTTGCAATTGCCTTTTAAAGATTCGAGAGTCCATTGAGATTTCCAATTCACAAAGTGGGAGCTCATTTGGGTGTGTGGGGTTCATTCCTTCACACTCTCTTGCACTCTTGGGAGCATGAAATGTGGATCTTGGGCTCACTCTTGGCTCGCACCTTTGCAAGCCATTGCCTTGGTTGTGAGCCCAAGGGTAAGGTTGCAACTCTTTGGGATGGTCACCAAGTGGTAAATATAGAATTTTTAATCCTATATTCTGGTTTAAAGTCTAAAATAAAATACAATAAAACTAATATGAACACAATCTGGTCATTTAGATCTATTTAAAATTAGTTTCAAAATTAAAATATAATAATGAAAGTATGAAAAAAAATCAAAATAACAACTTTGACTATGGAAACAAAACTTTTCCAAAGATGAAAACATATTTATTTCATATTCCATTAAAACTCCATGTTTTAAAATGATATAATGGTCTTTCATCTCTTTCTTTTCTCCAAAAGATATATTCCCCAAAAAATTAGTCCTATGTTCTATTTGAATTCAAATGGTGATAAAAACTATGTAATATAGCTAATAATTCCTAAAACAGTAATTAAATAGTAGAAATATATTAACTAATAATTACTCCCTCACAATTTTCAAAGTGTTTTTGGGTATTTTTCATTCATTAGATTGATTTGAAAATCCAAAATTATATATACCAATATATTAAAAACAAAATTATTTAAAAACAATTTCGTTTGGAGTTCTTTATTTTAAAAAATGTTATATACACAAAACCAAACATTGGTTACACTTGCTGTGGTATGTGTTAGTGTGATTATACATTAGACAATACATTTGGGTGAAACATTTAAACCAATTAAAAGGGTTGTGAATGTTGTGCATTTAGGTTGTGAAAACTATGAAAAATCAAGTGAAAAAGGTAGTTACATTTTCGATTTCGGAATTGCAATCCTACTTTGCTTCACATGGTGTCATGGAAGCTTTGGGGGTTGGTTTTTAATTCAATATTGACTAATGGTAGATTATTACAAGAGACACCTTAATGTAATTGAAGCCCAATATTGTTAACGGAAGAAGATTGGGCTTAATTAGACCTTTGCACCATAGTTCCTATTTTTTTATGTTTTTGGATTTATGAAGGCCATTCTTTAAATTTATAATGAAAAAAATGTTGCATTAGCCATGAGTCCTCTTTGCATTGTGAATCTTATGACTTTGGAAATCTTTAGTTTTTTCATAAGTGATTATGCACAAGCTATCATAATATTTTAAATTGGCTAAAATCGTCATGGTCCAAGTTATTCATTTTGTTAAGGATAAAAGATATTTCAACTATTTGAATTTTATCAAATCCAAGTTTGTCAACTAATTTACAATGCATTTAGACCTTATGGTTCGAATGTTTTCTCAATAATTTTATATGTTGGAAAATTTTCCATGTCCATAGGTAACTTGTAGCTTGGAATGATATGCAAACTCGTATGATTTTGAAAATAATTTTTGTTTATGTAAGTTGAGGTCTAATTGTTTTCCTTTTGCTATTAATTTCCATGATCAAGCAGTAAGGTTGATGTTTCTTAAAAGTTTTTTTTTTTGTTGGTGTTAGTAAGTACTAAATTTTAACAAGTTTTGTTATTGTGTATTGTATGTATGTTTGTTGTGTGTTGTTTTGTAAACAACTTGTGTTGTAGTATGCAATTTAGGGTTTCAATTTCTTCACAAGTCAATTTTTCGCAAGTAGGAATAATTTATGTGTTTTGTTACTTGTTTTGTGCAATATGTACATTGTGTGACATGTGTATAGTTGCCCTATGCAAGAGAAAACTTGTGTTATAGTGGACAATTTAGGGGTTCAATTCCTCCACAAGTCATATCATTGAAATCTCACTTTAAGTAACTTATTCATCATTAATAGGATCTCTAAAACATGTAAGAATTGTTTAATTTTTTAAAGTGAGCCATACACATATAACCAAATTAAACTTCACTGCACATTTTGAGGTAGCAAAACAATTCATAATGATAAAATATTATTGTTAGATGTTTTGAAAATAAAAAGTCAGTTTGCTTACCCCTCGTACAAACATTTCACCAAACTAGCCATTGAGACCATGGTGAATGCTTCCTCCTAACCAAGATAGCTTATTTCTGAAAGTTGAAAAAAAAACACCTTGGCTGCGTAGTAGCTTCAAAGCAAAAGCTCCTTGAACATGGGATGGTTCACAACTACCTTTCGGTCTCCTCTGCCTGCAACGCAATTGAAAGTCATGAGTTGAAACGCCGTCTAAATATTACGTACTTTAGAAATTGACTTGGAACGAAAGTGCGATTGCACACAATTGGAGACTTGTGCCGCCGGGGCCCTATTGGATGAATCCTGACTTAGGATTTAAGCTATATACAACAGTGCATAGCTACCGTCTCATGAGGAAGGGACAAACGTCAATTACTTTTCTGCCTGTCTCTCAACGGTCCACATTTCCAGGCTTTCAGGCCAAATTCTCTATTTGTAAGTTAATCGGTTTTGGACTATGGAGTCTTGCTCCTGTACTTTTTCAGGTTATTTCTCAGAGCATGCCCCGCAGCAGCCCACTATTGGTTTTTAGTGGAAGTAGGCCTGAGGGCTCAAATCGGCAATCTGAAATTTCAGAGTGCCATGTGGCAGCATTTCAAACACTTTCAAAGTAAGGATTTTTTTTCTTGTTGCCTTTCTTTCACAACTCTTGAATTATTCTGTCATAATTTTCAAGTCCTTAATCACATTGGCAGTAAAAATATTAATACCTTTCATAATATTGGGCGCTAGGCCTACCTCCACTCCAGGTCCCAAAAGGGATCAACTAGTTACCCAATCCACGCTGCAGAGTTTAGTTTCCCCACCCATGGACATGAAAAGATGGACTGTACAAGTGAGAGACTCTGTAACTCTCACCACCTGAGCAAATCAATCTAGTTGGCCAATGAGAACAAGTCATTTCCTGCTGCTGGCGCTCTAGGGAGGCCCTGGTAACATGTGCACTTTGCCAGGCCAGTTTTCTGCGACTTGTCATCCAAAAAGTACTCAAAGGGGTGGGTCCGACGTACACTAAGAAGGATATAAATAACTCCTACTATTTTGGATCAGGCCCTCATGGAATCTGTTACCGAACTCTACAAGGTTCAATACAATGTAGGCGAGACCTACTACTGAGAACTTTGAGTGTAGAGTAAAGCCCTGGGGTCTGGCCTTCCTAACATAAGTGATCCAGCACAAGACACAAGGAGAGCCAAGGAGGCAATATTTCACAAAATCAGGGGATATCAACTCAAATAAAAAACAGCCTGCCTGTGCTCTATGTGTAGGGTGAAGCCCTAGGGTTTGGATGTTCTCAAAATAAGGGGTCCAGGACGAGGTGATAGCTGAGTCTGGATCTGCATTTTGGGAATGACCCCCACCCATGGGCTTTACCTTTCGAAAAGCACAAGGCAAAATTTATCATGAACCAAACCTATGTAGTTCACGGGATTGTCTGCTCCTCAATAGTGAGAGGGCTTTTACACTGTTAAGTAAGCATCATTTCCCTCTCACCCTTGAGGAATAGACATAATATCCCTCCAAATTTCTAGGAGGGAAATTGATGGATATAAACTGCCCTCCACAAAGACTACAATTTACGTATATGGGGAGGGCAGGGCTAGAGGCCATTTCTTTGTTTAAGGGCAGGGGTCAGGAGGATAGCATTTCTTTGTTTAAGGGATTGGGCCCCCCTCAAGTCCTACTCGTCTCCTACTTAAAAAGTTGATATAGTTTGGAATCTAGCATCTGGGAGGGCCTTGGGTGAACTAGCACCCAAGTTGATACCATGGTAATATCCCAAATCCATTTAATTATTTCTAAATATCACGAATATCCCGTGCTTACACTAAATCAAAGTCTCACACTGGCCCCTGGGAGGCACCTTTCAGTTTGTAAGGTACGCGGTTTAAGCTGCTCATTCTGCTTCGAAAGGTGTGCCTTGTGGGCTTGAGGAAGATTTTGCATTGTCGGAAACCTGCAAAAATAGAAGGAAAATTTAGGTCAAGTTAGTTGGGAGCGGCGGCTGTTACCTACAAATGTCCACTTTCAGACTCACCTCCTGTGTTCCCAGTCGCAATCTCACTTTTCATTTGCGGTTTGGTGAGGTGGTAGTGTCAGTCAGATACTAGCTGTTGGTGAGATTGAGATGAAATTGAAAGTGATGCTCGTGTACTATATGACTTATCAAAAAACTTGTTGCACAAGATTTTGATGCAAAAAACTTGTTGCACAAGATTTTGATACAAAACACTTGTTGCACATATCCATAAGGTTCATGACAAAAGTGGTGCGCACGGTTTTTGATTCAAATTTCTAATGCAGTACTAGTTGCTGCAAAGATCTTTTTGTTACAGACAAACTATGATGGTAGAAACTAGAGACATTTACGTACCTTTTTATTTTAAGGTTACCAACTAGAACGTGATGTAGAATCTTGGGGATTCAAGCGGAAAAACAGTTTTAAATTTGGTGAACAGAAACTCAGAAAAGTACAGCTTTCTAGCCAGTTTGACAAAAGAATTCGCCAGGTTGCCACTTTTCATGATTTAAAAAAAGTCAAGGCATCCATGCATGATGCTCCATTAAAAGATGTAAGTAAGAACCTTTTTTATTTAAACAGGTACCACATTCATAAACCTCTCCTATTCACCTCTCTTATTATTAGATGAGGTGCCTCTTAAGTTCAATTTATTCGTTTTGAGAACAAGCCAATTTGATTTGACCATGACTCAAAAAAAAAGAGCGTCACCAAAATGGAAGGTTTATTTTGAATTGTAGAGTTCCTTCCCTTTGGCCCACCTATTTGGGTGAAAGGAGGACAACATTTGCCAAAGCATATGGGTTAAAAGTGAGATGCTATGGAAAACATGTTGGGGAACATATTGGGAAGCTGATGGCAAACCATTGGGAACTTAAAGGGAACAGAGTGAGAACACATTGGGAACTAGGGAGAAATGACGCCCCCCCCCTCCTTCCCTGCCAAACTTGAAAAGAAAAAAAGAAAGGCATCTTGAGTGCATGTTGGGCCTTCCTATTGGCTGCATGAAATTTCTCTTCCCAAAAGAGTTCGTCACCATTTTTGGCCTGGGCTAATACCCTTTGCAAAGAGCACCCTATCTGTTAAACATTGGATTACTTAGCAAATGTTATTGGAGAATGAAGCAAATTTGATTTCATCGTGGAATTGGTTTGCCACTTCTGTTGATATCCAAGTTCAATAAATTGTGGATTCATGGAGGTTACTCTTTGTATTTAGTAGGTACCCATTGTGTTCAGAGGCCATTAAAAATAGGTGGAATGTCAATATCTACATTCATTTATTAAATTTTTGGCAATTAATAATCACACATTGTGAGTTTTAATTGTTAAAACATCTTTGACAATATTTCAAAGACCTTTTTAGAATAAACATCCAGGATTGAATGTATGCTTGAACATTGCACTTAAATTTTGACATTTGCCTTGTTTACAATTAAGTTTCTATTTGACATCCATTTTGCACAATAGAAAACACAAAACTTTGTCTAAAGATATGAACCAAAGAATAGAAACAAGAAATCTTAAAACTACACCAAATTATTTTATTTCAAAAAAATGTGATACTACTCTAGTTAAGTTGCTTATCATAACTAAAATACATTTAACAAATTTGAAAAACATTTTCCCCTTGAGATCACTAATAGGCATGCATGTATATTGTTATGGAACTACATTTAGTTCATTGCACTTGTATACTATTGTTTTTGATTTGAGGGTAATTATATATTTCTAAAATGGGGAAAAATTAGAAATTACTTTCCTAAAATGTTGAAAGACAAATTAGAAGCCCATTGATGCCAAAATTTTGAAAACATGAAACATTTGTCTAGGTTGTATTCAAGGTTTATTGTTTGCTTCATTTTTGCTACTCAAAATCTAATAAGGAGATGAATTATTAGTCATTTATCTATCTCTGCCTAGCAATAGTTCATATATTGATTAGGACTCATTCAAGTTATTTGATAATATGAAGTCTTCACTAGCAGTGAATTATTATGGAGAAAGGAAATTGTGGAGTACTCTTCTTTTGACAAGATATTTTCATCTTGACACTAATTGCAATGATTAGTCATTACTAGTGATTTCTTTTGTGACAACTATTTTCCATTTTGCAAAAAAAATTTCAAAAAAGAATATTTTATTTGCAAATTCCTTTTAAAAAAAAAAATCCATCAAAAACTTGAGAAAATTCAAGAAGCTGTGAAAAATCACCACAATTGCCTATAATACGAAAGGATTTCATATTTTTAGTATTTTCAAATTTGGTTATATATTTATGAACTATCATCATTTAAGCAACATCACAAAATTGAAAAAAATCACATTGGTGGGTGTTTCTGTGGTATGGTGTACACAAAATTGTGTCATAATTTGACAATTTTCATTGCAACACATTGTTTATGTGCCTTTTAAAATATTAGGAGAGAATTTTGTGATAGGATTATGCAATTATAGGTGAATAACACTCTAAACTCTTATTGTGTTGTAAAATTGATGCACATTTGAACAATGCAATAGTTGATTGCAAAAGCTTGTCACAAAAACTATAACATAAGAAAATGACTAAAAAATTTAGTTTTAATGGGGATTTTTTCATGAAGTTTTTCACATACAAAGAAACAAGCATAATTAGAACAATCTTTTTTATAAAAGCATTCAATTTGTATTAAAGACATGATGTTCATATTAGATGATAAATAAATGTTTAATAGCATATTATGTTATGATAATGTTAGTGATTATGATCTTTTTGAGTTGTAAAATGTTTTCTCATTAAACATGTAGTTGGGTTAAACATTATTTTTATCATTCTACAAAGATAAATTGAAAATTTTAAATTAATGAAACATGATAAACTACTATCAAACAAGGTGTTTAAAATATTTTTAATCAAATTATTGGTTTATAATTATATAAAACAAACATATGAATCAATTGCTTATTCATACTTAACTAATTTTATTGTTAAAGCCCCAAATCAGTTATATAGGATCTTTAGAAAAATTTAAAATTAGTAAATTTTATGTGTGAATACTTTTGATAATATATGTATTTTCAATTTCGACACAAAATATATATATTATACAGGATATGATATGTGTACACCGTACCATAAAAATACCCTGGTCATCATTATCGAGTATTTTTAGTTAGACATAATAGAGTTATCCATACAGTAACCCTGTTTTCACCCTGTCCTTGGGCCTCCTTCCACCCCCTATCCCCTCTTTCAGTGATATCCACAAAGTAAAGTCACTTTAATAAATCTCAGTATGAAATGCTAATACCAAGCATTTCATGCACAAGCTTCGAGACTAATTATATTAGTTGTACAGTTAAGAGCAGTGAAAATATATGTAGCAGCAGTGGAGGCGCTCAGGAAAAAAAGAAAGACAGGAGGAAACTCAGTTTACCACCAAAATTGATGGTTTTCTGAGTTTCATCCCTGGTTGAATCTCATCTTGTGGATGACCAAACTCAGGGTTCTGGTGCTGTGTTTTTGGTACTTTAGGGGTAACTCTAATATGGAATCACAATTTCTAAAAATGATCGTTTTTTTCGCTGAACTTGATTTTGATTAAAAAATAGTAATTGAGATGAGGTCTTGAGTGCCCAGGGTTACAATTGTTGATTCCATTGAAGGTTAGTACAACATAATGGAGGCAGTTGAAATTTAGTTCATTCCAGCAGAAATGACACAGGATCTGCACTAAACTTTCTGTGCAATGACTCGCCCTTGAAACCTGATTTTCCCTGGCCAGCTATGGTTGATCTACTGAAAAACAGCACAAAGAGTCAAAAAATCAAATTAAGTGCTGGTGGCGCAGCCAGGAGAAAGAATTCTGGGTCCTTTTTCTCAAATGTCAAATAGTTCCCACTAATTTCCCAGAAAGGAATATGGGTGTCAGATGCAGCTTAAATAACAATGATGAAAGCGCCTCTCCTAGTCCCTTGACTGTTCTCCTTCACGAGTTTAGGGCTCCAGCAAACAGGGTGGGCGAGGAGATTGCAAAGATAAGGCAAGGGGCTAAAGGATTTTAGAGTCAAACTTTTTGAACTTAAGGTGTCTGAACGTGGAGGAGAAAAACTGACAATATACACATTGACTATAGTTATATACATGGCTTCAAATTGAAGGACTAAAATCCTTCAGATACGTTGAATCTAGTGTTGTTCACTGTCCCGTTCTGGCTTATGAACAGGATCTCTGGTCCTGTCTCTAGCTTTTAAGAAAATTGGGTAGATCCTCTGCTGTCAGGCTAATCTAGTTTTTCAAATTTGATAGAACCTGGGGTACACTTTTAGACATTGTTCTTCACGTGCAGGATTGGACTCTGCCTACCTACAATGCAAATAGCTTCAAATTGAGATACATATAACAACGTTGTCCAACCAATAAAAAATGATCACCGAATCAAAAGCACACCTGCATGCAACTTTTTCAAAGGAGTGATAACTGCAACTGAACGGATCTCTAATTGTTTACTTTTAACTAGTAGCAGATGCCCATCTGTCATTCAATTCAAAGGGCAATAATCCAATGAATCCTCAATACAAAAAATATGATGTATCACACACGTCAATGCTTAGTATCAAAATTCTTTGTGCGAAATTTCTTTGAGAATTATAAATCATAAAGGGCAAGTCATAAGGATTGACTTGCGCCTTCCAAGTATGTTGTAGGAATGCATTGGTTCTTTTCTATTCCCTAAGTACAATCTAATGTTTTGTTTTGTCAAATTTGTGATATGGCAGCCATAGTAGAGATCATCCCATACAATGGCCACCTAAAAGCAATTAAGAAATCTGGTGATTTCCGTTATTTCTTTTTTCAAATGTTGGCCACTGAAAACCCCAAAATCATTTCATTTTTTCATTTTCAAAATTTTAATTTCTTTTTGGCGAAATTTCACTCATAAATTAAAGGTTGTTACAATTAATGGTTTTACTTTTTTGTTAATTTTCATACTTTGGCTAAGGTTTTTTCCCAAAAACAAACACAAAAATAACTTTCTTGAGGTTTTATTTACCATTTAAATAAAAATTGGAACAATTTGCAAAATGTTGACATCAGTGATTTTCTTTCAATTTTTTGATGTCATGTCATTAGCTAGCATCCCAGGAAGGATTCAAAGTAAATGGGGACATGTTTTCAAAACCTGTATAAATAGTGAAAAAACTAGCTGAAAGAATGCCATCAATTAAAAGCATAGATCAAATGTGGCCAAAGTTTTTTAATGTTTTTCCCAAATTTGGAAAATTTTGCAAAAAAAAAAGAAATAGGAATATTGTAGCAAAATATTCCCTTTTTTATTTTCATATTTTGGCACAAAAAGAATGATGGTTGACATAGGTAGTAAAAAATCTAAAAGGATACATTCAAAAAAATCTACGATGTGGACAATTTTTTATAATGTGTGTTATTAATTAATACTAAATCCTTTTTGTGATGATTACTAGTGATGGTACAACAAAAAACTGGAAAAAAACACATTGGTGCAATCCATCTTTTTTTTACTAACAAAGTTTTGCAAAACATGAAAATAAAAGAAAATGCAAAGATGAAATGCTTTCTGTCACTTGTAGTCACCGAAATTAGAAAATAAACTAAAGAAAATTCATTAGATTTCTAAATAAGGTTCAATTATGTGATTAATTATGTAAAATGATGTTTAAATTCCATATTTTTATATTTTCATTTATAGAGAAATTTGGATAAATTTTTTTTTATAAATCATCCCACTACATTAAAAAACTAACAAATAAAAGAATTTTCTTGTCCATTGTTGGTTAGTTCTTTCTTTCAATTTTTTTCTACAACTGGTGAGGTAATCTTTGTGAAATTATTATTATTGTCTCAACACATGGTGTCAAATAGTTGGATCTTGAATTTTTTTGAGACTTGGTCATTTGATTATGATCATGTAACTAGTCACATATGTTTGCACACAATTTTGTTCAAATGCAAAAAATATTTTTGGGGCAACAACCTTGACAAAAGCTTCTCTTTAATTTTTTTGAAAAAAATTGCAAAAGGCAAGGTTTTTGAACTGGATTCACCAAATTTAGAGTGTATGCTCTTGCACATCACCAAACATCAACATGACTACAAAGCTTTCTACTATCCTACCTATCTTGTAGCCAAATTTGATTAGATCCTCTTCTGGATGGTTCCCAATTTGACTACACCACAAAAGTAAAAAAGAAAACCTTGCGCATAACATGTTGATAATACATGTTTAAACAATACCATGGTTACCAATTTCCCTAGGTGATATTTTAAACACTAATTATGCATAAGGGTCAATTATGGAATATCCAATGTAATGTACCAATCTCATACCCACCTAGAGTAAAAATGTCAAGGTAGGTTTTTGTACAAAAAGCTTATTGCCCAAAAAACTTGAAGCAAGCATTTCGTAATTATACACTATCAATTCAAACAAGTCAAAACCCATGTCAAATCTTAATCAAATTTGTACGAAAATCATAAACATGTCTATGTATTGAAAATCATGATATTCATAGCAATTTATACTAAATGATTAATTTATCTATGTTGGGGAATTTGAATTAAAAATTCATTCAATTCATTGATTTTAAGTTTTGATTTGCGTTAAAAGAATTTTTGAAAGCATGCAACTATTGCATCAAATAATGTCCATTTTGCAAAGGGCACTTTACTTTTCTTATAATCAACTTGTTGGGGGTACTAAAAGACTTTTGGTGATAGAAAACTATAATTCACACTTGCAAAAACCATTCAGTATTGTTCAACTAATGTGTAATTTGAATTTGAAAACATGCATTTGAGTTTTTAATATGTATGAATTCCAGGAGTCTTTTCATAATTCAAGTACAAAAACAAGTTGTAGGTTAAGAATTGGAACACCATGAAGTGTTGAACCTATTGACCAGTTTGATTTTTAAAATTGAGAAATTTTTACAGGAAACATGCATATTTCCAAAAATCAATCCATAATGTTGATTATCACACAAATGATGAGATATTCAGTGAATCCCTAACATATTTAACAAGAAGAATTTATATAAAAAATGTTTCTTATGAAGAAGTTATTTTGAGACAAAAGAACTCCAATCCTTGGATCTAATCATGTTGTTAACTTGTTTAGTGTGATTTGACCCACCTCAAAGGGGTCAAAATCAAATTTAAAAGGGTTTGAGCAGATAGTGAAGCTAAACTTGATGTGTATAGCCGAAAGAATTTAGTCACAGGTCAATGGTTTTAATGTTTGAGTAAGAACCTATTGGGACGACAACAAGGAAGTAGACAGGTTAGTTTTTGCTTTTCATCAAGCAATACCTAGCTAGGTAGGGTTTCATCAAAAGAATACCCAACCCATAAGGTTTCACCAAGTCTCTTGATATATACTAGTTTGAACCCTGTGCCTAATGCACAGGTGTGTTATCTCAACAATGTTTGGTTCATGTTTTAGTTTTTTTTAAAAACTTTTATCTTTTTTATTTTTCACTTTTATTTGTTTTCTGTTTTTATTATTATTTTGTATAATAAAAATAAAGTGTTTCTTTTTCACTTTCGTATTTTTGTTTATTTGGATGCAAGTTTGAAGTTTGGAGAAAGAAGACACACCTCATTCTTTTTCAAGTAGGGTTTTTCTTCATTATTATAAGTTTTTTTTTCCTTATTTTCTACTCTTTATATTTGGTTTCGTCTTTTTTGTAAATTTTTTAATTTTAAAATTATTTTACTGTATCTCCCTTTCCTTGTTTCATTCGTTTCCATTCTTTTTTATAGTTTTTGTGTTTTTAATTTTTTTTTGTTTATGTTTGTTTGATGTTTTAATTTTTCTATTCTTATTTTGTCTATCTTCATTTTTTTTCTATTTTTATGCGTTTATTTATTTGTTTTGTTTCTATTTTCTTTTTCAAAAAAATTCTAGTTTTTCTAATGAAAATATATTTTTTAAAAAATAATTTTTGTTTGATTAGATGCAGGTTTGAAGTTTGGAAAAAGAAGACAAACCTCATTTATTTTTTCAAGTATGGTTTTTTTTTCTCTTTCTTTTGCTCTCTGTTTTGTTTCTTATTTTTTGTCATATATTTTTTAATTTTTTTTAAAGATTATTTTACTGTATTTCCCTTTTTTTGTTTCATGTTTAAGTGTTTTAAAAAAGTTTCTAATTGTTAAAGTGTTTTTCTGTTTTTATTTTTTTCTAATTTTTTTTCTTTTTAAAAATATATATTTGTTCTGTTTTTTTCTTTTTTGTTACAACTTTGTTTCCTTTAAAAAAATTATTAATAACTTGTCTTCTTCTTTTTTTAATTTGAAATTTCTTGTGTTGTTTTAAAAAGATTTCTTCTCTTGTTTCTCAAGTGTTTTTTCAACAATTTTTAGTTTTTTAAAGTTAGTTTTTAGCTTTTGACAAATTGCAAGACTATAGGAGTTTTTCAGCCTTCACATTGTAGAGGATTATTATATGATGCCATCCATGGATGGATGATGGGACGGATGGATGGACGGATTAAGGAGAAGCTTCACGACGTCCTTTACTATATAACATGAGACAGGTAGGGTCCTTGTTTGGTTCTTAACCAATTTCAGAGCTTACAAGTCGAGAACTGACCATTTTTCTCTATGACCGGCTGGGGTACTTTCGTCGGTAATTCTTGGGTCGGGAGCCCGACCCAGAATTGCTGTGGGACCCTCACGACCACCCTCCGCGAATGGGGGGGGGGGAGGCTGTTAGTCTTGTTTTTGTGGGCGTCGACTTAATGGCTGCAAGAATTCTCTGGTTGTAATTTCCAACTGCAAAACGCAGCACGACGCCTTGCGGCCAGACGCGGAAGGTGATCTTCCCTACGTTGACTTCTAAACCCTTTATAATTGAGGAAAAGAAACCCACCATCGCCAAAGTTCGTGCTTTGAAACAATAGCGCATTTTGAACAAACAGCAATCACAACTACCTGCGCGCCCCCTTTAAATATGCTAGATTTTTCCCACTAGTATTGTCGTGATTGAGGATTACAATTCATCTTCCCGTCATCTGCAGCATCGCATTCTCGCGCCTTCTACTCATCCTGTCTGTTTCAGTGCCTCAGACGTAGTTGACTATAAACTCCCGCTTCCCTACCAGCTGCCTGCCTCTACCACAAAGAAGGCCAAAGTTCTAGTTCTACACTAGGGGTGAATATTGTCCGCCACTTGGAGTTCTACCTTGCGAATGGCGACAAATTTTCTGTTGTTTAAACTTGAGTTCTAAGTAGCTAAACACAGTTTTTTTGTAAGCCGGCGGGACAGCAGCAACTCCGAATTGTACCTACTCAAGTCCTCGGTTTTCGTAAGCTTTCCTTGTGAAAGCAGCTAGTTTCAACTTTCAACTTTCTATGAGCCCAGATTAATTTGTTCCAGCCGAAGCGAGACCAAAGAATCGAAGTAGGTGGATGGCATCTGAACCGAAATGTATTCAAGGCTCGAGCTCTAGTATTTTAGAAACATGTTGATGAATTTGAAGAAATCTAATTTTTTGGGTTATTGTGAAGGTGTTAACCAGCAGTTACATCTAAGTAAGTCGACTCGATATTTTCTTGTAGTACTTTCAAGGATTATTAGGCTTAGGAATGTCTGACGAGTTATGTTTGCTGTCACAGGTAACCACACCTTTAGAACAAATCACTTGTTTTGTTTCCAAACACCTAAGCCCAGAGAAAGAAACAAGATCGAAGCCTACCTTTGAGAGTGTCAGGATGGCTTCACACCACGAGGTAAATTTCCGTTCGAAAAATTTAGATTTCTAAAACAAACTTTTTGAGCAAACTGCAGGCACGCCAACGATAATCACCTTAGAAATACCTGGATGCACACAAACATGCTCAGATCAGCTGTGCCACGGTCCAGTTTTCATGAGCTGAGGAAACTTCCATACATGACATCATTCCTTCTTGTCGCAGTGCATGGGGGTATGGTTGATGAATTGTATTTCTGATCATGGTCAAACTATTAGCACAAGTCACCTGAATTATAACAGATCGATTCTGATGTTGGTTGCAACAGTGGTGGCGACATGAATCAGGCAATCAGTCCGACGACAGGGAAGAACTTTCCAATGTGCCAGTGAGTGTCATATTAGATCTCTTTAGCAGTATCACACTTCAGAACATATATATGGAGAAGCAACTTTATATGTTACCAACTGAGGCACAGTTTTGAACTATTGATCTTCAAAGTTCTTAATTCAGCGCGATAAAGCTATCGTTACTGCAGATCTATTCATCTCAGAAGTCAATAAATCATAACGACAGGATAGCATCCATCTTGAGGATCGTTTCCGAAAGCTGGTCTCATGTTCTCACATCGTATGTTTCACTTTGTCGTGCAGTTATCTATGGAAATCCACATCCCCGGGCTTGCGAGAAATCGGAGCCTATTGGATAAAGTGCGCGAGGCATGTAGATCAATGGGTAAGTTACAAATGTCTGTACTAATCCAACTGACTAATACAGTGACCGCAAAACCACCCAAAAAAACTGTGCTTCCCATCCAAATCGATGGAATCGATGATCAATTTTGGTGAAGATAATCTTCAGCATTAAGTAATACACAGGTTTTCGATTCCAGGAACAACTTCAGTGATGCTGCAAGTAATTACAATGAAGCAAGCGAGAATCTGAGAATGGATATTACCGCAGGATTTCTCATGGCATAACAATTTCCCCCTTTATGGTTTGGGAGTCTAGAGGGGCGAGAGAGAATCCTTTATGCAGTTTCAAAACCAAATAGCTCCCAACCAGAGACCACCTAGAGTGTAATTCGACACTCTTAGTACTCATCCCCGAACCTTGAACTAGAGCCAAACAGCAGTGTCAAGGTCCTTCAGCATAGCCGCCAGATGGGAAGTTTTGCCTGGATATTTAATCATGTTCTCATCACTTTTTTATCTTGCGTGATTGTGCCAATTGCAGGTTTGGATTATTCAATTTCCGGAAATGTAGTCTCAGTGTCTGGCTACCCCAACTCAGAAGATATAGACGAAGATTATGTGCTCACGGTATTTGAAGACATAGACGACCGAGCCAGAATTGTATCGTAGAGACGACATTCCAAGACCATAATCGGCGGAAGCTGATAAAATCCGACTACTTTTATCTATCATGTGCAGACGTTAAATACATCATTAGCTGGCTTTGAAGCCCAATACTTAAGTGATCTTGCCCAAAACTCGGCAGATACTCTTTGCAATAAATTTAGATCCAGACTCCCATCAAACTTGAATCAGCTGCACTAGTGACTCGGTGAGAGTCCTTTAAAAGGTGACTTCAAAATATAGTCCGAATAAAGCTTTTTGCAGGGTTTTGGGTGGAAAATATTATAAACAACAATTTCAAAATGATTATAGCATTATTCTGAATGGAAAATGATCTTAAGCACAATTATTGATTTGAGGACTATCTAGATACAGAAATGCACAACTACGTTAGATAAAAAATACACACGTCCACACTGTGAAGTCACTTTCTCCTAGTGGGGACTGCCCGTCGAAAATCAACGTTTTTAAGGCACAAATGGCACTCTCGAATATATTCACACCTTTCTTTTCCCGACACTATCCCCTAAATTCAGAAACTCTGCCATGGAAAGTCTCCTAAAGAATAAGCTAAATAATAGTTTAAGTGCATTTCTGTCTTGTTTTTTAATTTCAAATTATTGCCAAGATGTATGGTTCTCATACCACCATCCAAAAATGAAACATAATACATATTCGCCCCTTTAACTTGGTTTTGTGGTATTATGTACATGCACGTGTGTGTTTTCTTTTTTACAAGTGTTTAATGTCGAGCCAGGAGAGAGAAAATAGTCTAGGTCATGTGGAATTCAACCTTGATAACCCTGCTCATTCTCCAATCCAACCTCTAGGTGTGGAAAATTTGAAATTTGGACTTGAAAAGGAGGACTTACGTGAACTCTTCAGCTATTGTGCATTGACATCAACTAAACCCATGCTAATAATGTGAACATTTTGAATTATGTCCGTTAATATATGTAGAAATTGTTGAAATGGGTTTGGCTAACATGTGTCAATGTCTCCAACCAAGGAGTGCACTTGGATGTCATGTGGATTTTTATATACCTAAGGGCTTCACAACTCCTATTGATCAATTTTTTTTACTTCATGCAGGCAGTCATTCTGCTGAAAAAACACAATTTACACTTGGAAAAAGCATGTTTTTCCAAAAAATTCTCAAAGGGGCAATTATTTGTCACATAAAAACAACATTTCCTCCAACCTCTAAATGTTGAAGTTTGATTTTACGAGTTGAAAAGGATTTGTCGGAACTCTTCAACTATATTGCAGCGACCTCAACTTCGCCATTTATCAAATGTTGACTTTCAAACCAAAATCCATTGATAAATTGTCTAAATGGAGGTGCTAGATTGTTGCCAATAATAGCAATGTAAAATGAGGATGTAACTGAGGAATGTCAATCCAATAACATTCCTTAGTTACATTGTCTCAATACAAGTGAGACAATGTATTCCACCTAGCTCAATTGACTATGTGGTATATCATATTGATGTGAGGGAAAAGATCAAGTGTTGAGTGGTTATTAGAAAGAGGAACAGACTCCCTGGTTTTTATGGAGGTTCTTAGGATTCATAACTGTGGTTCTTGAAAAATATTCAAATAACCATTCTGGTATATAGCCCAATTCTCTTCTTTGAAAATATCAAGTAACCAGCCATAACATCGACAGTTTTTTCATGAGAACTGCAGGTTCTTTAAGGTATTTTTGAAATAACAGAAACCAAAGATTCTTTGATTTTGATTTCTTTCAAAGAACCAGAACACAATTTTTTGAACACATGATTACATTGAGTTATGATCACCTTGAAACCTTTTGCCCTAAGATGTGTGCATATAGATAATATTTCTTGTGCATCATGATGGGATAGCAATGTGATTTCAAATTTCCCTTGGAATTAGGCTCATCCTTGTGGATTCTCTTCCTCAATGAAAACTACAGACAATGCACACATATTTTCAAGTGTAAAGATTATCTAGATAACATTTTTTTCTCTTCGTGTTTAATGATATGTATGAACTTCAAATTTAATGGATTAAATCTGGATTAGTGTGTATCCACAAATGTGACCATAATATGTAACAGTTTTTTATAACTTCTCAAACAACCTAGATTTTATTCAAAAATAATATTCAAAACATTTCTTTTCATAATGCATTACATCCATTGTATCTTACACATCGATCCTGACCAAAAAAGGACACATTTAATCTAAGCATTTACATGCCAATATAGAAGTTCAAACATAATGTTATGTTCTTATGTCATGCTTGTGTATCTAGAATCAAGTTTGCCCTAGGCATGATTTTTGTGCCACTAACCATTCAATTATATTTTTTGCAAATGTTTACAAGCTAAGCTGGCTCAAATAGGCCATTAGGAGTCATTGTAAGATGTAACAATTGCTTAATTTCTCATTATGATAATGGAACATAAGTTGATCTTGATTTTTTTGCATGATCTTGTACAATAATATTTTTAAAAATGTATTACATTGACATTTAAACATAGTTATGAAATGAATCTAACATTTGAGCACGAAATATCCAAAAGCATTTAAAATATATATAATCAGTGCTTTTATTACTTAAAATAAAATTTGAAAAACTCAAATATATTGAAAATTTACAAGTTTTTATTGTGAAATATTTGAGTAGACATTTACATAATAATACAATACAACTATCTAATGTTGTATGAAAGTATGATTGGGTGGTACGACAAGGAACCATCTCAAGGAATGGTTAAGAAATTAAAATTTCTGAAATAATATTCTTGTTAAATGTTTTTAATCTTATAGATTATTTTTCATGTTTACTCATTGCATGCCAATTTCTATGGCCTTAAGTTTTCATTGGAAACAAAATAAGTGGGAATTATTATATATTTGTATTCTTAATTTTTCTAACCCTTTCAAGAATTACAAACCCAAACCTTGGAAATTCATAAGTGAATTTTACTTAGTATTCAATTAATTTCCTAATAAAAAATAAACTAAAATACGATTTAGGTCAAAGCACAATTGGGTTACCAAAAATGACTGTTTCCTTTTGTATCCAATGGACCCCTTCATTTAAAACAGGTTGTTGTAATTTAATGACACATTCATATTGAAAGTTTAATTTTCTTCATGCATAGATACATTACTAAAGTACTATTCTATATATAACATGTCAAATTTGAACATGTTTTATGATTCTTACCAAATCCTAAAAAAAGTCCACGATTTTGTTTGAAAAGAAAAAAAGTTCAAGGACTCATAAAGAATGTCTAAACAATTTTTTTTGCCCCAAGATTCTTACCATAAACACCTTAGGTACTAATGTACATAAAATGTATGACTGTGACAAAAACTAAGTGTTTTATTACAATGTAAAAATATTCAAAAAATGAAAATTTTGATAAATTTGAACCATTGATAGAATATGGCCCACATTGGATAAATTTCATTATTTTTATTTTCATAAATGAAAAAAATAGATATTTAAGATGTTTATATATATAATTTGGAACAAAATTATTTCATTTGGCATTAAAAAAAAATGAAAATTTTAAAACAGGTCATAAGGAAAATGAAGAAAAGGTGAATTTGAATCCTTAAAAGTGAGTCTTTAATGTTTTTTGAGGGGGTACCCCAATTGTGCTTCGACCCATCTAAAGTAATTTAAATTTTTATATATGTAGGAAAAACCCAAAATATTTTTCAAAAGAATTCTTGACCAAAAGATTCAAAGAACATGTAATCATTATTATTATTTTGAAAGTTTTTGGTTAAAGGGGATAAGCATGCTAAATTAGACCAAAAAAGTATCTTGAGAATGCAAAAAAATAGAATTATCAATTTTGGACATTAAAAAGTAGGACACATTCTTTGAAAATGAATGTTTAAACTACATGAGCATAATATGTAAGATGACATAATTTTTAAAAAAAAGGTTAAGATGTTGTGTTCACTTTTTTTCCCAAAGTTGTCCCATTTTGCATAAAGTAAATATCAAATATAATCATGACTTTTGATTTTTAAAATTCATTCTTATGGGTCCCTTGAAGAATGTTTAAAACATGTTTTACAATGTTACAAACACAAAATGCATTTACAATTCATATTGAAAAGTAAATTTTTATGTTTCAAACCTATGTAAGGAAAAACTTATTTTTTAAAGGTTCAACATTTTCATAATTGAAAACTTCAAGTTCTAAAAAATGTGTATTAATATGCATGATGGTTTAAACATTAAGAACATATCATTTGAATAGTTTGATTTAAGTAAAATTTCAAATATAAAATTTCAATAAATAAATAAAATAATTCAAATAGTAATATAGATAGGGAATGACCATACATGGTTTATTTAATATGACAACTACATCACACAATTTATAACATTGGTAAAAAGCTTAAAATTCAAAAATGAGAAATCTATTTTCCACCTATTTTTACTTTTTGGGCCAAGATCACCAATTGACCTACTTTAACATGCTTGTGCTAGAAGAAATGATTATGAACATTAATATTCAAAATATTTTTAATTTCATCAAAAGTTTCAAATTTTATAATACCTAATTATGTATTTACGATTATTTTAAAATGAAAACCCCTTAAAAAAGGTTTCCTTCTTCTTTTTAAAATTTCAATGGATCTAATAAAATAAAATATGACATTCCTTGGTGTACCACCCAATCATACTTTCACCTTATTACTTTAACTCAAGGAGGTGAATGTATGATTATGAACACATAATCAAAGGCATCACTTGCTTTATGCCTTTTTCAGGAGTGGTCACATGTAACACACATAAGCAATTCCATTACCTTAAACATTAGATAAGGGGTTAGGTATTGTGAATGTTGGCTCCCATTGTGCCAATAAGCTCAACTTAACAAGCTTGCCCAAGAGCTCATGGGTGCAAGGGGCGCCAAAATTATCAGCACTACCTAACCCATTATATCTAGTTTAATCTTGCCAAATTTTTGACTTGAAAGATCTGATTTATAAAGGATTTTTCATGAAAAAATGGCAATTTGCCAAATTTCAAGCCAAGAACTTTCCAAATTGCTAGATGTGTACAATAGGTTCTAGCAAGTAGACAAGAATATAGAAGGGTCCTTATTTTTCAACTACTTACTAATTTTACTTAATACTAGTGCCAAGTTTCAACCACTTCCAATGGGAGCAAAGGAGACATAAGCCAGGTGGCAATTTCAGCCAAAGGGAGGATAGTAAAGATTCTACGAAAAAACTTGGTGTAGAGCAAGTGGTGCCTTTGATTATATGTCAACTTGATTATAAATACTTGTGAGAGGAGGTGAGAACAATTCCCTGTTTTAGTTACATGTCAATTGTATATGATTGGACTAATTGGAGCAAGTGAGGAAAAGGTGTAAAGCAAGTGGTGCCTTTGATTATATGTCCATTTGATTTTATAAGACTTGTGCAAGGAAGTGAGAACAATTCTCTGACTTAAGTTACACGTCAATTATAGGTGATTGAACTAATTGGAGCAAGTGAGAAGCAATTGGTTCCTTTGATTATATGTCAATTCCATGCTTTGGTTACAATTACATATAGTAAACGAACGATGAAGCCGCCCGTGAAGCCGGATGGCCACTCTCCTCTTTCTTACTATTCTCTTCACATAGTAATGTACTCTGGGAGTACCATTGACGGACAGTCTACTTCGTGACTGTGTGTGTGTCTGTCTGTCCGTTTTTACCTTTTCGAAGTTACCTTCCTTCACATAATTTACTTAAGTTACTTTTTACTGAGCGGCAGGGGGGGGGGGCCAGCAGGGGGGGGCAGCAGGGGTGGGGGGGGGGGGCCAGCAGCTTTCCAACGGAGGGGGGGGGGACGGATGAGGAAGGATCGGGCTATTGGGAATTATTTGGGAACATAAGGGAACATAAAACATACCAAGGAAGGTGGAGAGGAAAAACATAAAGGAAAAGGAAGAGGGAAAGGAGGGAAGGTGGGAAAATCAAAAGGAAATTTGCTTCTCCTCCCTGACACACACCTGTGCCTTAGGCACGGGGCACACACTAGTGTGTCATGTAATTGACAAACACAGCAAAAGGTCACTGCCGTCCTGCTGGCCCTCTGCCACTGAAATTGACTTGAAGGCTTGTCTGGTGTGCTGTTGTGATTCAGGAAAAAAAAAAAACAGAAAAATCGATCTCGAACTGCCATGGGAGCCCCGAGCGTATCCAACTGCACGACGTACAGCGACAAAGGAGCACAGGCATCTCGTCACAGAACAGATTTTGCATATAAAACCTGTCAACCATAACTCACATTGACGATGAAGCCATGGCATACAAAATGAGAGAGCAACAAAGAAAACCGCAAACAATTATCAGGGCGATTACTTTTATTGCTGATTCCACTGCAAAAACCACGAAGTCATGGCGACAAGTAGTCCAAGTAACCGGGTTCCATCTCCACTCAGGTCATCGTGTACTTTCCGTAACCACCAAATCTCGTATGTCTCTGCTCAATTTTGAACAGCGGCTACCACTCAGCCAAGGCAGAAACTTCGTCTCTCCAAAACCTTCAAACTAACCTTAGCGTCGCCCTCAAAGTCAACCTTTCCAGCTCCAATTTTACTCTTGCAACAAACCTCGGGCAAATCCACTCGCACCAGCGCGTCCGGCGACTCATAAAACATCGTTCCCACACTGATAACTCAAATACGAAAAAGTGTTAGGTGAAGCACTAGGGGGAGGGCATTCTCAGAATAAGGGGCTGTCAGAGGCGGAGCCGAGGTTGCCCCTTATTTTGAGAATGCCCTCCCCCACGGGTTTTACGGTGCGGAAAGCACAGCTGCTGAACATTTTAAATCTGAAAAGTTCCTCTTCTCAGCGCAGGAACTTTCATGGTTATAATATGACCTCTGAATACACTGTGAAAATGACAGCACTGCTTTACAAGACATGAAGGGAACAAGAGAGAATGGAGCAAGATGTCCAAACATGCCAATGACACTCAAATGGGATTACAGTAACTTGGTTGATTCTTCATACAAGTGCTTCTCTGCAGGTCACATTTCCTCAAATAGGTAATAACCACATTTTAGGCTGGTTCACGGAGGATTTGGTTATGGCAAGCCAAGGTCGTAAGGCCGTAAGGTGTATAGAAGAAGTATGTGAGAAGAAATTGATCTAAAGTCCTTCTCTGAACGAAAATGTTGCCAAGGTTTGGCCAACTGGGATTGGAAATACAGAATTGGGAGGTCTAGTGCTGTGAGATGATAGATCAAAACAAAATATTGATTGATGTGCACACGAGTATGACTGTCATTATTGCCTTGATGATGAAAGTTCACTTTCTGAACCAGACAACCAGATAAGAATACTTGAAATATCTGAACTGTTTTCTGTTTCTTGTAGAGCTATGTTTTGATCTGTGCAAGTATCATGAAGCTATCATAAAACCCTGAACTCTAACCACTGTACAGCTTCTAAGCACTGCCAAGAGTGGTTGTAGTGTTGAAGAATATTCTAGAAGGGTTATCTTTGTTGCTTTACATTTGCCTGTGAAGGTGGAGTTGAAGAATGGATTGGTTCAATAATTTACAATGTTTCATGCTCTTTCCAGTCTCATACCAAGATATCAGTCTTTTGCCCAGAGTCTGAGAAGACTTTTCATAAATGGACAGACATAGCAATCTTGTCACTTCAGTGGTTGGGAGAATCTATCTTCCATTGTTGTAGTAATTGACTGCTTGGTGGGGAAATTTTTGTTGCTGCAGATGTTGGAATACTTTTGTGCAGTTTCAGGAACCTTTTGTAAGTGAAAGAATTTGACTAGTGATTGCATGTTTTTTGAAGCTTTGACAGTGCAGCTCTCTTTCACATCTTTCATGGTGTTGTTTTCTGCTTACCTAGTGTTTACCATATGTTGGTATTTCACAAACATTGATTGCAAATCCAACACCAAAGCTAACAAGGCATGATTACTGATGAATAAAAAAGATGTGTGTGCACAATTGTGAACATGAAAATTACATAACCACAGTGCATTGTCAGGAAAAATATTGATTTTTTCATCTTGAATGGCACATTTCAACCTAACAAGAGAATAAAGTCTTTGTGACATACAATTGTTTCTGTCTGTTGGACTAAGAATTACCAGCACACTTTTGCACAGCTTTACTTTCCAGATTTCAATACAAAAAAAAAGTTTTGATCCAATTTACCTAAGACAATCAAGTTGCTTGAAATTCACTAGAGGCAATGGTCAGAATCATTGCCACATTGCTACTGAGAATTTGAACAAGGACCAGAAAGGGTACGTACATCCAACCCCATTTCGCACAAGGGAAATTTCCCATCAGGTCTAATGTTTTGTCCACATCTGGAAAGTAGATGCTACCTAGTGATCACCCTTCTGTCATCATTCAAGTTTCAAACAATCAATCAATACTAGTCATTGTTCATTCCAAGCTTATTCCTCAGTCACATTTCCATCTCTGTATCAGGAGTTTTTGCAGATCATTCTGTTTGTTAGTTAATGAGGCCTGTTGTGGCCTTTTGATCACAACATGCCTGATGGGTTTTGCTAATGACAAGTCAATTCTGGTGCAAAATGGGATTAGCTTGCACAAAATTATCCTGCTTATTTGTTGAGGAAATTATAGTGGGAAAACATGTGTTTTACTTGATGGAAGAGAAGCCGTGCTTCATAGCTGCTTCCCATACCACATCAATGCGGTCAATGTCAATGGCTCCCACCTCATGATGCTGCCATCCCTCTAATACATGCACCAGACCTCCTGCATGGCATGCATGTACTGCTCTTCTTGGCATAATCACCTGCAGTTAATGAATGACATGCACATCTTTAAGCTTCACATGAATCTCAAATTAGATACTGTCAGGTTCATCAAGCTCAATCCAGATGTAGCATGTCTGCAAAATTGCAAAAGAAGTTTACATTAACACTTTGAGGAAACAGTTGGGTTAGCTCTAGCAAAACCAAAATGAACATGACAAGAATGAGTGCATTCATAATCTTATGAGTGTCAATTGCAAAGTATCCATCATCTTCATCATGAATGGCAATGATTAAGTGTTATTACTCCCCACTGCCTTCATCTGCTCCTGATAGTGAGTTTACATAAACCATATAACAATCTGCTAAAGATTTTGAGCTAAAAATATATAAAATCTGTATAAAGTGTACCACATTTCTGGAACCAAGGTGAAGACTGAGTCATGAGGTTGGTAGCACTCACAGACTAGCACACAGGAATGTGGGATAAGTCCACAAAATTACTTCAGGTGTTCAATGAGTTTCTGGTGAAGTCATTTTTTACAACTCACAAGACACATTTGAAGAGCAAGTCCATAGCTCCAGATTCCACTAAGCATGCAGGCCTGAGTAGGCCTATGCAAAATCAATTTTGAAGATTGCAGGATTAGTATAGAAGTAGCACTATGGAGAAACATGGTAATAAGCAAGTTTGTACCTCACAGGTATGGATGCCAATCACTTGTTTGGGGAGGAACATGCCAGCAACTGGTGCATAGGTGCAGTCCTTGCGAATCTGTCTGACTGAAGGTACCACAAATTGGTGGAAGTTTGTTCCTGGGGGCGCCCATCGCTGGTCTGCATCAAATGTCCACTTGCCAAATAACCATGTCTGTCCATGACAACAGCATGCATCCTTTGTGAGTAACAGAAGCCAGATATGTTAACCTTGAATACTGCCAATGACTGTTGAAGGCAGGCTATGACAAGCTTGGGAAATCCATTAGATGTTTGCAGAAAGAGTGATGTAACAGCTTTAGAAGTCCTCAAGCAATTTGCAACATTTTCTCAGGAAAAGTCATGCAAGGCCCCTTGACAATTCATTGATGGTGGCTACTTCACAGGTCACAAATGTGTCACTTAGCATCAAATGCCCCATAGAGTTCTCTGAGCATTGTTGTCGAGCAGTTAGCGTACTACTGCTGGTATGATGGAGATAGAAGACAACCGACCTTGCAATTTTGGCCAGCTTGAAACTTGGTGACATGGATGAGGTTGTGTTGGACATCACGGGGTGCCTCCTTTTGAATTTTGTCAAAACGCTCCTTAGATTTTGTAAGCATCTGCAGACTCAAATGCTAACAATTCTCAGACTGCACCTCTTGAAACATAAATGAGAGTCATGTCCTCATTACATTCCCAACCCTTGAGTATGTGCGCAAGGAACCCCGGTACCCATGAATCACTTCCTAAATGCACATTCTGAAGTTCTCATGCAGCTAGGGTTTTTGGATTTAGCAATTTATGGTTGAAGTGAATAGAACCCACCAACACACGTACTCCACGTTGAGATAGATAAAGCCCAATGGCTCGCCCCAGCTTGGAGGTTGCTCCAGTCATGAATATCTCCTTCACATCCTCTGGCAGCTGTTTGATGATCACTGCAGCTGTGAGGGTATTTCCATGCACCACTCGCACCCTCAAATTCTTGTGCTTTTCCACAAACAATGTCCCTCCTCCATTCAATGCCTCATTCTGCAGGGAGAATACCATTAGCTGAGCCAAACTAACTCCAGAAATCTAAAACCCTTTTTCATTGCATATTTTCAAACAAATCGGAAGCTTGCTAGAAAATACAAGCATCAGAACTCAATTGACAACCCCTTAACCTGAAATCAATGAATATATTCAACAGACTGGTGGGAAGGTTACACAACTAAGGAGTGCAGCACAAAAATCAGTGGCTCCACATTTCCAATTAGGAATCATATAAGGGGCTCATAGTATGTAGACTTTGGCAGTTATGGGTTCATTAAACTCGGTCTCAATCATTCCTTCATGATCATCTGGAATTAGTGCGTACAGTTGAAATTGGAAACACATTTAGTACAGATCCAAAACAAAAGGCATGTAATCTCAAAATCAGTGGAGTTAAAACCTCTCAATTTTGTTGCTGGTGCGCATAAACAGATTCTCCTTAATGGTACAAAGATATTATATTGGAGTGAGGAACAAATTTACCTTGTTGAGAGCTGCTAGGCTAAGAACCTTCACTCCCATGGCATCAGCCTTCAAAATAGCTTTCTCAATGTGCTTGTTGATGTTGTCCATGTAGTAAAGTGCCAGGAAATACTGCAATTGGATCGACAAAACCCCAAGCAAACAAACCACAAGTACGGCCACTACAACTCAATTGTCTTGCTTACTCTAGCTCTCTTTGAACCCCACTAGGATACACAGACCTAGTATAAACCCTTCTAGATCTGGATAAAGTTTTCAGTTGGCTCAATAAGTGTAAAGACTTGCCAAGTCCAAATGACTTAGGTCCATATCTTTTGAGTTTATTACTTTTATTTGTCAAAAAGTGAAATCTCTGTTTGCAGGGAGTTGAACAAGAATTCAAGACAAAATCTGACACTATCCCAAGAAGACATGGGAAAGGTGTGAAGAGAATGTACATCACATTCTGAAGAAATTCTTAGAGCCATGACATCTATAAGCAAAAGCACAGTACTGCCATCAGCTGAACCAAGTTTCAAACTATAAGACCTTGCTTAGACTGCACACCCTTTCTTGGCTTGACAATGTTATATGTCTTCGTCTTTGACATGTCATTGACATGATACTTGGATCACATACATGATGATGGAGAGGTTGGGTCCAAACCTGGAATCCATGTCGTGGAATGACCCAAGTATTACAGTTCAAATGATCAAGGATATATTGGCTTGCCAAAAAGGTTTGACCAAAAAGCCAGAAGACAATGAGAATGGGGATAAGTGGTAGCCACAGTAACCATAGAAACCAGTGAGCAGTGAATGGGTAAGCAGCCAACGTGCGAATGCAGAATGGGGCATGTAAAGATGTCAACACATCAATACAGTGTGCCAAGAAAACAAAGTTGGGAATCTCTTCCTCCCTTCCTGCACAAATCATAATCATAAAATATTTGCACTGGCTTCAAATGAGAGCTTACACGACAACCTGGAATGTAGGGGTAATTCGCAGAGGCCATTAGAAAAAAGAAAAGTAGAAACAGTTGGAAAACTGAAGAACACAATGATGAAGGAAACAATGCGAGATAAGGGGTGTGCAGACCTGTGCGAAGGGAGGCATGGAAGGGGAGTGTATTGGGGTGGACTGTGCCACCCAGATAGTCATACAGCGGCATGAAGAGGCAGAAGTTGTAGTGCAGCTCTGTATGGTGCAGAGAATGGTACCTGCAACCAGCCCAACATAGGGTCATCATCTTCAGGGCTTGATGCACCAGAAAATAGAAATATTCACATATAAATGCTAACAGTGCACCCCATGAATCAATGGAGTTATGAATAAAAATACTCTTCCCACCATGCCACCTACAGTACTGCCTCCTTTGAACATGGACTCTACACCTCTATGCAACACTCTTGTATTGGGAAGTCAGCCATCTCAAGATTTATTTCAGCCTAGGGAACTTCCAGAATTTAGACCAGCATCTGATGTGTCCACCATAGCTTGCCCACACCGAACACCTTTGGTGTGGAAATCAGAGAAACAGAAGCTCACATGGGAAGGGGCTTAGTCAAAGCATAAAATGCAACTCCTGAGGGTGATACCAACAATACTCCTAAAGTACTTCACCATTTAAGATACAGCATTTTCTCTAAGCCATCTGTATGCTCACAGTCTCTACTGAAGAGACATTTTTCTGCCCAACTGCACATTGAAGTATTCACTGCTATATCAAGTTTTAAGCAGATTCTCATCATTAATTGCTGACTGCAATTCAATAGCAATGATTCTGTTGGCAATGCCCTCCATTCAAGATCTTTTAAATTTTCTGTACTTTAATCTGGTTCTGATTTTGTCAGATTTACATATCAAGCCCATTAATTGCAGCCTAAGATTCAATTTTGGAAGTGATTTTGTTGGCAACATGAACTTCTCCAGCTGGAGTTTCTTAAAAATCCAATTCTATGCTTGCCACTTCATTTACAATCATCAGCTGCTCATGTTTGGAAAGATATGTCTAGCACATTGTCCAGGATACACTAAACTTGAGTGAAGGGTGTCATGAAGTGCTTCCCAGCTGCACTAGAAAAAGGTGTCAATAGAATGATATCAGAAAATGGGAGAAATGACAGGAGAGCACGTACGAGGGTGTGTACAACAGGTACTTAGCAATGGGGAAGATCTCAAAAACCTTTGCTGGAACAAACTCACAGTTGAAGTGACCCAGGCACTTGAGAGAGTCAAATGCCAGAAAATAGATGTATATCATACCAATGGAGGCACCTCCCAGCATCACAGTGCCCACTATAGCCAGCCCAATCAGCCCTGTCTGGAGCACCTGCTCCAACATTGTTGTAACACTACCTGCAAAACTCTCAGGAACTTCACATGATCAACTCCCAACAATACCTGATTATGAAACCATTATGCATCCTATATCCACAGAAAAGGTGGAGTTCCTGAAGCTGAAACAATTCAAACATACAGGTACCAGAGCTGCAACCTCTACTGCAAGCCCAACAATATTAAACATGGGTTCACTATGAATTCAATTAGTAGAATGATATAAGAACATAGTCTAAACTACAGCAATCATCTGTCACAGATCTGTTAAGACATTTGCCATGCCTAAGAAGTCAGCAATCCAAAAAGTTGGACAAGCTAGAAAACTTCAAATTCTCCTTGATATTCTCTTTCTTCTTGGATTCGAAGTGGCATTAGGAAACAAATAGATTATAAAAAGTTCCTGCAAATTATGTGAAATCCCATAAAGAGTTTCAATCATATTTAGGAAGAATACATTAGGTCTGCCACAGATGCTACAATACAAATCAATAATCCCAGTAACTGGCTACAGACCTTGAAAAGAAACTGACCAGTGGGTGGCTCGGTGACAACAGACATGTGATGAAATGAGTGATAACGCTGGAAGAGTGGTTCTGAATGGAAGGCTCTGTGCATCCAGTAGTAGAGGAACTCAACAGGACCCACATGGAGGAGGAAGAGGATGGCCAGTCCCTTCATATTCCATGCGGGTAGATTGCTAAAACCTGGAAGCCATGAATGAGCAGCCAATAACAAGAGAATTTGTAGTAACATGTGGTTATCTCTGCAGCATCCCAACACCCCACCCTTGGTCAATACCGTGTGGAAACATCGACTAATGGAAACATCGACAGTAGCATCCTACTCATGGAGTTTCTATTGTGGAAGCCATGATCCGAGAGCATCATCACCACTTGCAAGGTGGTCATGAGAATTCAAGACTAGAGAGATCACAAAATGTTTGGATACAAGAGCATTATAACGTACGAGTGAAATTCGCGATCGATTTGTTCGAATTCGATGCCACACGAGTAAATCTTATGTTTTTTCACAAGGCAATGGAGGCGTGAGCAGGTTGTCCACGCCTGCTGGCAGACGCATCGGAGAGCCCCAAGTAGCAGCAAGTGGAAACACCAGTTATCTACGTCCCGAGCCCCGTACATGAACCCGTGTATCGCGTTGGCCACAACCGGAGCCAACAAAACATACTACAAATACAAAAACCCCAAAACGATTTCCCAAAATCAGCAGATCTCTCACGATATATCGAGCATCAACGAAGCCTGCATGGATCATGATGAACTCGATGTCTTCAACAATTTCCTGCAACTACAAGAAGTCATTTTGATGTGATGCTATCTAACTTCTCTCCAGAATTTTTTGTGACGAGATGTTGGAGGGAAGTGCTGATAGCAATGCTCACCTTGAAGTTACCAAGACGCTCCCAGTACCAGACAAAGAAGATGGGTGTTTGGACACCCATGGCACGTGTCTGAGCACCGCTGCAAATGGATTTCTGAGACATTACATTGTGAGTTGGCACAACGAGTTCGATTCAAGTTAGTATCACAAAACTTTGGTTTAGCAGGTTGGACAAGCAGGATTCAACGTAAAATCGAGCTCAAAGCAGCTGTGGGCAGCTCCATGGCGTCTGCATGATCAGTATTACAGACCCGAGGAAAAAGTATTGCAAGAAATTTTACTCTGATGAACGACATTCTTCCTTGCTACGTACGTATATACAAATTGCTTGAGAACTCAAGCAAGAAGAAGAATTAAGGAGCTTTTCCTCTGGCCTGGAAGGTACGAACAAAACAGATACATGATGAACGCAGTGTCTGCAAACAGAGGTCCTACCTTACAATGTCTCTCCACCCGCATTCGATCAACAAAGCCGTCAGGGTCTCATCTGCAGCTGGTTCTTCATGAGGAGGTCGCTCAACGGCTGGGGATTTTTATATGGGGGCTTCAGGGCGTGAACCACAACAACTGTGCTGAAATCTGCGACCCCAGTGGAAGCAGACTAGAATATCCTAGCCTCTTGCAGAACAAAGCAGGAGACTGACTGATGAGGGAAAGGGCTACAAACTCTGCAACTGTGGAGTTTCCCAAGGGAGATCCTACACTTAAGAAATTAGGGGAAAGAAAAGAAAGATGCTCTATGAAGGGAAGACACCCATGAGCACAAACAAGTTGTGCAGCTGAGGAATATGATCAAGCAGCTAGTAAGTACTACAGCAAAGAAAGAATCATCAAAGAATGGAGCTCACTCAATCTGTATAATTTTGCATCTCTCGAAGAGCAAGCGTCCATTCTCGGGACGACTCAGAGGGAAACCTTGAGCTAAAGGATGTCAAAAGATTCCGCTTTGCTATGCGCAAAGAAGTGATTTCTTCTCACTCACAGCAAAACTCGCTGCAGCAGAAGTCTTGTAACAATTTTGCATCACCACAAATCGGTCGTGAAGAAAGTAAACAAACCAAAGACCGTAAAGAGAACTGCTCTCCTCGTGTGCACCGCCACAGAGCGAGCGCGTGCAGTGTCAACTTTCTGTCTCTCCTTACGCTGAATGCAAGCGAAGGAGCCAACACCTCCACTCTCACACTAGGGAAAAGGCGAGTTATAGTAACACGAGAATGTACTAAAAAGATCAGAACCACATGACAGTCTTTGAATGCACTGCCTACTACAATCTCATTCATTAACAAACAGACGGATTCACTTAATTACGTGGTTGACTTGGTAGATAAGATTTTAATTAGCCAGCTTGAACCATTGCCGCCATCACCAGGATTCAATTTTTACATTTACATGACACATCCATATGGGTAAAACATTTGTCTTCCTTGTACTCGATAGCTCGTAACCACCGTTTCTGCTGCTACTGACAATCAGCAGTTTTATGTCAAAATATTTGTTTATTTCATAAAAAAGAAGTCTGATGCCGTGGTTTTTTAATCAATTTCCTGATGTTGCATCAATTAAGAACAGCGTTTCTTGTGCTGGGGAATATTCGCCAAATTTCGACCTGGAAGATACGATTTCGACGTCTACAAAGGATTTTTCTTTTCATGGAAAAAATGACCCAAATTCGCCAGATTTGAAAAGAATATTTTTTCAAGTAGCTAAAAATTTATGATGAGTTCCAGCAGATAGCCAGGAATATAGAAGGATTCTGGTTTTTTTTTACTTTTTATATTTAGTATGTAGCTAACTTTGGCTAAATTATTTTCTAGATGATTGCCACTTTGGCTGCATCGCAAAATCCTTAAAAGAAACCTTGATTAAGAGCATCTTAAAATGGATTTGGCATTATATGGCGACAAGTTTCAAGAGCCTATCCAAACAGTAAAATTTTGCTTTCAAAAATGCCCCCAAACTAAAATCGAAATGAAAATGCGGCAAAACAATTTTGAAATTTACATTTTATTCATAATCTGGTGATCTTATTCCCAAAAAAAGGAATATGCAACCAATTTTTTATTTTTATTTTTCGTATTTGTGCAAGGTTTCGCACAAAGACAAATGGTTAGTCCAATGGTCTCGAATTGAACAGTGTAGGTGGATAGCCAGATATGCAATTGTCCACCTAATAATTCTTTTAAAGAAGATTCCAATTGATTTTTTGGAAAAACAAAGTTGTGACACTCCAAGGAAAAAAAAGGTGGAACTTGGCAGATTTAGAGTATAGTTTCCTATATGTCACCATTATATAGCAGAAAAAAATTATTTTTGTTGCTCACCTCTAGCCAAATTTGGCTATGTCCTCTTCTGGATGATCGTTGGTCCACCTACCCCACAAAATTGAAAAGAATAAACCATGTTCCTTTTTTTTATTGAATTTTCAAAAGATAGGCATGGCTGGGGCTTTTCACATTAGGCAAGTACATAAATTGATTGAAAAAATGGTACCAATGGTACCAAATATAAGAGATTTTCCAGAATATACCTAGTTCCAACTTGCTATTTGTTTGTCATATTGTATGATTTACACTTGCAAGGCTATGTGGGCGTTCAAGTATGTCTTTCTTTCTAATTTGAAATGAGGCTTTTGATGATTCTTTCTCTCATTTAAGATATATTGAGACACAGTGTTTTACCCTCCAAGACAAATTTGTGGACACATGCCCAGTGGTCAACAGAATGCAATCATAAATAATATATATCTTCCCATTGTGTGTAAGCAAAGGATAAGTGTGATTGAACACCCTTAAAAAAATGATGATAGTGCAAAAAGGCTTGCAGTTTGAAAACAAATATAAATAGATAAAACACATTAATACAAAAGAAAGGTCTCAAGAAAAATTAAAAATTCAATTACAAGGGAATAGAAGATTGGAAAAGTTGTTTCTAAATAAAATACTAAAACTAAGCTAAACAGAAAACATGATAAACGTGTCCAACAAAGAAAGGAACATAGCTATTGTTGTCAGTTAGGATTATAATGCCTATATGGAAACCTTAAATTGACGGTATGAGTGCCACATTGAAACAACATCCATGATTGCACCATGAAGGATGAATGGTGGGGTAAAAGCACATTACAAGGGTGTCAAAACTGTTGTCACATTGTATTGTTTTTTAGGGGTGTCCATGTTTCAACTTCAACCATGGTAATTTTGGAGCATATTTTTCCAAGCTTCTTGTATAATATGGTAGACCATAACATAAAGAATTCAATTGAAAAGAAAATTCCTTTTTTCCAACTATAGTGTGTGATTCCAAAATATATTTGTGGCAAAAAAAAATGTGCGCCACTTTGTACTAAAAAATGCAAATATACTCAAAAAATTATTGAAATGATTTTTAATATTTATGAAATTTGTAATATCTATTAAACATTGTGAATTCATATGATTGAAATAAGTTTGTGAGCCATGTGAAAAGTTTGATAATTATCATATCACAAATGGATTTTTGGGGGCGATGACCATAAGTGTGTGGTAAATTAACATTTTGACAAACTATTATTTTCGAATGGAAGATGACAACACATGTGAGGTGAGACATTTTTAAAATTTTCATTTCAATCAATTTTTGGTTGACTAATTCAAATTCAAACCCAAACTTAATGTTTTTGTTGTGAAAGTGCCCAAAGTGGCCCCCCATTGTGTGCTTTCACTTGGTGAATCAACCAAAAAACATTTCTATCAGGTTAATGCTTTTAAATTAATCATGGTGATTACTTTAGTTGTTTTTTTAAAAAGGTTGCTAGTTGGAGTGAAGTGGGTGTCGACATGAGGTTGGAAATTGTAATGGCCTAACAAAGCATTGAAAATAGAAATCAAATATTCTAATGAATATAGGGACAAATTTAATTTGGCCTCATGGATATGAATCAATAATTAAGGACATTATCAAACTCAATGTGACATGAAATAAACAACTAGCTAGAAAGTTTTTAATTATATAATTTGTATCCTTGTGAAAAACAAATGATGATGCATGCCATTACAACCTCTACTATAATTAGCACCAACCATAGGAGGACGGGGGTTAAAGTGAACAATATTTTTTTAAATCATTCCTTATACTATTAATGTTACCCTAACACAAAATGAACAAAAAAAGCAAACAATGCAATGGGAAAATGACAATGATATTATGAAAAATAGAACATTTAAACAAAAAACATTGTTTGATTTTAATTACGTTACAATAATTTATTAATTATAGTTAATTAATTGCCCAAGTACATTGTCCACAAAAACCTAATTCATGCCTTCCACATATTTGGATTTAATTGAAATTTTATTCTCATTTAGTGATAAAATATGTTCAAGTATCAAAAGTGGGGGTAGTTAATACACGAATAATTATCCATTTAGATATATCCAAGTAAGTTGTCATTTAGAAGCCCATATATGTTTGCCCATTTGTAACTTCAATAATTGCCTAGTTAAGAGAACATATTTCTTTAAATTATCCAAACATATAAATACATGTTGGATATAAGTTAAATATATTGACCCTAATATATATATATATATAATGAATACAAACAAAATTGTGAGAGCCAATGTACAAATTGTTTATGATATAATTATTGATGGTGTGATAGTTTTGGCCTTGGTTTGGAATTTGATAATGAAAGATGAAATTAATGTTGGTTGATTTTATGAAATGGATATGCTATTATCAAGAAATCAATGTTTTAGATTCTTGTAGACCGGATTGATATATGCAATGGTTTTTGGCACATAAAAGTAATGAAGAATTGATTTTCTTTTGCCTAAACCAAATTTATTGTTCAGGAACATGATAGAAACAAAAAAATGGAATAATATTAAAAGATGATAAACATAGTTCAAGAAAAAAACAAATGCCCCAACATATGCTTCAAACAAATAGTGGAAATTGCAAACAAACTTTTTATTGCCTCATAATCAATAAGCTCAAAGATGCCAATGTCAAATGTTTTTTGGGTACTACATGATTTTGAAGAGGGTAAGGAGGCCAAGTGTTGAACAATGTCCTTTGCATAGTCAAGAAAGGATTTGTTTGCAAGGGGGTTTGGAAAAAAATCACTCCAAGTGTAAAATGGGATGAAATGAGAACGGTCAAGTTGAATATCTTTGCAAAACACATAGGGCATCAACTTCAAAATGGAGGCAGAACATGTAAAAAAGATGCATTGAAAGATGAATAATTTCAACTTACTTACAATCGAAATTTATTCACACTCTTTTTCGGCCGGGGAATCAAGGGGCTTTAGAGCAATCAAGTTAGGTTCAACTTGAAGTTCAACTTGCTCTAAAAGAGGTTTGACAACCTTTTCATAATAATCATCATTTGGTTCCAAGACAAAGAAAGGGATCATGGCCAATAAACTAACAAGCTTAAATGTAATTCCTTGCAAAACAATTAGGGCAACAAAAATTAAGATCTTTAGGGAGCACAAAATATGATTTGAGCTTGAAAACACAAGTAACTCACACATACCAGTGGATGAGTTCATGTTGACAACACGTGAGTTGGCAAGGTTGCACAGGTCAATCAAAGCCCTCAATATGAACACATGCATCTCTTGACCTCCTTTGAATGGGACACTTGTGCTTGACTTCTCCATTGTTTCAAGATTAGTACGATTATACAGGATATCATCCTCTCCCAAGGAAACACCAACCCTCACCATTCCTTGGTGACTTTCTTGAAAATGGAAACCACTCATCTTGCAAACAAGAAAAGTCACCTAGCTTAGTCGAATATGCAAGGCGAGGAAAAAGAAAAGTCATTCCCAAATGACTTTTTAAAATGAAATGTAATGTAAACACAAATGAGGAGGGGAATTACCATTTTCCCCTCGATTTCATTGTTCATCTATGGAAAAATATTGATTATTTTGAATGCATATCATATCCATTGGTCTCCAGAAAGGACTTGATTTCCTATAGGACATGGGGATCATCATCATGGAAAATAAGAACTACACCATTGTCAACAAGATATTTGTTTGCGAAACCAAATACTTTGTACACATAGTTTTCGATACGATGGTTCTAAAGTGGGACAATTGTGGGTGGTTTGGAAATAAAAGGAACTTACAAGTTGGACATCATTTTAGCAATGAAGAGAATAGGCTTCTGAAATCCAAAAAATTGCAATGTGGATGGAAAATGATTAACATCATTCAAAAAGACTTAATCTTGTGAAATGCACATAATGAATTACTTGCAAGAGTACCTTTGTGAGCATTTCATTCAATACTTTGTACTGAAAAGGCCACAAGCCTGATTCCACCAGCAAAGTTTTTTATAAATCATCTGTAAAATTAAGCCATCCCATTGAATACTTGAATTTGTTCAGGATTCTTAGGTGGTGGCATGTTTATAATTACTTATATTTTTTTTGGACCTAATAGTTTCCCTTCCTTTGAAACAATAAAACCCAATATCATCTTTGAAATACCATAAATGCACATTTGCTTAGATTTAGACTAATGCCATATTTTTTACATTTTTGAAAACATAGTTTAAGCTTTTGCAAATGATTCTCCATATCACTATACACTGTAAAGTCATCCAAAAATATTTTCATAAAACCATGCAAATACTCTTTGAATGTTTTGGTCACAACTTTTTGATATGCCATTTTTAACTCCAAACAACATCACCTTCCAAATAAAAGCCGCCCAGTCTATAACAAATGTAGTTTTATATTTGTCCTTTAGAACTATAGATATTTGATGATATCTTGAATATCCATCTAAAAATGAATACGCCCCACACCCTGCTACTATGTTTAGCACTCAATCTATGAAAGGTAATGGGTATGCATCCTTCTTTGCGACTGTATATGGTTTTCTAAAATCTAGATAAATTTTCAACTTGCCATTTTTCTTGGGTACTATTACTATGGGTGATAACCATGTAGAATCTTCTACAAATTAAATGAATCTAGCTGCTAACAACTTATATATATCTTGTTTGATCACTATAACATAGTTTGGATTTAATTTGTACTTGACATGATGTGCTAGCAATATAATAGTATTCAATTTTGTGTTGTGCTAGCTCTAGTGAATCCCTTTTAAATCTTTGTATGTCTATGCAAAAACATCTTTCAATTCATTCAACAATTGTTCCATTTTTAGCACCTTGCCTATTTCTAGTTGTGCATCAATCTTCACCATATGTGATTTTGCATCATTTCCCAAATTAAGTTTCATCAATTGTTGATCTTCAATTAACGTCCATCCAACTATTTGCGATCCCTGTGCTTTGATTTTTGTTGGAGTTTCATCCACTGTAACTCCCTAGTCGATGTCTATAGCATGTCTTTGGACACACCTTATCCTCCATAGCTACTTCTACTTTATATCAGTTGCCATGTATCTTCTTCTTTGTGCTTTGTACTTAAGATCCATGTTCTAAAATATTAATCTTCACATTTGCATCCATGATCCCCACATCTGTGATTTTCATAGATTGAATTATCTCATGTAAATTGATCGTACCTATGGAGAACAATTCTCGCTCTATAGGAAAGATGATATCTTCTTTTTCATTTCTAATGCCATTTTGATAATCATAGCATAGTAACATTTTTAGTCTTCTACTTCATTCCCAAATGTTTATGTTGTTTAGACTATTTCATTGCCTTCTATGATAATAGTGTTATTTCCCCAATCATGTGCCACTTTAGCATCCTTCAACCATGGTCTCTCGAACAACATGGAATAATTAGAATCTACCACATTATTTTGAAGTACAGTAAATGTAATTATGTAAAGAATGCCATGAACATATATCTTTAGATCTTTGATCAACCCCACTGGTTTTGTGGTTGTTTGATTTGCCATCCTCAAATTATATGGTGCATGTTTAGGCTTTGGAAGCCCAAATTTTAATTTCAACTATTTTGTGATAATATTAATTCTAGAACTTCCATCAACAACATCTTTTATTGTATTCTTCCCAATCTGTACTTGGATAACTACCATATGATTATCTATTGTAACAATAGTTGTCTTTACTTTTGGTATTGAAGAACCAACTTGTTTATCTATGGTTGCTTTACTTACATTCTAAGTTTTCTTTAATTTCAACTTCTGCGAAAGATATCTCTTTAGCTTAGGAGCTATTTTAAGCAACTATCCTAAGTTGAAAATATAACTTGTTTCTAGCATCTACTTACCAATGTCCAAAAAAATCTCTTTTACTATGATTAATTTCCCTTGTGAATTCACTAATACCTGAGATTTCTATGTAACCATAGGAGTAATATTTGGCATACCCGGCTAAGTTGTGCTCCATCCCTGCATGGATGTGGATGGCCCTTCTGTCTAAGTTTGTGTTTTCTAAAAATGTTGAATTGTCTCCATGTGTTTCTATTTTTTTAATTCTTCGAGTTCAAACTTTCTAAATTCTTAGCATATGTTCATGTTTCTCTTATTGGGGAGTCAAAACTTGGGATGTTCTTGTCATTTGGTTGTGTTTGTTTTGATATTTGTGTTTTTATGCGTGCCTCAATGACAAATAGAAACATTGCACAAGCAAACCTTACAACTTTTGAAGTTTCAAGCTCTAACAACCAACCTCCTAAATCTCCATCCTTCACATTCAATAATTATTTCAGAATCCAAATTTGTGAAGGATTTCAATATGTGAACTGCATAAAAAATCTTAACATTCATGAATCACCAGTGACCAATGTCATCATAAACTCAAAACTCTAAAGTTTCAACTAAAACTTGAAGACTTCAATTTAAACAAAATCCTCAATATCTTTAATGATTCCTTACCTTGATCCTATGATGGCAAATTCTACAACAAAACATTATGGGGGGCTAACATGAAATCTTGTAAATGCAGCTAACAAATTGAACATAAAAAATATACGAGTCAAGGTGAATGTAAGAGATGGGAGGCAAGGATTTGGTTCCTCCATCCTCACAAATCTATGGTGGAAGTGGCTCCTTGATAATCAAGAATAGAGGAGTGCTTGCGATGGAACGTCAAGACTCATAAGAATTTGACGATGAGGCCATCCTTTTTAAAACCTTTTTTCGCTTTGGCAGGCACTTTTTTTCCGTGGGCCTTTCGGCGGAAAATCGCACCAAAAAAGAAAACGCTGGTGCAGGGTGCAAGTTCTCTTGAGTCTGCGCTATTGGCCTTTTTCAAAAGGAGAAACATACGGGCGACAAGTGTTGTTGTCGTCTCTTGCAGGGGCACGGGAGAACCTGACGAGATCCAATCTTGTCGGAGACATGAAACAAACTGACAAATTCGTGAAGGGTCAGTTGTTTAACTTGCAAAGAACCTGACAACAATCAGTTTCACATATTTGGATTCTCCAGGTTGTTGCTTAGTGGCAAGCGGCCAGCCATATTGGCTTGCTGGGTATTCTCAAGACTTACTCACAAAAAGTAAGTGTAAGGTAACACCTAGGGTTAGGGTGGGGGAGTGACCCAACAAAGGGTGCAGGTGAAGTGTAGGAACGTAGCCATGCAAAAATAATTGTAGGGTAATATCCTGGGAGTGGGCTGTTCCGGACCCAGGTGTTGCCTGTGGAAGATCTGAGGCGTGTTTAGTTCCAGAATGCCCTGCTTTGGGGGCAATACCCAGCATGCAAACATTTTTTTTGGCCTAGGCTGTTGATCACCATTTTTGGCCTAGGCTAATGGCAGGGGCAGATATTGAACAAGGAAGAAAAACAAAAAAATACCTCCCCCCAGCAACCCCCCCCCCAAAAGGAAAAACCAGGGTCCATCACGAGTGCATGCTGAGCCTTCCCATTTGCTGCATGAAATTTCTATTTCCAAAACTGTTCATCACCATATTTGGCCTGGGCTAATGGCTGGGTCAGTGATTTGGGCACATTGTGTACTAGACTGCAAAACCAAGTAGTTAAAACTTACGTCAAGGTTTGGGCACTCTGCTACAGCTATAAGTTCAAATACATTGTGTAGAAAAATTATCTATAAATTATTGATTTGCAATCTCAAGTGGGGAGAAAAATCATTGTATATAGCGTAGAACAGCCCATGAGCAATCACTTAAGTGCTCAGGGCAGGCCGGATCCAAGGGGAGGGCTCTGTTGTTTCTGGTGTCCAAATAAAAGTTGAACCCCTCCTATTGGTGCATCTGACACACTAAAAATCATCGAAAACAAATTAAAATTGAAAATTTTATGGCCCTGCAATGTAGAGGGGTTCAAGAATTCTAAAAAACAAACCACCTAACCTTACAAAGCTTAAACCCGATCGCCCAAAAAATTCTTTAAATGTTGCTCTTTTGCTATTTGGGTTGAAGGTGGTGCTCCTGTAACACTTTAAATCGTTTTAAATGACCAAGAAATGAGAAAGTTAGAAGCTTTGAAAGTAAGAGGGGTCCAAACAGAAAAAAAAAAGGAGCTTGAGGGTCCCTTAACATTTTAAACCACTCAAAATGAAGCACAGATGATGAAGATCTAAAGAAGTGATTGGTGATAGGGTAGTGATCGGTGATGAGCAATTCTACCCTAGCTTTAAGGGCTCCCTAATTTCAAGCTTTTGCTACCCTGCACCAAAACCAAAATTTACTTTTTCCCCACTCTAACAATTTCCATCCATTTCAGCTTTTTTGATGACACATGCAAATACTAAATATTCAATGAGTGTGATCCCATGTCAAAGGTTCTCTTCTGGTTGTTTCGTATAGGAGAAGGTTTCCTAATTAGGCAATTTGAGGTCTCGTCAGTTGGACAGACAGTTGTCATTCACTTTGAATTTTTATTTTGCAAAGTCTCTTCTCATTTGATCAATGATTTATTTTTTAAAACTAAAATTCTTTTTTCAAATTTTCAGGGAATATTTTTAAATTTTTAAAAAGGAGTGAAGGGGAAGAACTGCCTGAAGGTGTGTTAATTAGTAGCCCAAGAAAAGTTATAGACTTTTCATAATCTTTCAAGTTCGAATATGTGATCACATACAAGTGCAGTCATCTGATTTGGAAAACAAAGAAAGGAGCCCCAAAACCTGACAAATGAAACTGAAATTGGAAGCTGTTTTTTGCTATATTGTAACTTGTGAGCAGCTGGTTACTGATGCACATTGCAAGTTACTTTTTTTAAATTTGTTTTTCCTATTGGCACAAAAAGCGGTAAGAACTCCCACTGCTAAACAAAACGGGAAGCCCCAGAAGTCACCTACCTAGTCAATCAACCAGGGAGGAAGCCTTACCAGCTAGTAATTCTAATACAAGAAAAATGATAGCACCATCTAAAGTTTCAGAATCTCTTCAGCAGTTTCTTCTCTAGTACAAGTTCCACCAGCAAGATATTGTGGGCTTGTGGCCAATACCCACAAGCCAACATAGTCCACAGAGGAATGCTTCAAAAACTGGATGTGTATAGAATAATAAAACAAACCCATAGACCCATTTGTACCTATGTAAAATGAGCAGTTGGATGGCACCAGTTACAAGTTACCACCAACAGTTTTTCTACATGAGGTGGTGTTGGCACCTTAAGTGGAATTGTAACATCATGCAAAAAAATCCTCCATCAAACCATTATTGACCAATGGGTGGCAAGGTTGCCACCAGCAACTCCAATTAGGCTTCTACATTATAACCTTTTTTTCTTACTTGGCCTTCAAAAATGAATGCAAATGTTGTTAGTTTGTGTAATATATGTTAATCTTCCTTATATTATTATGATTATTCATTGGTGCTACTTGTTTGGTACTGTGTGGTATTGAAAGTGCATTCCTTGCTCTGCAATAATCATGCTTTCACACAACATTGTTGCCTCATGTTGTAGTGTTGAACATTTCATCCTTACAATCGCAATTATGAAGTATGATTGCAAACCCGTTCTAAACACAATATTCAGAAAACTATCTTGGTTGGTACTTGTAAAACATGAATTAGCTTCTAAATCCACTCATAGTAAACCTCCACCCTTTTAGTCTCCTATTGCTTCATATTCTTTAACTCCATGTATATTTGCTCATCATTTTGAATGTTTCGATGACATTTGCAAAATGCATGTATAAGTTTCGAAAAAATACAATTAAGGAATTTTGAAATGTAACAATGACACCAATTTGATGCTATATTTTTTAGCATATAGCTAAACACATTGATGATATACTCTTTAGAAGTCTTTGCATTTGCTTTTATTACAAAATTGAATATTCTAACATGAGCATTTAGATCATCATTTTTTTTGAAGTCAGGATACTTAAGAACTACCTTGTTTGGCCTAACATAATGGCCATTTCTATGATTAGGAATTTGTGCAATTACAACAGATGGTTCTTGATATCCTCTTCCTAGATTCATTGCATTTGCACTTCTATACCCTCCAGTAGCCATTGAGTTCATTGGTGGTTAATTTGCAATCCTATTCACATGAGTAGTCATTATCAAATTAGTAAACACCATCTAAAGTGTCCCAACAATTCAAATAATTATTGTTGGTACTGTTGAACTTTGATTTAGGTTCTTTCTTGCCAAAACTCCACAAAATCCACTGCCCAGTTTTATTGCAGATCCAATTAGTACTCCCTTTCTAACAATATCCATGTTGGGCACAACAATCGTTACCACTCCTATGGTTATACCCGCATCGATTGACTAAATAACTCCTATTCTAACATGTTATCTTCAGGTTTCAACAATTGCCACTTCTAACATTATTGATGAAGTTGCGTTGACTCAAGGTCCATGATGTTCCATTCTGTGATTACCCATTGGTATCCTCTGCGGTGTAGAATGTGGATGTGAATACACCTCTGGTTCTTTGTTCCTTATCTAAATATACAGATGAATTTGTCGATTATATGGTCCCAGTTGGCCTCGCAACTCCATGCCTCTCAATTTGTTTTGGACTACAAGAATTCCTGGTTCTTATTATTGTGGTTTATCCATTAATGCTCTTGCCACATTATATAATTCCACATGTCTAGCAATACCTATTTTGATATGAAAAGGCACAAAAGGACAATCCATGATTGTATGTCCTTCTTCCTCACAAAATGCATAAACCTTTGAAAATAATTTAACTACCTTTGAACCCACAAATTCACGATCCTTTTTTTCGGTTGTGTACTTTGTTTGATCCAACTCTAAATTCCCTTGATGTGAATATGGATGTGGTACTTCATCCAACACATTCACATGTGCCTTTGCATACTCAAATGATTGTAGGTAATTTTTCTTCAATCTCCTCAACCACATCGATATTGGAGTTTTCTTCCACCTCCTAGTCTTTCACTAGTACATAATAATATAGAGATGTAAATTGATACACAAACTTGGGTTGTATACCTCTTGTAACATCCCTTCTCGACTAGTCACTAACTCTGGACTTGAGATTCCTTGCAATTGATCAAGTACTATAGAAGTACTTGCTCTATTTTGATATTTTCGACTTTGAACCATAGATTGCGGCTCAAAAGTATATTGCACCCACTCGTTTAGATGAGTAATCCATTGTATTTCTCTTTATGGAGATCATTGTCTATAATTATGTCCTCTTTGGAGACCCCCAATCCATATTTCATGTTGTACCACTTCTTGTGATAGAAATGACCTATGCCTTCCAAGTCTTTCTTTTGTTTTCAAAACTCATCTATCCAACATTAAATTCCAATATGGGGTTTTTGTAAGCCCTACATACTCCTTTCCATTGTCAAGATTGTCTTCTATTTATCTTTCAATGACTTGATGATTTGCTTCCAAATCCAATTATCATTGTAAATTCCGAATCACCATCCGATTCATCTTGTTTCACAATCCTTCATCTTCAAAATCTATAGATATTTTTACAATCCTTACAACATCAATTGTTTAGACTTCTGATATTTCTTAACATACCCCTTTAAATTTTGAATTGAAAAAACAATACTACTTGTTTGAACACTTTCATTTATAATAAAATAACAAAAATTGTAAAAATCCTTTTCAACACTATAAAAAAAAAAAAGAATTTTTTTTCCCACAAGATGGTTACCAAATGGAACAAGTGAAATTTAAGTCCTACAAAATTATTCCACACTACTATAAGAATAGATTTGCACTTCACATGCATACATTCACTATTTATGCCTTGATTATCAACAAATTTAACATTGCCATTCATTAAAACACCAAAGTCATGGTTATTTCATATAACCAGAATTTGCACTTTATAATACATTATAAAAACTACAAAAACAAGATTATAATTCATTTAATCATATTCTAATATTACAAAAAATTCACATAATGATATGATCATAAAATTCATTACAAAAGTCTATGCTTCTCTATATTACTGAAAATATGAATCAAAATTACAACATGTTTTGTTGAAAAGAAATCAAAACAACAAAGAAAATTTGTGGTATATCAAAACAAAATTTGTGGTTTTTCTATTACAACTCCTTTCATTCTTTCCAAAACTATGTGTTTAAGAATTCCCCCTTCTTCTCAAAATTCTCCCCTTTTATGTAGTCTCAAGTCACATCATCATGGTTCACAAACAACAAGAATTCAAAATTCAAACTAACAATGCTCCATGAACAATCCTTATCCTAAATGCCCTAGTCATCCAAATCATGTAATCATCCTACCCTTTTAACATTGATTAAGGTGAAATTCTTTGAAAAACATTCAAAGTGAAGATGTAAAATGTTGGAGTCTAGTAGTCTATTTACACTAAAAAAGGAACTATACGTGACATTTGATCAAAATAGTCCCAATTGGGAGAAGGGAGTTGTACTTGCATAATTTCTGAATAGTCATGTAAAATGTTGGAATTTTAAAAGTTCAACTAAGTATAGTTCAAGGGGGTTTCAAATTATATATTTTGGTTTGAGTAAAAATAACTTGGTTGTTGAATGACGAATTCCCACCATTGAAAGTGCAAGTCTATGAGTTATGGGCACCTTTAAAATTTTCATATTTAAAAAGGATTCAATTAAGCTACCATGTTTCATTTATTGTAAAACATTTAAGATATAAGGCATGCATGTGATTTTGGTGAAAAAAAAAAACATTTACATTTGAGATGAAGGAAACATGAATAGTCAAAGATGTGCATCTACGCTCAATCCAAGAAAGCCAATGGTTTGTGATTTTGTTTGAGCACCTTAACTATTCCTAGCCCTTCACACATTCCATGACACATGTAGCCATGTAGCATGGGCATATAATAAAACTTGAGATGTTTAAGTTGCTAGACCTTCATCCAATGATGCCCAAGTTCAAAATAGGGCTTTTAACAAAACTTAAAGGATATAAATCATGGGACATCAAATTGATGGGAAAATAGGAGTAACATGCCAAGCCTACAACATAGCATGTTAGAATTTGGGTAAGAGGAATCTAGGTAAGAGTAGGAACTGGGCTTATACCAAGTTGGTCCATTGTCATGTTTAAGGGTTAAAGACAAAATTTAGGGAAATGACTTCCATATTATTCCAAACAACATGCAAAAAAATACAAGGTGCAACTTATTGAAAAAAGGTACAAATTTTTAATTTATTTAAATGTAAATAGGGTACTTATAATTCATTATGAAATTTATTTAAAATATACCTAATATATTAAATATACCTAAAATAAAACTAAATGTTTTTCATTATTCCATAGCATACAAAAAAAAACACCTTTTTATTTTAGGTGTTTTGTAAAATATACAAAGATTGGTCACCCATAAATAAAACACTCCAAAAGGCATATTGAGAATATATTAATTTATGTCCATGAAGAAGGGTTTCCCCCTAAAAAGAAGAAGGATCTTACACCTACTCCTTAAGAGAGTGAGAAGGACCAAGTACACATGTAAGAACCTTTCCATTCATACACATTGTGAATCATGATTTACACATGTTTAGGTTTGTGATAAAATATACCTTGTGTTGTATAATGGTTAAAGGCCATGACTTGGGGAATTCCCAAAATAAGTGACCTAGGATGAAGAAGTATGCCTTCACATTAAGGTGAAGCTTATAAAAAACTCAACTACTCAAAACCTCACTAGTGAAAACCCCTTTGCTTGGCCCAAGGGCAATGGTTTAGTGATATGATACCTATTTTCTACCACAAAGGTTCAAGTTCAAACCCATTGATGAATGAGTTAAAGCCTTATTATGTCCTTTGCCATTAGGTTTAACTTTGGGGTATTGTCGACTTGTTAAATGGTCATGCTATTATGTTCTTCCTAAACAAATCTAGGAAAAAACCCTTCACCTTTTACACAAACCTACTTGATGATCTTGTCAATTTCAAATACTACTAAAAGTAGAAACCAAAGGTTTTGTTGATAAAGAATTAAACAAAAATAATTTAAACCATTGGAGTTATATGTAAAATTGACCAAACTCAAGAGTGGAATCTTGAATTCAATTCAAATTCAAGGACAATATCAAAATGACATGATGGAATTTTCCATATGCAAAGAAATGCAAGAGGAAAGCCAAAAATTGTCGCAAACTTAAGATCGATTAAGTTTCATCCAACATTGTGTGTTTTGGGAGGTGTGAGTGTTTTGTGTTGCTATATTAATTAGGGTTTTTTTTTCCAATTTGGAAGAATTGGATTTGGAAGTAGGAGGAACTACAATTTTGGAGGTTTCCAAATAAAATTTTGTTGTACAAAAGGGGGTGAAATTTGAGGTTTTGGCAAATTTTGGATGAGGCAAACTAATGCTTTGTAACAAGTTTGGAGGAGGTACAAGGTTTGGGCTTTTAAAGGCCATTTTTTTTTTTCGTTTCAATGTGGAAATAGGAGTTATGGTTTTGGAGGTTCTTAAACATGAATTATTTTTGTACTAGAGATGAATCAAACTTTGTGGTTTTGGCGGTTTTTGAAAATGAATTTTCTTTTGTAGGAGAAAGGGATGAGACTTGGCAGTTTTGGAGGTGTCTTGAACTTGAAATGTTTTTATAGGAGAGGGGAGTAGAACTTTGAGGTTTCTACACATTTCAGAAGATGCATTAGAATTCTAGCACATTTTTTGGGAGTTACAAATTTAGATGTTCTTGAACTTGAAATTTTGTTTACAGGAAACGGATGAAATAAAAGGCAGTAGAGTTTTGGTGTGTGTGCATGTGTGTTTTTTTCAGTTTCAGTTTGGTTGAAGTTGATTTTCTTGCAAGAGAGAGGATGAATTTTGTTGCAAAAAAAAAATGATGGAAGAGAAAAGCCATGCTTTCCTCCTCAATTCTCTTGGTTTCAATTTAATTCAAGCTTATTTGAAAGTGCGAGGAGAAAATTTGTTGGAGGAAAAAGGACAAAATTTTGTTGTGATTTTGAAATCTTTCGTGTCATATCAGCCTTTAGGGTCCCCCAGATCATTGATGATGGAGGGCACAGGCCTCTGTACCTAATGAACTCTTAATTTTACCATGGTATCAGTTTAGGTGCTGGTTCACAGCAGTGTTGGGCAAATACCTGGTTTGGAGGGTTGAAACGAATGTATCTGATGCTGATTACTACTAACCAACCTGGCCGGGGGTTTGTTTTTACAAGTAGTTCAAAATCGAAACCAGACTTTATATTTTCTTAAGAACGAGACCCACCCAGAACTGGATTCAAGGTTCCATTTAGGCGTGGGAACTGAAAGCAAAACTGAAACCGATTTTTGAAAAGAACTTGGAAAAAAAGACTAGAACCAGGCGGTAAGGGGAGGTTAACAGGAAGTCAACCACTGGTTCCAGTCCAGCTTACCTGCAATAGGAAGAGTACTAATTTTTTTTAAAGAATGGGAACTGGAGGTTCTTCATAAAAGTAAAGAGCTGCCCAACACTGGTTCACATCCAAGGCTGAGCCCTGCTCTGAAATATATCATACATGATTCATGGCCATTTCAGGTTTGGGATGTGAAGTCTGGATTAATGGTGGAATCCAGAGGGTCTGCCTGTAGAATCTGAACTGAGATAGTAAACTTTGAATATTCAAAAGCAAATTCTACAGTATACCAACTGGCTTGATGGCAACGCTTCCCCTGAATATTGGATCTACCTGATAGCAATAACTTCTACGATGAGCATTGAGCACGCTGTCAACTGGGATGCTCCAAACCCCGAGTAGGATTGAATGCTGACCACGTGGGATGCTTAATGTGATGACACATTGTGTCATGCCAGTAACCACGGCCTGAAGACTGCTTGCGAAACCGGCCCGGGAAACCTGCACTAAAGCATTTGGATGCTAAATATAGTTCCGCTCTATGCCATCTATTTCACGCTTATCATTCACCGCGTCTCACATGTATAAAGGGGGTCCCAATATTTAACATCTAGATGCAATCAGTTATTAGGTCTTCGGGTACTGGAATGAAAAAGTCAGGAAATTGTGGAAATGAGTGGAACTTTTTTAAAAATCTTTTAGGTGAAGAATGTATTTGCATTAACCCAGCTCTTTGAAAATATGGAGGTAGCCATTGATGTTGGGACCTCACGTTTAACAAGTGGCAAGGAGAGGACCCACATGGTTTGGGCGAAGCTTTTGCAGCTAGGTCCTATAGTTATGACTTATGACTAATAAAGATGACCAAATAGAGAAGTATGCAGTTGGGCGGCCACCTTCACAACTCACAAGACCACCTGGCTTGTGGGCATCCTGATTTTCAGGAAAATTATTGTGCGGTATACTGCATCATTTATGTCGATGACAGTCCCAAATGGAGAAAAGTTTAAGCACTATTTAATGTGAGATGTGGGTCCTGTAAATAGTGAGGCATCTGGCGACTAATAAATCGACAACATTCCCTGTGCGCATCCTAATATTTTGGAAACTCAAATGGCATTGGGTTGCAAGACTCAAGAGTCAAGACCCTACCTAAGCCTACTAATTATGGGACGCTACTACGAGCACTAGGTTCCAAAATATACTGTCATCATGCTTGCATTGCATGGCAGTCTCCAAGAGTGTTCTCGTTCAGTGTTGATTTTGGACAGGCTAGTACGTCTTTTTTTGTGACATGCTAACTTTTTTTTTCACTTTCACTGTGATAGACAGTTTTCAAAATTTGCCTTTCAAATGACAAGTTCACAAGCTTTTTTCATTTCACATAAGTTTCATCCAGAAGATTCAATTTTAGTTTAAAACTTTGCAGTTACTCCTTGGTAAGAATCTTACAATTTTGCATGTTTTGTCACACCTCAAAGATCGCCCTCCAGTTCATTTTTGTCCATCTCAATGTTGCTCGTATAATGAAACTCTCATCAAAGCATCTAAAATATCCAACGTCAGGGAGCCCAGGTTTAGGGCATCAAGTATAGTTGGCATGTAGTATAAAATTCTTTCCAAAACTTGACCTCGAAAAAGCCAATGGAGTAAATGAAATTGTAGGATGGTTAATGACAACAAGTCAAATGAATCCATGAGGCTTTTCAATTCCTTTCGCTAGTTGCAACTCCTTCCTACCCAACTATAAACCTTGTTTGCAAAATCATTGAAAATCATCAACTTTGATATAGCCTTATATGCATCACCTATTGTCAAAACCTCCCAATGAGCTACACAATGTGTGTTACCAATGTTGGAACTTTTTCTCAAAACCGGGTGGACAACCCTTGATGGCATCCTATCATAAAAGTTGGCCCACTAATAATAAGGGCTACCAATTTTGATAAATCCCAACCTAGTTCCTCCAATAAAAAAAAAACAAGGCAACAAACATATTTTCTCCGATGGCATCCTTGATAACCAACAACTACATCAAAGATGTCATTTGACAGCCCCTCCCTTGAGAACCCAAATAACATCAATAAACTACCAAGTGTTGCTCCATGGTTTGATCAATTGATTCATCAGCCATGATGGAGTACACATGAGATGTAGAAGCATTTTCTTGCAATATATTTTTGAGATGCTCATATAATGCCCACAAAAACTCAAGAGCAAATGATCTCAATGTATAAGTTGCATACCCATCATTGATGGGTGTAAGAGGAGTGACCAAAGCCCTTAAAAATTCACATTCACTTTTGTAACTCAAGATGGAACAATCCTAAGTTATGGTGAAAAAAAAGCTTTCATGCAAATAATGATTTTGGTATGTTCTTTTTCAAGAGTATGTTGAACATGTTTAGACATAAAAACCATATCAAATGATGAAAAATGTGCAATTTCACATTTAGCTATTGTAGTTTTGTGTTCATTGTGTTTTTCATGGTTAGGAACACATGGTTTTTGCATCTTTTTACAATCTCCCCTAGAACCCCATGGGGATTTGAAATGAAATTGTACACAAGCAACACATTTCATGAAACCAATATTTGATGGCCCACCTTCAGGTTTCAAATGCATAAAACCATTTCATGTTTATTTTCCATGATGCTTTGAATGTTTGATTATAGTTCTTTTGATTAGTAGAAAAGGCTTTGAGTTGTAGTTGCACATTTCCTTTAGATTTGAAGAAATGTTCTATGTTTAAATTTTCACTTTGTGGAAAAATTTGATCATCATGTGGAAGCTATAAAAGAATTATTCACAAGAATTATTCATTACAAACTATTATATTTTGAATACATTTTAAATGTACCAAAATATCAAAACCATGCCATAGGCTATGATATTCAATACAATATGTGACTTCATCTATTACTAGTTACTATGAGACATTGTTGTTTCATTATGTCAAGCATTAGAATGTCAAAATGATGAGTACATTATGTAACATCTACATAGTTACATCATAGCAATAGTTTTTTTTTTGGTGTGAGTTGTGCCCACACGGGCTTGATGGTCCACAACAATAGTCTAAAACAACCACTTACAATTCATTAATTATGCTTTGACATGAGGTTGAAGGTGCCAAATTGCATCAAAGTAGGTTTCATTAGATTTTTATTGTTGAGGGCAATATTTCTATTGATATTATTATGAATTTTTTTTTAAAACTTGTTAAATCATTAAAGAAATATTTGTGGGATCATCACCACTAATGCTAAATAACTTGTGGGATGATTGCCACCCATGTTAGCATTTCAAAAATGAAAAAAGAAACAACACAGTAAATGTCAGGTAAATGATATGAAAATACTTGTTCCTCTATATCATCAAGTTGCCTTTTTGAACTTTGCCCATTAAACGAAAACAACAATTTTAGAAAGTACGTTGTTGTGGGTTTTTTCTTGGTCTTCCCAACCTAGATGATCCCATTGGCCTAGATGAGTTTGAATCCATGATGATTCGAGCTGAAGTTATTAGATTGCACATTTAAGTACAAGGTGCTTTGATGTTTTCAAGCGCAAAAACTAAGAGCCTAAAAGAGGCAAGTCCAAAAGGACAATCTTAAGGTTTTCAAGAGGATTTAAGGTGGGTCACTTGGTGGTTTGGAGAGAGTGGGCTAGAGGTTGGAGCTACAAGGGTAGGCTTTAGGACTTTGCTAAAATTGTACACATGTTCATTTTAATAATAAATACAAAGTCAACCCAATTGACAATGGCCATTCCTATTGGTGGAAGGCCCTTATTTTTCTTTCTTTTCATTTGAAAAGCAATTTCATTCTATGACTTTCAACGTGACATGCAATTTTCTATTTTTTCATTTTTTTGATAAATAAAATTTTAATTGTCTTTTCTTGCCTTTCATTCGCCTTCTAACATGTGTAAAAATTAGCCTTATTTTCAGTCCTAACTTTAGTGAGTTAGGAGTAGGCCTACTATTTTGTGTTTAGGGTAGGATTTAAGGTGGCTAGGAAATGGAGTTGTAAAAGTTGAATAAGGAGACTAGTCCTTCAAGCACTTTTGCCACACTTTGATTTTTTTTTGGCACAATTGTGTTGTTATAGGTTTGAATATTTTTATATTTGTGTTTAGTTGCATTCTTTGTTTTTCTTGGTTTAGGTTTTCAATTTTTTGTGCTTGTGGTTTTTTTACATGGTGGTGGTGGGCATAAACATGGTAGAATATGTCAAAATTTATTTCTAAATGATAGTCATAGTCACACATACACCATAAACATTAAAAAAAAACCAAAAATTCTTTAAAAGTTTCATTATGAGTCCATGAAGCCTTCCATTGAATTTATGGTAAGTTACACATAAAGTTTGAGAAATTTTTAATTAAGAAAAAATGAATGAAAAATATGTTTTTATAAATTGGTTGGTTTTTCAAGATTTTCCAAATCCTTTTAAATTAAATCTTTGATAGATTGTGATTGTAATTTGTGAAAAAACTGAAACTACATATTAATATATATGAGGCTTTTTTCAACTCAAAGTATAGAATCTTCAATTAAAATCTTATTTTCATGTACTTCTAAAACTATTTTGCAAAAATGGGATAAGAAATTTCTTGTATTTGCAAATCTAAAAATGTGCTTAAATGCATATTAAAACATATGGTTAGATTTAATATTATTGTAATGAAGCTGAAAAACTAGGTTTTATTGATGATTGAAATAAATAATATTTGTAAGTTCAATATATTAAGGTTCAATTTATGGATATTTAAAAATAAATAAATAGCATGTCTTCAACTGGCATATTTTACTATGCTTGGACCGTGGTGCTTGTCACCTTTCCTTGGTCCTTCAATTCATGGTTTTGTTCATAGTGTTTCTCTCCCCTAGTTTGTGGTTTTGCTCATGGTGTTGCCATGGTATTCTTTTGCTCTTTTATCTATTTTTATTCATAGTGTTGTTTTTGAAGTTGATTCCCTTTACTTGGTAATTATATTTGTGACTCTATTCTTCATGCTTTTCTCCCTTCCTCAATGGCTCTTCTCATGGTGTTGCTCTCTCCTCCTCCATGTTTCTAATCATGGATTTTAATCATGTTTTTCTTTCCCCCCTTTCAGGCTGTCACTTATGGCATCACTTGCATTGTTCATTTTTCCTTCTATGCTTCTACTTGTGTCCCTACTCACTTTGCTACTCTCCATCCTCTAGTGGCATTTTAGGTGCCACCCCTCCCATCCTTTGTGTAATCTTTGAAAAAAATGGATTGAATAAAGGAATTTCTAGAGACCTCAACATAACAATATTTTTAAAACTTGAGCTTTCTTTTGTTTGAATGATAATGCAAATATTGGTGTTGGGGATGCATAAGTTATGTGTTGTATCATGTTATTATAAAAGTGTAATTATTAATAAGTCTTACAATTTTAAACTAATGAATAAAATGCCTAGGAATGGTTTAGTTTCTTACTTTTAAAATAATGGTATAAGGACATTGAAAAAAACATGTGGATGCAAAATATGGATCAGTTGAAAAAACATTGAGGAAGAAATGAATGATGACATGAAAACAATGGACATACAATGTACAAACAAAATGACAATAATGTTTTGATTACCATTTTAAACTTTTTTGGGGCTAGAAATCCTTTTTAAAAATATAATGTGCAACATACAAGTTTATACAAGATCTTGGTCTCAATTTGTTGAAAGCATTTCATTGCATTTTGTTACAATGTTTGACGATGCAATGATGCAATCATGTTGTATTCACCTTTTTTGGAAAAACATTTTGTTAAAAAACAATATTACACCTATTTTTTCTAAAAACAAACATATGAGTGTCCCACCAATTTTAATATGTTATATTTTTTCCATTGTTACCTTTGACCTATGGATATGCAAAGGGGCACAATATGACATTTCTACCTTGGTTGTGATTTTTAAAAAAGTAAAGTCAAGTCATAACATATTATAATTGGATTATTTGAAGCATCTAAAATTCTTCAATCCTAACATTGGAAAGAGATTTTCAAATTTTTTTTAAGGAATATGGGTTGAGAAAACAAATTTGGTGAAAAACGAAAGTCTTAACTTCAATATACAATGACAACAATTTTAAATTTAATAGTTATTTGTGAAACCTTGGGTATGGAGCAAATTTTCAAGGTACATGTCATGAACATGCCTTTTCGACTTAGGATCACTAGTATGTAACTACTGAAAAAAAGGCTAACAAAGGTTTAAGGTATGTTTCTATCAAGTTTGCCCATGTAGATTTGCAAAAATGGCCTAAAAACTAAAGGAAATGGCAAGTGCATGAAAACATATGTTAATGCAAGTCTTTGCCCACAAAAATTAACACAATTGTCAAAACAAAGTACATTATTTTCTATTTTATCTTTTTCTTCTTCTTGTGAAATTTTCAAGTATTTTACAAAATGTAAGCTTTTAATTACTAAATTGACTTGTGTATATTTGTAAGCACAATAATCATGTTGTAGGAAGTGTTGCAACTCCAAAACCATTGTCCTTTCTTATTGTTGGTAAATTAGGGTGTTAGGTCACTGCCTATGTATCACCTTGATTCCCATGACATATTTATTATATTATTCTAGTTTGTTTATCTCTATTGTAATTATTTGTGTGTTGAACCAATCAGAAGGCATTGGTTACTTTAAGTGATGTTTTGCATGTAGCCATAACAATGAGCTTAAAATTTAAGGAAGAAAATTTCATGGTCCTTTTATTATGAACACATTGATGGAAGATGATTTAAATGTTGATATTGAATCAAGGGAAATCTTGTTGTGAACATCAAGAAGGAAGTATGCAGAATTATAGATTATGTTTTTCTTTTTGAATATGTATGATTGAGAGTATAGTAAAAAACATGATAGGAAATCCTTGTTTCCTATAGTTCTGTGAATATCAAAGGTTGAAAATTGCTTTGTTGACAAAAGTGATGTAGATTGTAGTTTATATGAATCAGCAACAAGCACCAATGAACTTATTAAAAAGCTTTTCAATTCATAATTGTTGGATTTTAGATTGAAATTGAAAAAGTATTTTCCTTTGACGCCATACTTACTAATTTGCAGAAATGTTGCTTGTAATTATATAACATAGAATAAATAAATATGAATAAAAATTGGCCTAATGATTTCAAGTTTGGTTGTAAGTTCATTTTTAATTTGGTTGAATTGATTGAAATTGAAATAAAAGTTTAAAAGGAATTAGAGAGTTTGAAGGGTCATTTGAGGAAGATGAACTGAAGGATACCTATTTATGCGCACTCATTATACAAATATACACTGGAAACAATCATCCTTGTATTGGCCATTCAAATGTTGTTTAAAAGTATGTTGTTTCTAGAAATAACATTGATATTAAAAAAATTAAATTAAACGAATTCTCTATATATACTAACTAGTATGAAAAAAGTAAAATTTGATTATAGAAAAACTAATGTTGGGTGGGTATAACCAAAAGGGTGAAAATCAACGAAGATTTTAGGTTGGTTCTCCATGTCAATACAAATGGGTATGACTGTTAGTGATACCTATCTCTTCAATTCTCTATTTAATGACAATCAAACAAGGTATCAGTTGGCCCCAACCATGATATTCAAGGGGGTTAAAATGTTACCTTTGAGTTTGCTTTTTAGGCTCAATTGGTGTTTACAACACCTATTTGGAGATTGATAACTAAATCAAGATTTAAACCTAATGCTTTTAAAAAATTGACACAAGCCTTAACCACAAGGCCCCAAGTTCACATGTGAAAAACTTAGTGAAGCCTAATTATTTAAAGTTCAACATGCCATGGGTAACAGCTAAAGGCATTGCCATCTGTGAAGTTGAATTAAAAGGGCCCCAAACACTAAACCTTGTGGCTTAGTGGTTTAGGGGTTAAAACGACTGGTGCAAAATAGACCATCAATACTGAAGAGCAGCAGGATTTGCGCTACCCTGCTGCAAGATTTAATGAAAAGGGGTGTTTGCTGGTGTTGGAGTGGAGATACTTTAAGATCATCTCCACTGGCGCTCAGTATTTCTCACATCCAAGTTTTAGTTACAGTACACTAGCCCAGGCTTAACTGAAAGAAACCTCAAACCATGGATCTGGCGGGGGTGCATACGGCATAGGTACATATTTTAGCTGCCTACACTCATTCCAATTAACTCAAATAATGTTTGCTGTTGCTGCTCGGTTTGTGCTCTTTATGGCTCATAAAGGGTGGTCAAAAAGGCTCTGAAGAATAGGATCCGCTCTTTTGGCTGCCCTTTATTACCAGTCACAAGCTCCTTCAGCGACCTGGCAGCTATATTAAGTTAATTGGGAGGCACGGCTATTTTTTATCCCTTCTTTAAATTTAATCAGAAGGTGGCAAATTTAATGAGAAATTTTACACAAAGCGAAAGATGTGTTCAGAAAGTGCTTCAGAGCTCAACTTTAAGGCTTAAGCTATGAGATAATTTCCTGGCATTATTTTAGAGATCCTCCATCTACGGCAGTACAGTGCCCTGTATTCTATAATTCGGCTGTCCATATAGCAGTCGAATAGTGTGGAACTCAAGTTGGACCTGTAACATTGTTCTGAATACAGTCCCCTCCAAGAATATTGTAGGGATTACCAACTTATACCTTGCTTCCAATTGTTCTACGTATAGTGTTATAACCCAATCATGGATCTTTTGTGCAAGATTTCTTTTGCTTTTTTGACTTAGGGTTCCTTGCTTTTCATTATTTTTTAAGCACTACAATCAGAGGTTTCTTTTTCTCCCAATTTCTCAAGTAGGTGGACTGGCGTTCATCAACAAGAGGAATGTTGCCATATTATGAGGAAAAAAAAAAAACATGTCACCATATTTAGACATGAGTTTGCACAGGTTGCCAGAACTAGCTAGGATTGTAAAATTTTGCACAGTACTTTTGCGCTGTTTGTACTGAGTCTTTTTGGTCGCCACAATGTGAAAATTTGCCAAAAAAGAAAACACTAATTACATGCTCAAGCTTAATTATGTTGAATACATGCCAATGGATGGATTGACACAAACAGTGACCAGTGCTCAAATTTAGCTCATTGTATGATATAAGGGTAAGTGCAAGTAGTCGCATTGCTCATTACAGGTTTTTCCCGAGAATCGTTTGGTTTAATTTTGTAATGAAATTAATTTTCAAGCAAAAAATTAGCTTTTTATCATATGTAGACTCTTCTTGTGTGCATTCTTCATGGACCCCAATATTCAAGTAAAATTATTTAATTGTGACTTTCCACCAAAAAATGCTATGTTAATGTGAATGTGTAAAGGTCACTTTAGACAAGGGTCCCTTGTCTAAGGAGCAGGGTCCAATGATATTGAGCATTCCTCTTAGTCAAGAGCTCAAATTATGATTTAGCCTACATGACATCATTTTGGAGGGAAAACCAATTGGTCTGGACCAAAAAAGGAGCATAATAGAGAGCTCATGGGTTGAAGAATCAAATGTAAGCTAGAGTAAGTTGCTCATTTCTTTGTTTTTTCTGGCTTCTTTCCACTGTTTTTTATAATTTTGTTGGTCAAATTTTGTGAGCATGGAAGACATGCTATAGATTGAGGACATTGTTGAAAGCACACCTACTCCCTTATTTTAAACCAGTTCTAGAATTGACATAGTTGGTTTTGTGAATCCTCACAAGGTGGTTGGTAGGAGTGCATTTTCAAATTTTAAAAAACAAAAAACAAAAAAAAATCATGAAAAAAAAAGACCAAAAATGAACCTAATCTTCTCACATGTCAATCACACATTTTTTATATTGGACCCCAAGCCTTTAGACACCCTCAATACACCTTTTTCTTAAAATTGTGTTTTTTAATGTGAAAAAGGGTCGAATGCAAGGTTGAATTTGTTTCAAATTGGTCCCTGGGCTTTTGATCCCTGGATCCTTGTCTAAGAGTCATGAAGATGTTGAACACCAATGTCACAATGATGGAAATACTTGCTACTTTTTTTATAAATGTTTCCTAAATACATATGTATTTTTGACAATGTATGTGGAAATCATCAGCTTGTTGGAATATGGGCATGCATGTTACTCTGAAATGAACATGGATTGTCTGGACCTTCGATGGATTTGAGCTGTCAGGTCTTATTAGAAATTGCAAGAAATTCGGTTATGTTTCAAATGCCAGTAGAGACCTAGAAAATTAATAAACTCAACATGAACATGTTTAAAGTCATCTTTTGCTCCATGGTGAGTACCTTTTTGTACCCAGTGTGCAAGGGCAGCAAAAATATAACCTTCATCATAAGCGTAGACCTTGCCTTAATTTGTTATTTTGTCACACCACTTTTAATCAACATATTCTCAAACAAGTTGATGTTGCAGTAAATCAACTGTTTATGGTAGCATATTACATCCTAAATGCCAAACCAAAACCCATTCTTGCAACCTAAACTATGTGTCTAGTGTGTCCAACATACACAGAGATAACAAATAACTCCTACACATGCAAATACAGATACACATACAACATAATTCTTGAGAACACCCACACACATTCGACTTAGCAAATCTATTTGATTTCAATTACTACCATAACAACAGTGAAAAATGAAATCTGGAGGCACTAAGCTTTGTTTACCTTATGATCAAACATGCCACATGCATGTTTTCATTAAGTTTAACCCAAGGATTGACATATTTTATTTAGCAACACTATGAACTTTCATTTTACATCATTTAAAAATAGTATGAGGAATTACACAATTTAAGCATACAATTATCCTCAATGTACACAAAGCAAGGGCTATTACAACACCCTAGAAACCAAAAATCCAAGAGTAAATGTAATAATTGTTCAGTGGAAACTGATGAGTAGTTCAATGTTGAGTATGCTGCAAAACAGAAAAGGTAGACAGTACATGCCCAAATTGTGGCCAAGCAGAAGTTTGACCTTCCCATTGCTCTAGTTCAGATGTGTATAATTTGTGCCTTTCATTTTCCCTTCCTTTGCAGTTCTTTCTTCAGAAGCAGTTTGTCAACTGCAATTTATCAAAACCATAATTTCCTTGAAGATTTGGTTACCTCTGCAGCCTGCGTTGCTGAGTGCATACTTCCAAGTTCCTACAGAGTTCCAAATTGCTGCTGTCCATTTAAAGTCCATTGCTTGTGAAGACATTTGTGGTCATCAATTCACTACCTCGAGAGCATATTGTCTCAAAATTGTCATAATAGCCTGCTTTCATGTACTTTTTTCCTCGAGTATCAAAGTTCTCAGTGTACATCACTGTCTTTCTAAACACCAAACATATTCAATATGCTACACACCTACATATCAATTTTGCTGATATTCCTTCATGGAGAGCTAAAATTGTTTTGCCAACTGGAATCACATTAAACTCCCCATGTCTTAACTGTATAGTTTCTGAAACTAGCTTCAGAGGAGAACAAGAAGGTTTGTTGGTTGCAATCAAGGTGGTAAACTTGCACTGACAAACCACACAAAATGATGATGATGAATGTAGTCAAAATCACACCATCATGAAGTTGAAACTTAACCAACTAAAAGGATGAACAGCATGTGCCCAAAGTTCTAAGCAATCACAGATTCAGGCTGGAAACTTGCCTTTTGAATGTGAAGAGGCTGAGATAAACCACACAAAGAACTTGGCAAACAAGTACCCCTTCAATGTGTTCAACAGGTTATTGATGCCAGAGGGCCCAGCATTCCTGTGGGTTTACAAGTAGTTACTATACAATCTTGGCCTTCTTTGTGCATTCAGGGGTCAGATTTCTGCCCTTAACTTTTTGAACTTGAATCAAGGAACATGTAGTTTGTGAACTGTTCCATATTATCATTTCCTGAGCACTTTCATGGCTTGCATTTTCCCATCTTAACAAGGTTGCAAGCCAGGAAAGTGCTCAGGAAAATGCAACAAATAACTGAAAGCCAAGGATTGTGCAATGGATGAAAGCATATCTTGCGCTGTTGTGTGGTTCATCATGAGAATCTATTTCAATCATGTGAATCATGTGGGAAATACAGTGGTTGCATTGAAGGTTGTATGACTCCAGTTTCAGAGGTTGTCGGAAGACTTCAATTTCCCAGAGGTATGAGGAAGATATCCAATCTTGTTTAGTTGGTGGTATTCTTGTAAATAGTGAACTTATTCATTGTCATAAGTCGATTACCATAATATTTGGACAGTTCTATGAAACAATAACTAGCATACAAGTGGGTAGTAAGAATTGATATACATGGATGTGTGACAGATTACAAAGTTTGTTTGCAAGGTTGCTGAATCATGGAGCAGGATTCCCTACATATCCCACAGTATTTAGCATCAACTGTAATACGTGAAATAATACCACAATTTGAGTCATTTCTGACCTCGTATGGAACATGACACGTGTGGACGATCACTACTGTCAAGTACATCTATGTAATTTCATAACAACCAGAGTTATGGTGGTTATCTTGTACTTTTGGGAATGAAGGTTTTCAAATTTCTGCTGGCAGATAAAGTTCTTGAATACAATCCTGGGTACTCTATTGTTGCCATCAAGAGTGTGACCAGGTCAATGACAAACTTCTTCCCTGGCCATTTCCCAGAGAGTCCATGTGATTCCAGGTGGTTTGATGGTTGAGGTTAGGTCAATGATCTCTGTTTTGGGATCTAAACATCAATTGGCTTCTAAAGCTGTCTAGATCTTGTGGGAGATGTCTTCTCTGTTGAGTATAACAACTGACATTGTTACTAGTATCATTTGATTGAAGTGCACCTCACCCAAGAACTCTTCAAGTGCTCCTCACACTCACCAGCTCCAAGATGTGCACCTAGCTCATTGCACATGCACACCCATGGACACACTTTAGCTCCATGCACCAAGCCAAACTCATATATTACCCTACACTTAGCCTAAGCCTTGACTCACTACTCAAGTCTGGGATTTAGTCTAAGATGCAAGCTTCCCAACTGGTCTAGGATCTTGTTGCCCATGCATCCATGGTCATGTCCCACAATCCAACTGCATGGGCTCCCTTCTAAGAACTAAATGTCTTGTCCCACATGAGTCACCTAAGCAACTTGCATCCCACAAGTCACTCCCAAGTCCCCTTGGTTATCCTGCACCTTGTGAGCCACTAAGGTATGAAGCACCTTGCCTTGGGTGACTCCTTGTTATCCCAACCTAGCTATGGTTTTTCACTATGAAATGAGACGTGTTGGTTGGGAGTCCTTGTCCTTGAACTATTATTTTAGGTCTTGCTACATGTGTGCTAGCTCTAGTAGTTGCACTAGCCACAAATTGTTGATTTATGGCTATAGGCACAAATTGTTGATTTATGGCTAAGGCCACAAATTGGTGGCTATGGTAGCTCAATGTTGGGTTCGTTCTTAAGAGAGCTTCTTTGCTAGAATGGACAAAATATGTTATAGAGCAAACTAGTTTTGCATTAGTGACACTCTTGATTCAAATGAATCTTGTGAAGTTGTATCAAGGTGTTTGCACACTAAGGTGGATCACTCATGGAAAAATTTGACAATCTTTTAGTAAATTGAATATTCCTTATTTGAAATCATAATTGAAATATATAAAATAAAGAATCAAATTTATTTTTCTTTATATTGATTTATCACATATATGAAATTGAAAGGGTATACAATTTAAAAACATTACTCTTTAAACCACCATGATATTTGTCCTTTTGTTTTAATGTTATCATTTATATAGCATATTATGATAGTTTGTTTTAAAAAAAACATTTGTTGGCAATTAACTTTGTAAGATTACAATTTAATTTATAATGTACTCAATAAAAAATAATTTTATAAATTGCAACAGTTGTGACATCTTTATTTGTACACCTTATTAACTTAAAAATTTCCAATAGAGGTTTGGCATTTGCAATGATTACTACATTAGTGACTACATTTGATATAGTCGCATGTTACCAAATGTGCCATTGATGGTTAAGATTTAACCATGTGGTCATTTAAAGAGCCAATGGCCATAATACACATGGCAACTTTCCATTCGTTGAAAAAGATATATTGTAATTATAATAATTAATTAATTAAATTAATTAAATTCAATATTATCAATTATAATCTATCCTAGGCCAAATTATAATAGGCAAGCTATTCTAGGCTAGGCTAAAATAGAATAAACTATCTAACATAGGTAAGTAGGTAGGTATGATTCTATTTATTTTGTTGGGGACAAGCCTTTTGATTGGCTCATCCCAAATGGCACATGCACTATGTTTATAATACATACCCTGAATTTAATTCATTCTTTCACCTCCTTATATACTTTATAAGTTTGAAGTTGTAGATAAAGGATATGGAATACATTTTATTGAAAGGGAAACATTACAACCCTACAACACTACAACGTTATCACATCTTTTGTCCTATAGAAAAATATTATAATATATCCACACAATAAAATATTTATTATTTTCCCTAACTATTTACTACCTATCCTACTTGCTACCTACTACCTATCCTACTTATCACATACTACCTAGGCTACATACTTACTATCTACTACTTAGCCTACATTTAATAAATTAATTGTTTAATATAGCTAAATATTTAATTAATCAATACAAAAGCACTACAACATATCCACAAAATAAAATACCCTTTGCTTAATTTATAACTTGTACCTAGGTTACATACCTATTATCTACTACTTAATTACTTAATAAATTAATGACCTAGCCTACCAACTACGTACTTGGCTTACCTAGCCTAATTAGGTCTAACCTTCATAGCCTAATGGCTTTTTAGCTACACTCAGTAAACTAACCTACTACTACCTATAAATAATTTATAGCCTACAAATTTCTAAGCCAAATTTGGCGAAAAAATAGTGTTATGGTGATATATAGCCAAAATTAAATGGTTAATTTAGATTAATGCATTGAAATAGAATTAAATTTATGTTGAAAATTTATGGAAATGCCATGTGCACCATGTAGGGTAGTTGGAGATAATTGGCAACTTATATTGTCCATAGTTGTAAGAAAATATATACAATAGGCTCCCACTTAAGTATGCACCCGTTTAAGTATGCATTTCGGTTAAGTACGCATTTTATGACAAAAATTTTAGGGATCAACATTTTTTAGTGGAACATATCATGAATCGTCATCTGGCGCAAGTTTTGGTTTTTTTTGCATCTGCCTTTGAGGACAACTGCTCGGACCTTAGCCTAGAACTCTTCAAAAGATTTTTTAAGATCATCGAATGTTTTTTTGGCTTCTATTTGAATGTTAGAGCAGAGCAACTGATCCTCAATATCGAGAATTTGCTTATACAAAGACTCAAATCCATGAAATTCAATTCTATCCTGTGACTCGACAATCTGATCTGGTTGATTAACATTGTTATCTTCATCAAGCCCTACTTCATTAATCTTCATCGATTCCAACAACTCTTCAACATCTTCCAACACTGCTGCGACATATTCTTCATTGTTTTCGTCATCAATATGAACAAATTCTTCCAGTTCTGATTGGTTGATTGATAAATTCAAGCTTTCGATGGTTTGGGCTAACTTAATGGCAATGACATTATTTTTGCTCTCAGCCCCTGGTTCTAGTTCCAAGTTCATGAACTCCGCCTTACTGAATGCATTTTTGATAGAGCTTGACGAGACGGAATCCCAACTTCTTTTACATAGCTTACAGCATCCAGCAGGTGCATTGGATTTCTGTAGGAAACTCCTACTGCACCTCGTTGTAGTCATTTTCCCAATTCTTTTTTCTGTTGCTTTAACTGCTTGTCAAGCTTGTAGAAGTCGAGGATATCCTTGATATATAAATATTTGTATTGTTTCTTGAGAGCGGCGATGATTCCCATATCACAAGGCTGTTTCTAGCTGGTACAGTTTGGAGGAAAGAATATTATGCAGATGTTGTCGCGTTCGAAGGCGTCGAAGTGTCCCAGCGCATTATCCATCAGTAAGAGAACAGGACATCTTGTTCGTCTTTTGACTTCTAGAACAAAGACTTCATGGAACCATTTCCAGCAAGTTTCCACGTCCATCCATGCTTTCGCCTGATTGAAATAAATAACTGGCCAGTGTCGGTCTTTAATACACACTGGCTTTTTCGGCTTTCCAATCATTACACAAGGAATTTAATGTGTTCCAAATGCGTTGGCGCAAACAATCAGAGAAACACGATCTTTCGTTTTCTTTTTGCCTCTAGTGCTTGAAATGTCTTCGTTTGGCATCAGAATGGAATATCTAGGAAGCAGACGGAAAAACAATCCAGTTTCGTCCATGTTATAGATATTATCAAGGTCGTATTGAGTGATGATAGAGTATAATTCTTCTAATGCTGATAGTAATTCTAGGTCATTTTTGTCAACCTCAGCTCCTTCTCCATGAAGAAGCATTTTTTGTAGACCTTGACATGTCCTGAAACGACTAAGCCATTGCCATGAAGCCTTAAAGTCTGAATCAAAACTAGATAATGTAGAAGCAATATTTTTCGCTTTCGCAATGGCGAAAGATGGCAATACAAGGAGCCTGGCACGGCGCATGCTATCAATCCAAATGTACAACATATCTTCAAGTTCGGTAAATTGTCCAATTGAAGCTCTGAAGGTCTTCTGCTTAGCTTCTTCGGAGAGTAAAGTGGATCGTTCAAGAATTAAATCTCATTTCTCCCAGACCTTCCAGAAAACGCCTTCGCTAACATCATACTCACGCGCTAGAACGCGTTTGCTTGGAAGGTTTGTCTTGCTCAGTTTTGAAACGATCTCGCAGCGTTGGGACTCATTCAGGTGCTTGTCGGTTAGTTTCTTCGACATTGCAGCGAAACGCAGGCGATTTGGGAATGGAGCACCTAAAGTACGCACCTACGAAACACAGGCGATTTGGGAATGGAACATCTAAAGTACACACCTACGAAACGCAGGCGATTTGGGAATGGAACATCTAAAGTACACACCTATTGGTAAAGTACGCACAAAACTCTGAGGTTCAAGTTACATACTTAAACGGGAGACTACTGTAGTCATTATCATCATGCAACTCAATTATCATCCATAAGTGGACAAACAAGAGAAAAAGAATGAAATATGTCAAAGTTTCATCTACATTTTGACCTAAAACTTTGGTAGTCATATCATGCAACTACATATTGTATTAATAGTTGGTTGGACTTATCATTTAGTTGCACATGTAGTGGTATATACTTGCAACTACATGGACACGTAGGATCACAAAAATCAAAGTTACAAATGTAGTAGGTTTAGACAACAGTCACATTGTAGTTGCAAAATGATGGTCGAAATGGACAAGATTTTTTCTAGTGCATGTACATGTTGCTTCATGTATGATAATAACTTTTGTAAATTCTTGGAACCCACATTTGCTTTTGCCAATTGATGAGCCAAGAACCATCAGCCTTTTTACTAAAGGTTTTTTTTAACATTTCCTAATTGTTTGCTTAAAGCAACAACAAAGTTTGGAATGTTTACCTCTTGTGCATCATATTCATTAAATGGTAGTATAACTTGGCAGAGTGGCGACTTGGATTTTGTTGTGGATTTGGTATGGTCAAGTTTGGGGGATTTCTTCAAATTTGAACATGATGTATACACAAATGGATTTAATGTCTTGTCCATCTTCACTTTCCAAACTATGTTAGGGGTAGTGGAGCTAGTGGAACTATATTCAGTACACTTCAATTTAATTGGTTCACCTACGACCACAAAATAAATATTCAACCCATTATTTTGTATGCAAGATTCAAATAAGTGGTGTATGCAAGAAGTAACAACAACATCCATGCAGTGGAAACCTTCATTACAAAATCCATAGGGTTTAATAATGATGAAAGCCCTCCCATTCTCCTCTGCAGTTTTTTCAGAATTCATAATGGGCTTAGGCTTGAAAATCATTCCAACTCCTATTTTCTTATTTTCTACTTGGAGTCAAATGCATTCCATTTAAATTTGTTGTTGTTTCATGTGAAACAACACCCTTTCCAACTCATGCTCAAGAATCAAGTAGTCAATTTCTGTTTCATTATACAAAGCTTACTTTCAAATGGCCATATCTTGTTTGTCCACCATTAATATTTTCAATTTTTCCAATTGTTTTTCCATCTTGCTTTGATTTTTGTTATGTAAGTTAGTAACCTCAAAATCAATTTCAGATTTGGCATCCACTATTGAAATAGGTATTGTAGTCTCATCTATGTTGGTTGTAATGTGAAGTTCTTAAGAAGAAAAGTGAATAGTAACTTTCAAATTACTAGGAGGATAAATACATACCATGATTTAAATCAAAGTATTTTTAGAATTGATTGACTATAGGTAAAGATAATAAAAGAAGAGCAAACCTTTTAATTCATTATGCATATGGAATTTGTACTCATGATAAATATTAGGTCTTGAGGCTTTTCTTTCAATTTGAGAAATGATGTTTCAACTTCTTGCATGTTGTTTTGCACCTTCACAAACTCAACCATTCGGTCCTCCATACCAAATCACAAACCCACCAATCTTTCAACTGTTTCAAACATGACTTACTAATCTTTTGCATGTCATGTTTGAAATCCAACAATTTTTCCACATCCCTAATTTCTTACGAACTTGCAAGACCTTTCATGGACAAATCAAAATCCCCAAATTTTAAAGCATGATCTACTTCTAATGGTAGAACCCTTGGTTGGAGAAACATACCTAAACCTGTTGGTAGTTTTGATCCATCACTACAATGTGACTTTTCACCAAGGGGCTCTTGGCAAAGAATTTGAGCTTAAATGGCAGGCTTTTTCTCAAGCAATCGTAACTGTTGCTTTTGCCTAATTAATAATTTTTTTTTTGTTTTATGCTATCCACCCCTTGATCATCCACAAGTACAACTTATTATTTGTGATATGGCCAATGCCATAGATTTTCCAGTAAAATTCTTCTAATTGCTTCCTCTATTCCACTATTAGTAAGGGATTCATGATCTTGAACTTATGAACATTGCCAAATATCCCAACAATGTCACAATTCTAATCTTGAGAGAGTGTGAGGGTGAAGATTCACACTCCTGAAATGGGAGCTTGGGAGTCCACTAGGAGTCCTGAACCTTCAAAGAACAATTGAAGGGGTCAAAACACCTTGCATTGGAGAGTTCTCTATATCATTGGAAACCTATTAACGTGTAGATGTCTAAAATAGGCTTGCATGACCCATTTGGACATTTGGAACACAAGTTATGGCCAAAAAAAAGGTCGGGAATCAAATTAGCAATTTGACTCCCGACCACGAAAAGTCGGGAATTGACCCGACCCCTATGTGTGCAGGTGGAATGCAACACACGGAAGCTCTTGACGAGAATTACAACTTTGCTTTAGACCTTGTCCCGATCAAAGGTTTGAGTGAGGAGTTATAGTCCTGCAAAGTTGTGGAAGTCCAAACCTTGGTAGTTTTGGGATTCCCCTTCGGGAGTCCCAAGACAAAAAACCATTTGAATATAGGCGTCGTAGAGAGGCACAAAGAATACTATATGGGGGAAGGGGGTGGTTTCCCCCGAGTCTGAGCCATGGTGAGTCTTGTGAGTCCAAAATTGCCCGTGGCTTGTCCTAAGACCAAAGGTGCTCCAAACAGTATTCTAACCAACTTGTTGGTTGGTTTGATGCAAATTCGAGTGAGTAACTAAAATGCTTCTCACTCTTCCTAGTCCCATCCTGGAGCTTCAACACGCCCCTAAACCCCTTTGAAGTTCTAAAAACTGGGAGCATGCCCCGAGCTCCTAACATTTCTACTGTTCACTACCTTGAACTCTTCTTGAGTCTATCAAGGAGTTTGGGAGCGCGTCAAACAATGTTAGCAAATGTTACATACTTATCCATTATCTATCCTTTGTGATTCAATCCACTAACTAGTAGCTTCCTCATTTCTTCAAAAAACTTGGCATCTTGAAGCTTGTAATCAACCCATGGCCATTTGGGATATTCACTTTCAATATCCTTAACTTTCCTTGGTTTCTTCTCCTTTTCCTTCCCCATGCTTTGCACATTCAAAATTTATTCATATTCAAATGATCAATAATTCAAATTAAAGGTATATAAAGAATCATCAACATCAATTAAATAGTGACATAAAATATTATTTCATTGATCAAAGACAACATCTTTTTCACTTGCATACTTTTAGCAACCACTCTTTCTAGCTAATAAATAATATGGATCATGTCCTAACAAAGGGATCAAAAAAAGTTGGCATGTAAGGTATGGGAGGTTTAGAAAATAGCTACTCCTTTGTGGAAGCTCTTGGCATTACTTTCTTTAAACACCCCCTACTTTGATGTGGTGTTGAGGAAAACAATCACTCTTTAAGCATCACACTTATGTTGCATTTAAACACCCCCTACTTTTATGTGTCGTTGAGGAAGCAACCATCATTTTAAAATTACACTTGATGGTGCACCTAAGCACCCCCTGTTTGATGTGCAATTGAAAAAATAGTCATTCCTTAAGTAGCACAATTGATTGTGCACTTAAACACCCCTTGCTTTGATGTGCTACTAAAAAAACAGTCACTTTGTCAATAACATATTTGATTATGCAACTAAACACCCCCTATTTTGATGCACTATGAAGGAAAACCATCACTCTTTCAACAACAAATTTGATTTTGCACCTAAGCACCCCTACTCTCAATCCTAGGGTTTAAAAAGTAGTCACTCCTAGTTAAGTAACACCAATTGTGCAATTAACCACCCTTTCATTTAATGGACTATTGAAAAAAATAGTCTTTCTAAAGTGGTGCACACAAATTTGCACCTTAAGTCCAACCCTCATTTTCATGAAGTGAGAAAATGAGAAGCTCCTTTGACCAATGCACACAATATTTAAAACAATAAGTTAATACTTTAGTAAATCCACATCTAAGCTTTAGCCATAAAGTAGATTAAACAGTTAAGAAATTGCATATAGGAAAACCTTGCCTTAATAATACTTCATATTCACTATCTATATATTGCTTTATTAAGCAACTTTAAATGCTCTAACAAAAATTTACCTTCAAAAGTGAAGTCCTTGAAAAAACAAAACTATATTGAAGTGAAGAATGCATCAATAGTTCTTTGTGTTCAATGAACATCCAAATCTAATTTCTATTTCAACAAAAGACAATATTAAAAACAAATTGATCACATTGGGCCCTAATAAAATCTTATTGTAATAAGAGTATTTAGTTCCAAAAGTTGATTAATTTGATGGTCCTCTTGATGAGCCTAGGTGTGATCCTTTTGGTTTTCTACTTACAAATTTGTAACTTCTAGAAGTAGATGACTAACATTTAAGCTACTATTGAATTTTTGTACAAGGCCTTTATCCACATTAACATTGGCAGAACCAGGGGCAATATAATCTAATTGTCTTTTCTTACAATGTGTTTTTCGAACTACAAATTGATTGGATGAGGGGAATTGCTTTGAATCGAAACTAATCCAACTCATTAATTGCTCAACCACTAGAGCATGAGAACAAGAACTGACTTCTAAATGTGCATATCTAGAAGGTGTAGTATTGTTTATTTGTACTTCAAGGTTCTGATCAACTCTTCTTGGACTCTTTGGGGGAGTGAAGAATTTTTCTTCTTTCTCATTTTTTGTGTTGGTGCCTCTTGATGCTAAATCTTCATTAATGTAATGTGTCTTGCTCAATGTCTCCCACACAACATCATTGATGCATTTAAATTGTCGCGACTGCTTCTACATTAGAATTTCAATTGACAAATTTGTCAAAGTTAGAAGCATGATAAACTTAATATTAGGTCATCATGACCATGCTCCTACATGTTGAAACCATGAAAATTTTAAAAATACAACATTGCAAAACATCTAAGTTCTTGAACTTGATTATCGAATACCCTAATGAAGGGATGCAATACAAGTACACATGCAAAGAGTTGAGCTTTGGAGGCATTAACTTACTTTGTCTTTAGATGCTTAAAGACTTGACCACCACATGTGTTGCAAACCTTTCAAAGCAAGGCATAATAACACAAATCTTCAACTATGTAATTTGTAACAAAGTTCATAAACAAACTAACATGTTGCAATTTCTGATGAATTAAAATTATTTGATGAAGTTTGCATGCAAGCCATGTAAAACTTGTGACAAAGCTTCAAGTAGGTGTTTGGGTTAGGAAGTCATCATTAATTGCAACTACTCTAAAAGACAACTGGACATCGTAAATGTGATAAATTTTGCACATGAGGTTGGCACAACTCAAAAGTTGTTATTGATTTGAATTTTCTAGAGAGACCTTTAAAAATTTATAGATTTCATCAACCTTCTTCCATTACATTACTAACCTTAGTAATCCACCCATTGCTTACCATGTGGTTTAATTAAAAAAAACTCATAACTATCATTCCTTCACAAGCAAGGCATCCTTATACTTGTTGGCTCATTTGTGTTTGTCCTTACCCATGTAATCATATTTGGGTTTTTGTCATTGTCATTATTTTAACTACAACCATTATTAGGACTACATGACTATAAATTATGACTACACATTTAATAATCATGTTGAATATAGTTGACATTATTTGACCAACTATAAAATTTTTTAAATAAATATGAAAATGTAAATAAGTTTAGTACAAATTGGCCAATATTTAACTTAGGTTTGGCTTTGGTTTAACCTACTTTAACCTCTAGATTTTGTTTGATTAAATTTAAACCCCTAGGTTTAACATCCTTAATTTAACTTCTAAGATTAATTTTCATTAAATTTAGTTTATAAGTTTAGTTTAAGTAGCTTCATTTAATTTATGTATTTGTTTAACTTAATTTAACAAATAATTTAGTCTTGCCCTAATCCAACCAAATTTAATTGAAATATACTAAATTATCATAGTTTAATTTAAATATTTTGAAGTAACCAAATATAACCAAGTTTTGTTTAAAAAATTAATTTTTTCAAAAAAATTTAAATATTTTAATTTTATCAAAAGTTTCCAAGTTTAACCCAATTTACCTCAAATAATTTAATTTATCTAAGTATAACATAATTTAACCAAATTTAATTAGGTTTTGCCAAGTTTAGCCTAACACAACCAAATTTAACATAAATAATAGGTACTTTTGCCAAGTTTTGCCTAATATAACTTAGTATAGTTTTATATAACTTAGTTTATCCAAATATAACATATTATAACCAAATTTAACCTAAGTAACCTACATTTTGCCAAAATTAACGTAATATAAAAAACTTTATTCTAAATAAGATATTTTCATCAAGTTTAGCCTAATATAACCAAATACCACTAATTATAACTTGGTTTAGCCAAGTTTAACCTAAATAAATAAATTTTGCCAAGTTTAGCTTAGTGTAACCAAGTTTACCATAAATAATCAATTTTATCCAAATTTAATTTAATTTAATATAGTTTAGTACAACCAAATATTGCCTAATTTAACCAAGTATTATGAAATTTAGCCTAGTATAGTTATCAAAGACACGGAAACATAAGAACAAAGGCTAAAAGAAAGGTTTAATTCGAATTTTCAAACAAGGAACAAGATAAAATTATATGACTCAAAAATAAAAAATAAAAAATAAAAACAAAAACATGAGATGTGCAAAACAAATGTGGAAACAAATCCTTATTATGCTAACATATGCAAACATAAACACATACATGACAAGGCTATGGTGTAAGATCATGCCTAAAATTAGTGTTGAATAGATTGAAAGAAATTAGTGGTCCTATTCATATTTATTCCCCTTTGGAGACCTAGCTCAGGGAAGCTTCTAAGGAGGCTTCTATGTGTGCATCAAGTAAGGAAACTTGTTTGGGACTCTTAACTAGGAGTCAACTATGAATTAACTGAAACTTAATTCAAACTTAACTAGGAGTCAACTAGGAATTAACTATAATTAATTAGGGTTTAATTAAGAATTAATTAAAATTTAACTAAGAATTAACTAAAATTTAACTGGGATTTAATTTAAAGTTAACTGAGATTTAATTGGAACTTAATTAAAAGTTAACTAATACTTAGCTATGAATTATGGATGAACAAGTGAGCCATATTGACACAACCATGTCTAGTAGTCTCAATTTTTAAGAGTTGCATCAAGGATATTCGAATGTGGTAAGGTTATTAAGGGTTCTTAGTAATTTCATGTTAGAATAAGGAATGATGAATGCGCATGGTAATGTGGGCGGGGGGGGGGGGTTTCTAAAATACGATAGTGGTGAATAAGGTGTTGGGTTGGTTCTTTTTTTTAATAAAAAGTTGGTAACGATAGTTTAGAACCTTAATTGCATAATTAAAAGTGAAAAATCTTTAGAGGGTTGGGGGTAGAAATAGACACTAAAATTTGTGGTGTTTAGCAAAACATTGGTTTTGTTCTAGTATTCAGTGAGTAACAAGGATGTTTGAGATTCATGAAACAATTGAAGGGGTGTTAATGAAAGGTCTAATAGAAATAAAACAATTTTCAAGCCTTATAAAAATAAGATTAATTCAAGACAAATTAATAATTACATGAATAGTGTGATAGGGTGGCAATGGCGATATGAATTTCGTAATGAATGAAACATTTATTTAGATTATGGATAAGCTCAACGAGGAGCTACAATTACATGTTAAGTCTTAGGCTATGCCACAATGATAGTTCATAAATACAGGAAATTTAGGATGTGTCGAATGGTGCAAATTAAATAGTCTGCCTTGCTATTAAGAAACAGTTAGCAAATCGGACGACACAACTAATGATAATGTCCAATGCTGAGAACTAAAGAACATGCGATGATAAAAGTGTATTTAGTTTCATAACAACCTTCACAAAAGATTTTAGGTTCATCATTAGAAGCAGGGTTGACTTGTAACAAGATCATTAGGGTGTGAAAATTCGAAGAAATACGATAGTACTAGGCTTGAGGGGGTTCAATTTCAAGATGAGTGCGCACCTTTCGAAGTTCGAGATCTTCATCATGAGGATGTTGCATCCTTGTCAAATCTAAAGATGATTTCAGAAGTGGTTCTTCATTCACTTGTGTAACTTGGGGCCCATAAAATGTGGCCATACACAATGCCATAATTTCAAGAAAAGGAAAATAATTAAATCTTTAATCAAAATCAAATCGATAATGAATGTGTGGAAGACTTGTTACATCGAGATGCGTGGTTATAATTTGTAGGTCAAGGAAAAAGAAGGAAATGTGTAAATAACGACCTAGAACCATGGTAAAGTAAAACCTTAAGATCAATGGAAAAAATGAAGGTTTAAGTAAAATTTGTTGTGGGGAAAGTGGGAAGAGGTGAAAAGGTGCTTCTCATTTTCCTTCCACTGGCCACCAAGCAATGGAACCTTTCAAGGGCCACCAAGCAATGGAACCTTCCATTGGCCACCAAGTTGGGATTTTCCTTCACTTCCTTCCTTCTCCTTGTCTTTAAAAGGGCGATTTTGGTTCATTAGTGGCTTTCTTTTTCTTGGATATAATTTTCAATTTGAACCTTGAGAATACATGTTCCCATAACCTTCTTTGGGAGGAGAAAAATGATTAGTCTTGGTAGATGGTGAAAAGAGGGAGAGTAGATTGGATGTTTGTAGTACTTTTGAAAGAATGGAAATGAGTAGGATAATGTTGGGAGCTTGAAATTTTAGACAAATTTCATAAACTCTCTTGGGTTTGGTAGCACAACTTTTTGCTAGTTTGGGTGCATAACTTAAAAGTTAGTAAGGATGTGTGCCTTGTATTTAACATTCGAATGAACTAAAACAAGTCAAATTTGAATAACATATGTGAAAGGAATAATAATTTGAGTGATTGAATGTTTGCAGTCAAGTTGAACTTTCTACCTTTGTGAAACCCTCTTAGGTTTGGTAGCATAATTTTTTATTGGTTTGGGTGCAGAGCTTGGAATTTGGTAGGCATATGCACTTGTAGTTAACTTTTTAACAAACGAAGGCAAACCGGACTTAAATAACATATGTGATAGGAATAACATTTTAAGTGATTAATGGTTTGCTACCAAGTTGAACACAATGTTGAATCCTTAAAAGTTGGTTTGAATGAGTGACAATTTAACATAAAATTCTAGGATTTAGAATGTTTGAGCTTGCAAAATAGATTTATCAATTCTAAATCGTAAATGATGCATAAGAAGCAAATTATTTGGTTTCAACTACAAATGCAACTTAACATCTAAAAATATACTTTGCATTTTTTCCTTCACTAATAGCATATGTATTTTCAAGTATAGTCACCTCATAGAACTAAAAGTAGAAGGACAAAAAACCACTTCATAGAACATTATGGATGAATTCCATCTATGGGAAAATGGTGTTTAATGTTTGCTTCTATCATAATAGTTTAAGTTAGCAAAGTATAATTTAGTTTAACCAATTTTAACCTATTATAGCCAATTATATTTAACAAAGTTTAATTTAAATACACCACTTTTGCCAAATTTAACTTAATATACTTTAATGTAACTAAGTATAATTTAGTATAGCCAAGTTTAGTCTAATGTTATTAAATATAACCAAATATAGTTTAGTTTAGCTTGGTTTAACCAAGTTTAACCAAAATAACCTACTCTTGTCAAGTTTAACTTAATATAACTTAATTTAACAAAGTATAATTAAATATAGTTAAATTTACCCTAATATTGTCAAGTGTAACCAAGTACAATTTAGTTTAGCCAATTTGAACTTAAATATTTTACTTTTGCCAAGTTCAATTTAATATAACCTACTTTAGCCAAATATTGTTTAATATAGCCAAGTTTAGCCTAGTATAATGAAATATAGCCAAATATAATTTGGTTTAGCCAAGTATATTCTAATTGAGTGAAGTATAGCCAAGTATAACCTAAATAACCTAATATAGCCTAATTTAGCCAAATATAATTAAGTGTAAGCAAATTTAGCCTAATATAGTCAAATATAGCCAAATATAGTCGAGTTTAACCAAGTCTAATTTAAATAACCTACTTTTGCCAAATTTAGTTTAGTAAAGCCTACTTTAGCCAAATATAATTTAATATAACTGAATTTAACATAATATAACCAAATATATTTTAATTTAGGAAAATATAGTTTTGTTTAACCAAGTTTAGCTTAATATAACCAAATTTAACTAAATTTAACATTAATAACCTACTTTTCCAAGTTTAGCTTAGTATAATATAGTTTAGCCTAATGTAGTTTAATATAGCCAAATTTAACTTAATATAATCAAATATAGCCAAGTTTAACCAAAATAACTTACTTTTGTCAAACTAAACATAATATAACTTAATTTAAATAAGGACAATTTAGTATAGTCAAGTTTAACATAATATATCATAACATAACCTAGTTTAACCAAATATAATTTAGCATTATCAAGTTTAGCCTAATATAATTGAGTTTAACTTAGGTTAAACTTAAATAACCTAGTTTAACTTAAGTAGCCCCAAGGTACATTAGGTTGCTTAGGTTTAGCCTAGGAAGACCTAGGTTTGCTCAAAATAGCCTATGGAGGCGTATTTTGCTAGATTGTTGGGTGGCTTAGGTTAGCCTTGGTGAACTTAGGTGAGTTTAAAAAGGCATGGGTTAATCTAGGCTAGAAAAACTTATTCTTTATATATTTGTGATACCTTTATTTGTTACACAAAAAATGTGATGGTGTAATGAAAAAGGACTTCTCCCTTCAAATTGGTGGTGAAAAGTTCAAATCCTCTTACTTTCACCTTATGTGCTTCCTAGGTTCTTAGGGGAATATTACTGGGGTAACCTTCCTAAGAGGAAGGGTTAGGTGGTTAGCATATAACCTAAGCTAGGTCGTCTAGCCTAGAGTGCTTAGCATAGGGCTCCTAACCTAGTAGGTGGCCTAGGCTAGGTTTCAAGTGTCATTATTATTTGACTAAAAGTTGATTGCCACATGGCATCATATAATTGAGTAGGAAAAATAATTTCATTATTTTGAAATGCCTTGTGTCCATGCATAAATGGTTAATAAAGTTTTGAATTCATTCTAGGCTACCACGTGATAGCAAGACATTGATCATAATAAATTATAATTATATTTAAAATTAATACTTTGGCCATTGAAGATGTCTTGCAATCATGGAGGACATAGTCATAGATGGCATTTACGACTATGTCATTTTTTGTGACTAGTGATAAATAGTATGGGGCCATATGGATTGGTAGTCATGGCCAATGATATATGTGGTTTAGAATTACAACGTTAGTCGTTTATGTAATCTTATTTGTTTGGGGTAGTGATACAACTACTATAATTAGTTTGAACCTTTGCACTAAATGCACAACCTTGTTTAATGGTTACAGTGCATTAAGCCTTGTACACTGTACCCTAAGAACGTGACCCGGGTGAAAGATTTTATCACACCCAAGTCTCAATATTTAAATTTTTTTGGATTCAGTTTTCTTTCATCTCATTCTCATACAAGTGAGAACTAGTGATCATGGGTTTAGTTAGAATATCATTGAGGGTTTCAAATAGGGATAACCAGGTGATACCCAGGGACATTTTTTATACCTGCCCAACACTGGTTGGGACCCTGTGAGAGCAAGCTAACCTAAAAAACCCAGCCTCAATTCAGATTGCAGACTGCAAATTGGAAATTTCAAATATTCTTATTTTTCCACAGAACAAACCACAAGTGTAAGAAGGGGAGGGTTTTGTCCAACTACTCCTTAAGATTAGGAGGGATCTTACACATAAGTAGGCATAATCTCCTTCCCACTTGTAAGGAGTAGGTTTAGGATCCTTCCTCTTTTGGAGGAGGGATATTCATTGATATAAGGTGGCCCCCAAATAAACTTAGGAAATTTCTCAGAGTGCTTCATGCTACCTGATGGCCACTAGGAATTCTGACCAAAGTAGAGAAAGATGACTTTCTATCACACATAATGCAAAAAAGCCTATTCAACATTGTTTTGCGTGGATCTGAAGCCACTGTGAAATATGACGGACTTCCTTAAACCCTAAATCATTTGGAATACAAGCTTGAAATAAGGATATTTAAATTCCCTTCCTTCCAGAGAAATGTCAGGGATCCATGGAAAATTTCCAGACAAAATCTGTTCACCGGTACCTCTGCTTAGATTCAATCCCATTATGTACTTCAATTTTGCACTTGTTGAGATCCAGTGTTCTGTTCATTGTTAAATTGTCAGATTGTACTGGAAACCTGTAGACTGGAGAATGATATCAGGTTGGAAATTCTGGTTTAAGGAGAATTAAAAAATCAATATAAATAATAATTTCACTGGAAAGATCTGGACTGGATGATTAGCACCTAGAAAAAGATTGTCCAAGGATTGACCTTAAAAATCTTAACAGCTCAATTTCTACTGGCCATGTCCTGGATTGCTCTGGACAGTAGAAGGAAGCCGTGAACATTGTGGGTTGTCACAGACAATGAATTATCAGACTTTTGACTGCACTCTGAAGCTCTGGCCATGTCCTGGAGCTGAGATATGGGATTTGCAAGGCAGGTTGCAGCCAGGCTTTCACAGTATGAACATAAGCAGAGCTATAGATTTTATAACAAGAAACTAATATAAAGGCACGTATGTGGTGTTGCTGCTACAGATTTTCCTCTCATGCCATGATTTGCGTACTTCCATAGCTATATAAGTATTTCAGGGTTTCTGGACCCTGCCAATGCCCTCAGGAAGAGGGGCTAAAGAGTTAGTACATGTATGCATTTGTGTGCGTAGACACTAGGGTAGTTGTACAACCACATGCCCCATGAAGGATGTAAATTTGGTACCCAAGATTTTCTTAAGGTGCTCAAAAATTTGCAACGAATTTCTCAGAAATTCAGAATCCCAGCTCAATGTGTTGAGCATGTTTTCCAAGGGACTTACGTGCTCTTCTACCATTGCTCCGGCCTCATCATGATCCATACCCTAGCGCCGCCAAAAGAAGAACATTCTGGTAACTACCGTGAGAGCTGCCTGCATCCCCAGCTGCTCACTGTTGATCCACTACAAAATCACAGAATGCCACACAAATAGATCTTCTTACAGATCAGAACTAGAGCGAGTCCTTGAGCTCACTTCACTGCATGCCATACAATTTGGATACTCATCGGAACCAGAGCAGAATGTTCCCAGATTTTCATGCACAAAAAAAATTGAAGCGAGTAATTAATACTAGTAATTTTGTGGCCGAGCTGATAACTTAGTAAACTTTTCTCACAATGTTTTTGCTGGTTACGAGCTGCACAGCTGGTGTGAGCATGCATCCATCCCGCGGTAATGTCAAACCGCTACCTGCTCAGACTAGCTCTGTGAGGACAATGTAAGTAGGAGGCCGAAGGACCCGGTCCGGAACTTTATCAAACTGCTGCTGCAAGTCGACCAAATCTGACCAGGCCGCACTAAACAAGATCTCTGATCTGAGGATTCCGCTTCAGATTTACGCAGGGAAGGTGTTGCAGTGCCCATTTTCCTTCTCGAGTACAGCTGGTTGACATCACCACCAAATATATACATTAATACATACGCACCCAACAACAGATACGACGTAGACTTCGAGATCACCAATATGTATTCAAATAGATACTCCCGGCCAAGAAGCTTGGAAAAAAGAGCTACAGTAGCCGGGTGATCACATGCAATAATCCAACTGAATCAAAATCCGCCATGACGGAAAACATTTCTTCAAAGCAGCCCATGATGCTCTAAAGTATTTTAGTTGGGGGCGGGGGGAATGGGGATGTTTGTCAAGCTGGTCGATCTGCAGTTGCAGCATGGAGCTCTCATTTCTTTTCATGATTCCGCTAATTATGGGTGTTCCATCAGTGGGTGTCAGAGATCGAGCCTGACGTTGGCTTTGTAGGTCTGAATTTTGTTGAAACTGTGTCTCCTGGAAAGGGAAAAAAAAAACAAACAAAGTTCACTGTCTCCCATGTTTAGATCTCTGCTGGTCGTCTGTATATCTGTCGGGTCGATGAAATAGCGTTTGGAACTTTTGTCTCCCAAAAATACAGAAAGCAAGTAAACAAGCTGCCTCATAATCTAGAACATGATCATGTGTCTTGCAGAAATCCAATAGATCAAAGCTAGGAGCTGGACTTAGGTCAACATCTGGGGTTTTGAGATCAGCGAAGTTGTTTTTTTCTGGGGGGGGTCATGGGGGGATTTGCTGTTTACTTGATTTGGTCTCAAATGTAAGGCCTTGCAGATTGCCCACTTGGTTTGCAGTTTGCTAGATTGCTACCGCCGCTTCTCTTTTTTGGGGGGAGTGGACTAAACCGAGAAAGGAAGAAAGAAACAGAAAACTCCAACACTGCTGCTGCCTCGACCTAATCTTGTGCGTGTGATGCAAAATCACACCTACGAAAATATTATAGCGAATTTTTCGTGCAAATGTGCATACACGTGTGGAAATCTGCACACACGAGGGCGGGCGATTGCCAGGATAAAGCTGCTGCATCGTAATACAATCTCCATCCAGTTTATTACAGCAGAACCGTTAGCTTGGATTCTTTACTGAAGAAGGGGTATACAAAAAATGATCCGTAGATTCTGTTGGGCTCTGAAGAGTCGTAGTACTGGCCGGGAGCTGGATTTTGTAACACTGGTTAGTAGCAGCTAGCTAGTAGCGCTCTGTAAGCTGCTGCAATTAAGGACTGACACGCTGCAGCTGCAAGAACATCTTTATCAGTTTCCACTTTTCGCAAGTCACTAGACGCAACAGAATGCTTATCATGGATCCTCCACCTCGCAGGCCTAAATTGAATTGGTAATTTTCTTTCTTGCGTCATCAGTATCTAGCTCAGGGATCCAAGAAAAAAAATCATCCGAGTTCTTAGACTGGTATTATCATCAATCCTTTCGCCTCCGTCTGTTCTTATCGGACCGCCCAACCAATTACAAGGGCTCCATCCCAACTTAGTACTAATTTTTCATCACACTCTAAGATCTCTATTTCAGACAGGGATGTGATCCGGAGTTCACTAGTTGTAGAGATTCTGTAAATTTACTAATTTTCTCGAAACAGATTTTGTACTTGTATAGTGTTGCAGGATCTCTTATACGTTGTGGCCAGGCACAAATCTGGACTAGTGTAAATTCCTCAGTTTACAACTCCATTTTTGCTCATATCGTATAGCCTCAGGTTGCCTACTGTGATCTCAATTTCCTCATTCCTCCTGCTGACAAGTTAAGCTCTGAGTTTAGGCTTTGCGTTCTTGAGATTCGTAAAACATCTTTTGAATTTGCTAAACAAGAAGGGCACTGTTACTCTGTCAATTACACACGAGTTGTCATTGCAGAATTACAGCTGATCACCTGCTGCAGTAGTGATCAAATTTAGTCCATAGCGGAAACAGCGAGTCGCTCTTAATTTTGATCAAGCTGGGAGTGATCGAAGGATTTTACAGTGTGAGGCAAACTGCAGATCTATGGAGTCGTCAGTGAACATGAAGTTGCTGCAGGGCACAGGTGCTGAGTCCGGGTTTAAACGCATCTGTGTTTTCTGCGGAAGTCGCAGTGGGAACAAGAGTGTGTATATGGACGTGGCCATGGCGCTCGGGAAGGAGCTTGTAAGCTTCTGAAAAATAGCATCGAATTAGCCCCGGGTTTCTGTCGCAATTTCTCTTTCTTTCTTTCTTCCTGCTCAGTAAGAATAAATCCAATACAGTTGTACCCATCTACTCTATTGTAGAATGCAGTATATACTGAGCCCCTGGAAGCACTAATGCGCACACAGTACACCTTGAGAGTTGCTTCTAGAGTTGAGAATGGAAGGATTGTTGAAGACTAACAAAGCTTTCCCGTACCCGGAGCTCACAATTCTCTCTGTAGAAAATTCCATGTTTTAGCGAGCACCATGATCCAAAGTCGAGCTGCTCTCAAGTTGCAGCGCAGTATTGTTTTAGCTCATGTACATGTGCTGGGTTGACATACACGTGTAGCTTGACTTCAACATGCCTGAATCTTACGCTCGACGTTTTCTCGTAATTTCATGAAGTTAGGCAATGATTGTGTGTGCAAGTACAGGGTTGATTGTGGAATTATATAAGAAGGCGAGTTTTTCATATCGGATTTGGGGTGTTAACATCTGCAGGTGCAGCGGAAGATAGATCTGGTTTATGGAGGTGGTAGCATTGGACTAATGGGCAAGATTTCCGAGACCGTCCATGCTGGCGGCAATCATGTGATTGGGTACGCTCGCTTATAGGTTGTTTCTCTACTACTCACGGTAGCAGCAGCTTGTGCAGTGATCTAGCAAAGATTAGAGCTTGCAGCAGCGCGGATTTCATGAATGATCTCAGCAATTCTTTTGTGGGTCATGAACTCCAGCTGCTTCATTGATGTGGGTGAATGTAAAGGGATTTTCCAGTGGTCAACCTTTTGGAACTGGAAACCCGCGCAGCTCTGATGAATCATGCAGAATGCCGTACTTAGGTCTAGCTGTAATATGCCCGGCGCTCATTCCATCCTCTTCACATGCGCATGAATGTCTCCAGGCAAGCTAAAAGACTAGTCTTTGGCTAGCTAGGTCGATTGTACGTTGTACTCCAGGGAGAATTTTCTCAGATAGTTATGGAGACTCGGGTTGTTTTGTTGTTGTGTGGGATGACAGTGTGATACCGAGGGCCTTGATGCCAAGCGAGGTAAGCTCCTGAAGTGACAAGAGATTCTTCAGTTTGCGTCTGTCTCTTCTCGACTCCAATTTAGCTCTTTTCCTATTCTTATCAGAATCAGCAGACCACTGGAAAAAAAAGGAACAAAAAGAAAGCTTGTGCCAAGCTCTTTCATGTTGCTTAAGAATATGTGCAATCTTCTTTAATTAGAATGTTGTAGCTATTTCTTTGCCACAATAATAATATTCAGTAGGTCATGAACCATTGTACTGCTGTGAATTAGGTATGTGGACAGACAGTGGGAGAGACTATTGCTGTAGACGACATGCACCAGCGCAAGGCCGAGATGGCTCGACTAGCCGACGCCTTCATTGCACTGCCAGGTATTTGTATAGGTTTAGAGGATCTCCCTCCTTACAATGGGCACATGACAATCTCTTGCGTATCTTCTTTCGCCTCAGTGTCTTAGGTAAGTGGAGTAGTAGACGGTTGGTCATTCGCTCTTTGAAGGTTCTTATAATAAGCTGCGACTGCTTGATGAACCTCAGGTGGATACGGTACATTAGAGGAGCTACTCGAGATCATCACATGGTCGCAGCTCGGAATTCATGCTAAGCCAGTACGTATCAGATCCTGCTCAAAATGCGCCCCAAGTGCTAACATAGAAATTCATGTGTCGGCTCGGATCATCTGCAATTGATCAACTATCGAACCCATTCTTATGAGCTGAGAACGTCTAGAGAACTCAAGAATTGATCAATTTGGGTGTTGCTGCATAGTGATGGGTTCTCATCATCACCAGTTTTAGAGCTCCATGAGATCGATCGATCGAGAACTGCATAAAAGAATCTGGTAATACTGCAGATTAATTCATGTTGGTCCCGCTAATTAAGCGGATATGTTGTTGTAGGTGGGGCTTCTAAATGTGAACTGTTACTACGATGCACTCTTGACGCTGTTCGACAAAGCCGTAGAAGAAGGATTCCTAAGCATAGCCGGACGCCGCATCCTCGTTTCCGCCCCCACGGCAACAGAACTCCTCGACAAAATGGAGGTGAGAATTATTATTATTAAACCACCCAAACCACTATTCTACTTAAAATATGGCTCGTCATATAGTAGTTCTGCTCTTTCAAGGACATCCATAAGCATGATAATTGTTCAACATACGAAATTGGAAACACATGATGGTTAGCATGGTGTGCCAAAGTGCATCCTTCAGTTATGTCGGAATTGTTTCTATAGTGGACTCCACATGACCCTAAGATGTAGGGATACCAAACTTTGGCCCATTTCTCGGTGCATCACAATGTCTCTACCCTGACGGTCAGAACCAATTACGCTGCCTCCCGCGACTAGTGCCTCTGTTCATTACTACGACCGCAAACAGCTTCCGCTGTCGACGAGCGTACTACTACTGTGCTCCTCCTCTGCTAGACATAGACTCATGTCGATCAAACTCTGAAGCTAATCAATAACAATTTTTATTTGATTCTTTTGCAGAAATTCGCACCCGTGAAGGATAAGAACATGCCGCAGCTGTTTTGGGGAGTAGCGGAGGCATCCCAGATCTCCTTACAATCGACACCACGCGTGTGTGCCGGCATCGCTTCCGGCGCTTACTAGAAACACGACGCCCTGGAAGTCTCGCTCACGGAATTCTCTGGCGCTTCTCAGGAGTCATCCATTCATCATCCATCCAGCCAGCCAGCCATCCATCCGGAAATTCAACCAACCATCTAACCCTGTTAATCCATCCAACCATTCATTCATCCATCTAAGGAGTTCCAGAATTAAATTACTGGACCGACCCTGTTTTTTTTTTTCTTTTGTGCCATTTTTACATGGGTCAGGTCTAGGTAGTGATGGGGTGAATGCAGTTTTACCAAAGCCAAAAAAATACAATTAAGTAGGCTAGGTGGAGCCTCTTTTCTCTCTTTCTATCTCTTTTTGAGGGCTTCAAACTGGGCTTGATGTCACATTTTGTAGAATGCGGCAGAACAGAAGGGGAAAAGGAATGTAACACATTCTCTGTACAGATTGATTAAAATGCCATTATTTTAAAATCTCACTTCTGTTGTTCTGGGAGTTAGCGTTTTTTTTCTTGGGGGCACAAGTGAAGAACACTTCATTGCAAACAGAGAAAAACCATAACCTCACCAGCATGGCCAGGGCCCAGGAACCAACGCAGGCGGGGCAACCCACCATCTGATAAGAGCAATCCAAGCTAACAAATAGCACCCCCTAATTTTCAAATCATCCCTAGAACAAATCACCAAGTGCGTTCCTCATTAAGCTAGCTTTCCTTTTGTTGCTTTGATTGTGCACCTTGGTACCTATGCGGAGTTTTTAGCACAAACTTAGGGTTTAGGGTTTAGGCCCACATACCGAGTGGGGTGTGGATCTGCTCTGGAGTTTTTGGAGGCCCAACCAAGTTAAATTTTAGGCTCATGTCCCTGTGTGGGTGGATTTAGAGCAGGTTCACTGGCCACTGTACAATATCCTGTATATGTCCCTTCAAATCAAGTACTGACTTCAAAGAACAATTTTTGGGCCTCTAAATTTGGACAAAATACAGTGGTCTCCACAATGCCTAGTAAAAAAATTGACTGATTCCAATTGGCTGGCCATAAGTATTGGCCCATGTGGTAACATTTAAATATTTTCACTGTCCAATTTTTCTTGTTTATGTGTGTAGGACTGGTAAAATAATTAACAAACTATGTTGAATGTGAGTACCATTTTGTAGAGGCCCAAATAGGGATGCACTGTGGATGGACCTACCCTTAGTTAGCTCTCATGTCTTCTAGAATATACCCAATATAAATGCAAGAAGAAAGCAAATTCTTGGTTCACAATAAAGCACTTGTAGATTTCTTCCATTAGGTATGTGATCTGATTTACATTTAGACACGAAAAATATATCCTCATTTCATGGATGTCCTTATCCTCTTGTGTTGGGGAAGACCAGGCCCACAATCAGTTATGTTGTTTGAGGGCATGGGAAATGGAATGGTAGATTGACTTCATGTGCTCGAGCTTGAGTTGCTGTGCTCTCAAATAACCCCATGTGAGTTGTGACTTGCCCGTCCACAACATTAACAATTCTGACAAAATTTGAATCTGCCACTGTTGTTTTTTGGCACAACAAATAGAGAAATCCCTTGCAGATATGGCTCAGTGCGGCGCAGAGGAAAACCAGGGAGGCACCCAACCACGTCATCCAGAAACACAACCTTACCGCTCAAAGCTACCCTTGTCAAGTGGTTGGTAACACCTCCTGACCTTTCTGCCGTCCCTAGTGCAGATGGCGTAGTGCCATGGTGCACTGCAACCACATGCACCAAAGCGTCACCCCTGGGACTAGGGACCACAGGGCACTGAACTTTTTAAGGTTGCTAGGCAATTTCCATTGAACAAGCATTGATCTGCACTAAAAGTTCCTCACAGCTGTGACATTTGGTGTGTGACTAATTAAGACCGAACAGACGTGACAGCCCACTCCCAAGCTTGCCTGGCCCTGGAGCAGAACTAGAACCAATGCACTATACTTTTCAGCTCCTCAGAATCGCACAACGGGCTTTCAGTTGAGATGTCCAGGTTTGATTTTGCTCTCTAGGTGTTGACTACTTGGTGCCCCAACAACCATACAGTCCACGTCCTATTTGCCTAATTATCTCCTTCCAGTTTTAACTGGAAGAAACTACTGCCACTTTTCAGATATGTTATGCTAAAGAGTTTCTTTGTGTTTCAAGACCTAACAACCCACCTTTGTGATGTACCTGGATAGCTTGATCTGGTTTTTCCATTGCCATTCTTGTGGGTCAAAGTCTAGCTTTTCAACCACACAAAAGAACATCCTAATGTGTGTATTTCTGTATAAGTGTACCTTCTCTAGCACCAACCTTAAACCCATATAGGGAGAAGCACATAGGGAGACCTACATATCACTCCCTAGTTTGCATTAGTTTGCATTGGGTGGAGCAACTTGGAGTAGGTGGTCAAGTTTCCAATAGAACGACCAAGTCCAAATGTAACCTATGCTTAATATTTCACATTTTTTAATGATAACTTAAGTTGATGAATTTATTCATATAATAATATTCATAATATATCATGAGAACATGTTTAATTAAAAATTATAATTTATTTTTTTAATAAAAACTTGAAAATATTTGAATATTTTTTATTTTAAAAATATAAACCTTAACATAATAATTTTTAAAATATTAATTTCTTTATTTTTTAAAGTATATATTTAAGAATATTTTGAAAATATTTTGAATCAAGTAGTCAATTTTAAGTAGTCAAGTGGGCAGGTGTTGGTCATGTTATTGTGAACTTGCCTAGGTCACAAGCTTATAGATGACAATCTCCTGGGGAATCTTCAGTCTCTCACTAGGACTAGGGTTCAACATAGGTTGAAACTCTTTGGTTGTGCAAAAAATTGTGCATGGGTCGAATTTAAAGCTATTATAGATGATTAGCAATCCACCAATTTTGTTGCATTGCTAGGCTCCTTAAGTTCCTACACCCAACAAGCCATGAAACTTTCTCCTATTCTTTGCCAAAGTAATGCACTGTTCACCCTCCTCTAGCTGGAACCTTTTTAGAATTTTCTTCTAATAACAAAAGTCTTGCCAGTTTAAACTCCACATATTTCCACTTTACAGAGGCCTACCATATGTAGTTCATGCACTCTTTTGATGGGATCACAAATTCACCATATTTAAATGAGGTGCCACACTACAAGTTGACTTACTTGATGGATTTTTGCTTGACATGTCGGGGTTAAATTGAGTTTAGCTCCTATTCATTTCCATGTTTTCATCACGTTCCCCAAGTTTAAAAGCCGGATAAGGGAATGTGGTCTTTTACAATGGCTCAATTTACGTTTGAAGTGTCTTCATGCGAATTAATATCATTTAGGCTGATACAAATATAATTTTATTGCACATAACAACAACAAAAACTCTAGATTGTTGATCAATTATCAAGTTAGTATCAAAATGAAATGTTAGGTCATTCAAATGCATATCAATGATTAATAATCAATAAAATTTGTATTGTTATATGTCATAAGTTGACAATTATGAAATCTTTTGTAGGTAAAAAAAAAATTCATCATAGCCCAAAAAAAGTTTGTGAAGATTCTATTTTTAGCAATTTACATGATGTTTTGCTTGGAACTTATTGAGTTAACATTATTTGTTATAATTTTATTTTATTTTTTTAAAAATCACCATCCAACTTCACATATATGCTGCAAAGTTCAATACAACTCATAAAAGTTCTTAGATTATTTTTTTTAAATGTCTTGAATGGAAATCTTTAACTTGAAGATATCTTTGAAACCTATGAAGCCAAGAAGGTTTAGATTTAATGAACTTATGGTGCAACAAGCATTTTAATTTTTGATGCATTAGGTTCAAGTGCAACTGTTAACGGGATTTTTTATATGCCCATTAGTTCCCTACTTCCCAATTTCTTTGATTACAAATTTTGAAATAACAAGTACATCTGAAATCTAAAAATCTATGTATAATCCTACAAGATGCACTTGTTTTGCTATAGTTTCAAGAAATCAGAATTGGCCAAAAATCAGTTCATTTCCTCAAGTAAAAGAAAAATAAATATGATCTCCAAGTTTGAAAAATATAAAAAAGTTGTTACAAATCTCCTTTCCTAAATTTTGAACAGGTACATACTACTCATTGTCAATAGGTACTCCAACTTATAATGAAAATACAAATTTGTATTTAAAAAAATAAAATTTGTACATTAAAATTTCAGAAAGTGAGTATGAAAAATAGAGATTTGATATCTCTCATGTTGGGCCATCCTTCTTTTATACTAAAAGTTTGAACTTTGAAATGTTTCATGCAAATCACCTAAACTATAACTAGTTGATAAAAATTCCTTGTTATAATCAAGTAATAGAAACTAGCTAGTAAAATTGTAAGAAATAGTCATAATTGCTGATAAAACTCCTTGTTCTAATCAACTAATAGAAACCAGCCAGTAAAATTGTTATAAACAATCACAATTTTTAAAATCTGCTACATGTTATGCTTACTACCTATTCTACCACCTATCTATTATGTAAACTACTTATTTAACAAGTGTCACTAGTTCAACTCTGTGTCACGAGTTCAACTTGCGTTACAAATTAAATTACTACAGGTTATACTATCAGTACCTGTTCAAAGAGGAATATAGTTAACAATGACCATCATGCTCCCACTTGCAAAATAGAATTAATAAAGCTTCTTTAAGATCAAATCAACCCTAGAACGCCCACCCCTTGTATAGGCAACAATCAAATCAACGTAATCTAGTTTTTGAATGATGTTAGTCATTTACATGATAAAAATTTCATTATCAAGGCCTTGCATTTGGTTTTATGTTTGGAAAAAACTAGAGAGAGGAAGCTAGGACTAAACTAACCACCACCACTCGTGTAACCCAAAATAAATGCACTGAATTTCAAAACCTTAACTTGTTTTTTATCTTGTCTACTTGGAACACTTCTACATCCTTAACCTTCAAATCCAACCAAAATGGAATTCGTAATAATTTACAGAGCTCATCATCCTTTGCCCCTTTCCAATTGAAAAAGTTGATGCAGCTTGGCATTCTCTTACTTTTTTGATAGCACTAATAAGCAATCAAGTTTTCCCAGGTTATTAAGAGAAATAATTGTAGTAAATTAAGTAAATTCCAAAAGGTTTTCTTCTTATACCCTCACTAAAATCATCATTTTATCATTTGTGTATTGTGACAAGATTTACTACCACCCACGTCTTGGGAGTAAATACCTTTGATATCTTTCAAAATTTTCATTGTTTTCATCATGTAGTTGAAAACCTATCATGCAAGAATGAACAAATATTGAGCCAATAGGCATCCCTACCTACTACCTTTAATTCAATTTTGAATGTCATTAATTGCAATGCTACCATTAACATATACAACAATTTCCACACCTTTGAACATCAAATTCACTAATGCAATAAATTTTTGAACCATGCCCATTGCCTCTAAGGTTGAAAATAAGAACTCCCAAATCACTTTGTCATTTGCTTTAGCAAAGTTATGTTTAGGAAGGACCAAGGGTTCGCATGTACATTGAACCTGGTTAGTGGTCTCATGTGTGAAACAAATGTGAATTAAAATGAATTTAAGTGGGAAAAATGTAAATTGATCTAGGTCAATTATTTCAATCAAAACCTACTAGAATTTTAATTAAATGGCATTTTCCAAAATCCTATATGAAACATCAAATAGAAAAATGATTGGCCACCAATTACCAAGGCATTCTTTCTTTCCAACTTTCAATAAGAAGGTAATCAAACTTTTATTCATGTTCCGGTTAGGCAAGCGCCTAAAGGGAATTTGGTAGCTTAAAAACAACTTCCAAATTTGTAATGTGCTTCACATGCTAGATCAAAGATTGAGCTTTCTAAAATACTTGTAAGTATTGAAGAAAAGTTAAATAAGGGTTTTATGTATATTATAGGAAGTCCCTTTACCATGGGACTTTTGTAGGTTGAATTATTTTACATAATTTTTGGTAAGATGATCTTACTAACAAAACCATGGAAAAGTTCAATTCTGTGGTTTAGGGCACATTCCACATATGGACATATTCACAATCAGGGCACCTAAAAGGATGGTCTAACAAAAAAACAAATGTAAAGGACTATTTTGGATTTTTATTACATTTATTATTTCATGATTATATTGGATTGCTATAGGATTATAACTAGAAGGATGTCATGTTAATTTAATAAAAAAATTGAAAAATAGATTGGATATAATATTGATGTCCTTTTGAGTCCTTTTAAACAATTTGAATCCTTGTTTTAATTGTAATTTTTGTTTTAAAGGAATCAAAAGGAATGTGTTAAACAATGCATTTGATTAAATAATGCAAGATATAAGAATTTTGAAGGTTACAAATCCATTCTAAAAGGGCTACAAGCAAAATGATTCCTTTTATTTCCCATTTGGTTGATTTTTTATATTCATTAGGCTTAGAATTTGTGGCCCAAAATGTTGACAAAATGTGCATGAAATTTTCATGCAAGGAAACATGTTAAGTTGTATATAAAAACTTATGAAATTTATTTTTCGCACATTTTAAAGAGGTTGAAAAAGTATGATGTAACAATTAACAACGTTGTTCAAGTTAATTGATGCATATATATATTCCCATTATAAGTTTAAAAAATCATTTTGAAAATATGAATTTATGAAAAATCATCTTATCATGTATGTATATCTATTTATGTGTTCATATGTAGTTAAACCTTAGATACTAATGCATGCATCCACACTAACAAAAGACATATGATGTGAAACTAATGTTTATTTTTTATGTCAAAATTTGTGCTAATGTTGTAATTTTTTAATTCTTTTATCTGAAAATGTTCCTACTATATTATGAAAACATGCAATAGATTTGAAATGAATTTAATGAAAATAAAACACTTAACAACATTCATTAAGCACTTTGACTTCTATTTTTGGAGATTATTTAAACATGACATATTTTGGGGGAGGTTATTTACATATTAATATATTGCAACATTTTGTTAAGTCAAATTAATTTTTTCAATTTTCAAACGAAAGACTTTTGTCATTTGCTTTCCATATGCATTTTTTATTTGTCATGTGCGTTCTAGTGTTGTGCGGTTATTTAAATTTTCAAGGAATGATTAGTTCCATTTTTTAAAATATCATTGAATCAAAGAATCACTAGTCTTGGTTATTTCAAAAAACCTCAAAGAAGGTCCCACAATTTTCATGAAGAAAACAACAATGTTTTGACCAATTATTTGATTTTTCTCTATTTTTGTGAAAACCTTGATATATATTGGAGTAAAGTCTTTGATTCTTTTGAAAATCATCGTTAATTTTTTTAAAGAATAACCTTGATAACCTTCTGGGCTCTATTCATATTTTTAATAGCCGCCCAATATTGGTAATTTTAGTGTTGTGAGGGTATTTGATTTGTAGGGTTAAAACCAAGGGTTCACATCTAGGTTCTTGTGATATGGACCCAAGTTGAAACCTTCTTGTTGGAACCAACATAAAGAACCAAACCATGGAATTAGTCTTTTGTTGGTTTTGAAAGTGAAAGTGAAACCATGAAGAAACATTCGCGAACACAAGATTAGGATCTTTGAGTAACAAAGTTGATTGTTTTTGAAAAGTTAAGTAGGCTGAACTTTATAACTAAATGCTAATTTTAATTAATTTTGAAAGTACCTAGATACATATATACATACACATAGTAATTTGTTCAAAAAATTTGTACCCATATAATGGGTAGCATGAGGGAGTGTGTATTGTGTTCAAAGAACTGAAATCAAAGGGTTTCAAAATTAAGAGAACCAAGCTCAAACTCCCACCCAAAGTACCTCCAAATAATTCTTACAATGTGAAAACCAGGACCAAAGGTTCCCTTAAAAAGAGGAAGAACTGCACAACACTGATATTTTGCAAAAGTTTGCTTCCATGTACTTGGTTGAAATTTGAAAAGCTACCAACTTACCGTGCACGACTCTTCCCTTACCCGTCCCCCCAAATTCCCACTATTGCCTGGTCCTAGATGCCACTTGCCACTTTTCAGATGGGGACAAAGCTTTATTAAACCAGCTGCAAGATTGCACATGGTGGACTTAAGTTAGATGTCAAATGGTTCAATAGCGTAAACTTTTTAAGAAACTTTTTAAGAAAATTGTTGAAATGCTCATTGTGGGCCTACAAATGCTGGGTCTTACATTTAGCAAAGTCTAAAAACTTTATGCCAGCCACCTCCACATGGAAGAAGCCCCCAGTGTTTGGGTTTGGGGCTGTAAACAATTAAGTGATGTTCCATGCGGCCTGGTTGTGGATCATTCCATATGCATTTGGTTCTGTGCACATCTTGTCTTTGCCTTGGCTTTCGATAATTATGATAAACAAAGCAATTCTCAAAAATTGTGTCATTTGGACCCACTTCTTGCAGCTAGTGAGTGGAAGTGGTTTCCATGCATGGAGTCTGATGTATGGATTCTGTTTTTCATGTTGGCCTTGACCTTGTGTTGTTGTCCCCTTCTTTATTAACACATCCCCCAGAAACTTGACTTTGTTCTGTTCCCCTTTGAGTTTACAATTTGTGCATCTGTCTGCTATGTCAAAGTATGTTTTATTCCATTCAAAAGTCAGTTTTTGGAGAATTGGGTGATTGTTTCTAAACATAGGGTTCTAAGCCTCTCATTCCTGAGAAAGTCATGAAAACATTGAACATTCATGGGTATTAATTCACTTGCTTGCTCCTCAAGCATGTTTTATTCCATTCAAAAGTCAGTTTTTGGAGAATTGGGTGATTGTTTCTAAACATAGGGTTCTCATTCCTGAGAAAGTCATGAAAACTTTGAACATTCATGGGTATTATTTTACTTGCTTGCTCCTCAACCTATTATCACTAATGTCACATTTACATCAGGGTGTGAGATCAACATTTGGAATATGGTTTAATGGCGTCAAGGCACATGGGGGATCATTATTAATCATTGGAATATCTTGGGATTGCGAATTGAGGTTAGCAATTGCAGAATCAAGTAGTGGAGAAAATAAAGGATTTTAGATAATGCTCATCCAACATCAGTTTCCCACTTATCTTGAATAATTTATAGAACACATGAACCTTGTGGTTGCGTTTGTAACCATTCATGACACGCATCTGAACTATTTTGAAAATTTGGGTCTCTGATAAGATCAACCCTTTTTGGACTCATTGTCCACGTTACAAGCACATTGACCAATTAATGAGTAGACATATCTATTTATATTTAACGATGTGTACGCATTCATATTGATTCTCGTAATCTTTTTGGGAGTTTACTTCAAATCTTATTTTTATTATTTCTCTTTCTTCTAGAGAAATTACTCATTTTTTAATATTAAACTTTGAAATTAGGTGTATTTCATGTTTAAAATATCGTTATTTAATTCAAAACTTACCAAATCAAACCAGTACTAGTTATTGAGTGAAAGCCACTTTGCTACAAACACCAAACTACCTTCCATTTGTGTTTATGTAAGAAATAATAATAGTTGAAAACTTCAGGATTAAAATGTAAATTTCTTGTACGGTTTAACTAGCATCAAACAAATGTTGAAAAGGTGGATGATGAAATTCTAAATTCGAATATAAAGTTTAACTTTTGTGGTAATGTCATAATATGTAAAGTGCAAAAACAACTTCCCAAACGTTATTTGCACAATGCATAACACCTTGTGCAAGTATTGTACAAACACCTTCCTGTTTCATTGATCAAATATGATGATTCTTATAAATTCATTTGAATTTTCACATCAGCATACCATTGGTACTGTTGGTCTTTTGGTTGTTTAATCAAAAGAAACCCAATGTCTCACAAAACTAAGACATAGAATTCATGTAAGTTGTCTAGTGCAATGAAATAGGGTACCAAATGGTTGTTCAACTGTATCCGACATGACCAAGAGAGCCGTCGTTTGTTTGTAAACATGTAACACAACTTTTTTAATAGTGCGTCTAGGTGGATGTTGAAGGTGTGCGCCCTGTATGGATCTTGACACTGGACGATAAATTTGCAACTCCACAGGACTTATATACAACTCCTGTTAGGGTAAATAACCTCAGTTGGATAGAAATTGCAACTGCATTGCAATAGTGGAACTTGGGCACAGAGAATGATTTAACAAATGCCAACTACATATTGTACCATACATGCATATAGGCTCTTGAAATCAAAGACTGTCCTCATCTTAACTTATTATTTTTCTCAAGCTATTGCAAGACAATGTGCCAAACCTTATATGCACAAAGGTGCCAAAAAACACATAGGATTTTTTGGTCCCCTAAGGTTAAAAAACCCACAAATGTTACGTGTTCAGTTGATCCCAAATAAACACTTTGATGAAATATTACGTTCTTGATAAAGTCAACAAAGGTCTTGTAGCTTTACCATTCACCAACAAACTTTAGACCCAAGTCTATTCATTGTTATGCCCATCACATTTAAATGGAGAATGTAAAAATTATCATGTTAGAGTATAGGAGATGTCCCATAATCTTGCTTTGGTTACTTCATAGACAATCAAATATGTAGACTGTCTAGGAAACTTATGGATATCACATGGCTACACATTCATGATAACTTGACCTCCAATGAACAATACCTCAATATGGCAAGTGTTTTCTATTCCTTTGGAGTTGTGAATGAGCTTTGAAAATGTGTATGGTCTATAGTCCCCAGATGATGGGAGGCCTGAGAGGCATTCTCTTTGTAATTGTCTCAAGTGGTGAAATGTGTAACCCTCTACAATAATGACAAGCGCTTTGGTCGGTCGGAATATATGATGCCTTCATGGACAAGAACACAGTGGGGACAATGTCGGCTTGGAGTGTTGCCGAAAGGTCCTCGTGGGCAAGGATCCTGGTACATTTCTATTCCCCTCACAGCCATGTTGTCTTTTGTAGTAGCATAGAGGTGTGAGCCGAGGCTCTTTCAACATGAAATAATTAATGTTAAGAGCCCAAAGAAACCCCAGATCCATATGCACAAAATCATCAGCTTAGCTAGCATGCTGTGGCCTGTGCATCACCTATACCACTTTCAAGTAGTAGAAATTACAAGCTAGAGGCAACAAAGTTTAGAAGAAACCACAATTTCAGTCCATGTAGTGATGCATATGCTCCAGCATCCCATGAGTAGCATATTCTGGTATTTGGCAAAGTTTAGCCCTAACACAGATGCTGGATAAATATTTGCTCATGCCACAAATTTCCCCATATTGGGAAATCTCTTGATTAGATACCCCCATTGTCTAAACAGAAAATTTTAGTGCAGTAGTCTTGAATCCTAACCTAAAGCTGATCTAAAATATGATGATGCCCACCTTTTCTAGAACTAGATTTGCAATGGTTGCTAGTTGGTTTTGGGTCACCTGGAAGTGCAACAGAACCTCTGTATCAGTGGGCAAGCTTGGTAATCCATTGGTTGGATCTACACCCACCCTAAATAAAATCTGTATAGTCTTGAGTCTATGTCAACCACGTGATTGGAAATCAGGATGGTGTATGCATCATCATCTACTATGATGAGGCTGGTTTGGATGGGGCCTCCTGGCCCTTGCCAAATCTGCACCCACCCTGGTTTTAAGTGATGAATGTTCCACGCCCTTGGAGCCCAGGAACACAAAACGGTCAAATAGCTTAATTATTCATATTTGTGGTTGGTAATTTAGGTTGAAATCAGATCACAATTGGAACTTGAGCCAACCAACAAATTCATTTAACTTTTTACATTACTTTTTGTAAGACAATTTCTGACTTCAGAAAACTCAGAACTAAAATTCAAAGTACTCACAACCTTTAGATCTCATCATCTGAATGCACTTTGTATTTGTGCACCAACAATTCTATTTGGTTTGTTTTCAAGTTTTTTGAATTGTAAACCCCAAAGTTGAAGATGTCTTCAAGTGAAGGATTATCAATGGCCATTTTAGTGGAGAGAGAAAAGTTGGCAACCAATCTTTGTGAATGTGTATAGATGTTTTTTCCAACTTCCTTTTGTGAATTAATTACTCAAAATTTGTGACCTAGTTATTAGTAGAAATTGACTGCAGACCAAAATAGAGAATAGAGATCAATAAAATGCAGATTTACAATGAACTCTCCATTCCACCTTAGGATCACACAAGTTGTTACAAACTTGCATGATTCACCCTGAGCTTTAGTATACGCTTTAATAGGAGATGAAAACATTCCACGTGTAGATATTACCTTCCACAATAATGCATGCACAAGTGCATGCATATATATCTAACCCTAATTCAAGTATATCATACTTCCAAAAATGTTAAGTGCATGAAGCACAAATATCTAGATTAGTACAAATAGTAACTTGGTAAAAATAATTGATAGGATGTTGACATCCAACACCCCCAAATCTAATATCAAGTTACACACTTGACCACGCCCATCAAGCATTTCTATTCATGCTTGTGAATAGAAAGTTCCTTGCTCAATATATCTAGAACCATATTTTGTATGTTACAATATACCATCTTGATAATTCCATCTTCAGTTTTGTCTTGCACCAAATGACAATGAATCTCAATATGTTTTGTGCATGTATGAAAGGTTGGGATCTTTGGTTCAAAATGTACAACTTTAATTTTCATCAAATATAACAATGGGTTTCATCTATGGTTGACTAATAATGTCAAATAATGATAAAAGCCAAATTGCTTGCCTCATTACTTAGGGAATTGTCATATTGTCAACTTTTGTTGACAACATAATAACACATGGTTGTTTCATTATACTCTAACTAATAGCTCCATTGCCCAATAAAAAAACCTAACTTGATAGTGAACCGATGATCATCAATATAACAAGCCCAATTTACATCACAATAAACATTTATGTGTTTCCATGAATAGTATCATAACTCCTAATATTGGGATGATGATTTTGGTAGGCATTCATTTTGAAATGCACGTGGCTTGTATTGTTTCCATCAATTCCATGGCTATGGTTTACATTCCTATCACAACATGCCTAGAGCCTCAACTATGGTTTATGCCCCTTTTGAAACACATTTGACCTTAGCTATGGTTTATATTCCTATCAAAATGTGCATAGCTCCGACTATGACTTATGTTTCTTTTGGAGTGCACTTGGCCTTAATTATGGCTTACGTCCCCCTTGAAACACATTTGGTCATAACTATGGCTTATGCCCGTTTTTAAATGCACCTAGCTTTAATTATAACTTATGTTCCTATTGGAATGCACTTGGCGATGGATATGGCTTATGCCCCTTTTGAAACATGCCTAGCTTTGACTATGGTTTATATCCCCTTGGAATGCACTTTGTAATGGATATGGTTTACGTCCCTTTTAAAACACAATTAGCTTTAACAATGGTTTACATTTTCATCAAAATGCACTTAGCCCATAATGACATCTTCAATGTTCTTTTAAACATAGGCACAAATCCATTATGTTTTTTAAATAACAGAATGTTTGTTTAATTATAATGAAGGATGATATTTCATGAGTGTTGCAACCTAAGGCTTGGGTTCACAACAAGGGCTTGTAAAGGTGCAGGCCAAAAAAGAGCATGGGAGTCACATTTGATGCTATTGAGAGTGCAAGAAAGTGTGAGAGAATGAACCCCCACACCCCCAAGTAAGCTCTCATTTTGGGAGTTGGAATCACAATGAATTCCCGAATCTTCAAAGGGCGATTGTAGGGGTCAAAATTATTGGATTGAAAATTTCTTCATATCATTGAAAATCTATTAGAACGTAGATGTCTAAAATGGGCTTGTATAACACATTTGAGTCCTTAAAACATAAATTATGGCCAAAAGAAGAACCAGGAGTCAAATTGGTAATTTGACTTCCGACCACTAAAAATTAGAAATCACCCTGATTTCCTTACGTGTAGGTCGCGTGCCACATACCGTTGGAAAGCACTTGACAAGGACTACAACTTTGTTTCAGACCTTATTTCCATTAGAGGTTTGCAAAAAAGTTATGGGCCCCCAAAATTGCAAGAGTCCCAATTTAGGGAATTTCGGGACTCCAATTTGGGAGTCTTGAAACAAAATGACATTTGGCTATTAGCCCCGTGGCCAGGCATAGAGAATATTATAAGGGGGAAGGTGGTGGCTTCCCCCAAGTTTGGGCCGTGGTGAATCTCGTGAATTCGTGTTTGCCCATGGCTTGTCCGTGCACTAAAAGTGTTCCAATTATGCATTAACCAACTTGTTGTGTGGTTTATGTAGGTCTGTGTGAATGATTGACTTGCTTGTCACTCTTCCTAATCCTCATCCCAAAGCTCCAGCACACCCCTCTATCCCAAAGTGTTGTGAGCCAGGGAATGTGTCACAACTCTTTGTCCTTTTGTTGCTTTTCACCCATTGGACTCACAATTGAATCCATCAAAGGAATTGGGGGTGCATCAATGAGCTTGGGTAAATGCATGATCAAGAGTTTCAATATCAACAGATATTAAAACTTTCGATCATGCTGATATTTGTTAATATTGGGTTTATAATTGCAAATATATCAAAAATTACACAATTGAACATGATACCAAGAAATTTCAATAAAATCCATGTGAAAATCATAAAATAATATGTTTGTGTAATGTCCGTGGTCTTCAAAATGTAAAAATGGCATGAAATCACAATCTACATGAAATCAATTTTTAATTTTTGATGTGTTTTTAATTTTAATATTATCACATTATATTTTGATTGTACTTTGGCCATAACACCAAATGTCTCAACAAACAACTTAATGGAACATATGGTGTTAATACCACCAAACTTTGATTTTTGAAAAAATGAAAAATTTCCACCATTTAAAAAATCCATATATATCCAAACACATAAAAGTTGGGTTTTAACAACATCATAATAATTTGAAATATTTTTTCAAAATCAAAAATTTTAAAAAAAAATCCATTAAAAAATATTTAAAATCGGTATTTTGAATTACATGTTTGAAGATGAAACGTTCCCACTACTATCCTTGAGGGAAGTATGCTGTTGGATTTTTGAAAATTTTAGATCCATTATTTGAAATGAATATTTCAATTCAAAAGCATAAGGGTCTAATTTCTTCGAAAAATTCAAGTCTTGACGGTCTAATTATACCAAATTAGTTCAAAATTTAACATGCCTTAGATGATGATCTTAAAAACCCATATAAAAAACATTAACTTTGGATCCATTGTAATTAGGTGCATAAGTACAATGAACAATTTAATAACTTGAAAAGCTTTTGAATAAACTTGGTTGAAAGCTACAAATTGAATACTCATTTACGTGAATCAATGTCAATTTCATTGGAAATCCATGTCAATATGGTATTAAATAAAATTACACCTTAATACATTTTTTAACATGCCAATCATTTAATTTGAAAGTAAAGTCACATTGGTAGTATAGCACCATTTTAACAAATATGTCCAAATTTTGTACATTCAATCATGCTTTCATCCAATATTTTTGCCTCTTCTGATAGTTCAATAGTACTAATGGAAAACAACTTTGCTTCTACTATGAATACAACATCCTTCTCATCATCCATAATTCCATGTTGGATTACCATTACCTTGGATAAGTACCAAGTCTTTTCCCCAATCATGTGAAACTTTAACATCTTGCAACCCTGGTCTACCCAACAACATCCCGTAGCTAGCATCCACTACATTGTTATGTAGAACAATAAAGGTCACTACATATGGTATCCCTTGAATTAAAATCCTCATGTTACAAGTTAAACCTATGGGTTTCACTAATAGAAAAATCTTCAAAAATATGATTAAGTTTATAATTAGTATTCTAATTGTAAAGGACAAAAATGACTAACAATTTTAAATCATTACAACAAATTGTTTATGACAATAGTCATTTAGGACATGATGTGGCATAATGATGTGGTAGATATCATCCATTAGTCATAAAGGACATATGGGTGAAAACATAATAAAAAAGTCAAGGGCACCAAGGTAAAAGTTTTTTGAAGAACTGCACATAACGTGTCATTTTTGTGTTGGTCTATAATTTATAATTTTGTATTTTAGGTACCTCATTTGACACTGCATTTTAAATATAAATACATTTTGATACAAATTGATTTTATATCATGTATATTATGCATTCATGCCTTCTATCACATAAATATGAACAACTTTCGTTAAAAACACATTTCAAAATCCACAATTTCAAGGTCAAAAGCACTTCTGAACCAAATGTGTTTAAATGGGTTATAAAAATAATTTTCATTAGTTGAAATCCTTTTGCCCTTCTAATCATCAATGTTAAAATCCTTTCCAATTTTTAAAAGGAATGGTGCACATTTGGTAGGAAAATATATATGTTTGAAAAAAATAAGAATTGTCCATTCTCAAAATTTGAATGTTTTGAACATGTAAAGAGGTGCAATCAGAATAACACATACCATAATAAGTGTAATGCTTCTTTGGTTATTTCATGTTTTAAAATTGTAATTTAATTTGATGTTGAAATTGTAATTTTTTAAAAAATAGTTGTATTTTTAATGACACATCATGGAAACATGCGAATTAATTTGAAATTAATCCAATGAATAAATAAATAAATAAATAAATTCATTAAGCATTGTCATGTTTGTTTTTAGCAATAAAAAGACTTGTAAATGGATTTCAATTTTTCTAAAAATGGCATTTTTTGCCAAATTTTTAACATGAACTTTAATAAAGTAGTATGATTTTTTTTTAAATGTTTAAAAGATTTTTTTGAAGACTTTTTCAAAAATATTCCAAGAATATTCTAAGAATATTTCTTCAAAAACAGTCACAAAAGCAGTCAAAAAACAAACGGATGTGGTTCATGTTACCTTATTTACACCCAAAAACATTTTTGATTTGTGTCAAGTTTTGAACATGTAAACTTTGCAATTAATCAAAAATATTCTAAAAAATAGTATGATAATTTTAACTATTATGCTTCACTTGTGATCTTTCAAACATATAAAAATGTAATTTTAAAGAATATCCACTCCTTTGGGTGACTCCTTTAACTATGTTTTTACCCATATATGAAATCATTAATGATAGTTTAATCATTATTTTATTTTATTTTATCATTACAAATTGGACCCAAAAACTTGGGCAACATTGTTTTTTAGTTTATAAATTTTATTATTATAGATTTATTATATATATATATTCATCCTATTAATTATTGACACATGTCACCATCTAAACTAGGTTTCAAACCTAATTTGAATGGCTAAACAGATCACATAATTACTTACTTACACTTTACTTACACTTGCTTAAATAACCACCCAACCTAAGTAATATGAGTAGGTTTGGTACATTTGGTGAATATTTCAATGTTGAGCATAATGAATGTCATTTGTGAAGTTTGAACCTTGGACCCCAAGGATGGAGTTCAATTCCTTTACCACCAAACCACCCCGCTTGTTGTGTAAATAATCTACTATTTATTTTATTTAAACCATACTTCGTTTAAACATTACACAAAATCTCAAATTTGATAATTCATATTTTATTAATAATTTGTCCAAATGAAAAAATTGAAAATTTATTCATACATTTCCTTCAATAATGTACAACATTATATAATTTATTTTTAACAAATTTAAATTCATTTCAAAAACATATTTTTTAATTTTGTTATTGAATAACATTTCAACGACCATTCTTTGAAAAAAAAAAATTCAAAGACATGATTTGTAAATGAAAAAATTGTTGTGGTTAATACATGAATAAATAAGATATATTTTCAAGCTCAAACCTTCATTTGATTTAGGAATTTATATTATAAAATTTTGCTTCCAATATATAATAATTTTACCACTAACTTTTAATTTAGACACATGAGTTCATATAATCTATCCACATATAATATTTATAAATGGATCATAAATCAATTATACATATATATGTATTTTAAGAATATTATTCATATTAAATATGATGTTTAAATTTAATCTAAATATTTTTAATTTAATTTGAATAATAATAATAAATATTAAAATATTAACTATTTTTCTAAAATTATAAATTTTATTCATTTTTATACATATAGTATATAAATTTTTATTTAAATTTATCATATAATGTAAAAATAAATTATATATTTTACACATTTTACACATTTTACACATTTATTTATTTTTATATTATAATATATTTCAATATATATATATATATATATATACCATTAAATTTTATTTTAATGTATAATATTTAATTTATTCACATTGAATATTTAAAATGGGTCATATATCAAGTATATCTAAGGAAAATGTATAAAGGTTCTTATATTACCTATATTATAATATCAATTATTTACTTGTTGTAGTTCATTATGTCCATTTATGTTCATATTAAATTATTGATGGTCATTTTTGAATCATTATAATATAATTGTATGACCACATTGTTTATGTTAGACACATCATTTTATTCACATCATTTGCATAGTTATTCATTAGTCATATTTGAAATGATTTTATCTTAGTCACGTTTTCAATAATATCTTAGACATCCACGTCACTTTGTCATTAATCATGGATGTCATATGGATGAAAACTTGCAATGAAAAAATGTCATCCTTCCTATACCACGTCATTATCTATTAATCAAATGCACTATTAATATGTGATTATAATTTTTTTCACATAAGATTTGAACTATGACTACAATCAATTCTATAATTGTTTAGGACATCTAGTCATTGATTTTTCGGTTGCAAAAAAGAAAATCATTTTAATGTTTAGTATTGGTTTGATCAACCATCCTCAAGTTGTAAGGTGCAAGTTTGGGTTTTGGCAACCCTAATTTAGTATATAAGTTGTTTTGTAATGCAATTAATTATGAATACACCATCTAACAAAACGTCCTTGATGGTGTTTTTACACACTTGTACCTTCATCACCACAATGTGATTGTTTTCTGCTACTACATCAAGACCTATTTCCATTGCTACTCCATTAATTCTAATACATGTATTCTCCAAAATTAGTTTTAAAACCATTATGTTTTTAACTGGTTTCATCTTCTACCACAAGTACCATTTAAAATCAGGAGTTATTTTCAACAATTGCCCCAAGTTTAAAATATATTTGGTTTCCAACATTTACCTATTAATGTCCTGAAATATTTCTTCAATTGTCCTTATTGGTGCATTTCCTACCATACTAGGCTTTGATGCAATAGGTATTGAACAACATGTACCTCCATATTAGGTAATCAAACCCAAGTAGTGTTATAGTTTGTTGGAGATATCAATTGATCCTTTTTAGGGGTAGCTACATGTAGTTGTTGGATTGTCTCCACAAATGTCTTTTTCATCTTTTCTTCCTCAATTCAATCTACAACATTTTTGTTTCTCAACAACCCCTCTCCTTAAACACATGTTCCTCAATCTTCTGACTTCTAATCACCACTACAACCATGAACATCGACTAAAGTGATTGATGTTTTTTCTTTTTAATGTGATCAAAAAAATTGTTGGTTTAACATTCTTGTTTCTAATTAACATCTACATTTCAACAAATCAAATACACTCCACCATCTTATGCCCCACTAAACCACACACATGGCAAGGAAATTGCATATGTTTAACATTTCTATTATTTTGATCAATTACCTCAAAAACAATTACAATCCCTTCCTCCTTACTCCAACAAGTCTCCACTATGTGATTCATATCCTTGTAGTTTGTACAAAACAAGTTTGCTTTAACATCATTTATTGCTAATTTGGGGCATTATGGTAGACACTAGTTTTGGAATAATCAATTGACTATAGCCTTTTGGTTTAATCATGCCTTCCTCACACATCATTACAACATCTTTGTGTTATTATAAGGTAGTTTTATGCATAACATGTTGTAGCAATCTTTAGGTAAGGTTAAAGTCCGAATCTGAACACTAGATAGTCAAAACACTATCAGTTGTCTTTGTTTATAAACTATTGGCTAGTTTCATCAATCACTCATAATAAACTTCCACTCTCTCTATGCGATCTTGTTTAAATGTTTTCAATTACATGTATAGTTCATTGTTATTGACAAATTTGAACTGTTTGTAAAATGTTTATTCCAATTTTGCAAAAGTGCATTTGGAATGTTTTGTAAATAAACTTTTTCACTCCATTTTGAGATTGTGTCACTTAAAGTGAATGTGAATAAGTTTTTAAAAAAATTGTCTTCCATTTCACCATTCATGCCCACATTGCTACTTTGAACACCCATACATGAACATTAGGATTTACATCCTTGACATGTGGTGGGTAGGAAGTTGTTTGTTAGCATGTTGCCTCTTAACCTTGACCTGTGTAACATTTCTTGTCACTAATATTATCCATGCAAGCATTGGAGGATTACTCCCATAGGCTCAAATTTTACTATGTGAATACATGTGTAATTGATTGACCACTAATGGTTATACCCATCCTACTTTAGGTATGGTTGTTATAGTGGAAACATCACCATTCAAGCTAGTACATACATTGTACTTGGATGTGTTGTAGGTATCTGTGTGGTACATTGGACAATTTGATGCGACCCTCCTAAATCCTTGCTTAGATTTAGTGTCTTTGTCACCACTTGGATTAAGATTGAATGCTTGTCTATGTCCATCCTCAACAACCATCACCATCGATGTTTGTTTGAATACCGGTTCTATGGACATTGGAACTCCATGTATTATTAACCCAAAACTTTTGACAACACATTACAATCCAGTCCCTAACCTCCTTATTTTGTTGGTTTGAATATTTCATGCAATGTAGATAAAAGATATGGCATGTACTGATTGGGTTGTTTGTGCATGAATAGGTTGTGAAAGTATTAGTCTCAAATTCATTGATTCTTATGGGGAATAATTGGTTTGCCATCCACCCATGTTGCAATAGGGCTTAAATAGACAACCTCTTCAGGTCAAAAAATTTGTTCAATGCCACATTAGTTTTAGATCTTGGCACAACAAAAATTCTTTGATGCATGTTTCCAAGATTGCTTGCAACTTCTTTGCTATAATTCTCCACCTACATTGCTTCTGAACCTTATGCATTTTTATCACTTCTTTGCCCAACTAGTTGTAAATTGAATTCCTTGTAGAAATTACCAATTAAAATTCAAATCCTAAAATTGGTTCATAAATTGATTCAACAATTATTTCAAACAATGACCATTTCTTACACTCTTCACAAAATAATTGGAATATGAACTTGCCTAGACCAATTACGAATCTTGAACAACAAATAACAAAATTACTACAAAAATTCCCCCTAATCCAATTCTTAAGGAAGGTCACCAAATAGTAAGTATTGACTATAATTTTATATAATTATCAAAATTATCAAAATAAGTATCAAAATGATGTTTCTAACTATAGGGTTTTAAATATGTTAACAACTCCATTACTGATAGTCTTGATAGGTCCTTTACTTGCAAGTACTAACACGTTTTAAGTTATTAAAATTTTTAGTTCCTATTCATTTTTTTCACCATGACATTTACATGTTTTGCCATACAACGTGAATGTTCCTAAAACACACAAACTTGCAAAAAACAATGATACACAACCAAAACAAGAAAGAGAATAAATGTTGCGCCATTTCCTTCCAAAACCCCATTTAAAAAGAAAAAACAAGAATTCAAAATTCTATTCAATGTTCAAATCTGAACCAATAACTAAAAGTTGCCTACCTGTCAAATTTGGATCTATCTATCTATCCCTTAACACCAAGCTTCTATTGCATTCTTTACATGTGCTACATGATGCAACAAAAAATCAACAAGGTTTAAGATTATTGTCCCATGAGCCAATTTGTTTTTTCTTCAATAAGATGTGCAATGTTGACAAATACCTTGATCTCCTTCAAAAATAATTTCTCCAAACTCAATCTCTGGTGGCAACAATTGATTTCCCACAAATGCTTATGATGTAAAACAAGTTTGATTTTCATCTTCCAAGTATGAAAACAACTTCCATTAAGTTTCTCAATGTTTTGATCATTAGAAGTAAATGCCATGATTATGAATAGAACAATACCAAAAAACAAACATTCAAAATTTCAAAACTTTTGTACAAACAACTATTGCATGCAACACAAATTCTCCTTTTCTAAAAAAACCCAAGTTTTGATACCATGTTAGAAATTGATTGTGAATCAATGAGAAAATAAAGATAAGTAAAACACATTTACAATGAGTTTGCCACCCAACCTTAAGATCACACAAGTTGATCATATTATTGACAACTTTGTACATAGTGTTCAAAAATTCAAGGATCATGGATGGATCAATCACAATTTTGTCCCAAGTTCTATTTAGGGTAAAAGAAAATCCACCCATGCATTGTAAAAATGTGCTTAAGATGTAAACCAACAAAAGTTTGTTGGTTTGGTTCAAAAAATGGTTTTAGGACAACATATTTCCACAACATCCAATGGTTAACAAAAAGTCATTGCATAGTTTAAATCATGTTGTGGATTTGCGACATTGTTTGATTAGTTTTTAGGCATAATCTCTACTATTGTTAATTAACCAAATTATTTGATGGTCTACTTGCTTTGCTATTAGCGGTCTCCCATTTTTCGAAGTCTCAATTTCAAAATTATGGGTGGGACTTGGGATATGTAAATAGTAATGGCTAAGAGAAATATTGATGCATGCCTAAATACCTTATATGGGTGAAACTACTCTAAGGCCTTAGGATGAGTGCATTACTAGAATGTTTCTACTCTAATAATGAAATCTTCTTAGGCATTCTTATGAGTGCCCTCATCCTAGGGCCTTAATTTGTCATAAAAAAAAATCAATGAATGAAACCAAACAAGATAGACATAAAATATTTGACTTATGAATATGTATGGTTTTCATTACAAATTTCTTAGACCACGATTTGGTAATGGTAGTAATGTGAATTTTTTTTTTCATGGGTTCATATTGTTTAAATATGAATGTCATGTGTTTAAAACATGTATGAAACAGATATAGATAGGATTAAAAAAATTCATTGTGAATGAAAATCTTTCATCTTATTTATCGTGTCTAACATCAATCGTGTCTAAACAATACAAACTTATAATTTTAAAAATCATATGACTATTATTATCAAGTCATGGCTTGTGAAGTTTGTGATGTTATGGATTCACCTTGTAAATAGTGAAAATTTTACAAAGCAATCAAAACCTATTTGATTTATCCTATTGTATTTAGAAGATGCTTTACAAAGTGTAAAAAATTGACATGATTTGCAAAAGCATAACACCTGCCTTCACAACCATTATGCTTTTTGTAAAGCATGCCAGATTTGTTTTCCTGTGATACTTAATGGGTACCCACTATCATGTAATTTTTAATATTTATTATTTAAAAAAAAGCCAACAACTGATTTTATGCAATGTAAAGCCCATAGTCTGGGGCTTTACAAAAATTCAGGATTTCCTCAACTCTTACCTCAAGGTCCCTTATTTCCAATAACCCGGTCATAGGGTTTTACCCTACACTAAGAACCCTCCATGAAATGAAATATATACCATCCCTATTATGCAGGTAAATGACAACATATAGACATGGCTCCATTTTACACTGAATATTTTCTCCGAGTGCTTTATGTCGTGTTAAAAAAAATTGGTGGAGTTTTCAATACAACCTTGCTTCTAATTTCCCTATTCTCACCTTTTACTTCTCGACTTTTCACCAATGGAATTTCAAAACACCAAGAGTGGGTAACATCCTTTTTGTCTTGTATTTCTTGTGTTTTCAAGTTTAATTGTCAGAAGGTGAAAAAGGCCATATGGAAAGTGCTAAAAGGTCCAGAAGGGCTCCAAGATTAAGCCATTGCCTACAGAAAAACTCATCAAAATTCTCAGTTCGGGTAGAGTTTCAAGATTGAATCTTATTTACATACAGACCAAGACTTCATGATATGCATAAGGTCATCTACAACCTACCTGGGACCTTACAAATATCCTGGCAGCTATTGCAATCTTACTTGATGTTATTGTCCTTATTGTGCAGTAAGCTTAAGTTTGGTGAGGTTTTTAGGTGCAATGGTTGTGCCTCCCACTTTAGTTGAATCCCTGAATCTGTCCCCGCATATCCACAATTGCCCTCAGTGTGGCCACACAAGAAAGTGTGCACATAGGGAAGTGATGCAATAGCCTTGAGGGTCAAGAAATCCATGGTCAAAATTGATGATAAATGCAACATTGTTATTATTATTATCATTATCTAGCATGTCTCTTGAGTGGTAGCCAACATCATGTCCCAATGCCCACATCGGACTCCTGTGTCCAAACAAGATCCTCCTCAGGACTGCTAAGGGCTGGCCCATGATTGTGTTGAGGGGTTTTCAGCTTCTAATTGTCTAAAGCAAGTTGTCATTGCACTGTAAAGGAGCTCCATTGACCACAGTACAGTTATCTATAAACTGTAATTTGTTTGAAGCTTAGGTAGGCTTTAAAAAAATGCAGAGGTACAGTTCTCTGCAAAAGGGGTAGTAAAGAAATATGATTAGCATTGATTTGTTGATCTCTATGATTAGTCTAACTGGTGCAATTTAACTGATGCTAACTCATTGTACATTGTTTACTATTTCATGGTTATAAGTAAAGATGAGAAATAACTTGCACACTGTTTTGGATGGGGTAGACACTAGTAGAGACTAGAGACCTAGATACCAAAGTTGATGGATCCGCTCTAAGAGCAATTGTTCCACAGATGCATTGTATTTGAAAGCAATATCACTATTTATCATATCTAAATTTAGTGTCAAATGTTTGGCTCTCTCTCCATCGACAAATAATAAGCATAGGATTAGTATCCAGTGAGGGAGCATTTACATGCCACAGATGGGCCAACCAATAGCTGTCAACGTGTGGCCAATGACCCCAGCCACTGAATTAGCAATCTTCTGTTTTCAAAGGTATTTTGACATTCATAGTATCTTGAGCGAATTTACAAGAGCTCAGCCCATTTTGACGTCATATAAAACTAATTTCATCCAAAAATTTGATGTGTACATGACATTTTACTACTATGGATGGAGATGCTTGAAAAACTTGACATTCAGCATTTAAACTCCAGCTTATTGGGCAACATCCAATGTGACCTTTGCTATAAGTCTTCCCCATGCTTGTGGAAATGTGACAGAAACTCAAGACAGAGCTTTTTGGAGAATTGTTTGCCCAGAGTTATGGCCATTCATGATAGGTAATGATGGTCTGAGACTCTCATGTTCTGAGACTTTGTGAGTGACACCCACAAGGCTATGACTGCATTCCTTCTTGTCATGTTCTTTTTTTCTGCACAGATTGACATTACTGTTCCTGAAGTGATCTTGTGGAGCTTTCTTCTCCAATTTCACTGATCTGTTTTCTCTTTTCTCTGCAACAGAGGAGTGACACAAGTCAATTTCGAAGTCAGAGATTGAAAAATCATCTTTAGTGCAAAAGAAAATTTGTCCATACTGAAAATTGGGACAGTAGCACAGAGTGGTGTGGCAACTTTGGGCAATTTTGAGGGTGCTCACTGTTTAACATGGTTCTGGATGTGAAGAAACTAATAATACAGCAACAGAACTGCTTGGGTAGCAACAATAAATTTCTTACTTTGCAAACTGAATGTGTGTGAATAGTCATATGTGTCTATGATTCCAAACCAAAAGACAAGAAGCTCCTCTACCTTTCTCTAGGTTGGAGGCTCTTGTGATGAACCTCTAATTATTTTTTTCGATTGCTGTGTTCATTGTCCTTCAGTCAAAGTTAGCTCAAAATATCTGACCCAACTTTGTTATCAAAGAAGTTTTTTCCTGCTACAACTATTCATTGTTTGCTTGTTCTTCCTCCCCTTTCTTTGTCTATTTCTTCTTGCTTTCATCGTCTTCTTCTTTATGGTTAGGTTCCCTTTATGCTTGTTGTGTCCTCAATGTCATAATCTTGCTCTTGCCATCTTTAGGGTTCACCTTCCTATTTCCTGTTTTCTTCTGCCTTTCTGTTTGTCTTTTCTAACCTCCTCTTCATTGAGTCAGTCAGGATCATGGCTGAATCTTCAAATTACCTTCCAGAATTTTAACAGAAACAACATGACATCTTGAGACATGTTCGTTTAATTGCTGGCATTGTCATAGGAGCTGATGAAATCAATGTGAATCTTCTGGTCACTAGTGACAACCACAAATGTTGCTGTTGATGGTCCATGGACCAGCAAGGCTATTTTTATGGTTCATACCACTCTTTATTCATTTGCATTTCTAGCATTTTCCATTTGGTTCATCATCAAAAAAATTATTTTTCCTCTTTTAATTTGACGTTGTTATGGAGTGTTCTCGATTAAACCAAGCTCAAACTCTCAAGAACATGCTTGACATGTTGACATCTGAACTGTAGAATAAACCATTTGGGTTCTAAGTCAAGCAAAAGGCCAGTGAGATTCTATTCAAAGAAGTGGTTTTTTGCAGATTGGTGGGAGGATTTTTTGATTTTAACCCATTGGAGCTTGGACAGAACCCCAAGGTTCTAGGATGGTATGTCAAGGCTGAACTCACACAATGCTCAATTTGTCTTGGCCAGTGTTGCTCACATTCTTTTTGCTGACATAATGACCTTGCTGGAATTTCGTAGTGTATTAGGAGGGCGCCTTAAATCAGTAAGAATTCCTCCTGACATAGGAGGTCAACTTATGTTTCTGGGCAGGCTCTTGCATTTTCCCAAGGGCCCACAATTTTTCTTTGCATGTCAGATATGTGGCTGAATGGTCATTACACACAGGAAGGCCCTTGGGCTGGCACCTTACTAGTAACACCCCCATCATGCCGACCTTAAGTACCACTTATACTTCTCCCTTGCTTTCTGCCTTCTCTTGCCCCATTCTACCAGCCATGACTATTGAAACATGGAGCAATACTTAGTTTCCTGAATGTGGAGGATTACGTTTGCTTTGCATATATCTGCACCCTTTTCTGCATGCAGCTACTCCTAATTTAGTGGAGTAGATTCTGACCCCCACTGCTTGTTGAAAAGAATTCTCATTAGAGATGCCCATGCAACTATCCTGTTTCTACAATCAATTGTCTCACATTTGCAAATGCAGATGTGTTTGTTAGTGGTTTGGGGCATGTTGGAGAATAGTGAAAGGCCTCTCCAGTTACTGATACACGGCACACTGATCCTACTCAGCCTTTGATATGAACACATTGACAGCTCAATTGAAGAGATTCTCTTTTTTTCCTTTTTTTTTTGTTTTTTTTTTTTCTTGGCTAGGAGTCACTTTGATTGGCCCATCATAAAAAACTTATCAAGACATTGGGCATGCGCAAAATATAAATTGCAGAGAATTTTTGACTAATGCAGTGCTGGGATGGTTGGATGCAGATTAAGGAGATCCAGAGAGATGAATGACCTTTGCCATCATCCCAGGCTGCTGGGAGGCTGCCTTGGAAGCAGTGTTTTTTTCATTAATTTTGGGACGTTTCTTAAGCAGCGATAGTCCATAAATATATTTAGGCAGAACTGGGGATATTTGAAAATATTAAAGCATAAAATCCTAAGCACCCTTTCATATTGTAGGCAATTATGGTGATTTTTTGCAATTTTCTTTTTGAACAAGGACTTTGTGACAGAATATTCCTTTTCAAAAAAACATTTTTCACAAAGTGGCGAAAATTCGCACTACCAAAAAAATAGCTTCTTGGAAGCAGTGTGTTTCATTTCAGTTATAGCATCAGTCGCAATCACCCAAAAAAGATTTAGCATTAAGTAAATTGGCAAAACGTTTGTAAAAAACTGTCCAAAGTGTAAAAAACTGGCGGAACCCTGCCCTAACTAAAACTGTGTAGAAATGTGACGAATTTTTCTTTAATGTTTTCGCTAATTACGATTGTTTCTTCAAAAATAAGCAATCGATGACAATATATTCCTTTTCAATTTTTGAGGTAGAAATTATGCAAAACTTCGCCATTAAGAAATTCACTGTATGGAAGGCTTCGAATCAGCATTTTTTGTGTGTGAAAAACTTCGTCCAAAAGTGAAATTTTTAAATTAAAATGGAATATTTTGTCACAATATTCTTTTTAATTTCTGAAAAAAAATTCAAAATTTTGAAAAAAAATAGAATAAATCACCACACTTGGAATCTGATTTTTGTTTTGTACCATTTTTAAAACTGGGCTAATGTTTTCTACTATTCAGACAAGTTCTACCAGCCTCTCGCCATTTAATGCTAAATCCCTCTTGGGATGCTAGCCATTGAAGTAACGTCAGAAAGTTGAAAAGAATATCACTGCTTGGAATCTGGGTTTTTTTTCTCAATTTTGTGATGTTGCTGAAGTGCAATCATTCATTCATAAGATGATTTAGCCAGATTTGGCTACAAACTAATATGAAAGTAGAATAAAAACCAGAATCCTTCTATATTCTTGGCTACTTACTGGAACTTACCATAAAATTCTGGCGATTTGGATTTTGTTTTCTTCGAAATCTGACGAATTTGGGTCATTATTTCCATGAAAAATCCCTTGTTTAGGTTGAAGTTATATTTTTCAGGTTGATATTTGGCGAAAGTTAGCCAAAAAAAAGACACTGCTTGAATAAATACTATTTCTTATTGAAGTGCTGGTTCATTACATTGTCCATTATAATTGTAGATTTTTAAATCATAATAGCTTATACAGCAGCACCCTGATTCCTTTCAGCGAAATGTGCCATTCTGTGGAACCGGGCCTCCGGTGACCAGTTGGGTATTGTAGAGAGTGGCCAGGGTTTGGCTGATTGCAACTCCGAGGGAGACTGTGGCCCAGCCCAGTCAGGTCACAGGGGAATCTAGGAGCTGGAATTGGCTATGCCCTTCTAACATTCCAGTCAAATCCTGGCTGCTTTCTGGCATTAACAACTGCTAGAAAATCGACAGAATCAGCAGGACCTACTGATTAGGTCTACAGAATCAGCACATGTGCTGAACAGCCAATTCAGCATGAGAATTAGTCAATTCAAAGGGAGAATAAGACCTGACAACTGAATTAGTGACTCAAAGTGAGAATAATGCCTAACAGCTGATGCCATAGCTAAATTTAGCCAGGAATAGGAAAAACACAGATCCCCACTGAAATTCAAGAAATACAATGGAAGCCCAAAAAAACAAGAAAGCATCATCCAAAAAAGTAGAAATTAAAAGAAAGGCTGTGAAGATGTGATGAATATGTGCCTACTTTGGCAAAAAGATCCTAAAGATGAGTTGTGTAGTAAGGTAAATGGTACACTAAGGTATTGGAGGAATGAATCTGACCATGTAATATGGCTACCATCATTTAAGTAACTGCCACGGAGAGAAGTGAACAACGATAATATGTGGTCAGCTAAATGGACACAGTTGAAAGTTTAGGGTGCCATGAAGTGGCTTGAAAATGACAATTCAAGAACTAGAGATTGGACTTCTCCACGTGTTTGGAGGTTCTACACAACACAAAGCACCCACAGACGACCCGCTCAGTTTCACAAAATGCCAACCATGACAAGGACCCCATATGGTGTGACCTACCAGCTCATGCTTTAGTGAATGCCCTGCTCCCAGAGCCTTATTACACAATAGGCAGTGTGGTAGGATGCTGCCTATATACAGGAGGAGGGTAGTCAGTTATGGAAGTGGGAAGACGATAGCAGGAGACTAATACCCCCTTCGCTAGACAAAGCATGTCTTACTATTGATGACATCCTGGCTGTCCAAGTAGGGTGGGATCTCTATACAAGACAGGATTAAGCGTTTTTGAGCACTACAATCGTGCCAAGGAACTCTCTCTAATATACATCCGCAAATTACTCTGGCAAGGCTAACTTTCTGTGATGCTATTACTCTTTATTCTGCAGATTACATTGAAACTACTTGCTTTGAAACATGAAGCAATAGGTAGATTTCAGGACACCTGAGTGGACAAAACATCAGCCAGAGACAGTTATCAGAGTCAGTAAGAAGCCAGTTCACATCAAAAAGAGAAACTTCCATTCCCAAAAGTACAAATGGCAGATGTTGCAAGTGCAAAACTTGGCACCTACAATATCTCAGAGACTGATTACAAAAGCAAGTGCCTAGCTTGGTAATACTGTACACTGTAACAACAATAGCATCTGAACCTTCCAAATTGCACATGCATTCAATGGAATGGCTTCATAGCAGGCCACAACCCAGCCAGAAAAATGGTTTTAACAAAAGCAACCCATACAGACTTCTGATTCTCCTTGGGGCATCATAACCTATCACATGCTACTAAAACATTAGTACACACATCAATTGCTCTCTGTGTGCAGCAAATAACAGCATGATTTTCTTCTCTATGTAGACAAAACATCTAAATGTGAATTAGAATCCCATCATCACCTTCCCTGTGGATTCACAAGCTGTGAGAAGACAGCACTGGCTGAAGCATCTTCCAAATCTTCGTCACTGCCAAAGCTGTGGGCCTCACTGACCCCTGTCACATTGGATATGTCATCGACAGGATGAGTAGACATGCCATGAGGCACAAGAGAAACCAACTCCGTGCTCCCATCCATCAGATTGGGCTGCAAAGAATTTTCTTGCAGCTGCAAAGCATATTCCAAGTTCCACAGAACATCACCCATTGCTGGTCGATCAATACCCTGTTCCTGGAGACACTTCTCAGCCGTATCACCAAACTTTCTCAGTGACTCCGGGTTGCAAGTGCCCAACAGCCGTGGATCCATGATAGTCTCTAGCAGACCCTGCTTTTGCTTCTGCATTGCCCACTCTGCAATGTTGACTTGTTCCCGGGGAAGACTTGGATTGATTGCTGGACGTGCACACAGGACCTCCATCAGAACCACACCAAATGAGTACACATCTGATTTCTCAGTGAGCTGCTGCCTGCGGAAATACTCAGGATCAAGGTACCCAAAACTCCCCTTTACAGCTGTGCTCACATGGGTCTGTTCCAATGTTGGCCCAGTCTTGGAGAGCCCAAAATCAGCAACTTTTGCCACAAGGTTCTCATCCAGCAGTATGTTGGTGGTCTTCACATCACGATGGATGATGCCCTGAGCTGCACCTGTATGCAAGTAATGAAGACCACGAGCAGCACCAATGCAAATCTCCAGCCTTTGCTTCCATGAAAGAGCAGGAAGATCAGTACCATACAAGTGACCGCGCAAGGGACCATTAGCCATATAATCATAGATGAGTATCATTTCACAGTGCTCATCACAGTAGCCAATGAGCGACACAAGATGGCGGTGCCGCAATTTTGACAGAAGCTCAATCTCAGTCTGGAATTCAGTCAGACCCTGCTCAGATCTAGGGTTTCCTCTTTTCACTGCAACTTTCATACCATCATCAATCTCTCCCCTGTAAACCTTGCCAAAACCTCCAACCCCGAGAATCCAACTCTCATCAAAGTTGTTCGTTGCCTCTTGGAGCTCAGCAAAGGTGAAGTAGCGTCCAGGATTGGTTCCAACAGATGAAACATAGCTGCCTGTCCCACTCTTGTGTGAAGACGAAATCTTACTTTGTGTGGTATCTGAAACACCACCATGAGGCACAGGTAGCCATGCAGGTGGTGCATGCTTGGCAGCCCCTTTAGACTTGCGAGAGCAACAGTAGCAGATACCAACAACCAGCAGCGCCACAAAAACCAGACATCCTACCACTGCACCAATTATTGCTCCAACATTACCATGTCCTGAAGATGACATCGATGAAGCTCCTGTTGCAGGAGACCCATCAGGATTCGTGACAATGACATCAGGATTCACACCTGAAAGACTGCCACCAGAGTTGTTAAGCTTCAAAATCTCCACACCATTGAGGATGGCATCTCTATTCTGTGAGGTGGATCCAACAGTTGGCCCAATCTGCAACCACAAATCACTGCTACCTTTGAACATGGGCACTGCAAAATCTTGGTACAAAGGCCCATCCGGATGTCCGGTTACAGCAATGATGTCCAAAGCCATCTCTGCAGTCTGATTGTTGATATAGACATTGAAAACTCGCTGGTTGATAGCTGACAAGAAGATCTCACAGAAATGAAGCCTCACGAAGTATGTGTAACCCAAGTCCACTGGGAAGATCCAAGTGAGATTGAAGTTCTGATTGACAGTGTTAGCGGGTCCCATGTCTCTTGCCGTAGCATACACTGCTGCTGGCGCTATGTACTTGGGGAGAGTAGCTGGATACACAATTTGGGTCACAGGAACAGACCCAGTGGTTCCTACAGCAGCTGTGAAGATGAAGTTATCGTCAGGCTGCCAGGTTCTCCACATTCCAGTTGAGTCATTCTGTGGACTCACACTGGCGCCACCCACATTGATGTGGAATATGGCCTGTATGGCACAATCTGCCAATGCAAAAGGGGTGATTGCACCGGCTTGCCCTAACAAGGAGGCGTCGTCAGAGAAGAGATCGTCTGGCAACGACACTACTTCCAGCGCGTTGATGAACGCGTACGAGCTTGGGGCAGGATCGAAACCCAAGACGAGAGATCCCGAGGTCACGTTTACAGCATATTCCCTGAACAAGAAAGGAAAGTCTGGTGATGTCCAGCTCGACGGTCGGAAGTTGTTCAGCAGCACAAACTGGTTGGCTGTCACCGAGAACAGAGAAGCATTGGCTGCCCAGTTCGCAAAAGAAAATGGGTAGAAGTAGAGACGGATCCAGTGTCTTCCTGGCGTCACTATGAAAGTGTAAGACGAGTTGGTGGTGAAGAAGCGCGCTTGCTGCAAGAGATTAGGGTATAGTAGATTAGGACTCGGCTGACTGATCGATGCCGAAACACCTCCCGATGCTAGCGTCTTCGCCGTGTTATCCGCCTCGAACACACGTCCATCTACTGTTACATTTGTCGAGGATCCACAGCTGATGAGAATGTTATCTACAGGCGTATATGGCGTCTGCTGTGCCCATACCAGTGCTGCTGCTGCTGCCTGCACTACAAGCAGGAAGCAGATCTGCATGCACCACCCACCTCCGGCCATCTTTCTTTCCCTTGCCCTTTCGTCCCTCTCTCCAATACTACTGCCGGATACTTACCCCTGCTGCTACAGATCTGGTGTCAGCGCTTCTTTTCCAACAAGTTCATCGACAACCCTCTATACCCAACCACAAAAGCTTGCAGATATCTCTGCATCTCTTCTTCTTCAAGCCAATGCTGCAACCCAAAACTCAGAAACTCGGGAAGCAAAGCAATGTGGATCACAAGCAGATGTTTAACAGCAACTACGACTATTGTCTCTTCAGTACCAATAATACACTTCTTCTATCAGCAGCTCCAACCGCAACTCCCAAAACTACAGATCTGTCTCTCTGAGTTCCTTCCTGCTGTGCTATACAGCTGCTCCAGATCTTCGACCTTCATGATCTGCAGCAAATGAAGTACTCCTTCCACCACCCACTGGCAGCCACATCCCGCTTCCTACGCCCTCGCCTTTCTCGCGTCACGCATCCCGCGTATCCTTCGAAGGAGTATGTCCTTCAGGCGCACACTCCAGTGTGCAGACGACGACGCGGCTTGATTATCAACGGCTACCATCGCCTTCATGGATGCAGATACAACTACCTCTTGTCTTCTCATCGATGAAGACTGCAGAAAATGTTCACACAATCCGAGCTCCTCCCCATCAATTTTATTGGGTGAATAAATTTCTGCGGCCAGTTTTTGTTTTGATTAGCACATTCACCCTAAGAGGAAGCATTATTCATCCATGAATCTGAAGGTGTACCTCAAAATAGTTGGCCGTTATTATTAGGTGACAAAATTTATGTAACAGATTTCTTTTGCTTGGCACATTCACCCTCATGGATGTTACATCTACGAGGAAGCATTATTCATTCCTAAATGGGAGGTGTACCTCAAGGTCGTTGGCCGTTACTATACCCATAAATTTCTGTAGCCAGTTTTCTTTTCCTTGGCATATTCACCCTTGTGGATGTTACATCTAAGAGGAAGCATTATTCATCCATTAATTGGAGGTGTGCTTGCAATAGTCGGCCATTATTAGGTGAATAAAAATTATGTAGCCAGTTTGCTTTGCATCGCTAATTCACCCTCATGGATGTTTATCTAAAAGGAAGAATTATTCATCCATACAAAAGAGGTGTGCCTTACATTAGTTGGCCGTTTTTTTAGGTCAATAAATTACTGCAGTGAGTTTTTTCTTTTGCTTGGCACATTCACCCTTATGGATGTTACGTCTAAAAGGAAGGATTATTCATCCATACCTCTCAGGTTTACCAGACAATAGGTGGCCGTTTATCATCATTATAACTGACCCGATTATCCCTGACAAGAGAGGTTCGAACCTGAAAAGCTAACGAGATTTGAGGAAAAAGAGTCAGGGTCATGACTGAGGCCGGCGGGAGGTTCGAGGAGTTCCGACTTCCGACCTGCATTGTGCAATTGACTTGCCACTGATGTTTGGCACTTCTTTGCCGAATATTTATTTATTTTAGAAAACAAGGTTTTTCAAACTTTGAGAATCATGGTTATAAATCAAAATTCGGTCCTTGATTTTTTTTAAACCATTGGTTATGAAGCCTATGAAGTGCACTGATAACGATCTGGGGTCTGTTTCTAATAAACCTCCAACACTAGTTCAAACCTGCCTTGATGTAAAGATGTAACTATATTAAAGTTATCTGTAAAGTCAGGCATACACAACATCGAAAGCCCGTGTTGGGCCATTTAGGGGACGGAAGTTCAAAGATCATACCAAAAAATTACACACAGGCCCAACAGGGCTCAAAACCCAGATTTCTTTAGGACTCGGCATGAACTGAGTTTCATGCCGAGTTTCTTGCCTATGCTTTACCTGGAGAAGCCCTCGTCTCATCACATTCTCATCTCTATGCTTGCACCTTCATTTGTCATTGCATGTTTACCTCTATGCTTGCAGTGGTTCTAGCTTGCATAGCTCTAGAAGTTCTAATAGTCTCCTACCATGCATCGGCCGGCAACCTCCCATGTTTTAGTGCCTTACATCTATGCTTGCAAGAGCTTCATTAGTTTTGGCTTGCATAGCTCTAGAAGTTTTAATAGTCTCCTACCCTACATCGCCTTGCAACCTCCCATGTTTCAACACCCTAAATCTATGCTTAACGAAGCTTGAGGGAGTTCCGAGGAGTATCGTCTCATCCCAAGTTCAGCAACAAGGAAAACTTGAAGCAATATCTTTTAAGGGGAAGTTTAACCCAACATTACTCACCAAGATGGCTTTGGTAGCTCAAGGTACAAAAGAAGAGGAAGAATTTTTTGATTGTCTTGCTTAGAACCTTTCTTTTCACAAGCATTTTTCCTATTGTTATGGTCATTCTTCGCATGTTGCCATAAGGGTTGCAATTTTTTCCAAACCTTAATTAGTGGTTGACTCAAAGAATCATTGAAGCAAACCAATTTTGAACCTCCAAGACTCAAAACAAAACACTTTGTCTTGTTTCCAAAAACTGAAGACCTTTTCTCATCTCCACAAACTCCAAAAATAGTGCCTTATACTCCAAACCCTAAACCCTCAAAATGGCCTCATAACCATGAAAAACCCAGAGAATTCCCAAAACATCGATTATCTCTTTTAATGGATGCATTCATGATTGAACATATCCTCCCAAAATTGCCCTTGGACTCGTCTATGATGTGCCGGCTTCATCAAGTAAACCATGTGTGGCATAAAGTTGTGAGTGAGTCCTTTGAATGGCATGCCTTAAACATTGTGAAGCACCACAATGTGTTTTACTACCACACTATTGCTACCCAAGGACTTCCAAGGCACTTTTTGAAATAATGTTTGCAATTTGAAATTCATTGTTTGAAAACTTTGCTTCCTAGATGATACAAAGATTTGAGACTTTGGTTTTAAGGTGGCTTTGAAACATCCTGTGTTTTTGGACTTTTCACATAGGCAATCAGCTTTCATATGTATGGGCATTCAAACCCACCCTTACACCTTGCTTTTGGTTTTGCAATTCAATAAGCTTGGAAATTTTGAGTGACTTGATGTCCATGGGTATTTACATATTCTTGCAACCCTAACATTTGGTCTATAACCGAAATGACTTCAAGTTTTTTGATACCTTGGATGTGTGTGGTGGTGACTTTGAGTATGGAACCCTTGAAACCTTACCTTAAGTTCTATAGCTATAAACGGGTGGTAATTCAACTTCACTTTGGAAGATAGGGATTTCTAAATGACATAAAAACTTGTTTATATGGTCTATAACTCAATTCAATACCCTAGTTTGTTGGACTTGAAAACTCTAATACATAAAAGACACATGAACCTGTTTTCCTAGCTTTTAAGCTTTCCAGCTTACACCATTTAATGGATTGCATGTGTATGGGTACTTTTTAAGCTTGAAACCTATTTTGTTCACTCCAACCACTAGATATTCAAGTTTTCGAACATCTTGGACGTGTGTTTTCATTCCAAGTATGGCCATAAATATATCCTTATTTATAATCTCTACAAATGTATAAAGGTGGTAATTCAACTTTAATTTGGAAACCACTTTGGGTTTTCAGATGAAATATACACTTGTTTGGATGGTCTACAACTCAATGATATACCTTAATTTGTTGGCCCTACTGAACATAGTACTTAAAGACACTTAAAACTCATCTTCTTGGCTTTGAATATTTCCAAGTTACATCATCTACTAAAGTGCATGTGTCTGAATTTTTATGTGCTCTGAAACTTGTCTTGTTCACTCCAACTGTAAGGACTTCAAGTATTTTGATGCCTTGGATGTGTGTGGTGACTTTAAATATGGCCTAAATCCTTACCTTAAATTATGTAGATGTATATAGGTGGTAATTCAACTTTAATGTGGAAACTAGGGGTCTCTAAATGAAATAAACATTTGTTTAGATGGTTTATAGCTCAATGATATACCTTAATTTTGTTAGTCTTGCTAAATACAATATTCAAAGGCACTTGAAACCCATCTTCTTGACTTTGAAGTTTTCCAACTTACATTGTCTATTGGAATGATGTGTATACGTTCTTATGTACCTTTGAAACCTATTTTGTTCATGCCAACCAAAAAGTATTCAAGCCTTCTTTTATCTTGGATGTGTGTGGTCATTATGAATATGGCCCTAAATGTGTCCTTACTTTAAGTTCTACACAACAACATTAACAAGCGAACGGGCAAGCATGAACAAATGAACTCAAGTGAATAGGAAAGGAATCTTAAAACACATTCCATGCCACATCATGGAATATTTTTAGTATTTTTTTCCACATGGATATTATAAAATGATGTGGCAAAATATTTTACCACATCATGGAATATTGTGTGACGTGGAAAAATATTTTGCCACATCACATAATATTTCGTGACATGGTAGAATATTCTTTAACAAGCCCTAGAATATTTTGCCATGTCACATCCATGGTTTGTTTCGAAATGAACAATGGCTTATTAACACTGAACATGGGTTTGGCTAAGAAAGCCATCAGCAACAGCATCATATGAATGTTTGAAAGCATTTTTGTTAATTTAACTTGATGCATTTTATGATCCCTCATGCAAACAATCTCCAAATGTCTAATGTTCTTCAACAATAATTATGATATTCTTAAATTTTTTGAAATGGGTGGGAATTGCATACTTGGGAAATATTTGATAAAAATTAACTTTTCAAAATATATAAAATATTCGACAAACATATGTTGAAATGGCCAAAATATTATACATAAATAAACATCACTCTATAATTATTCAAAAGCTACAAAGTGGAGAACATAATGAATGGGCCAAAACTAGTATCTAAACTTCCTACAAGTCTAGCCAATTATGGAAAGGTTTATAAATGAATTTCTACTATATTATCACAAGAGTTCAAAAACCTTGGAACACTTCAACAAACATTCAATTTCATCCCAACTCCATGTGCAATGATGAATGAACTTTTCTGTGAGCCCATAGAACATGATCATGTACAAGACGTGATACACATGTTTACAATGCACATACACCCAATGAACACCCAAAGAATTTGCCAACATTTTGACAAAGTAAACACATGAACATCTAGGGAAATTTCCAATGATCACATCATATATTTGGTCATTTGAAATAATATTGTAAATTCATCCATACCTAGGTGAGGGGACATCAATAGGGGGAAAATAATGCATTGGGTAAATAAGATGTCAACCTTCCAATTGTTGGTGTGATGTTGTGTTATTTTGTAAACAAAAGGTTGTCTCACCTTCTTACCACCACAAGTTGTGGGCCAACAACTTGCATTGGTCAACCACACAATGTTGTGAGCACTCATAGTAGGCACATGTGAACTACTTGGACTAAACGATTGGGAACCAAATAAACTTTGAACATGATTACAGTCAAAAGGAAACCCCACTTCTTCTAGAGTTATTACTTCCTTTTGAATTAAATCAATACTTTCTTGAATGAACCATACAGTTGGAACTAAAAGCCTTACAACTATATGTTTTTACATTATTCCACTGACACAACAATTCAAATCATTAGGACAAAACTATTATGTATCGTGCTCCAATGATCCAATATGAAATTGTACTTAAAACCTTGAGTAACATGGAACAAGAATTCCATTTACAAATGTATAAAGGTTGATCTTTGTTTTACATTTAAACCCCAAGGTTTTTTAAAGTGTAGAACATTGAACTGTAGAATTGTGTGGGTAACATTCAATCCACCACTAGCCATCAACAAAAATATTTTCCTTTAACTCTAGGCCACTTTGAGATACCAAAGGTGAACAAGCACTAAAAACACAAGGTCATTGTTGCATGCCTACATTCTTGACAACATTGGGTTGAACAATAAGAATTATTATTCATGGACAAGACAAATTCACATGGTCAAGATAATGAGAATCATTGTCTACATCGAGAGGACAATCAGCAGGTCATTTGGCAGACCCAAAAACCTCCTCCCCCTTGAGGTGCAAAACGTGATAAAAAAAAGGAAAATCCAAACATGTAATTTGCCATAATAGCCACTAGTTTAACAAGATCACTAGACTGTTCGGCCCTCCTCAAAAAAATTCATTCCTACCAAGTCCATGACCAAATGAACCCCCTTTCAAATATTGTCTATACAATGTAGATTTTTAAAAACTCAAACACAATCGTTAAACGTCGTTGTGTACAGATAAGTGTTGTGATTCCCTAATTACTGCAACTAGATGTTATGCACAATTTCGACTAAATCACAAATGGGTATGTTTGACCACTCTTCATCATTAAACTTCTATAGATTAAAGGAAAAAAATCATCAAAAAAATCTAAAATGTTGTAATGTAGAAGTAGATAGATTACAAATGAAAGTTCAGTGAAAATGGACATCTTATAGTTTTGAATGCACATAAAAAGAAATGAAGACATAGGAAGTTCAAAAAAAGATATTGACATGGACGATGAAACCTCCCCATTGTCTAACACAACAATGCCAAAAGTTAAACTAATTATTAAGCTCATGGACACTTGCTTCAAAAATAACCATAGATGATAACTAGTAGGAATGAATGAGATCATAATGATTGTCAACATCCCAAAGTGATTTGGCATTCTTGTACTAGTGGCAAAAAACCTTGTGTTCATCTTACAAATCAGGTCTGATTAGTTGTTTGCTATGTTTATCAAATGAATGACACCAATGGAATAAACAAATGCTCTCCTTATCAACCATCCTAACAAATGGGTCCCCATAACCATAAACAATTCTAACAACATTCCCATTGGTTTGTGCAATGTCAACCATGAATCCCTTGAAATTATATTTTACAAACCCATGTTTCAACATCATTTCATTAAGTTTTATCCACATAAGTCGTTGAGCTTTGGTGTCTTCAGACTGCATATCACAAATAACTATGGTCAACATTTTACAATAAACAAGATCGTACATATGACAAACCATAGTTCATTATTACAATTTCTATTTTTTCAAACTAACCAAATTGACTATATGAGTATTTTTGACTAGAGGTTATGGGCTTGAATGACAATGGGTATTTTTTGACTAATCAATTTGACTAGAGTGACTAATGTGACAATTAGTCAAATTGAACATCTAGTCAAATTGGAGTTTAAAATACCACCTAGTCAAATTGGTTAATGGCCTAATCAATAAGACCACCTAATCTAATCAAATTGGCAAGTGCCCTAGTTAATAAAGATGCCTATCATATTAATCAATAGGGCTAACTAAGTAGGCCTAATCAAAGTGGCTAATGGCCTAGTCAAAAGGGCCTATCACAAATTTTATTACGAGTTGGGCATCTTGAGATACATTTAACATTTTGACTATGTTTGATTAATTAAAAAAAAGTTGGAAAATTTAAAAGTTCGCTAATTATAACTAAATGAATCATGACCAAATTAATTATGATTAAATTAATTATATATGTGGTTTATTTAACTATGGTTAAATTGATTATATTGAAATTAGTTATGGCTCAATTACCTATGAAAAAATAATTAAAATTAAAATTAACCATAATTAATCTAACCATGGTCAATTTAACAATAGTTGGTTTAGCCTTAATAAGTTTAGCCATGATAATTAGATTAGCATAATTAATTTAACCATTACTAGTTGGGCCACTATTGGTTTTGCCATAGTGAATTTAACCATGGTTACTCTAAGCATAACTAAATTAGCTATATTTATTTTTAGCATATTATTATTTTACCTTAATAAATTTAACCATAATTAATAGACCCATAATTAATTTATAACTATTGTTAATTTAGCCATGGTTGGCTTTGCCATACTTATTTTAAACACTTTTGTTTTAGCCTTAATTATTTCATTCATTTTTATTTTAGCCACAGTCATTTTACTCATGGTTGGTAATTTAACCATGGTTGGTTTTACCATAAAATATTTTTTCATTATTAGTTTAGCCAAATTTATTTACTCATGGTTAGTTTAACCATTTTTAATTTAGCCATATTAAATTTTTCCATAATTATTTTACTCATTTTGATTTTAGCCAAAATTATTTCATTCATGTTTATTTTAGTCATAATTAATTTTTACATAATTGGTTTTTCCATAACATATTTATTCATTGGTTAATTTAGTCATATTAATTTTATTAGTTGTTAGTTTAGCCAAATTTATTTACTCATGATTAATTTTACCATTTTTAGTTTAGCCATGTTAAATTTTTACATAAATATTTTAACCATTCTGATTTTAGCTATAATTATTTCATTCATGTTTATTTTAGCGATAATTAATTTTTGCATAATTGGTTTTGCCATAAAATATGTATTCACTAGTTAGATCAACCATATTAACTTTATTAGTGGTTAGTCTAATCAAATTTATTTACTCATGGTTAATTTAACCATTTTTAATTTAACAATGGTTAATTAATTTTTTCATAATTGATTTTGCCATAAAATATTTATTCATTAGTTAATTTAACCATATTAATCTTATTAGTGGCTAGTTTAGCCAAATTTTTTTACTCATGGTTGGTTTAACCATTTTGATTTTAGCCATAATTATTTCATTCATGTTTATTTTAAGAAAGATTTTTTTTTTTCATAATTGGTTTTGGCATAAAATATATATTCATTAGTTATTTTAACCATATTAATTTTATTAGTAGTTAGTTGAACGAAATTTATTTACTCATGGATAGTTTAACCATTTCAAATTTAGCCATGGTTAATTGTGCCCTAATTACTAATTGTGGTTGGTTTAAACATTATTTTGCCAATCATTCGTTTTGCCATAATTAATTTTTCCTAACTTAAATTAACCACCTATTTAACTTATGTAATGTAAATATGTGATTAAATAACCCAAATATAATTAACTTATATGTAGGTGTATTTATTTATACATACCATATCTATACTCCACCAATTTACCTATATTTTAGCCTATAGGTAACCTAATTAAATAGCCTAGGGTAGGCCATTTATATACCTATGATAAATAACTAGTTGGTTAACTAGTTATTCACCTAAAATACATTAATGAATGTGTAATTAAATAGTGAAATATTCATTATCGCAAATACATTGTTGATAATATATAATTAATTAGGTTAAATTTGTAAGAATTAGTTATAACTAGTGGGTACTTGTGACCTTCGGACACTGTGAAGTCCTTCGGTTTCTTTAAACCATATTTATTTTCTTTAAACCGGGAGCATGCCTCTCCCAGGCAAGACGGTTCGGGCGGACGCGTGGGTCCTCCAAAGGGGCCTCCTCTTCCTCTTTGTTCATTGGTTTAATGAGGGTTGTTCTCTTGAAGGGGGGGAGATAGGTGAAGTGGTCTGTTCTGTGGGAAAGGTAACCATGGAAACAATAGGGATCCCAAGTTCTAGTATATCGAGAATTTTTTTCATTTCCCTAAAGTAAAGTCGACTAATTTTCCTAATATTTTTTTAAAAATCGCGTAATTTTCGATATCACAAATTTATTTTAAAAAAATCAAATTTTTATTTTAAAATATTTATAACAAAGAAAACCTAATCCTAATTCTGATAGAAAAATTAAAGGAAAAAAACCCCTTTTGTCTGTGTTTCAAAAATTTATCATTTTTTCTATTTTTTTTAATTCCTAAAATTTCCCAGAAAACCTTTATTTATTTATTTATGAAATGCTACCCAAAAGAGAGGCAAGTTTTGATACCTATTAAGAAAAATTAATGGCCAAAAAAAAAATTACTATTGGCACCCCAAAAACAAAAAGGGCAGGGGTAGGGGCATTTGGAAATAAAATATGTCACTTCGTTGGGAAAAAAAAGGAAAAAAAGTCAGTTGGCGTCGGACCAAAGGGCAGGGGTAGGGGCGTTTGGAAATAAAATATGTCACTTTGTTGGGAAAAAAAAGGAAAAAAAGTCAATTGGCGTTGGACCGGACAGACAGTTATTTAGGTATAGTTAGAGGCCGGTTCTATTGCAGAACGCTTTTGCAGTAGAATTGTCACGTCACAGACAAACAGGACTAAATGAATTTATAGATAAGATTTGCTTGTAATTATCCATCAACAATATAATGCATTATAATTATCTTGATATTTTACATAATTCGAGGATTTATAATATGTTTATAACTATTAATATTAACTAAATAACTAGACATTAACTATTACTATAAAAAAATTAACTTAATTAGCATACATATTTACCTACCTCTTCATTTATTTATTTATTTATTTTATGTATCTTACATAGTTATTTAAGAATAATGTTGTGGGAACTAAAAAAGTCTTTAGTGTAATGTGGACATGAAAATGTTTCTCCCTCCCAAAAGTTTGTCCCATATTGTTTGTCATCCTTTCCAAATGATGAGCAATATAAATAGATGCACCATAAACATCCAAGTCATAAAATATACTTTAAAAAGGAAGGCTACTTGGGATGAGCTAATTGGAAAGGCTCAACATTAAAGGCCAAATTCAAAATGAAACATGAATTTTTTACCTAGGTCATTTAAGTGTATGCTTAATATAGGTGGTGTACATTTTAAGCCTAATTAAGGTCATAGCTTAGGTTACCCTAACATACTTTAAACTTCTATACCTAATTGTTAATTATAGGCTCCTAGACCTAGGCCTAAGAGTTTAGGTTGTAGGTTCTTAAACACAGGGACCTTAAGAGTAGGTATTTAATTTTAGGTTTAACCTAGGTTATTTAGGTTTTATCCATGTGGCATAATCTAGGGGCCAATGTTTAAATGTCATGTGGCATAGCCTATGTCGCAACCCCATTTTCAAAGAGTCTGAGGATGACACTCACATTCATGAAATGGGGACTTGGGAGTCCCGAAGGACTTCCAAAACTTCAGAGTTTGATGGCAAGGGTCAAAACACCTTTCCTTGAGGCGTTCTTTATATCATTGGAAAGCTATCAAAGTGTAGATGTCGAAAATGGCCTCCCATGAGCCATTTGGACATATGTAACACAAGTTATGGCAAAAAGAAAGGTCATTGCAGTTTGACTCCTGACCACTAAAAGTCGGGAATCAACCCGACCCGGTGTGTGCAGGTGGAATGCAACACACCGTTGGAAAACTCTTAAGGAGAACTACAAGTTTGCTTCAGACCTCATCCCAATCGGAGATCTGAGCAAATAGTTATGAGCTTGCAAAGTCTCAAAAGTCCAAACCAAGACAATTTCAAGACTCCTCCTTGGGAGTCCCAGGACAAAAAGCCATTCGGATGTAGGTGCCACGAAGAGACGCAAATAATACTATATGGGGGAAGGTGGTGGCTTCCCTCGAGTCTGGGCGTGGTGAGTCTTGTGAGTCCAGGGTCGCCTATGATTTGTCATAACATTAAAGGTGCTCTAGAAAGTGAATTAACCAACTTATTGGTTGGTTTGATGCACGTTCGAGTGAATAACTAAAGCTTGTCCCTCGTCCTAATCCCATCCAGGAGCTTCAGCACGCCCGTCTATCCCTTTTAGTGTTGAAAGTTGGGAACGTGCTCCGAAGTCCAAATAATTCCGCTATTTGATTAACTTGGACCCAACTTGGGTCTAACAAGGAACTTGGGAATGTGTTGGCCTAGATGGATAATGTTGAAATCCCATGTGGCATAACATTGATGGCCAATGTTTGAATGTTGTGTGGCATAGCCTAGGTGACCAATGTTTAGATGCAACATGGTTTAATTTGGGTGGTCAAAATGGTGTTTGGCCGGTCAAAAATCATTTGATTATTACATTAACTAATCAAAATGACTAGTCAAAAATACCAATTCAATGATTGGTCAAAAGTACTAGTCGAAATGATTAATCAAAAATGTCAATTTAGGCTTGGTCAAAAAGTACATGGTCTAGTCACAATGGAGAGGTTCAAAATGACTTGTTCAAAATGACTAGGAGTTTTTTTTTATGCTTGTCCAAAATGGGTCTTCTTTGACCAAAATTTCTAGTAAAAAAATAGGAATTCAAGTAATGGTTATCCAACTAGCAACATGTTTCACATGATCAAACATGATTCAAACGTTTCTCAAATCCCTTGCAAGTTATATTCATGTGACAAGGCTAACTCCACTCTTGACACCATTTATCGACATCTTGAAAATGAACACCTTATGTCCATGAACTTGTCCTAAGAAGCAACATTCCTAGATGTAGTCACATCGATTTTTGGACTTCAATTGAAGTATGCTATCAATATGCCACCTCCTGAATTTCACTTGAAAAAAACAAGGTTACGAACACTGGGAGAACACTGTTCATAAAACTTGTTTTAGATGTGCTCCAACTACTCACCCTTGAAGAGTTCCATTGTGCCATCGCTAGAATCATCAAACAAGTAACTTGCCAAGAAGGTTTTATTAGCATCGAGGGAAATCAAAAAGATATTTACATCAAACGTGTGATCAACCTCTTTTGCAATCAACCTTTTAATCTCTTCGACCGACTCTTGACACTTTCCATTTGCAACAAGATGGTTGTGAACACCAAGATGAATTGCCTCTCTTGACATAGATTGAAGTCTATGCACAACATAATATATTTCACCTACCATAATAAATGACACGAAAGGGGGGAGAATGACAAAATTTGCATCCAAGTGAAGAAGATAGAATCATTGTCATTTGATATCATTTGTCTAAGACTAGAATATGAGTGCACTCACCACACCAAAATGTTTCATTGCGAGTGGCAAAACGCACGAAGTTCTCACAATCATCTTGCACACACTGCAAGTGATGCAAGCAATAAGCCTTCCTGAAGCTAAGCCTAAACGAATTTTTTATATTCATTGTGACTAGCTTACTCCAAGCATGGCCATCGTACTTTCTATCCATGCCTTGCATTTGGGAAAGGTTGTGAGCATTCAAATACCATGATGGTGAGGTCCAAACATTTAATAACATGAAATGTCACCATGTTACAAAAGACACAAGAGTAATAATGAAAAAACTTAGACATATTTGAATTAGTAAGAGCATAATTAAACACCATAGTAAAATTCGAAGGGTTTGGTAAAAAGGACAAGGCATCATGGAAATATAATCCAAGCAAGCAACAAATCAAATATGAAATTGGACAAAAAACAACAACAATGAAAACCACAATAAGAAATTCAAGCAATGTAGTAACAAACATCAAAAATTAAAATTGTAAAACTTTTGTGTTTGTAGCCAAACATAATCTTTGTTGATGGAATTTGGTGGAGAAAATAAAATTTGGGACAAAGTGATCACTTTGAAAGTTGTTTAAATGGAGACCTAACCTAAATTTTTTGCAACCTCTGATGCAATATGTGAATTACATAAATGTGGTGTAGGCTTGGAAATAAACAAAAAAGATGGAAAATATAGAGAGCCATTACAAAACAAAAATGTGTAATTTGAAAAATATCAACTTTCGGGAGGACAAAATGACGTGAAAAAGGAATGTGCAAAAACAAAAAAATTCTAACAAATTGGTGGTAGAAGGACATTAAAACCATAGGAATATCAAATAGGAACTAGCATTCAGGTTAACCTAAACAAGGTTTCTATCTATGTATTGTGCAGAAATCCAAATAAAAGTTGTAAAAGATTTGGTGGAAGAGGGCATAATGTGATAGGGCAATAACTTCATGCAAATAAGTGGAGGATAACAGTTACATCCTAGGCCAAAAGAAGCAAACTTAAACATGGTATTAAGTGTCAAATCAACGATAAAATATGTAGTCCATTAATAGATGTGAAATTTGAATAATTCACATTACTATAACAACAAATTTGTATTTCATATGCATACATTCAATATTTATGTCTTAATTATTAACATTGTCATTCCTTAAAATGCCAGATTCATGGTTATTTCATGTAACTAGAATTTGCACTCCAGAATACATTGTAAAAATTCTAAAAACAAGATTACATTTCATTTCATCATATTTTCATACTAAACAATTCACACAACAATATGAACATAAAAATCACTATAAAAGTCTACGCTTATCTGTAATACTATAAACATGAATCAAAATTACAATAAAATCCCAAGTTTTGTTGAAAATAATCCCAAAACAACAATTAAAATTTGCGGTCTATCAAAACAAAGTTTGTGGTTTTCTACTACAAGTACCTACAACTTTCTTTCTATCTTTTCTCCCAAACTTTGTGTCTAAGAAATCTCCCTATTTTTCAAAACTCTCACCCTGTGAAGAACCATCCCAAGTCACAACACCATGATCAAAACCAACAAGAATTCAAAATTCAAACTAACAAAGTTCCCTAATCAGTCCCTATCCTAAATACCTTGTTCATCCAAAATCATGTATTCATCCTACCCCTTTAACATTACCTTCTCTGTATTTTGAATTCCATCCCCAAAATCCTTGTAAAATGACAGAAATGAAATGAAAGTATTTTATATCCTTCTAAACATGTGTTTTCTCTACTACACTTTTATAATCTCAACCTCTACAAGAACCAATGGTTTTATATCTATTTTTGGCTCTCCAATTCTATTTTCTTCCCCCACTAATTCAATATGTGGTTCTATTTCTAGATGTTATATCTTGAATACCTCTTCTTTTAGTGTTGGAATAGCCTCCACCTTTTCCCATTCTTGAATTTTTTGTGGTCCTATTTCTTCATGGTCCCCTCTTCTGAGGTCATGTGGTTTTTCTAGATATACCTCCTCCTCCTAAGTTGTTCCACTTTTGAGGTCCTATGTTTGTTCAATCTTCACTTCCTCCTCCTGAGTTGTTCCACTTTTGAGGTCCTATGGTTCCTTAGTCTTCATTTCTTCCTCTCGAGTTGTTGCACTTTCGAGGCGACGAGGTCTTGTGGTTCTTTAGTCTTCACTTCCTCCTCCTAAGTTACTCCATTGGGCCATGCTTCTGTCCCTTCATCATGGCCTGATACCTCTTTATTTGTTGGATTGCCATAGATGAAATCTAGAAAATTCTTTTAATAAACTTCCAACTTGTACATAAAAATATTTTCATTAGTTTTATGTTGAGCTAGATTTTCCTCCATCTCCTTTGTAAAATATTCCTTGGCCACCTCCCACCATTCCTCAAATTTTACTTCAAAGTCCTTCATCTTGTTTTTCATCCTCCTTAGAATATAATACTACAACATCTATTCATAATCCTCTAGTCTTTTCTTAACACCAGCTAGATCTAGACTCTTCCTCTATTCATGTGCCATCTCCAATTGTGCTTATAGGAGCTGCAAATTCCTTTGATACTCCTTGTCCTCAATTAACTTTTCTTTGTTTTACCTCTACTCTTTTTTTTCTAAGCTCTTCAAACTACAACATAACCACATTTTTTTGGATTTATCAATTCCAAATTTATCAAAATGTTCTCCTTCTCCTTCTTTTCCTTAATTAGTTTTTTCATTTGACTATCCAAAGCCTCATATTGTTTCTTATGAAAAAAAATCCCTTTATCCACTTTCTTTTTGTGGTTTCCCAGATTTCAGCCTTATGCCTTAAATCTTACAATTCTTCCCCTTGCGATTTCAATTGTGTTGTGTTACTCTTGAATTCCTCATTCTCATCCTATAGTTTTTTAATGAGCACTTTAATCTTTTGCTTAGCTTCTACCATGTTCTTCCTCCAAATTTCCACATTATGTATATACCCTTTTTAGATGTCTCTCTCCTTATCCAATTCTTTTTGTAAAATTGCCTTCTCCTTCTCCCCTGCAGCTAATTTGTTCTTCAGAGTGTTTACCTCAAGAATCAAATTCCCCATATTCAGATTCACAATTGCCATGGTCTAAAATAACTCAACTGCTTTATTTGCTTTCATTACTTCTACAACTACCTCTTCCATAAACTTTGGTGTACTTGTCTATGTCATAGTATCTATAGATCCTTCTACAAATGATCCCAACTCTTGCACCATCCTTCTCCCTAGTTCAAATTTAAATGGGAATCCTTCTATAGATTTTGGTCTATTAGGTGGTACCTTTAATTCTGTTGGTCTGAACTTTTCAAAAGCAAGTTGTTTCATCACTCTCTTTGTCTATAGTTTAGTATCCAATAGACCTTCTTGTGTCTGTTGTTGTTGTTGTTGCAAATATTGTTCCAAATTTTGCAAATAATATGGATTTGCCATGGTCTCCATCCAATCTTCATATACATTTGCATCAAAGTGCAGATGTTCTTCAACCTCTGGAAACCTTGTTTCATGTTTACTCTTACCTACCTGAACTTAACCTAGTATATCCTATTTTAGCCTATCCTACCTACCTTAGCCCCTTAGCATGTACATAGGTTATAATGTTAGGAATTGAACCTTGACCTCCCCAATGATAAACCAAGTCTTTAACCAATGGACCAGACCATCAAAAGGTGTTCAACTTTTGTCAATTTTTTATTTCACATGTTTACTTCGACACATCACTACAAGACTATGAGGTACGAAAGTAGGTAGGTTGTAGGAGATAGGTGGGTGGGTGGGTGGGTAGGTAGTATGTATGTAGGTGGGTGGGTGGGTATGTAAATAATACATGTATGTAAGTAGGCACGTGTGGGTAGGTAGGTAGGTTGTATATCCATGTAGGAGGGTGGGTGGGTAGTTAAGTAGTAAGGTAGTTAATATGTAGGTAAGTTATAGCTAGGTGGATAGGTAGGTAGGCAAGTAGTACATCTAGGTAGTTTATAGGGGGGTGGATAAGAAAGTAAATAAGTAGGTAGGTAATACATATAGACAGGTACATAGGTAGTATGTAGGTAGGTGGGTGGGTGGTACATAGGTATTACATTTACATATGTGGGTGGGTTGGTATGTAGGTAGGTAAGTGGCATAAGATGTCCCATTTGATTAGAATACATTTAGCCACTTTGATTAATGATATCAATTTCTTATGTTCAATTTGACTAGATGTCCCATTTAACTAAAATGGTCAAAAATACATGTTTTAGGTTTTTAGTCAAAATGAACATGTCCATTAGTAAAAAAAGACTAATTAATCAACTTGAACCATTTGGAAAACCATTTTTTTTTAATAATGTGTGTTTCATGAAGCTTTAGTTAATTAAAATTATGGGAAAAAAATTATCCATTAAAATTTAATGATAAATAAAACATTCATCCATATTTCTAATGCAAGTTCCATTTATTGAAAACATGTAAATGCAATTACTTTTTCATCCATACATTAGATGAATAAAAAAATCATTCATCCATAATGACAATGAATGTTTACATTCATCTCCATGTTTGTTTTTAGGTTTATTTGTACAACATTCATTTTGTAGTTAAATTCTTGGGTTTTACTTGCTTGTGTATGGGGGAAAACACATTTTAGCATCCCAAGTTCCAACTTTAGGCTTTAGGCTCAGGCTCTATGCTTATGTAATAGTTTGCCTCCTTCTACATATTTTTGTTTAATCAGCTCCCATGTTGCCTAACACTTTGAAGTCCACATAAACTATTTTGTTTTCCTTGTCAGTTTGGTAATTGGGGCCATTATGCATGCAAAATTCTTGATGAAACATTTATAGAATTGAGCCATTCCATTAAACGCATGAATCTGTTGTGGATTGATGAGTACATGCATATGAATTATGGTTTGGATTTTCTAAAGATCTTGTACTTTAATTTTTTTTGGAAATAATAAACCCTAGAATCATCTTGAAAATACCATTAAAACACACTTATTTGGGTTTAGACTAATCCCAAACTCCTTGCATTTATGAAAGCACAATATGAGTTTTTGTAGATGAGTGTCCATATCATTATAGACAATAAAATCATCTAGAAATATTTTCATGAATGCATGTTTAGATAATCTCTAAAGGCTCTAATGATCACCCTTTGATAAGTTGGAGGTCCATTCTTCACTCCAAAAGGCAATACTACCTAAGTAAAAGCTCCCCAATCTATTACAAAGGTTGTTTTGTATTTGTCCTTTTATACTATAGATTTTTGGTGATATCTAGAATGTCCATTTAAAAAGGAATAAACATCATGCCCTACAATCGTATTCAAAACTTCATCTGTGAAAGGTAAAGGGTATGAATCTTTTTTTGTACTTGCATTTAGTTTTTCAAAATTTACACAAATTTTGAATTTTCCATTTTCTTAGGTACCACCACAATTGGTGATAACCAAGTGGCTTCTTCTATAGGCTATATAAATCTTGTTGCTAATAGTTTATTTATATCTTGGTCAACAACTACAACATAGGTTGGATTCATTTTGTATCTAGTGTGATGTGCTAGTGGAATTGATGTATTCAATTCAATATAGTGTTGTGCCAATTTTGGATGTGTACCTTTCAGGTCCTTATAAGTCCATGCAATCACATCCTCATATTCCAACAACAACTTTAGGAATTCATACTCTCATAAATCAATTAAGCATTCACCTTGATTGCTTGCGGATTGTTTACAGTTCCCAACTTGATCTATAACAATTGTTATTTTTTAGTTAATGTCTAGCCCATAATCTATAGTTCTTATACTCGAACCTTTGTTGGCGTTTTATTAATTTGCACTTGACCTGGTATGTGGTGACAATAAGTCTCAAGATGCACCTTGCCCTCCAGGCTAACCTTAGGTTACTTATCAAGAGTGTTATGGTTTTTGGACTACGTCTGAAATTGTGAAAAGCTTTTGTTTTGGAATCTATAGTTTATGTAGTTCTTGCAAGTTGTATTATATTAATTACAATTGTTTCCAAAGTTTCTAATGGTACCTAATTATACCAATAGAAAATAATTTAGGTTCACTAGCAAACATGAAATCTTCTTCCTTATCTATGATGTTATTTTGATAATCAAAGCATAGTAAAACCTCTAGTCTTTTCAAGTTAGTGCCTAGGTGTTAAACAATCACAACTATGGTTTGGATCATAGTGATGACATTCTTCATTTTGCAGTTTAAAATTCGCGAAAATTCGTTAAAATTCGCGAAAAATTGGGTAAAATTCGCGAATTTTAAACTGCAAAATGAAGAATGTCATCACTATGGTTTGGATTATACCATTTTTTGTATGGTGATCATGTTATTCCCCCAATAATGTGCCATTTTAACATCTTCAAACCAAGGTCTACTAAGCAACATGGAATAATTGGAGTCTATAATAGTGTTATGTAGGATTGTAAATGTAGTTGTGTATGGTATACCATGGACATACATCCTCAAATCCTTGATCAATCCCACTGGTTTGGTTGTGGTTTGATCTACCATCTGTAGATTATAAGGAACCTGGAATAGGTTTTGGTTTAGGTAGTCATAACCTAGTTCTTAATTGTTATGTGATAATATTTATTGGTTAGATCCCCCATCTAGGAGTACATCATCAATTGTGTTTCTACCTATTTGTACTTGGATTATAGCCATGTGATTGTTTATAACAACTATAATTGTGTTAATGTTAGGTATTACAAACGTGGTTGCTTTCTCATGCACTGACATGATATTAATATGTGGTCTATCAACCTTTAGTTTTTACCATGGGTGTTTTTTCAAATTAGTCACATCTATTGTATGGTTTCCACCATAGACCTTTTCAACCTTTCTTTGACTTCCCAATATATTGTAAATTTTTTCTTCCTTGGCTTTTGGTCTTTGAACACTTGTTTTTCATTTGCCTTACTTTGAGTGGTAACATTAACATCCACCATATTAACCAAGGCAGTAATAGTTTTGACTAAATCTATTGGTTTGGATTCTATGGTTTAACCTCCATTATCCTTCAACATGTTTTGCATTTCACCAAATCTTGGGCAGTTCATTAGTTTGTGACCCACTATTCCATAAATGCAACAAGGGTAGTTTAATGGTCTTTGAGGTTTAACAACTTGGGTAGTGGTTTTAGTAATAACTATAGTGGGTTCCTCCATCTTCTTGTTTCTACAAATCCCACGTTGTGGTTTGTGCGATGATAGTTAGTACAATACATATTTGGTTTTGTAGCTATCTAGTTCCCCACAACTACACTCCTTGTCCCTACGGTTTGTGGTATAAAGTGTATTTTGTGCTTCAAGCACAAAAATATCTTTTTCACACAATAATGCCGACTCCTTGTGCTATTATAGAATCTCTCGCTTCATGCTTGGAATAACAACATGTAAATACAATTGTAGTTCAGATTGAAACACTAAGGTTAGGAAATTATCAGTAGTAGGTGTTTATTTTAAACCATTGGCCAATTTCAATAATCTTTCATAATACACATCTATTCTTTTTGTGGATTCTTATTTCAAGTTTTTTAGTTGTAGATATCGTTTACAAAAAGCTTGTTTTAAATCTGCAAATATATAGTTGGAATTATTTGAATATAGTTGTTACACCAATTAGATGCATTATCTTTGAATATAAAATTGAATAGATTAGTTATTTCTTCATTTACTATTTCACTGTTAACTTTGATATCGGCTTTGAATACTTGTACATGAACATTTGGATCAGAGTCTTTTTTATATTAAGGATAATTCAATGGTCTCTTGAAAGGCTTAAAATAAGGTATTACATGTTAAATAAATGTTATTGTAACACCTCCTCGGGGTTTTGGAGGACTCCTCCTGGGTTTAGTGGTATAGATTTAATAATAAGTACATTATGGAATGGTATTTTTGTAATAAGTTCATTAACACTTCTGCATCAGGGTTTACCACTATAGATTTTCGAGCATTAAAACTAAAAAATATTACTTTAAAGCCACTAGAATCATGTCCTTCTATAGTCTCAATAAGTTCTATACAAACTTTATTATGTGAAAAATTATTCTCAATTAACATTGTAGGAATTTCATCATTTTTTACAAATATTAGATATTCGACCATAATCACAGGCACAAATTTAGTTGGGTATGTAATTGTCATAGGAACTCTTTGCATCCCATCGGAATCCATCACAAGAAACTATGATATTCATCCTCCATGAATTGGTATGCCATTGTTATTAAACATTGTAATATCTGGTAGTGCTCTATTTCTTAATCCAAGCATAAACTTTGTTTTTTGGAAAATACAAGTCTCAGAACAAGATGATTGACACTCATTCTAACTCTCTTTAATGAAAAATGACATGATCTGGTAATTTGAAGTATTATGCCTTCAAAAGGTGTCCTTCATACATCACCTTTCTCAATAGTGCTACATATGTTTTTATAATTCTATAGTTGTGTTGCTGCAACCATGTTTTGTGGAATAACCAATAAGTTATCATCAGTTTTGGATTCTAATAGGTTTACATTAGAATATGGATCATTGCATCTTGCACATTTTGCTCAATGAATAGATAATCTAGAAATGAATGATCTTCTTGTCTGCAGGAACTACAATAACTGTTTGTGAGTATGTAGTGTCGATTTGTTAAGTTAATTAGTTCTACTCCAAACTTGTTCTCTTGGTAGTAATACGAGTTGATGATTGTGTTTAATCTTAGATTCGGTGGTTTGCATCATATTAACCTTGTCCGCTTGTCATATTTTAGTGTTAATTATTGTCATTGGTGGAATGTTATGTTCAACTTTGTTTTCCATCTTGGTTTGACACACTACTTCAGTTACAAAAGCTTGTTATTCTAGATCCTCAATTTGTAGTAAAATTTCAAGATATTATGGTAATATTTGTTCAACTTCATCATTGTACAAATCTTCATCCCACTCTTCATGATGGTGACGGTACTGAGCTAAAGCAGATTGCCAAGTAGAACCTCTGGCGGTGGATCTTGTCTCCATACCTCTTTATACTTCTTAATGCATATGTAATATCTCTTTGGATCTATACAAATTACCATGTCTTTGGGTGGATAGATTCATTTATGTTCTTCCCTGTTCTTTATTTTGTAGATATGCAAGGGTAACCTTAATTGCATTGCTTCCCCATCCTTTTGGTTTGATTTCAAGAGGTTTTACTCTCATGGTAGGTAGCCTCACTCAAACACTAGGTCGTTTCATTGCTTTACTATTTTTTGAGGTTCCATAATTGCTGCAAATGGTGTTTTATATCTTACAAGATGCTCCTTTTAACTAGGTATTCTTGACATAATATATTGTACTCTTTGTAGAGTATGGAACTATGTTGCATCATTTGTAAATTGTAGTTCTTCTTCTACTACATTTTCTTTTTCATTATGTTGCATGTAACTTGATCTAAATGTCTTTGCAAACTTCAAGTTACTACTCGATACATGTTTGTGACCATTTTACCATTCTACCTTGGAAAAAAAAATTGTTCACAAATTAAAATGCTTACAACAACTACTTGCTCAAATCTAATTCCTAACAATTTCTTCACCAATTATGAATATGTAGTTTGATAAAAAAAAAATTCCTCATAATAACCTTTCCATACCTATTGCCAAACAATAAAACCAAAACAATTCATACAATTAGAGATCCTAACCCCAAATTCATCCTAGGGATGGTTGCCAAATGGTAAATCTTAATATTTTAACACCGTTATATTACAATTTCTATTCTTGTACATGTTCACTTTTAGTTATACAAAATTTGTATTAAAATTCCATAAATTATCCAAAATGTGTCAACAACCATATTTCCCATAGTTTAAGTATTTGCACAATTATGAATTTGTTATAATTCTGCCACAATTTAACTTCTCATATTGATATAAAAGAAAAGGAACAATAGATCATAGTAAAGTACAAGAAGACAAAAGGTAAAAAATCGTAGTTTAGCAACTTTGGATGTATCATCAAAAAATATTTTATCTCCAAAAAACTATTGTTGTACTCTATCTCTACTATGTGCTCCAAAACAAAAACAAAAACAATTAGAAAAAAAACTCCCACAAAAGTTTCCAAAGCTTCCTTAATGCTCAATTCTCTCACCTTAAACTGATTTGAATTCAACTTCAGTAGTCCTAATCTCACCTACCTTGTTTCGATTAAACTTGTTTTGTCCAACTTGTCTAAAATAAACAGGTTACAATACTTTCTCCTTATCCTCATACATTCTTTTCTACATGATTATTACAACACAAACTTACCCTTAACAATAGGTATTGGGCTTCTTCATTCTACTTTGGATTGTCACTGAAAATTTGTTCTCCTTATTGTCATTTTATTTGTGTGCGTTGCCCCCATTGGAATATAGTTGGTCTTTGGAGTTCCAATTTGGGTTGAATGGAATGCCATACTTGTCACAAGTTTTTGCATGTAAAACCAAAACATCCTTAGTAGTCTCTTTATCAATCATGATTTGCAATTTTTCATTCAACATGTATATTCTAGTTTTTTTAGAGTGGGTAAGGAGTCTTTGTTGGTCATGCTTTTGACAAACATGTGGTATTGACTTAAAAGGGAGTTGAGAATTAAGAGAACTACCAATTTTGCAAAAATTGAAAAGTCTATCCCTTCTAGCTGTTCAAGATTTCTTTTACATCATTCATGCTAGTACTTTCATCTCTCTTCATGATCATGTTTTTTCAACATCAATAACTAGGATCTTGTCTTAGACTTGTAATTTTTCTGTGAGATATTCCCAACTTTTGTTGGGGTTAGTAAACTTTCTAATGAATGGAATAATTGTGTCCTTGACAAATAGGTTTATTGCATCTAGGGCCATAGACCTAATCTCTTTTTGCAATTGTGGCAAAAACATCTTGTGGACTTTCTACAAACTTCTAGAGATTCTCCTTTTGTAGCAAATTCATCATCCTAAAGGTCTATATGAAATAGTTTTGACTTCTTTCAAGATGATTAGACTTGGGTACAGAAATACCAATTGAATGTAGATCCATGAGATAATTGAAGAAGGCTTTGAATGGTGGGAACTTACTTGCATGGTGATGGTGGTCTCCAATATCCCCAACTCCCACATCTTTTTTTTCTTGTTTGATTCCTCCTATGATGTTTTCCTTGACTCCTCCATCTCTTTCTGTCATTTGATTCCTCTTGTGATGTTCTTGTTTCTCTTGTTCTCTTTATCAAATCCCTTAGCTATCATACCATGTTGGGATCTAATTGCTTTTATGCATAGAGGATCTACTTGTCGGATAAAATTGTAGAATAACAAAGATAATGTAGGAACTCAAAGAAAGATTACAAAAGGGAAGAGATAAACATTGAAATAAGGGTGGAGCTAGCAAAGTTTGACTAATCTTGAAAGTTCTAAACTAATCATAGACTACTCCTAACATTGTTCATTAATGGGATGAAGTAAGATGAAAGATCTTCATTAGTTTTCATCCAACAAAAATTGCCAACAATTTTATCCATGTGCACCAAGCTTCTAGAATCTTAGGAGCTCCTATAGATTGTAGTGGTCAATGTTGTATGAATTCTTTCTCAACCTTAATGTGTTCTTTTGCCCTTGACTATTGTTTTGTCTCAACCTAGACAATTGAGCTTATTGGTATGGAATGCACATTAGGTACAAGGGTGACCTCATGACACTCTAGGGACAGTTTTTAGCTAATCATTGTTGAGTATAAATGAAGTTCTGCACATTCTTGTCACCATGCATAACCAATCCCCATCTTAGCATTTTTTTGAAATCTTAGGGCCACTTTAGATGAGGGTCCAAGGTCCAATGAAATGGAGCAATCCTCTTGGTTGGGAGCCATCAATTAGAGCCACGGCTTTTAGAAGAGGGTCCGCACCAAAAAGTGGCAAATCAAGGCCCAACCTTTTGGCACCATTTTGGAGGGAAAATCACTTGGTTTGGACCTAAATTAAGAGCTCAAAGGAGAGCTCATGATTTTGAGAACCAAGATGCAAGCTAGGGTCCAAGGCAGGGTGGATTTGATTTGCTTCAAATGAGACCAAATTGGTCCTAGAAGTTTGGACCCTGGACCCCATCTAAAGTGGTCGTTAGTGTGATGGAGTGAAATGTTTTTGCATTCACAATTAATTTGTCCATGTGCCAAGAATGTTCTATAGAAACACTTAAGCTGAAGAAAAAACCCAATCCATATATAAATGCAGGAGAACATTCACAGATATTGTGAGCAAGTGACAAGTGAAAATATCAATTGTTAGCCTGTGGAATTACTCAGCTACAGATTTTATGAACACATGAAAAATCCACTCCCTGTCATGTTCAGTAAGAGCAAATGAATTATGCAGCTGTGACATTTTCATCGTTCTACAACAAATGGTGGAACTCAAAATTTCAACCTACTAGGCACATGGGTTCAACACAATTTACCCAATCACCTCTGAACATGAGCTTATGTTATCACCTTCTGCATCAGGAATTTCCACTGCAAATTCCTCCTCAAAAGCCATCACAAGCTCCACTGTGTCTAGCTGTCAAGCCCAAGATCTTGAAAGCTTGCTGATCCTGTCACCTGCATGAGACAGATATTGGCCAGATACAACCACAGTGTTACAAAGTGCAAGGAATGGAAAAACTACACAATTGGTAACTCTGAAGAGTCCATACCAAAACATCAAATGTCCTAAAATTTAGTACTAAACCCCAATTCACTGTACCACTCACCTAAATGAAACTACAAATGCACACTTGTTGAGATGAATGCATCTGGTTACAAGAGATATGTAACATATGGGACAAGATGCCCAATGTAAATAACCTTTGACCTTCCTAGAAAAACTCCTTTCATGCAAATTGTAACACAATTTCACACATGAGATATTCCATACATACATTCATGAGAAATCCTTCAGAAAAAACTGCACTTTTGAGACTTTGGCTGTTGCACACATATCTTACCCCACTCCCACTTCACACATAATTTTCTCAGGATCATTGGAATTCAGGATTGCCTGAATTCCAATGATCTTCTTGAATACAACACAATGAAATGCTCACATTGTCAAACCGTTGCAGTTTAGACAAAACTTCCCAGTGTCTCTGTTACAGACAATCGTATAAGGATATGAACTTATCTATAAACTCCACAACACTTTGGGACAACAAGAGAATTGAGTGCTGTCATAACTCATAACCTAAAGAGTGGGTACTCAACAAGTGTCAGAATATCCCCTTCTTCATCAAGAACAGCAATGACACGCTGCCATGACTCCCCACTGAAATCATCAGCTCCCAACGTTGGGGTGTAGAAATGTATCAGAACACTGTACCCAAAACAGCAGGCACCCCATTATATAAACATCTTCATCCTGACGCATTTCAACTCTCTGCTGCATTTCTGAAAGGAATGTTGAGACTTGACCAAGATGTTGGCTAGCAATCGAAGATACATTGCAACTCATAGAAGGAGATTAACAATGTGTGTTCAAATAAAGGATTAGCTATGTCAGATTCCTGCTATGTTCATGCATTGAGATGCTTCAATGCCAGCAAGTTCCTCTTGTTCTGGCTCTGAAAATTTGTCTACAGTGCACTCTCAACATCTTAATGCACAAAAACATTTTTTTCCACAGGAGACACAGGATGCATCTGTGTTAAGAAGTCACAGGAACTTGCAGATTGCAAAAGGCTAAGGAAAGCAGTTTGCATCTGTGCCTTTGCTAAAAGGAAGCTTTCAGACGGGATCATGGCAATGGCCTGCTGTTTGCCAGTTTCAAAGCTAGCCTAATGCCACACCGAGTATGCAGGATGCTGCTTCTGCTACGCTACAAGCTGGCCTTATCCAATGCTAAACTTTCGTCTTGACATTTCTTTGCACAGGAGCCACGACTTTGTTCTTGCCCAGATGCATGCTGGAGGCATGGGCTTCGTCTGCAGACATTCACCTGCGCTATTGCGTAGCAGGGGCAAAGCTGGCGTTCACATGCGGATCCAAGAGCACGTACACCCGCAGTGGTTGCCGGATGCACCGCCCGACGGCATGCCTCATCATCTCGTTCGCTCGATCTCTTTCCCTTTTACTCACTCTCTCCTTAATCCCTGAAATCCAGTACAGGAAAACATATATTCTAAAGACTTCTAAACTTTAATCTCTCTATTACTTACCACACATGACTCTCTCTCCTCCCAAAAAGGTCACGTCGCGTACAGAAATCGAGCAGACAGGAAAAGGTCGAATGAGCTTGCATTAGGGGTTACTGTAGCAACACATGGTAGACAGGCATATGTATCAGCAAAATTCTTTTGTGGGTAACGTCGCTTGACGAAGTCGACTTCGTCGATCCCACCAGTCTCTGGATCCTGGGCACGACTCCCCACCAAATTTGTCGAACCGGCGACTGTCCCTGCACTCCAGCCTGCGATCACTATTCAAAGTTACCTTGAAAATCACTTGAGATTTACGACGTGTTGTGCTCTAGAATGGGGTTCAAAGGTAGAGGAGTTAAGTTAGTATCCGAATTCTCTCAAGTATTTTGCAGATTATGAGATGATTGCAGAGAGCTGTGACTCGTCATCAAATGAGCAGAATTTGGACCCAGTCTATGAGAAAGATCCAGAAGCATCTTGGCAATCCGATGCACATTTTCCAAGGTTCGCAATCAGTCAATCAGTGCTAGTCATTTGAGGGCTGGATTCTCCATCTTTTTGCTGAACAGCTTCCATTTGCACAAAGCTTCATAGAAGAAGCAAGAAAAACTGACATTGATGGATCTAAGACTTAATGGAGTGAGACGTGCTTGGTTGAGCAGATTTTGTTTTTGTGTGAAAAAAAGTTGAAAAATCTTGACAGGATTTTCACTCTGTTATGTGGTTACAGCAGATCAGGTATTGAGTTCGATTGAATGTGAAGTTGCTTCTTTAATTTAGACTCAACAACAAGTTGTGAACTCCGAATTTCCTTCAGAAAGTGTGAGAGCTCAGTCTGCAGATCTTGGTTTGCCCTTTCTCTTAATTTAGACTTTGTGACTAGTTTTGCACTCAAACTTTCCTGGGAGGGGGAGAGAGAGAGCGGGCTCACAATAAAGATTCTATTTATTGGGTGGATACAGAGTTGAGATCTAGGGTTTCAGGGAGGGGGAAGAGGGTCATGGATCCGCCAAAGAATCTGATCACAAATCCAACATTCATATGGGGATCTGACCATGGCTGGCAACCAATGTGCTGCTCACTCTCCATCTGTGACCAGCCTCCTCTGTGTGGCCCACCTCCTAGTGGACACCAGTTCTATTGTGTTGCTCACAATCGGACACAAGCATGGCAAGGAATTGCTCAAGATCTTACTGGCCAAATCAAGGTAATGATGTCGAGTCTCCTTTTTCACAGATCCTCTATTGCTGGTTGTGGTGTGACCGGTTCTGACATTGAATGTCTCATCTTACATATGCTTGTGTGTTGCACATTGACCAATTCAGTATTGGCATCATCACACATTGCAACCTGTGTCAGTATCTCTGGCATGCCATCAGTGTGTTTTCGGATCAATTTGCAAATTGAGTGTTCTAAACTTGCTTTCAACAGGCAGGGTTGGAGTACACAGTGGAAGCCTGTGTTTCTATTGCAGGCCCATCAGACTATTCTGATGTACAGGCTACTTTAAAGCTTGAAAATGTGGAAGGACAGGTCAACTACAGCGCTTTAGCCAGGTCCAGTTCTGTTACTGGCCCTTCTGTGTATTTGTGTGTTCTCCATTTTGTATCTGCACTCGAAGCACTCTGTGAAGACATCTGCATTCAGAACTTAAGGATGAACAATTCATGCAATTACGTAGTCATGGCACAAGAATATGTTAGAAAACAATTAGCCTTGATGAGCTTGTTCTGTGACATGTTCCTGCCTTTATGAAATGTGATCTTTACCTCACTAGTTTGTTGCAGCTTTAATGAGGATTACTCTTTTTTTATATTATCTATGTCCCCTGAAGTGCTAGCGAACATCATGACTGAGTCTTCCCATTTCTTCTGGAAAGGCAACAGATACTCAGGACTAAGATGTTTGTTAAATACTTTTCTACACCCATCATCTGGAGCTGATGAAATCACTGGGGAGTCAGAGCAGCTTGTCACTGGTATTCATGATGAAGGTGATGGTCTGACACTTTTTGAGTGACACTCATAAGGTTATGACTGCACTTGTTGCCATGTTATCTCAATCTGTTGTTGTGCAGTTTTCTCTGTCATCTCATAGATATGTGACATCTGTCTGCTGATCAGCTAGATTTTTCCAAAATCATAAAATGTTTGATTTCTACATAATGAAGGGTTCTTGTGTTGCTATTTCAGTGGAAGGGCATCAAAGAACAAGTGGACGGTGCTGAAGGGCAAGCTCAGTGTGAGCACATCACCAGCAAAAGTGCTGGTCTATCTGGAAGGTCCACCAGAAGGCATTGATATTCTGGCCAGTTACTTCTCAATCATCCCTTTGACGGCAGAGCGTGTACAATTTTCCTTATCTCCTGCCCTTCTCTTCCCTACACTGTTGGTAAATGACTGATCTTGACTTTGTGTCCACGTGTCCATTGAGTGGTGCAGCTAAATATTTCAACTGATTATTGGCAGGAATCCACCTCCAAACCAGTGAAAGATGAGCAGGAAGATCTGGCAACCAACGTACTTTTGAACCCAACTTTTGACAATGGATTGCAAGGATGGTCAGGCCATTGCTGCAAGATTGCACATTCAGGAGCACATGGATGGAAAGGGGTCTATGGACGATGTGGAACATCCTTTGCCATTGCTACAGATAGAAGAGAAGGGTGGCAAGGAATTGAGCAAGAAATCACTGCCTTAGTGCAGAAAAATGTGACATATGATGTGAGTGCTGTTGTTCGGACTTCAGGACTTCCTCGCACAGGAACAGAAATTATAGCATCAGTGCGTTTGGAGATTGCATTTTCGACTCCACAATATCTGACCATTGGAAGGTATTTCATTTTTTGCATGATCTTATCCAAGTGAACTGTTTGATAGGTTCTACTCTTCAACAATCTTGTCATTTCCTGTGTTTGTATGGGAGGAATCCTATTTCTCCATTGTCAGTTCTCTGCATTTCTTTGATTTGATTGCTTGTGTTACGACTGATGCTTCCCATGTGTGAATCCTTTCTTCCAGTTTTGATTCCTGCAGTATCTTAGTCTGCTGAATATTTCTCATTGGAGATAGGTTCACAACTTGAGGCCAAGTCTGAGTCATTTGTTATGTCATCCTGAGAAAGCACCTTCCCTTTTGGTCTTTGCAATCGAATTGACTCATACTTGAAGAATTGCTTGATGTAGATGCAAGTGAAGATTGGCATTTTCTGTCAATTATGCTTGAAGAGGGGGGACGTGGGGGTGAATGTATCTAATTTGTTGGAGGTGAAGGTGGAAAAGGAGTTCAGAGAGAAGATCATACTCCAATCAGAGAATTGTAAAGACTGTTTCTGTCCTTGCAGGGTGAAGGCATCAAGCACAGAGTGGGTTAGAGTCGAAGGTAAACTGCACTTGGAATCAGGTTATCAAAGAGCTGTTTTCTATCTGGAAGGACCTCCGCGTGGCATGGATCTACTAGTTGATAGTGTGACTATCAAGCCCGTCAATTCCCCTGACTCCCAAAGACCAGCTGCTAAGAAACAGGCAAGCAATTATGTATTGTCCACTTTTCTTGAGATATAGACATGTTGTATGTCTCAGTGCTGGCACTTTTGAAACCCTGTTGCTTATTTGAATGCTCTGTTGTTCTGAAAGGCAAGTATTAAAACTTGCTACATGGCAAGATAATTGGAAGCTGGGAATCTACAACTGGTCATATTCTAGGCTTCACAGATGACTGTTATGTGTTGCTGAAATGTTCATAATTTTTTTGGTCTGGAACTTGGTCTAGGGAGAAGTTTGTTTGTTCTTCCTCTCATCCTTTCCTTTTGTACACCATTCATCAGCCCTGCCCAAGCACAGTACATAGGTATCCCAATGATATGAGGTAAACATTGCCACTCATACTGCAGTTTTATCTCCATGCAAGGAGGCATGAAGATGCTCTGGTCATGGTTGTGCATCTGATTCCATGTGCCTTTGTTATATATGAAGATCAGAATTCAAATTCATGCCCTAACTCTGCCTCATCTGTCTTTGCTAGAAGACACAAGCAGGCAGTAGTGAGGGACCATCTTCTAGAGACATTCTTATCAACTCAAGTTTTGCCGATGGGCTACAGAATTGGACTGTCAAAGGCTGCAAAGGCTCTGTATGTCAGTTCATGGAGAATTGTAAAGTTTCTCCGTACACTGGAAATAACTTTGTTGTGGCATCAGAAAGAACTCATCTCTGGTCAGGCATTGAGCAAAACATCTTTGGCCGAATTGAACTGGAGACCATGTACAATGTGGTGGCATTTGTTCGTATCAATGGATCTGAGCCAAAGGCAGATGTCAGGGCAACACTCTGCATTCAAGAAGCTGACAACAAGGATCGTTATGTGACTATGGGAAGGTATCAACGACCTTCACTTCATCATCTTTTCCCCCCCTTCCCCAGACTGTATTCTGTTGTTCTGTTTTGTAATTGCTCAGATGTAGGTTGGGATTGGGAAACATGCTTGAGCAACCATGTTTTCTCATATTCTGTCCCCATTACTAAAGGGAAGGTATTCAAATGAAACTGTTTGTTGATTGGGATTAACAACAGTTGGTAGTCCACCATTGCAAATATCGTTGATGTTCTTGTAACTGTCCTAATGCATTGTTCATTTTTTGCAGCGTGGAGGCAAACAACAAAGAATGGAAACGGCTGCAAGGGAGATTGATCCTAATCAAAGCTCCAGAAAGGGCTTCTGTGTATTTAGAAGGTCCCTCACCTGGAACAGATCTCCTTATTGATAGCTTCTCCATAACTCAAGCACCAGGAACTGTCCCTGCAGGACCCCCCATCATTGAGGTCAGTTTCATTTCTAAAACCGTGAAATGCAAGCAGAATATGCATGCATGTGCTTGCACAATATTAGGGACAACAGTGAGGTGACAATTTTGACAGGCTCCCAGGTCAATGCCATGGCATGTAGAACTGTTGGCATGTAAAGCTAGTGGAGTCATTCAGCCCGGAAAAGGACTTGAAGCAGACACAATGCAAAAGAGACACTCTGTCTTGTCAAATTTTGGAAAATACTATTTTCCTTGAAATTGTATATAAGTTTTGCTTCTCCTCTCTTATGGGGGAAAGGTTCCCATATTGGACATCCTTTCCAATATAAGATGTAAAATAGATCAAAACAGCAAAGAATGTGCCACTCCAGAAATAAGGGGGTGCAAGGAAGACCCAAATCTATGTGAGTCCCCCAAAAGAGCCCTTGTTGACACAGTGACCCTCCCATCGATTCCTGAGGAGTGGAAACTGTGTCCACAGCACCATGTGAGAGAGAGTCTATGATGTTAATCTTGGTTGAGGGTACTTGCCACTGGTTATTGCATGTAGTAAAGGGCTGCCATGCAATGATAAACCTGGCTACTAAACAAGCTAAAAAATGGATCAGCTTCTGACAGGAGTTGACCATCTCTACATATCACTTCAATTTTTTGAGAACAAGTGCTCTCATCTCCTTATGGAAGTTGCATTTCTGACGTACTGTCAATGTTGACAACTGGTACTTGCATGTGGTGGGACAGGACCCAAAATTTGGCATCAATATCATAGAGAATTCCGATCTATTGCAGGGACTGAAGGGCTGGTATGGCCAAGGATCAGCACGTCTCTCTATTGCAAAAGGGGCTCCAATCCTTGTTCCACCTACAGCAGCTGCATCTCTCCCATACCCTCCACCTCGATTGAGTGGTAACTGCATAATTGCTTCAAACCGCACACAAGGTTGGGAAGGCCCCACTCAGACAATCACAGACAAGATTCAACTGTTTCTTCCCTACCAGGTCTCAGCTTGGGTGCGTGTAAAGAGTCATCATGGTAAAACAGGCCCACAGAAAGTAAATGTAGCACTGGGTGTGGATGGAAATTGGGTGACTGGTGGTGAGGTAGAAGCTGATGATCACTCCTGGAAAGAAACAGTGGGTTCTTTTCGATTGGAAAATAAGCCAGACAATGCAATTGTGTATGCTCAAGGACCAGACCCAGGGGTGGACATCATGATTGCAGGTGAGCTCTCCATGCCAGTTCATGAATATTATCTCAAATTTGACATGTAATAGCCCAACAATGGATTTTTAAGTAATACTACACTCCCAGTTAAGATTGTGATTCATATCAAAGTATTACAGTGAATGTGTAACAAATTTGTTTAATGCAGTCTAGAATCTTGTTATAGCATCCTGGCAGCTGAGATGCCAACATTGTAATGGGTTGACAATGAAGGCACTGTTGTGGAAACCTTCTTATACTTAAGTTGGATTTTTGGATGCTGCTCAACTGAGGAGGATCTGAACCAGCAGAAACTTTGATATGGACTCTCCTAAATTGAACTATGGATTTGAGCTACAGAAATTATTCTTCATTTCCAGTATTTGAGTGTGCAGAAGCGTAGCTATGTGATTTTTTGTCAACTTGCAGCTCAATCTGTTGCCACCTCATTTGAAAACTTGCAGGTTTGCAGATTTTTGCAGTGGATCGAAGTGCACGTTTCACAAGGCTAAGATCTCAAACAGACAAGGTATTGTTTATTGTGTTCTAAAGCCCATTGCAGCTGATTTGCAATGTGAATATTCTCTTCACGTGATGTCATACTCATGTTTTGTAGCAATTCACTTGGTTAGCACTGCAGCAATTGTCAGGCTAACTTTGCAATTGCAAAACACAGGAGAAGTCATTAATGAATGTTTGTAATGGTGCAGATGAAGAAGTCACATAGGAATGATATCAGTTGTTCTGTTGATCTGTGATGTATTGAGATGATTTTTGGTTGACATTGTCTGTCTAGCTCATCTGAATTCTTGCATACATACAATTGTAGATACGCAGACGGGATGTAGTGCTCCAGCTCACAGGTGGCAAGAAACATCCATTGCCAGGCAATATTCATGTGAGAGTCCAACAGACAAGAAGGAGTTTTCCATTGGGCGCTTGTATCAACCGCTGGAATCTGGACAACAGCAACTATGTTAAATTCTTTCTGGAAAATTTCAACTGGGCTGTGTTTGAGAATGAGATCAAGTGGGCATGGACTGAACCTGATCGGGGCAAGGTATGATTGAGATTTGTGCCCATATGACAGAAATGCTCCAAAGTTTCAGAACTTCATGTCTTAGCAGTTTGCCAAAGGTTTTGAAGCTTGTGTAAGATGTGTGTTGGAAGTTGCATGTCTTTTGGCCATCTATAGGACATGGATCTCATGCCTTGTAACTCTCTCTGTTCAGTTCAATTACAAAGATGCTGATGAGATGGTGGAATTTTGCCTCCAAAATAAAATCCCTATGCGGGGCCACTGCATCTTTTGGGAAGTGGAAGGCTATAACCAAGGATGGCTCAAGACATTGAGTTCCCAGGAACTTACAGAGGCTGTTCAGAACCGTATCGTAGATCTCCTATCTCGTTACCGAGGCAAATTTCTTCACTATGATGTCAACAATGAGATGCTACATGGGAGTTTCTTCCATGACCGATTAGGGCCTGACATTTGGGCCTACATGTTTAATTTGGCTCGCCAGTTTGATCCACAAGCAACACTGTTTGTCAATGATTATCATGTTGAAGATGGAGAAGACTGGAAATCTTCACCACAGAAGTATTTGGCACAGATTCGAGGATTGTTGAAACAAGATGCCTCCATTGGGGGTATCGGAGTCCAAGGTCATGCTCGCACTCCAATCGGTGCCATTCTGTGTGACGCATTTGACAAGCTGTCTAGTGTAAACATTCCAATTTGGCTGACTGAAATTGATGTTGCTTCATCCAATGAGCATGTCCGTGGTGATGATTTGGAGGTAATATATTCTTGATGTAGATACTCTTCCTACACTCAAGCATGAATATAGAGTTGGTATGTTGCACTGTAAAGATGCTCAATGACTCACATTTAATAGTGGCTGTCAAGTTTTTCATCTCTGTGCAAGATTTTCCTTCTCCTACCTCTGCCATCAACAGAGTCCACCATCAAATTGTCAATGGTTCTTCTCAAGAGTTTTGTTGGTGGGTGGGTAGGTAATTCTGCGGGAGGGCTTTGCACATCCAGGCGTTGAGGGGATGATGCTATGGGGATTCTGGGAGGGGGTGGTGTCAAGGGAGCATGGTCACCTTGTCAACTACAACAAACGGGTCAATGCTGCAGGACAGCGTCTTATTGCGTTACAAGAGGAATGGACAACAAGTCTCACAGGCCATGCCAGAGAGGATGGTTGCTTCCAATTTCGTGGATTTCTTGGTGACTATGATGCCTTTATAGATATGGGGCAGGGTGAGGTTCCACTCCACTTCAAGGTGCTGCAAGGTGATGGCCCTCTTGTCATCAACCTACATGTATGAATATGAGCACAATTGATACGAGAACAGTCAATGATAAACTTGTGAAGGTTACAAAAAAGGTAGTTGTCCCAAATGTGCAAACAGGTAATTGTTACCAGAATGTTAGAACACATCAAAAGCTTTGCAGATGCTAGCTACTTGTTGCAACAAACAGATTTGAGATTCACTTCAGAAGTAGGTTGTCAGCACCCATCTCCTTTGTTGAATTCAAACAAAGCATTCTAACATAGCTGATCACATTTATTTGCCTAATTCTTTGTGCTCAAATGTCACTGGTCTATGCAGTGACCTTAAGTATGGCTCAGCTGACTATTTCACAGTAAACCATTGTAGTAGCATTGCAGTGAGTCTGGAGATTTTTCTATAGAGCTCATAAGATCAAATTGCTAGGCTGTTTGATGCACTGTATAGCAACCAGTTTTCTTGAATCATTCTTAAGCAGGGTAATATGAAATGGCTAATCAAGAAGCAGTTCTGACTTTGCACTTTTTGATAGAGAAAAGAGTCTCCTATGTAAGGAAGTGCTTAAGACTTGCACAAGACAGGATTACTACATTTTTACCAAATGAACAATTGACACAAAAGGTCCATATGCATCCCCCTTGTCGACATTTTTCACACTTCACTACTCCAGTTACTAGGGCAAAATCTTGTGGAGTTTCCGTATCAACAGAGGTCTTGAAGGGCACCAATATAGGTTGGTGATTAGACCAGTTAGTTAGCATGTTGGCTTTGGTTAGTTGAGAATAGTTAGGTTCTTTTATCATCACAGACACCATGAGAATACAACTCTTTTGTCAACAGATTCACATGGTAACGGAGTGGGTTACTGTTTTATGTAGACCCGGGAGATAGAAATGTGTGAGCTCTGGCTTGACATCTAAGAAGTCAGAGTTGTGAGCACACCTCCATAGAATAGCAGAGAAAAATCTGTGAGCCAGGCTCTAGAAGTAAACTATTCTTCTTTAGTCATTAGCAATGGCACTATAATTCATAGCAGGCATCCAAAAGGCTTTTCTCCTTGACCCTAGCATGTTAGCTGAGTTAAGCAAAAAACCATCACTGGAAGATGAGAGTAAAAAGTCATCTCAGAAAGGAAAGAGTGTAGGATGGCATAAACACTAAATACCCCCTAATGAGATCTGTCCAGAGCCTATTTATTGCACTCTGTGTGCAAATTGTATCCACCACGATCAACACTTGACTTGCTTTAAGGACAAAAAAATTGTATGTTGTGCTATTCATGGCCATATTTGAACACATGGTTTCAGAGACAGGAACTAGTACCCATCATCAGCCAAATTCTGCACAGCACTTTGCAAGGCATTGCATTGTCGCCTAGACAGAGCTCATCCCCATTTAGTATGGCAAATTTCTAATCATATCATTGGCATCAAATACAACCTTATTTCACAATTATCATGCATGTCATTTTCAAGTTTCCCCCTTTTCCCACATTTATTTATGTTTATATGATGCCTTCAAAGTGTTTGAGTATGCTTTCTACTCATTGTTTACACTTGTCTCCAAGGTGATGGATACTAACATGCAACTTGAGGGCAGAGAATGTAACTTAGAGGAGAAAGATTCCATTGATAGACAAGGGTCTAAAGAGTTATTTTTTTTGTAATGTACTAGCAAAGAGAAGGTCAAGCAAGGCGAGGGTGAGTTTGGCATCATTGTAAAAAGATATCCAAGGAGATTTCATATTTTTTACACATTGAGAGAAACAATCCTCAACCTAGTTGCCTTTAGGAAAGCAAATATTTTTACTCTATACCATGCATAAGTGGCAGTTCAATTAAGTACTAGAAGATGAGAGATCCCTCCATGAAGTTTCACTCTTCCACCATATTCGAAACTACTCTTGATCATCAATCTAATCTTTCTTCCACATTTGCTTTAGATGTCCATGAGAGTTATGAGGATTTTGGGAGAAGAGGGAGAAATGCAAGAAAGAGAAGGCAAAAAAAACTTTCTTCACAAGAAATCTTTAACAATGTCAAGGAGGTGAAAATCGTAAACTCAAATGGTGTGGTGGTGACACACCTCACTAGAGTGAATCCATGACTTCAAAAATGACGCATGTTGTGAGATGCTGTGGATCCAACACAACATGTTGTCGTATGATATTGAGCTATTGATTCATGGTACAAAAGTATGCCATGGTGTGTCTTGTGTTCCTTTTGTGCAATGAATCCACAACACAAAATAAATGTAAGACATGCCATGGCATATGTCTATGTCATGACTAAACTTAAGTGGTAGAATTAGGTTGCAAACAAAGTGGGGAGATTAACTTAAGGTGTCAACATTAGCTTTCTAGGAGATTGATCAAAGGTTATAAACAAAGGTGATTAACTCAAATAAGGCTCAAAACCAAAAAAAGCCAAGTTTCGTATTAGATGTTGAAGGGGTCAATTATTTGAAGTACAATTATTGATATTGGGGTAGGGTATTTTGGAGGATGAGTAGTTTGACAAATGAAATTAAAACTAATTAATGTTGTTTATGTGACATTAACTGTGAAGATTATAATTAACAATTACTTGAAATGGGTACTATCAATGGTGAAGATTTCAATGTAGATAACCATTAATAATGCATCAATATCTTGGATTTTGGAAAGGAAAACATAATGAATGTTTCATTAATGTTGGAATATGAATTAAAAAATAATTTAAACATGTCCAATGTCATGATGTTTTTTTTTTTGTCAAATATTTTTTAAATTCATGATTAATTACTTGGTTACTAAATTTCAAAATAAAAATAGCTAATAAATAAAACTACAATACAACCCTACAATGTAACTTTTTTCATAGGTTCATTTAAATTTGATTTCAAGACATTTGAATTCATTTTTACAAATGTGGTTTTTGGAAAATCTATCTTATATTTCTTTTAGTGGAGTGAGTCGACAATCATTACCTACGAAGCCTTATAATTCACCACCTAGTAGACTAGTCAATTAAAGGTTAGGTTCTAATTGTCATAATTACCTGGTTTCATACCCATTTATTTAAACTTCAATATGTAAGTTATGTGGCTACTTGTATCCATGAATGATGACCTTGACATGCATAGCATGTTCTTCCTTCCTTTCAATAAGCTTTGACGCACGTTGCAACACATTTGCTTTGTAAGTTATCATTCATTATTCATGTTGCAATATTATTAGTTCAATTTGGAAAGGTGGAGCTTGGAGATACTTGAAATGATAACCAAACTTCAAGAGTTTCAACTTGGGTCCATTTACCAATTGGGGTACCAAAAAGGAATGTATAATTTTTTGAAGGATTTCAAAGGACAACTTTGGATTTTTCTTTTATTTGCATCATTATAATTGTAACAAATTGATATCATGTTAAATTAATAGAAAATATTTTAAAATAATTTGGAAATTATATAAATGTCCTTTTGAATCTTTTAAACTAATTATATTAAGTGTCCAAACCTCTTTATAAAATGAATGCATAAATAATGCAATGACATTAATTTTCTTTTATGGATAAATAATGCTTACATCTAAGTTTGGCCGTGTTCATTGAATGCATTTGATTACATAATAAACCATATGAAAATTTTGAAAGCAACAATTTGATCTCTGGAGTTACAAGGAAAAACTAATTAAAAGGTCCATTGGTTGATTTTTTTTAATTCACTAGCTTAAAATTTTGTAGCCCAAAATGTAGGTCACATGTGCAAGAAATAATCATGTAAAAAAAAATCAAATATTCATATAAGTCTATTGAAACATTATCTAGTTTTTGAGTTTAAACCAAAGTTTATATGCACATTGATGTACACATGTGAAAAATCATCATCACCAAATGAATTATCTTAATTGGACTATTAAAAAAAATTGCTTAATTTTGTCTTGTGTAAATGTTATTTGTAGAAATTAGGTTTAAAAAGTCATGATATCCTTTTTTTTTTTTTGGGGAACCCCAATCACAAAAAAGAATTATGAGATTTTCAACTACCCAAATTCATTAGGTTTTCAATGAAATGGGACAAAAATGAACTAATATGGAAATTGCTTATTGTGAAAAAATAAGTTGATTAAAAAAGTTTAATGAATTTTTTTTGTTGTTTTGTGCAGTGACATGTTGCATTAAAATGTTTCTAAGTTTAAAATTATGATATGGATATTGTGAAGTCCCAACTTAATATAACAAATAATAACATGTCACATCATCATACAAGTTTTTCTTTTTTTGAGTTATGGAATAATTACAAACTATATCTTTTCATATGGTGCCATGTCATCATACATTTTAAATTTTATTTATTTATTTATTTATTTGAGTCATAGAGTCATAGATTGTATTTCTTTCATGGCATGCAATGACAAAAAAACATGCCATGAAAAGTAGGATGCCATTGACCACCACTATATGTATATGTTTATATATTAAATTTGTACATGATACATCAATGTATATACACATTATATACACTAATGCATGCATTCATCCAATGTTTGAACCCAAGACCTAATGGAGATGCATTAAGGTCTTACCCACCAAATCACTTCAAAACTTTAATAACACAATAAAAAGTTTAAACTTATTATGTTTGGCATGAAACTATTGAGAAAATTCAAATGTTTCAAATGAAAACATAATCTTGAAGCTTATTCAATTTAAAGAGTTTTAGGAAGTAACTTAACATAGGATATTATGAATAAGTTTGCAAATCTACAATTTTTTAATATTTAAATTGATCTATAATCTTTATAAATGTGATTCAATATAATGTGAATTCAATAATGCTTTCATTAAGTCTTTGACAATGATATTTTGATTATGTAGAATATATTTCCTTTTTTCTAGGACTTGCAAGTTTTTATTTCCCCAACATGATTAAGTACAAAGTTTTTTTTTTTCACTTTTGCGATGTTGTTCAAATGGCAATCATCCATAAGAAAATTTAACCATTGGTAACAAGAATTATTTATTATGCGTGGCTAGGTACACATATGGAGTGACATTGAAAAGGGACAAAAGGTGAAAAAAAAACTAGAGCATTTTTGTGAACTAAGATGAAGCTTTTAATTAACTTTTTGGATTATCAAAATAAAAGTTAGAATTATAATTCCCATGCTAATGAACCACATAATTCTCATGATTGGGGAAATGACCACATCACATTTGGAGGAAATGGTATAATGAGGACCATTGAAATGATGAAACAATTCGATGGTAACATCCATCACTAAATACCTTCTCTATTATGATATTTGCATTGGGGTCACAGATGACGAAAAAAGGTCTCATTTGCGAATGAACTTGATTTGTTTTCCATTAGGATATGGATTTACCATAACCTTGAATTTAGCTTCAAATTTGCCACTAGAGTGGCAATATTTGATGGGGTTATTGCATCTCCTAATTGTTCCCCTAAAAAGTTTCCACACATTTTCTAAGGTCAATCATTATGGACATTACCCTAGCTCACATGGGCATATTCACATGTATATTGTCCTTTTAAATAATTTGAATCCTTGTCTTAACTATAATTTTCATTTTTAAGGAATAAAAAAGAATGTATTAAATAATGCAATTGATTTCAATTTTCTTTCATGGATAAGTAATCCATACATCTATGTTTGGCAATGTTCATATAATGCATTTGATTAAATAATATACGACATAAGAATTTTGAAAACTATAGGATCCATTTGAAAGGGCAATAAGGAAAATGATTCTTTTTTTTATGCCATTTGGTTGATTTTTTATATATTCATTAGCTTGTTTACAATTTGTGGCCCCAAATGTCAACAACATGTGCAAGAAATTTTCATGCAAGAAAACATGTTTAAGGTTGGGTTTATGCCTAACCCAATCACAACATATACCTAAAGTATAAACTTCCAAAATGTATTGCATTTAATTGGAGTTTCATTTTTGGTGTTTGGCCTTTATATTTTGATTTTCACAAAATTAATGTTATTTAATATTATATTAAAAAAAGATTAAATTAAAAAATAATGGGTATCTTTATGGTATATGATGTATGATACAAGCCTTGTTTTGCTTTTAAAAATGGCCCACTTCACATTTCTTATCATTTTCCATTTGAAAATGATATTTGATAAAATTTAATTTATCACATACTTATGGTCATTGCCTTTAAAGAAACCCAATTATGATATGATAATTATGAAACTCTTCACATGTCTCACAAACCTATTCCAATCATATGGACACTACTAGAAAACACTCCTTTTTCCAACTAAGTTTACAACATAAGCTCAACTATAATTATAGTGGAGATTGACCCTTCCAACTATAATTTCTTTTCCAATTGTTGACCGTAAGAGTTGACAAATACAAGTTGAAAGTGACATTGTAGCCAAAATTGATAACCACGTGTTAGCACAATAACAATAGTCATTTCTAACCATTTCAATTGAAATTGATATCCACCATTACAATCAAGGGTTTTTTTCGACTTTAACCTCCCAATGGATGAACTTCATTTGCTAACAAATCATGACATCATCAAATAACACCTTGTAATTTTGATTATGTTATATTGAGGCCAAGCAAAAAAACTCGCCAATTCATTAACATGTGGCCAAAGTTGGAGGTAGGCAGTTAGCCTAGGTAGGTAGGTAGGTAGGTAGGTAGGTACATAAGTAGATGAACCTAAGTAAATAGATAGGTAGTAGGTTTAGGCTAGGTAAATAGGTTTTGGATAATCCTTTTTTTTGCCATGTGGCCTTGAAGGTCAAACCTTTGTATTGGCCTCCAAGTGCCATTTACCTTTGGAAAATGTCTAGTGCACCAACTTCATTATATAGTTTACAAATTTGGAAGCCATGATAAACAATATGGGATAAAAATTATAGTTGCACTTTAGTTGCATCCCAGTTGCAATTTAATTGTAACTAATTTACAATTTCATTTCAACTATAGTAAACATGACTATCACAACACAGTTCAAATTTCAAAGCAAGTAGAATCTTCACAAATTGCTCCTTTGCTTCTACCATTAAAATTTTTTTTGTAGCCTTCCATTTAATGCTTCCAATGCTACAAAAAAATCTAATTGGTCAAAGAATGAAGAAGATATGTGTTGTTTTGTGTAAAAGGGTTCATGTTTGGTGATAGACATGTTAAAACAATTTTGGATTTAATCGTTGATTTGTTGTCTTTGCAGTAAAAATAACTCTTGTAGATCCCTAATTGGCACAAGTTTTCAAATCATTCAACATAGACTAAAAATGAAGAAGATATGGGTTGGAAACTAAAATGGGTTTAGAACATTTTCTTCAAAAAGTTTAAGACAAAATATCACTTGTCCTTTTCCTCTTTTTCTTATTTGTTTTCCTTGTTCCTTTGCTTCTAATGCTTACAAAACATTTGTAATCTTCCAGTTTACACTTCCAATGATATAAAAATTATTCAGTTTGGTTAAAAATGAAGAAAATATTGAAAAATGTTCAATGGTAGGCTTGTGTTCAATGTTGGGTGGTTTGAGATATCTAGTACCCAATTACTAATTATTAAAAAAAATATTATGAATAATAATTAACTAGCTTAGTCTAGACCTACTAATTATTTAAAGTAATAATAGCCAATAGGCAATAATAATAATAATACATTTCATAATATTGTAATATGATCCTAGTTTCGGCTAGTAATTGCTAGCTAACCTATTAATTAATGTAGCATACATGGTGCTTAGGCTTGGCTAAAGTAGGGCTAACCACCAAAGGTTAATTAAATGTTTTATGTGGCACTTAGGGTAGGTTTAAAGTTAAGCCATGAGGCACCTAGGCCATGCCATGCAGCACCTAATTAGCCATACCTAAACCTATGGCATGCCATGTGTGACACATAGGTAGCTTTAGAAATAGGCCAAGTGACCTAAATTAGGTCAAGATTTAAGTGGCATGGTGTCTAGGCTAGGTGTATATAACCTAGGCCACATGGCACCTAGGCCTATGCTAAGCCCTAGATCTATGATGTAAGCTTTCTATTAGTGAAGTTCTTGCATAGGTTTAGTTCGATACCAAGCTCTACTTGCCTATTAGATTGTATCGACGTTTGGTATCATGAACCTTGTACTGAACTTTCAATTTCTTAAAAACCTATACCTTAATGACCATGTTATTATCTACGTATGTTATTAATCCTAAAACACTAAACTTTGGATAGAAAGACAATGTTTTTAAATTAGATCAAAACTAACAAAATCAAAGGAATTGGGGTGCATATTTGATACTATTGGAAATATATCATCAATTGAAATTTAATGAAATTTATTTCATAAGTTTTGCACTTAAGATGAAGGAGATATTGAATTTTAAATGATAATCTATCATAATACCAAAGTTGGCATTCGAGTGCCAAATAATTATTTTATTTTTCAAATTTCATTTTGGTAGTTAAAAAAATTAAAGATTGAAATTTTGGCATTAAAAATGGGTAGCTTCTTTGGTATGCTCCCTAGACTTTAACCCTTTAATACAATGAAATTAATTAAAAAAAATCCTCCTTTTTAATTATTTGTTTTTGACAATTCAATTGGACAATTTTTTAATAATTGAAGATAATTTCCAAAAATAATTTAATAACTGTTGAACCTAAAAAATACTATGGTATTGGCAAAGTTGAAAACATAGTTGTAATGTAATCACAACAAATTTGGGATAAAGTTGTAGCTTGTTGCACTATGTTTCATCCATCCAACATGATACATTGTCATCCATTCACATGTTTCCAAAATTATCAAAACAATTCAAATTTAGACTTGTGATGTTGCCACATCACTCAAGGAGGCATGATATTTGATGACATCATTGTTTTAATTGACATGTCAACTACAAGTGAACTAGAAAATTCGTTGATGCTAAGAATATTTTGAAGTTAGACCTTCAATCAAGACTTATTTTCAACTATCCACTAAAGTAATGATAAATCAACTTACATGGTAATCATCATCAATTTATTTAACTATTTAGAAAATTACAATTGAAACATAGTTGAAAACAATGTGTAGTTGGAAACTTTTTCATTCAAAAAGGGTCATTTTCTACTAATGGGAATCAGTAATGTTTAGTAGACATTATATATTTCATAAAGATTAAAAATTATTTCAATCAATTTTTGAGTACATTGTGACATATATTTTTTTGTGCAAATATATTTTAACATCACATCATATGGAATTAAAAAATTTGTGACATTTGATTTTTTTGGGGTTTGAATTACTGTAATATGCAAAAACATTGTAAAAATTCTTTCATATTAATGACATGGTTGAAGTTCAAACATTGTACCCTTGAAAATCATGATACACCTTGGTGTCATAATTTGTAAAATTTGCCACTGCCAATGGAGATTTAGTGCTGGATGAGGAGAGGATTTAAAAAAAGATCAGATTTTTGAGGAAGGAAGGAGTGAATGTGTGCTTGAAGTGGAAAGAAGAACCAAGAAGTAGTTCATGCTTAAGGAGGATTTTTTTGGTGTTTTCCCTCTTGACTTGTGTGCCTTTTTGGGTGTGTTTTGTAACAACCTATTGTCTTGATATGTTAGAGTAATGATAGTTGTAAGAAACTTCCTTCTTTGTGTGTGTGTTTGTGAAACGTTCTTGCCCAGTAGGGTTCTTCAGGTTATCCCTTTGTGGGCAACCTTAACAGCATGATAGAAGGCTATGCATTAGAGAAGGCTTTAAGGTTTTGTACAAAATATGCATGGCATGTGGTGAAACATTGAAGGTAAAACATACCAAAAGAAGTGGGTGATGTAGTACTCCATAGGGACCAACAATTGCTGTTTAGGCCACTATTATTTTACCCCTGTCCAGTATCACTAGGCCCAGAGTGAACCACCAGCAACCCACCAGCATAGCATGGTGGATCAATGGTATGTGGACATGTGAAAGAGCTTTTTAGGTGTATTCCTGTCCTATGTACTAACCATGCACATGGATCTACTTACCTAGTTGGCCCCAAGTGCCTTATTTACTACTTATCTACCTACATAAAAACTACTTACATTCACTAGCTATTTATGATACTAACCTCCTTTCATGTATAGTTTACTTAGATAGTGTGAGGTGGAAGTAGGAGGGTTTAACTGATGGGTTTACCAGGGTTCCAAATTGGCGAGTCAGTTGTGGTTTGTCCCCCAAATGAGTCATAATTGGTTTCTAATGGATGGTGCACTTGTGGTTGCTGGGTCACATAATCCCATCCCAAACACCCTAAAAATGCCTAAGCCTTGGATTGCTCCCAGACTTCCATAAAAAAAAGGTTGCAATGAGGGCCATGAAGTATGTACATATACAGGTGTTGAAAGCCAGCTCTTGCATAAAGATAACCAACCCACTTCTTTGCAGAGCTTTGCAAAGAAAAAGCTAAATTCATGTTACCAAACAAAATGCGTGACTTTGTATGAAATAATTTGCAAAGACAGTGGCGACTTGTTAAGATCTGAATGGTTCTCATTACTTCAAAATGTAAAAGTAGCAGATTTGCACTTGGGCAAGCATCCAGGATCTGGCTCCCATGAACCTTGTGGCTGTTAACTACTACATATTCTGCCTTTTTGCGAAGGGCCAAACGAAAAACCTGAAGGGTTTGCGAAGCAAAAACAAAAAACCTAAAGGGTTTGTGAAGCAAAAATAATTTGCCATATTTGCGATGCAACACGCATCGCAACTTGTGGTGCACCACCCATTGCTAATTTATAATGTACCTTTAATCATCGCAACACTTTTGCGACAATTGTCTTTAATGGACCTATTTTGTCGTTGCAATCAGGAGTCAGAGTCACGTTCTCCTCATGGCTAGAAACCAACCTGATATCAACTAACAAGTCATCTGATAATCCAAGTGCAATGGAAAAGATCTTCACAACAAACGGAGTACCCAGATTGAAGGCCAATAGCCTAGCCTTTTGCCATGAAGAAGTTAATAGTTACAAATGTTTAATGGACCTATTTTGTCATTGCAATCAGGAGTCAAAGTCATGTTCTCCTCATGACTAGAAACCAAACCTGTTATCGGGTGACAGGAGTCATATGATAATCCAAGTGCAATGGAAAAGATCTTCACAACAAACTGAGTACCCAAATTGCACGTCAATAGCTGACCTTTTTGCAATGAAGACAGTTAGCTACAAACTGTTTGTGTGTAAAAGGGATTACCAAGATCCCTGAACTTTTGCAGTTTGTCAGGGTGCACTAAAAACTTTGGTACTCACGGCTTGGGATTGTAATGTTCATAAGAACTGATGCCAAGCTTGGAATGCTTTAGATCTTGATTATGTTGAAGCTGTGTTAGGCCTCATAGCACTGAAATTTAAGGTGGGTGTTCATTAAATATGTTATGATAACACAACATACATATAGCCCCTTCACTTCCATTTTCTCTCGGTATAATTTCAGTGCCTGTCAGTCCCATAGAGCAGATCCACCTCCACCCAATATGTGGGCATATGATTGTCTACCACACTCAAAATCATGTGCAAGGTATTTCATTTGTCATCATGGATTCTTTTTTGGAAAATATTCACAAACAAGTGTTCTCGAGGTTGTCTAATCACCAGCTTTTAGAATTAAGGAAAAGAATTCACCAGATTTTTGTGTTAAGTTTCATTAGGGTAGCAAACAATATGGAAGGATGCTTAATTTTTTTAATATTCATTTTTTGTTTGTAGCCAGATTTGCTTTAATTTTCTTATGGATGATTGTCACTTGAGCTCGATTACAAAATTGGAAAAAAACACAATCATAATGTTTCTTGGGAGACACCAAAACTCATATTAAGCTCATTACATTATCAATTGGTACTTCAAAATTCTGAAGTCTAATTCTGCAATTTCCCAGGCTCTGTACGTACACCAATTTTTCACAAACCATATCTTAATTGCAATCCAGAACTTTGGCTAGTGAGCAAACTGACATTCCAAATTCAGTTCAAAGAGAACAGATTTGGAAATTGAAACAACATCTGAGATCTCCAAAAATACTTTGAGATTCAGTTTATGATGAACTCTCCATGCATTCAAACTGCTGAAACAAAAAAATGTGTGACCTGTGGATGATCCATATATATATCAAGTGTGCTCATAGAAAATTATTTCTCAATTCAATTAGTGGACTCCTCTGAAACTTGGGTGCGAGAAATTGGCATAGTGGTGTTGTATGAAGGGGCAGCAAGAACATTGAGATTCATGTCACTTGAAGTTGCATCTACTCCTTGTAAGCACCCGATGTATTTGTCCCTAACCCACCTCACTGGCATTTTCAAGCTGCTCACTCCCTGCTTGATGTGAGATCCTTCAGGCTTATTATTATATATTGCAGCTGAATCCATAGTAGACTTCCCACACAGTTGATCCTCCAAGGTTGGGTCTGCCTTGCTGATCTTTTGCTCTGCATCAGCAGTTGCCATGAACTTGGAGCTGGAGTGTTCAGTTAGTGCAGGACCAGCTACAGTGTGGACATGAGACTCTGGTATGTCAGACAGCCTTATATTGCATCGTGTCTTACGGTCTTTGCAGGATGTCTTCATGGCAGCATCTTCTGCAACTGATGTCATTGTTTCAGCAGAATCAAACCCTGCAGCAAATCCCAGCCAGCTATATTGAACTCTACCCAATTTTTCGTCAACAAAACCCCACTTCAAATCTGCTCACACTGATTATCCAAGCTGCAAGCTTGTTTTCTTTAAAATCTTCAATATTAAGAGAATATACAAAATATCAGCTGACATAAGTGCAGAAGATTTATTTTCCTCAACACTAAATTTTGTTTGCATTAAGCAGGATCGACTCTAGAGAGTAACTGATTGACTGCAGATTCATTCCTTGAGATCCTGCAGATTGCACAAATTGCTGTGGAATAAATTATCACTGGACTCTCAACTTTAGTCACCAGATTCTCATGCTCCTTCAAATCCAAATAGTTCTTATATGTCAAAGATGCAAATCCTGGACATTGTTCCTTGAAAATAGTTCAGACGATGCACAATACCCCACTAGACTTCACAACATTATGATTAGTATAACTGCAATTATGGGCAGGACAAGATTAGCAAACCAGGAAGACTTCTTGCAACGATAGAGCTGGACATATAAATTCCGGATCTGCAGGCACGCCACTCCTGATCTGCAGCTGATCTCTAGATAATTTTATGTCTAGTCTCAGCTAAATAATTCTGTATTAAACCTTTGATACTCAGGCTCAAGTACTGATGAATCAAATGTGATCAGTAGCTGGATCGACCATACTGGCCACTAAATTCTTCCTCTCTTGTCTCCAGCTCCTCAAGTGAACGAACTACTCACATTGTGTGTGTATGTACACAAGTACTATATATGCAAAACTAGAATGTTGCAGGTCCACCTGATCGGACTTGTGGATATCATTTAGACTGCTACATGAGAAGCGTTGTGGTGCAAAGATCACTAAAGTAGGTCTTCAAAGGCTACCACCTGAGATTTGTCAAGGACACATGTCTTGTGCAAATATCTTGGTGCACAAGAGTTTGACACCAAGTTTGTCAATTAAGTGCGATTTTAGTGTTTTGTGTAGGGTACCTCCCCCCTTCCCATGGTTGGGGCATTCTCAATACAAGGGAGCCTAGGATGAAGAAAAACCTTGTATATAAAAATCAAGGATGCAAACCCATCCATCAAAAGTACAAGGCAAATGAGAGCATGAGTAGAACACAACCCAAAAAAATTAAAATGAAAGCTAACAATTAAAGAAAAATAAGGAAAAGAAAATCTTATGCAAATATGACCCAAGGCTACAAAATGATGATCAATGATAAAAAAAACTGTAAAACAAGAAAGCTATCATCTTCTAAATCGATTGGTGACGAAGGTGCATTAGCTATGATGTGCGAAAAAAAATGAGAAACCTCAAACAAGTGCAATAGCTCATTGAAAAATTGCTATGACTTGCACACGTTGTAAGGTTATGAACACACCCTATTGATAGTGGGAAATGAACATAAAGGGAACTAAAGAAAATCAGTAATGACATGGGATAGTGTTCTGAGCACAAGCGATCAGAAAAGAATCAAATACTTTAGAATGAGGCAAATAGTCTACACGTCTTGCCCAACATTTGGGGAATTCATGCATGTCTCAAAGAGGTGTGAGTGAGAGGCACCTTATGCCTATACAAGACATCTTGGAAAGTGCCTACTTAATAGGTATAAGTAAGTGTATGAGGCCTCTTGTAAGACTAAGGAGGCTCTTGTCTCTTTGAGAATGCATTATTCCGGTGTACTTATGAAGCACAAAGTGCCCTCTCATGTCCATAGGAAATTAATCTAAGTGTTTTATGATACAAGTGGCTCTTCAGCCTTCTTATTCTAGAGTACTTATTCATCTTTGTGATAATTAGATGGGGGTGCTTCCCAAGTTTAACTTTCATTTTTGCAGTGAATCATTTTGATTGATCCATAAGAAACAAAAATCCAAAACTTCATGATCTCTGCGAAATATATTTGTCTCTTGGAAAGTAGGGATGATTACATGATGGCCCAGCTATGTAGTTGAGAAGAAGACAACTTTGGGCAAAGCATATGGTATGAAAGTGTGGTGCAATTAGGAACATATGGAGGAACACATTGAGAACTTGAGGATTCCCATGGAAAATTGATGGGAACACATTGAGAACAGGGAACAAACCAAAAAAAATCCAAACCCCTCCCTTTCTCCACCCCCCTCCCTCTCTCCAATTTTCTCCCATCTTTAACTTACTGGGAGATGCTATCTACCTTGCATGGAGCTCTGTCCAGCGCTTGTTTCACCTCTCTTCTTGGACATGTTTCTCGTCCCTGCATGGTTCTCCATAAAGCAGTGTGGTTGTACATGTTTTTTTGATTCTGCAAAAGAACTTAGCAATGTTATTTAAATGTAATTTTCTTTAAAACATATATTTTGTTTCGCTGTGGGGTTCAGCAGATTCGAAATGAACCTCCCAGCTTAAAACATGGTACTACCCATTGGTATAGATTTAGACTCTGAGAAGAGCGTGCTTTTCTATTTGACAGTCAAAAAGTGAAACGCCGTGGCAGAAGAACATGGTTCCCCAGGGCTGCAGTGTCGTGCCCAGAAATGGCGCCGGACAGTGCTCAATTAGAAGGCGAGACGCTAATTAAATAGTTAGAAATTACAAGTTTATATGTTTCAGAGGATGTACAGTAAATAGTTTGAAATTTCAAGTTTATATGTTTCAGAGGCTGTACATGAGACTTCTTCCACAAGTTGCTTTCACTGCCACGAAGAACAACTTTTCCACCGGATTGTAAAGTCAACTGCCTTCATTGGTACATGATTTCTTCTTACAGAAGCAAAACAGGGAAATCAATGCCTTAGTTCTTTCTTTGCTGAGCCACAAGCATCATAAATAACCATGGTTTGCAAAAACAAGCAATGCTACCTATGAAAACCAGCTTTTCCAAGCTCGCCCACCCTAGGAGGCTAATGGGATGTAACTACACAAGCACCATGATCAGTGCTTACTTCCATATTTGGTCTGCACCCGGTATCAGGGACCCTACCTGCCTGGTCCTAGTAGGGCCTTGAGGTAATACCAACTTTTATACTAGTTTGATATCAATCTCAATTACAAAGATATACTGGTTTGGTGGTTTAGAACTGGAGGTTCTGGTTTGGGCCAGTAAAATCTGAACCAGATTCAGGTTTCATTTTTGGGATCAGAATCAGAACCAGATTTGGGGGTGTGGCGCTCAACACCCCTTAAGGAGCTCTGTCTGACGCTGATTTCGCTTGTCTTTTTGCAGCATGCCTTCTTCAGCCTTGCATTGGTTTTCAATGTTCTTTATGAACTTCACAAAATGTGAAGGACAAAACCCTGCATGTCCTTCATCACCAATGTTTTGTGCAAACGTTTTGCATTATGGCATAAGTTTTGTTCACAGAACCTCCCTTGCAGCAAATATAGCACTAACCACTGGCACACCGTCAGGCGCTGAAGACAGGGGTTTATTGTTTAGATTTACTGGAGACACAAAGTCAAAATGGGAAAAAATTAAAAAACCCTGCAACAAAACAACACAATTCTTCGCAGGGCTGCATTGTCAGGCCCATAAAAGGCGCCAGCTAGAGCTCATTAGGAGGCGTTTAACGCCCCACGATTTGGGGTTCCCAATTATTTGGGAATTGGGATCAGAACCTGAAGGGCAATTTATGAAAATCAAGCTTTTTCTGAAAAAAAAGGACTAGAACCGAGAGCTAATAGAGGGTTAATCGACATTGATTCTGGGCTGGGTTACCAAGAACTAAACTGGAACCGGATTTGATTTTTGAAGAACCAGACCTGGAACCAGATTTGACACTCCAGCTTTTTGCGAACTAGAACTTAAAGGGTTCTAATTTATTTGTTTAAGAACTGGAATTGGAGGCTCTTCATAAAAGTCAAGAACAGCCCAACACTGATATGTACCAGTGTTGGGTAGTTCTCATATTTTTGAGAGAACTGTCAGTTTTGATTCTCAGAAGAGTTAGAAGAGAAGAGATCTGTTTCAAGATCTGCAGATCTTTCAACTCTTAGGAGAGTACATGAGAAAACATAAGAGGAGTTGCCAAAGTACTTACGATCAGGATCACGGATTTTTTTTTTTTCAAATCTGCAGTGAAGCAGGGATGGTTCTTTTTAGGAAATGTAAAATATTGCACAGGTGACGACATTAATGTAAATCTGGTGCACTTATGACGATAATGGCAAGAATCCTAAAAGTCAAAATGCTAGATAAATGACGACAGTTTAAATAATTTGGCATTAAAACTGTTACCCACAGGCAGCCCTGTGACCACCACACTCTCTCCCTTTAAAACTGTCTCGATTTGATCTGCTTGACGAATTCCGATCCTTTCAAACATAGAACATGGTACTACCCACTGGCATAAACTCATTCCCTGAATGAGTTGTGATACGTTTTCTATTCAAATAAATCCCACAGTCTATAAGTCAAACCCTGCGACAGAACCACACGGTTTTCCGCAGGGCTGTTCTATCAGAAAGGGCGTCGGACAGAGCTCGATGGGAGTGAAGAATCTATCTTGGACCCAATAATAATAGGGCGAGGTTGGTGTGAAAGAGTTTTTGAAAGCACACAATACCAGGATTAGGCTGGCACTGAAGTTTCAAAAATCACTCAATACCAGGATCATGCTGGTAAAGAAAGTTTTGAAAAGTACCCAATACTAAGATCAGGCAGGCATTGCTAAAAAAGCCCACACATAAGAAAAAGATGTGACTCTGGAGGTTTTCAATCTCCAAAAGTGAGGGGGAAAAATTAGTAGAAGTTGCCAGATTTCCTTATTTTGCATTCAGTGTGTAGCAAAAAATATAAAAGGATGATTAAGGTTTTGTTGTACTTCATATGTGGTTTATAACCAGATCTGGCTGAATCTTCCTAGGGATGATAGCCACTTTTTTGACATCTTCCTATGGATATGATTGCCACTTTGGCTAAAAACAATAATCCCTAAAGAAACTACACTGATTTGCTGGCATAATCCAAGGGTTTTCACTGACAATTCTGTTTCAAAGAGGCAAGTTCATTGAAACTTGTGCATTGACCTGAGAGGCATCCAAACGCCTAGAGAGCCAAAATGATGATGTATGTTACAGCACATCCAATACTGTGAAGATGAAAACTTTACTTCCATGAATTGTGGCAATAATGGCAATGCTATGTAGGTGGATCTACCACAAACACTGCAGCCTGACCAATGCTGAATCACACCCAAAAGAATTATGTAAAAAAATTTGTACAAAAAAACTTGCAGTTTGAAGTCTTGTATTTTGGTCATGAGATTCAGCAGATAGGTGCAGATGCTAAACTTTAAATTGGCGTTTGAAAACTTGGCCTGAAAACAAAAGTTAAAGGATTCAAGGTATGGAGCTTGGAGAACTCGGTCCCGTGTCGAAGAAAATTAGGTGGTGGAGGAGGCAGTGATTCTCTAGTATTGGAGTTCAGATCATACACCACCACGGTGTGCTCCAAGCAACTGAAAACACAGAGTTTCCCTTCACCATGCGGAAGACAGATGTACTCGGGATATACCAACAGTCCCCTGCTGTAGCCCTTCCTCTTCTCATCTACTAGCAGTGTCCATTTCTTCAATCCATGACGAGCTTCTTCAAGCTTTGCAATGCAGAAATGGACACAATTGCCAGACATCTCTTGCTCGGAGAAGAGATAGATGGAACCACTGCCCTCCAACAGCTGGGTTGTTGCAAAAGTTGCGTCCGCTCTCAAGCGAGGGAGAATGCATGAGCTAGAGCTGGACCAAGTCTTCTCCTTCAAACTGTAGGCTAGGAGTCCCTTGGAACAATGAGATTCATCTGCTGCAGCTTGATCCGGAGCAGTTTGAGAACTACTACTGATCAGTGCGATGCAGTAGACTATACCATCGGAGTTCACACCAACTTGGTACTCGTTGAGTGCAAACTCAGGACCAGGAAGATCTGCAACCACTTCCCACGAGGACGTCAAGGAATCATACACCTCTGTTTTGCGGCACAAATGTTCGGATCCCATGCAGGAGCTTCCGGCGACAAGGATCATGAAGCTGTTGGTGGCATGATTCACCACCACGTGCATGAGAACTGGGTGTCGACGGAAGTTCAATGGCGGAAGCTCCACCGTGGATTGCGTCAATGGGTTGCAGACGATCAGCTTCTCGAAGGGAGACTCGAAAGGATTGGCGACGTTGATGCATAAGATTCCGTCGCCGCCTGACACGAAGAAGTTCTTGAGCGCTCGACGATCGGGAGACGGAAGATGAAGGCGGCAAGCTGAGAGAGTGGGCAGCTTGCGCCATTCGTGGAGGTTTAGATCATAGCCTGACCACTCCCATGTCCCAAGCTCGTTTGCAAAGAAACAAATGGGACTGAAGGAGCCTTCGGAAATTAGATCATGTGTCCCGCGAGTTGCCGTTGAAGCTGTGGACGAGGTGCTCAGGAGCTGCTGCAGTCTTCGAGCGTGACGGAAAGTTTCCCTGTGGATTGCTTGATTGAAGCTCTTGGACACTGTTCGGGTTCTGTAAAGCTCTTGCAAGCTCAGATTGGCAAGCACTTTGTCTGCCAACTCTTGTGGCAACGTCTCCCACAAGACTGTAGCACTCGTGTCGCTAGCACGACTTTCAAGTCTTTGTTTCTTTGCAGCAGCTTGTCGAGGAGGAATCACATCGGCATCATAGGTTCGACGCTTTGTACTCGATTGATTCTGCATGGTTGTGCTTCGGATCATGGCCTGATACAATTGCATAGCGATCTGCAACGACAATGCATTGCATAGAATCTGTTGCAGAGGGAACTGCAAAAACAGCAGCTCACAAAGTTGAGCTGCATTGCTGCAGCAGCAGGTGCACATTGAGCTCATGCTTAACCTGGAATTGTGATCTCGCGAGGTACTACTGGAGTCTTCGACTGGGTCCATCCATAGACTCGGTTCTTCTGCAACAGTGTCGGTGCGATGATCCGTGAAACTGTGCAGCTCATCAGATTCCAAAGTTTGGATTCTAAGCATGATGCACGAGGAGTTCAAGGCTTCTTCTTCTTCCGATGTGGATTGCACAAGAGATTCCGCACCGGACAAGGTCCTGTTCACGTCGAAAATTCAGTCAGATCATCATGACGTACACATGACTAAAAATGCCCATGGCGCGAAATCTGTATCGAGACCATGGTCACGGAAAACTTCGAAATCAAGTTTTTGGAATCTGTACGTACCTGGAGAATTCAGAATCCAATTCCAACATCAACCCATCATTATCTGTGCTATCACCACAGCTGACCTCCTCACGATGTTCTTCTGCACCCAGCAGCTGGAGCTGCGTGATCTCGGAACCACGCTTCTCCCGAAGCTGCTGACGCACACAAAAATGGCATGGAGGAAGATGGATCAGTTGGTCCACAAGCGACATATTCTGGTGGGTGCTTGGCGGGCGATTAGAATGCAGGAACCCACCTCCTCCGATAAATACAACGCTGCTCGACTTATATTGATTACAACTCAATTGATCTCAAGACAAGGTCCAAATCAAAGAAGTTCAAAACTGCAGCTGCAACCAATCTAGCACTCACCACGAATTCAACAGCACCACATCAAATTTTCCAGAAACTGCGAACTTAGGACTACATCAATTCTGCAAAAACCTTAGTGCAAGTCCGAAGACCAATATCTACGACAATGATCAGAAATTATTGTGCATTTACGGTCAAGTCATATTTTCAAAAGCCTAGGTCAACTCCAGACACCAAATTATTTATAGTGCAGTTCCGGTAACGTCCATTCTGCGAAAACCTAGGTCGACTCCAGATACGGAATACGCACAACATCAGCAATTATACTGCGATTCCCTCTTAAGACACGAAATCGAACCCGAGAACTTTGGTCCTCATCTGGCTGCACCTAAAGTCAAATGAAGACAATGCGATCATGGAAACGCCTGCAGCTCGTTCGTCAAGGCATGCAGGACACAGCAGCTCGTAAATTTAGATTCCGGTAAGATCCAGAAATCTCAATTATAGAACATTGGGTCAAGGCGCAAGCTGGAAACGTGACAGTGGGCTATGAGCTGCTGCATTGGATGCTCTTCGAAGCAGCTAGCAGTAAGGTTTTCCAGCCAAGTTATTGACATGCGACCCGAACAAACGTGCGCAGGAAACTAGCTGGTAGCCAAGACTCAACTTTCGAAGAAGAAATGGTGTAGCTTTCAATGTGAGTCCCGTGATGCGCACATGGAAAACGCACATGGTGACAGAAGGGAAAAAAAGTGCTACCCAAGATTTCCACTTATTTCCAGGTTTGATTTCCACTACCCGACGAATCTACATATAAAAAGCTTTCTTTTGGGCACTTGCTGAGCGAGCGAAAAGATGTCGAAAGTCGGCACCGGTAGATGGGACACCAGTTTGGCTGGCTATATTCTGGATTGCGGCACCTAGGATGTGCTAAGTTTTTTCCCCGCTGAGCTTTCAACACGTGAGAAACTCGCCCTGTTGAACTAGGCTGCGGCGCCGACGGCACGATACCGCGTAGCTGCGTCGGTACGTTCTATAGTGAAAGAAACAAACGTGTTTCTTGAGGCTCGTCGGATACGCGATCTGACTCTCATGTTTTGGCTCCAGCCCGTGGGCAAATCACGAAAGATTCTTTGGGCTGCCTCTAAGGACCCGGTCCATTAAAGCGGCGCCGCTGCTGTCTCGCCCTTGAAAGGTCATGGCAAAGAGATAGTGGGTTCAACAAAACATAAAAAACACATTTTTATCAATATGAGGTAATTGTAAGGGTCGATCCTTTGACATGAAAGATACGCCGTCGATGTCGTGTCCAGTGTTGCGAGTGTAAATGTCAATAATCATATATATGGTGTGTAAATCGAGTGTAAGTGTAAATCATTTACACTTACACATCCAAATTTTTTCCACTTACAGTTATCTGTTCTTGCAGTGTGTATATATATATATATTTTACACTTACACAAGGCCAGTGTAAATATTTGTCAAATACATTTTATCTGTGTGAATGTTTTGGGGATGTGTAAGTGTAAATACTAAAAAATTATTTGTAAAGTCACACAGTCTTTGGGGGCTCCTTTCACCCCAACTTAACCCTTCTTTCAGGGGTGTCCATAAAGTAATATAAAATTTTATTAAATCTAGGAATGAAATGCTAAAAATCAGCATTTAATGCACAAGGTTCAAGAGTAATTATAGTAGCTTTTTACAAGTAGGAGCAGTGAAAATATATGCAGCAACATTCAGAACATCATTTGTGAAAGCATAATAACATTTATGAATTTTGGCTTAGGTTTGGGGTAGGCCGTAGAATATTCTCATAGTCCATTTCATTTCGTAATGGGCCCATGGTGTGTAGTGTCCTAAAGCATAGACCACCTTGTCCTAATTTTCAAAAGGTCCAAATCATTTTTCATAGGCGGCAGGTCACTTGTCCTGGGCCCCAAGCAAGCTAAGAAGGCCTCAACCCAAGGGTTTATTTTGTCAAAGCCCTAGGGCACACTGTTTTGGGCCCCCAAGCCATTTGTCCCTGTCCATGTGCTATTTGGACACAGAAGAGAACATATAGGATCAACTTGTGTAGTAGTGGGCCCAAGGCTGGCTTGTCTCAACCCCTCACCAAGTGATTTTTTAATGATAAATATTTTCTTTAAAATTTATTTTAAAATACAATTAGGAAAAAATGATACAAAAATTGGAAGAATTGCTAAACTTTAGACACCACAAAACTGAAAAAAATATCATTTCTCTTAAAAAAAAGGGTTTAGACTCAACTAGACTACTTGGCTTTCTACAACTGTTATTCACAATAACTTGGAAGAGTGCCCTTGGTACCATTGGGTAAAAGATAATTAGTAAGGTACCAAGGTTGATACAATATGAATATGAAGGTAGGAAGGTCAATGGGTAGCTGTGTGTGAGATCAGGTCCTAGAAAAAACAACCAAGAACAAACCCAAAAAAAAAGTACAATGGTCAAAGTGAAAAGAATTGGATTATGATGAACCACATTTAATGTTAAATGAAAAAACGCAGCCCATCCAATGGATAGAACGATCAACTAGTGCATTGGTGGTTGTTGGTTCACTCTAGGCCAACATTAGTTCTTCACTTAATCATTAGACCAATTACATAGGTATATAATTAGTGGTTCTCATTTTGTTAAACCTTCGGCCCTAGAACCAACTAAGAAAAAACTTACAAAATAAAACAAACTTGCAAAGATTCGGCAATGAACTATGAAAACTAGAAAGGAATCATGATTTTTTCACATTTTTTCAATACCCAAAACACAATTGGTCTTTTTATTTTAAGTTATTTGAAATACATGGAACTGGTTGGGTCATTGATTCCATTTGAAGAAAATACTTCAAACCAAAGATTCTTTGAAAAAAATCAAAGAACTGCCTTAACATGGGTCATTTCCTATTTTATATTTAGTACAAGGTGGTCTGGGCTTTAGGACAATGCACACCATGGGCCTATAACAAAATGAAATGAACCCTAGGTTATTTAGGGGCTACGAGAAGGTGGCCCAAAGTTTAGGACATGAAAACATGGGGCTTGAGATAGAATGATCTTAAGTTGCCAAGGGTTGGGATGCGATAACCCGAAGTTTAGGATATTATGGCTATGGGTGGCATGGGGCTTAAACCAAATGACCATTGACTACTTGAGAGCGTGGACATGGTGGCCAGGCCCATCACAGGACATGTATCCAACATGTCCTAGGAATCCAAGCTATGAAAATATTTTAAAGCCTACCCCAAGCCTAGGCCAAAATTCATATGTTACATTGCCTTGATGGATAATTGTTTTGAATGTAAAATATGCTCATATAAAAAATATGGATTAAAACCTTCTTAGATTTGAACCTTCTTCGAAAATGTGTGCTCAATTATAGTTGGGAATAGAAATTCTACTCATCCAATGAGGAATTTTTCGCATGCAACCAATAGACTCAGCATCACAAAAAAAACGTTGGTGGAGGTTGTCAACATTGTTGTGTGATTCGCGGTTCTTCCTTTCAACAAAAGAGAATTTTCAGTCTAAGTTTTGATATTTAAAATTTTATTTGGAGTTAGTTTCTCAGGTTTGTCAATTTTGTAACTTTTATAGATTTTGGTTGTAGCACGTTCAAGAATGCGATTTAAAAATTGAATCTAGTTTCATGTACATACTACACACTCCCCCAATGCTAAAATTTGTATGAATACCAAATTTTACAAATTAAATCAAGGATCTATTTAAGTATGGAGTTCAACAACTCATAAAATTTAAATAATAATGTTCAGTTTTTACTTATAGGTTTTTTTTTCTGAAAAATCAACTTTCTTGCTTAAATATCCTAACCCTAATTTCAACAATGTTTTTTCACAATTCTGGTTTTGATTTTTTCTTTTCTTTTAGTTGTGTTTGTTTTTCTAGTTGCTAGTTTAAAAGTTTGGAACACTTTTCAATTCTAATTTTCATTTGCTTTTCATTTCTTTTGTAGGATAGGACAAAAGGAAGCTTTTTGGCATTGTAAGTTTTTTTCAACACAAGTTCTGTTTCTCATTCTTTTGTTATTAGCTGTTTTTTTTATTTATTTTTTTTTTTTTCCCAATTTTTGTTCAATGATTTTATGCTTGAATTTGATTGCTTGGTTGTTTATTGTTTGTTTTGAATTTTTTTGAATTTTCGAATTTCTGTTTTGTTGGTTGCAGGTTAACTTCTTGCAGGCAGAAGTTGGCTAGTTGCTAGTTGGTGGACAAAAATTGTTTATAAGCACTCAATTTGGAATTCTTGCATCTAATGAGGTCTAGAAGTGAACAACGTTTGTGTTTGTAAATGTTTTCTTTGCCCTTTCCCTATTTTTTCCCCCTTTCCCTTGGTTATATTTCTTTAATCCTTCCCATTTTTACCTTTTACCCATCCTTTCACTAAACAACCTAAAATTTTGGAAATATTTAACCTTTTTTTCATTTAAGACCAATTTTGATTTTATGTTCATTTTTGTTAATTTTGTTAGTTTTGCTGGCATTTTCCTAATGATTTCATTCTGTTATTTTTGTTAGTTCTCTATTCACAATGGAAAAGCTTACTGAGAATGAAAATCTGGGAACACTACAAGAAATCATGGTATTTTTTACTGAGAATTTTTTAGTCATATGGGTTTTTTGCCCCCATGTCCAACTTGACCAAAGTGCCATTTTGGACTAGTCAATTTGGACCCAACTGTTTTGACAAGGTCTTTTTGGTTGATTTTTTTTACTGAATCACCGTGACGATAATATAATTTGGGCAACGACCAAAAATATATGTTATTTAAATCATGTTATTTAAAATTAATATGAAAATATTGATTAATTAATTAATTACCCTACCTACCTAATAATTAATGCCAAAATTTTATTTATTTATTTAACTACCAATTCTATGTCTTAAGCCTTGGCTACACTAGCTAATTTAATCACCTAGGCTAGACCAAGCCATTTAAGTTAAGCCAAGTAACCTAAGGTAGGTGATCTAGTAGCTTTTGCAACCTAGGCTACTTAATTAGGTCACTTAAATAACCAAGTTAGCCTAGGTTGCAAGTGTGGGGACTTGAACTCCTCACCTCCATATTGAAGAGTTAGATCTTTAACTATTGCACCACCACCCCATAAGGTGATTATCTTGGATAACATATTTGGAATGAACATGATTTGGACAAACATATTGTAATCAATTTCCATGAATTTTTTTTCAATATGCATATTGTACTTAATGAACTTGAATAGGTAAGGTAGCCTAAATAGGTAGGAGGTACCTATTAATAAATGCATGTACCTCAGTAACATTTAGGTTATAATCTACTAAGCTTTATAGGACCTTAGTAGATTATAACCTAAATGTTACTGAGGCACATGCATTTATTAATAGGTACCTATAAAGCTTAGTAACATTTAGATTATAACCTACTAGGTCCATGTTTATACCTACCTAATAACCTATCTATGCCTATGTTATTTAGTAGGCTATGTAGGTACCTACTAACATATTAATAGACCTAGCCTATGCATACTAAGTAGGTAGCCTAGCCTATTAAGTAGGTCTAAATTTAAGTTACCTACCAAATAGGCAAAACTACTTAACTAGTAGACTTAGGTGTTGCAGCCTAGATTTGCTACATACCTAATCAGCCTAAAAAGTCTAGGTTAAGCTACATACCTAGTAAGGTTAGGTTAAACTATGTACCTACCTAATACGCTTAGGTGGACTTAGATTAATTACATACTTAGTAGACCTAAGTAGCCTATGTTAAGTTACGTACCGAATAGGCCTAAGTGGTCTAGGTTAAGCTACTTACCTTGTAAACCTAGGTAACCTAAATTAGGTTACATACCTAATTGGCTTAAATGGCTTAAGTGGCCTAGGCTACTAACCTAGTTAGTACAATAAGCTACCTATAAATAATTACAAAAATAATAAAAGGATTGATGAATTATTATAAATTATAAATAAATAACGAATATTAATGATTAATAATTGATTATTTCCTACGAATTATTAAATATTTATTATTTATTAATAATTATTCAATATAATTGGCTGATTATTGAATATTTTCTGTGAAACATTCGATATTAGACATTAATAATAATAATTTACTAGTAGTTACTGATTATTGGTTATCTAATATTAATTACTCATTATTGATTATTTACAATGAATTAATAATTATCAATTAATATATAACAAATTATTATTAACTAACAAATTAATTTGAAATAATCATTTATTAAACATTATTTACAATTATATATTAATTACTATCAATCATTATAAATTAATATCAAATATTAGCCATAAATTTAAATAAAATTGATAATTTGATAATAATCAGTTAACAACTTGATGGATAATTCTATTTTGTGGGGCTATCATCATGTGTTACAATAGAAAAATTACAATCCGAATTTTTAGCCAGGTTCTTCTTCATACTACTTGGTTCATTTGTCAAACAATAGTGGATTATTTGATCCTTGTTGTTAGTGCATATGTGTTGAACCAATCTACTAGTCAATGGTTGTTGTTTGATGCTCTGAATTCTATAATCACTATGAATTCTACAGCTGAAAAAATTAATGTGAGACCTTCTTTTGAGTTCCTTGTGGATGATGACTTAGGAAGCTTTTTCAAATTAACAAATTTTGCCTCCAACATTAGATCAAAAGCATTTGGGGTTTTGGATTCCTTCCTTCTATTTATGAAAACATATGATGAAAAAAACGCGCATAACATGTTGGCTTTGAGGCATGATCCAAGGTTCAAAAGCCTTCGTCTTGTTTTTTCATATGTTGGCAAGGAATAAAAGGTGTCTATTGTAGAAGAGTATGATAGGAAAACCTGCTAACCGATGTTGGTCAAATCGTATAACCATTTACATCCAATTGTAGATGGTGGCAATTTTGGTTTTTACAGATCAAAACTTTGGATTGGATATTTGTCAGATGATAAGCAACAACATGAAAATAGCGAAGGAAGTTGTAACCAAGGAATTGTTGGATTTCAGAAAAAATCATTTGGACTTGAAGGAAATCAAAGATCCTCTCCTTTGATGGCAGAAACATGAGTCAAGATTCCCCATAAGGGTGAAAGCACACTACGAGTGAGCCATTTGTCACCAATTTTCACCCAAAAAATGATGCATAACAAGTTTAATAGGTGTGTAATAAACTGAAATCTTGATGGCATTTTTTGAAAACCCGTAAGAAAAAAAACTTTAAAATGTGCATGACAACATTTTGGAACCCAAAGTTTATTTTGAATCAAAGTTAAGCTTGATCCAATGGTTAGATGAAGAGATTTGGATAAAATCAATGTGCATAAAATATATAACGTACATCTTTTCAACATCCATAAAGCCTCATGTTTGTCATTGATGGCACATTACCAAACCAAAAAAAATGAAAAAAATAATACAATGGCCACCTATAAAATATTTTCCTATTTTTAAGGTAAATTTTCTCCAATAAATAAGAGTTTATCATGCATTTATTGCTCAAGAAGTGCAAAAAAACACATTTTTTCAATGGATTTTTAGCCAAAATTTGTAAATTTGTAAATGGTCTTAAATTTAGTTAATGTTTATAAATATCACACACCACAAAAAAAATCATTACAAAATTCCATCGATAGCCTTAATTTTGAAGTATATTTAGAATTTTTTATGTTTTGTGATGCGTATTTTTTCAACACAAATATACTTCATATGTTCAAATTTGCAGATTTTAGTTGTAATAAATTAATTTAAGTCTAAAATTAATGCAATATACTTGAAATGAATAACAATAATGCAAGATGTGATGTCCACATGTACCCAAAAAAACCAAATACAAAATTTCTATTTTTGTGACTACAATTTTTGGGGGGCATAATGTGCTTTCACCTATAACAACTTTTCTTGCAAAGCATATCCTAGGAATTGTAGATTCACAAATTGAAACTAAATGCATTTTTATTTTGCTAGAATTTTAACCATTTTTAAGAGATATCATCTACCATTTAAAAATTTAAAGTTGATTTTTGTGAGCCAAAACTAGAGTAATGATCCTTGGCTAGGATGTAAAACACCATCTAATTTTGTGGAGTTTATAAATAAAGATAAAATCATTGAGGAGGAATTGGAGGACTTTGAAACAAAATTCGAAAAGGAAAAGATTGTAGATATGAACTTTTTATATGTTGAATAAAATATATATTTAAAAATTTTCATTTAAAAAAATATATATATTTAATAACAACTTCTGTACCTTGGTGTTGGAAAAGTTTAGTGTTTTGAAGATCATGTTTAATATGGCTACAAAGAAAAAGGAGATAGGAAGGCCAATTAGGTTTCACTATGAGAAAAAAAGGTGTTTTGCAATTGGCCTTGCAACACAATTTTTGAGTTGCAAAAGGTGTTTGCAACTTATTATATTTATACATCGTGAGTGCTAATGGACCAGTTGCATTAGTTGCCAAGTTGCAGCTCAACATATATATGGTGCAATTCATTGCAATTCAATCAAAACAACTCATTTTCAACTATTATTCAACTCCATTATAACTACACTCATGACGTTAAGGTAATGTCATTAATTGTCATCCATCTATTAAAATATGGCATGTGGCATTATGAATTTTTTTTTACATAAATTTTTTTGAAATATTGATTTCCATTGTGCATTATGGTTATTAATGATGGTCTGAAATTGTAACATTTGGCACAATCCGAAATTGACACATGGCATATTAATTATATTTTGGAAATATATATATATATATAAACATAATTTGAATAGCTAGGTAGGTCGAACATAACCATAGGTAGGTAGGCTGGTAAGCCTTAAAACCTACAGACTTATGTATTTACTTAGGACCTACCTACCTACTTACTTACGTAGGTAGGTAAGTAAATAGGAAAGCACAAGATTAAGTACATTAAAGAATAACATGAAATTTTGTTTTTTATTTTATGTTTTGCCTTTAGGTTAAACTTTTTTAAGTTCATCCCAAAATGACACATGTATTTTAATGTGAAAACATAAAAGAATAAACCTTCTTTATATAGTTGTAACATGGGATTCAAAGACAAAAGCATATGAGTTAAATCTTTTAGTTGTTCATTAGTTGCAATTGAGTTGTAATTATAACATTGAAGCATTCAAGGCATGCCAAATCCAAGGGGAGGGTTCCATTGTTTTTAATGTTTAAACAAAACTTGAACCCCTCCTATTGGCACATCTAATGCACTAAAAATCGTCAAAAACATAACAGAATTGAAAAATTTATGCACTTTCAATGTAAAGAAGGTCAAGAACTCAAAAAAAAAACCACCAAATGCTACATCCCAAACACCCACAAAATTATTTGTTTGTTGTTTTGTTGTTATTAGAATTCCAAAATTATTTGTGGAACTTGAGGGGGCGCTCCTATAGAACTTTAAATTGTTTAAAATGAATAAAAAATAAGAAAGTTATGAGGTTTGGAAGTAGGAGAGGTCCAAAGAAGAGAAAAAATTAAAAAATTGTGTTTTGTAAGTTGGAAAGCTTATTGCTCTTTTTGTTATTTTTTCATTATTCATTTTCCTTGGCACTTCAAAGATGATTTTAGAACTTGAGGTAGTGCTCCCATAACATTTTAAATCACTTGATAAATACAAAATCTTTAATCTTATATTTTAGTCTAAATTTGGTCAAAATTTTGGATTGAAATGTAATAAAACTAATACTAACAAAGTCTGCTCATTCATATCCACTTAAAACTAGTTTCAAAATTAAAATCCAGGAATGAAAGTATGATGAAAACATTAAAACAACAAACTTTGACTATGGAAAGAAAGTTTTTCCAAAAATCAAAGTATATTTTTCTCATACTCCATTAAATCTCCATGTTGTACAATAATACAATGGTAGTAATCTCTTCCTTTTTTTTGAAAAATATTCCTCAATAAAAATAGTCCTATAATCTATTCAAGTTCAAATGGTGATAAAAACTATGTAATCTAACTAGTAATTCCTAAAACAATAACTAGGTAAATAGAAATATACTAATTAATAATTACCACAAGTAACTACTCCCTTAACATTATCCCATGCATATTGTGAATTACTTTCTTGTGATCACAATTCTGTCATCACTTGTAACTGCAGATCTGATGTGATTTGATTCTGACCTTGCTATTGTAATTTTGAAACAACTTGTAACTATTGATTCAACTCCAAATCTTATGTAATTTAAATCTGATCTTGTTGTTGTAGCTTTGACAGAAGTTCAATTTAAACCTAATAATCCTCTTGAATTATATATTCCTTAGATTGTATTTGCTCCCCTATTTTTGTGGCTGCAAATGCATATTCCTAAGAACTAACTTCCTACAAAACATATTATACTTATTATACATTCCATTCAACAACCCCCCTCTTAGGGCTATCCTTTCCTCCTTTGAGGTCTTTGGGCTCCTTTGCTATTCTTGTATTTAATGATCCTACCCCATTGCTATATTGGCTCCCAAGCATTTTTCTTAATATTCTTTTGATTAACACCACTTTGAACTTTTATAATTTAATTGAAAAATTGAAATCAACCCCTCTTTATGTAGCCATAAATTTTAAGCACCATAATATTAATGCCATGCCCATGTAAAAAGGTGGGGATACTTGCTTCACTTGTGCATCTCATCAATTTCAAAAAAACAAAAGTCCACCCAAGGCAAACACGTAGCTTATGTAGGAAATGTGGACAAGTTCATCCAACCTTAAAGATAGGGTTTTTTTTTTCCGATGGTTGAACAAGTCATCATACATTTGATATGTTGCCTAAAACCCACATACTCACCCAACATTAGTATGGCCCCACATGATCTCAATTTGGCTTTGCTATATTTCATTTTAACTTGATTGTTTTTGGTTTAAATATCTACCAAAGACTTCAAATTGTGTAAACTTTTGTGTGTAAACTAGGAATCTAAACAATTGGATTGGTCTATTGGTTTCTATTATTGTTTTTGGGTGGCTAGACTTTCTACCAAATTTTTTTAAAGTATGTAAACATTGAATCAAAAAAAGGTGGTTTGGTTTGTTAGGTTTTTGATGATTGAAATTTCTATTAGAGATTTTTAAAGTTGCAAATACAAAGTTTGCCGAGATCAAAAAATTAAAAGTTCAAGCTTAAAATTTCTTCAAATTTTTTTTTTGTTGAATTAAATAAATTTTCAAAATACTTAAAGTTGTTGAATTCAACAAGGTTTTTGCAATGGCTTGATTGCAAGGTTTTAGATGTGGCATCCAATTTGACACAATGATTTGAAATATTTTATCCACAAAAAGACAAGGCTCATTAAATCGTGGAGGTGACAAAGTTATGGGATAAAATGGTATGGTGTGCCAAATTCAACAAAATAATTTGAAAGAAAAAGGCATGGTTGGCATTGTGGATGGAAAAAAAGGTTCAATTTTCTTTTATAATCTAAAAGCCAAGGCGTTTTTTAAATTCTTAGCACAAGAATTGTCTAATCTTTTTGATTAGGTGTGGATAATTAAGATGGTTATGGTGTGGTGCAAATTGAAAGCTTCAATTGCACCTTAAACACCATTGAATTAATGGGGAAGATACAAAAAATGATTGATAAATGACAAATGTGTAAGCAATTTTTAATTCAAACGTTAACATGCCTATGTAGGTGTCATAAAATACATGACCATTTGTTTAGATAACATGGAGGTTTACACATTGTGATGGAATAAGGGCACATCTTGAAAAATGTTAAAATAGAACATGGAGTATTAACCTATCTTTTATAATCAAAAGGTGACTCCATTTCTGTATATGTTTCCTAAGCAACATAATCTCATCAACACAAAAAAAATAGATTGGTGAATCATTCCATAACCATTTTTTATTGACCATCTACAAACTACCAATTTCCTCATCAAATGGCCCTACAAAATGAAACAACTTTGTAGTTTGATGCCCATTTGGTAAGCCAGTTCACAAAATGTCATATGGGGTGAAGATTGGGATGTATATTATTTTGTGAACAATTTAACAAAACCGTTATTTGATAAGATGATATATGATAAGTATGAGTTCAATATAGAAGCATGTGCACATACAATTGTACAATATTTGTAAAATATTATCAAAGCTATAATGACTGATTTCATACCTCCTTCCGAGATTCAAGTGTGAGTTTGAGGGGACAACAATAAAAGAGAGTATGGAGTAATGAACAGTCTATAACTCATAAATTCGATAAGAAAGTATGCTCAAGCTTCAAAATGAAATTACAAAAGTTGGACCAGCAATCAATCACTCACACTCATTTGCACATATGAGAGAATGGATTCCTTATTGCTTACGTAGGATATTACTGATGCTAAATTGAACTTCTCATCCATTTTTTCCTCGCTTTTGTTTACTGCATGTTATACGCTCATTTCATCTAAGGTGACTACATTCGCTACTATTTTTTCTCTTCCACCCAGTATTGTCAGAAAATTAAAATTTTAAATAATCTCCCCACAATTATTAGTTTGTAGATTCATTTCAGAGGTGGTATAATGAGGAAGATTTGTCATATTGTAAACATATTAACAGTTTAATTTTCAAAATGCTTAAACCACAAGCTAAATGTTAATCTGAAGGTAACATTAAAGCATACATTTTTATGCCCACAACAAAAATCTTATCTTAAGACAGGGTCGGTACTTTGAGATGCACATAATAAATGAAAACGCCTTACATAATATTAAAACATCGTTTTCTCTACATATTCAATTTTCTTAGAATGGATTACAAGAAGTGCTGTAGTTAACATCACAGCAGCACAAGTTAAGGAGTGACCCACGTTCGCATATTAATGGTATTAAAGAATGAAAGTTTCTAATTTTACCCATAATTTGGTTTGCTGGCACGGTTACTTACTGGCGCTTAGCATGGCAAGAGTATTGTGTCAAATTTGACAGCTTTATGTTCGTACACAGACATGGAAATTTGTAATAGTAAGTGGAGTTGTGCTACGTTGATTTATGAAAGATATGACTAAATGAGCTTGATCCTAATATCCAATGAAACAACACATACATGGCAATAGATACGATGTTGTATATCTACCTGCAGTGTTCACATTCATAACAAAACATTCTGTTGCAATCTAACCAGTCTCAGCTCTTTCACCAAACAAAGCTGGTTCACCTAATAATCAATAATTCTCCAGTAGTTAATTGAAAAGACTTTGTTCAATCGATTGCATTGCAATTGGTGAGCCTTGCGGTAGTAATCATAATGCGTAATAGACTCCAATATTGAAAGTGCATAGCTTACAGCTTAACCATCCGCATACATACCTGGCTTGTAGCTTCCATGGCAGACTCCTCCCTGTAACGAGGACATAACATGTAGGTGCAGAATCATATTACACTTTTGGAAAGACATGAGAAGGACTCTTCTTATACAGCCAACCTTCAATGACCCTAAACCAGAAAAACGAAAGCCTTTCTAATGAGACTACAGCTTTGTAAATGAGTTCCAAATGAGCTTCACCATTGATATTGATGTGGAAAGTAGTTGCATAATAAACAGTAGAAATCCTCGAACATACGATTGGGTCTTGAATCTCGTGATGCTTTTGGAGCACGTTGCAAAGCTATAGACTCTCGCTGAGCAGCACCAATGACGACCGAACCTTAAAAATAACAGAAAAAGGACTGCAAAAACAATAGTCTATAGCTTTGCAATGAGCTCCAAATAAGCTCCACCATCGGCTTGGATGCGAACAAGTAATCCTTGTTGGGATGAAACTTGCGGTTCCCTGAACAGCTGCAGAATCTTGTGATGCCATTGGGGGCTCGATTGCAAAGCTGCACACTCTCCTTCTGCATCCATGAAGACTAGGCCTTCAAAAGGAGCCTGCAGAAGCAAAGTGTATAGCTTTGCAATGAGCTCCAAATGAGCCTCACCATTCGCATAAATGTGGTACGTGGCGTCCTGACTACACGAGCACTAAATACTGGCAAACCTCTCCCCAAGGAACCCTTAACATATCAAAAACTACCTTTCACAACACAAGACATCGAAGACAACTTTCAAACACCATCAAACCAACTCAAGACATCAGCGATCTGAATAGGCTAAGCAGTCACACCCTTCCTAGATGTGCAGGAAACCAAACAGTCACCATAACACAAGCCCAGAAGAACCGAAAACACCCAGAAGAAATCGACGCACGGACTTTCCAGTAAATCAAGAAACACAACAACACCTATCACCGTGGCGCAAACTCCTGAGCCGATCTCTTTTTTATATTTACTAAAGACCGAAAACCAACACGACAGGACCATGTAGCCAGCAGGGAGAGAACTCAAGCAAACAGTTTCAGTCACCCAGTTTTTCTCCTGCTAAACAGATCTTCGAGTACTAAACTAGCGATCAGCAAACCCTAGGCGTTGCTATGCAATCACCGTTCAATACAAAATACTTCCGAAACTCACCCTATCTTTATCTCAAAGACGCAAAAAGATATCAAGATATGCCACAGGAATTGTGCTTCAAAACCTCTAAACCCATCTTCGCTTGAATACAATTTGCATACTAAGTACTGGCGAGCCGCCGCCGCTTCTAGGTCTCGTATGTCATCATCAGGGAGACATTCGATAGTCTTGCTGCGGGTGGGCCCAGAAGCTTGCCCTAGCCCTAACCCTAACCCTAACCCTAGATTCCTTCAAAGCTCTGTGGCGTGTCTTGAAGAATCTGTGGTTCGAGTATGTTTTTCTTTTCTCTCCTCTTTGCCTGATCTCGATAGGATCTGAATCCAGGAGAAAGATTCGGTGCACAGTTGTGCTGCGATCGAGAGTCTGACGATCTCGTGAAAAAAACCCAACCATTTCTTGAAGAAGCGTATTACAGCTTCTGCGCAGTGTAAGAAGAGAGAGACTAGCATATCTCTGTCGTCCTTGGGCGGACGAAAACACTCACGAATTGCTCTCAGGAATTGAGAGATACCAACTACTGTTGGAGATGCCATAGTTTCCTTCTTCTTCTGCTGCTGCTGCTGCTGCCAGTTTCCGTTAGATTGTGGAGAGGGTGGGGGAGCTTGTCCGGTTGGTTCAGGGCTTTTTCAAAGAGCTGGTGCTGGGAGGAGGAGAAAAGTCCTTATGGTGCTGCAACAAGGAGAGGTGAAGGAGTGAAAAGAGAAGAAACAATGGAGGAGGGAAGTGCAAACATGGAGCATGTGGCTACTGTCATGCAAGCTGCAGCTGCATCGGTATCGACTGCTTCCACCAAACAGAGAGTGACCATCTTCCAAGCTACCATTCCCTCTGTTCTTTTTCCCCCATTAGGTATGGAATGATGAATGTACCTACCACCTGCTTTCTTTCTGTTTTCCTCTTTCAGATTGGAGCAAGCAATTCCCAGCCATTTGTTCCTCTGTTGAGTTGAATTTGGGAAAATTTTATTTCTGCTTCTGCAGGAGGAGGAAGGGAATGTTTCTCTTCCTTTGTGGGAGATCTTGTGGAATTGATTTTCTCGACTTTGTCACTCTATGATGACCGAGCATCACAAGTAGCTGTGGAGCACGTGATTGTCAAAGCTTTGAAGGAGGATGAGCCTGTGTTTGTGAAAGCATTTGCCAGTGTTCTTGTACAAACAGCTGAACGGATAGGCAAATCCAGCTCTGGGACTGTCCAATTGAAGCTGCTCAGATGGTCCTGCTTGCTCATCAACCACAACCCTGCAATTCTGTTAGCAAAATCTGCCTTCTTCCGCCTTGCTGCAATGCAAGGATCTTTACTCTTTGAGCTATCTCAGGGTGCCACCACTGTTCGACTCCAACAATCAAGTCAACGCATCTTCTTGCGTCTACTAAGTGAGGTACCTATGCAGATTGCATGAAGAGGATCACGCTTCAAATCTGATCTATTCATCACTCTCTGAGCTTAATTGTGTACTTCTCTGGTCACCTTTTCTTTCTTGTGGATTTAATTAACAACACAAGTTGGAAAAAGGTTTGAATCATCAACATTCTTTGCATTTCCCTCATCTGGAACAATACACAGGTATGAACATGATTGTAATTCATTCCCTCATGTGGATTCCTACTATCATAGTCAGTTTTTATATTTTGCTGCTGAGGCACTCTTCTGGAGCTCAAAAGGGTTCTTTGGGTAGGTCAATAGTGAGCTGAATTAGTCTTTCTTTTGAAGATCAAATGGGGAGCTGATCAAATGAATGCAGGAATGCAATATACCTGCTCCTTAGTTTATGGTTCATTATTTTTTCTTTTCCATCATCGCATCTCTTGTTTTAGGGTTTAGGGTTTAGGGTTTCTTCCGATTTTCTGGTTGCTGATTTGCTGTTAGATCTGAAATCTTGATTCTAACCCAAGTGTTATTACAGTTGGTGGAAGGAAGACACCCATTGTTTTTCTTCACTTTTTGGGATTTTTGTAAATGTTGGGTCTTGATTGTAAGATGAATTAACACATGGTTTTTGTTGTCATAAAGAGATGGTTTTCTGTCTTGCTCCACTTTCCTATGAAGAAGAGTTCTCATAAAGAAGACGCTTTCTCGTATGTAAAAATGGTGGATCTTGTTTCAAACTTGTTTGCAGCTATCAGATCTTTTTGAGCACTATGTAATTGTGCTTCGGGAGTCTGCGCTGAGCATGGAGAGTAGCAGTGGGCTCATCAGACCGCTTCTTTGTTTCTGTGTGCAAAAACCATCACTTCTTGAGGCTCATAAGGTAAATGCCCCCCATGTTTGCCAATTTACTCTTGGTTTCATAGAATGTCTGTGTTTTGTTATCTATCTGATGGGAAAGTAGGTATGCATAGTAGCATATCCTACAAGTTTGTGTTCTCAGGATTGCTTATTGACTTTGCCATATGCCTGCATTGCCCAATGATGTGATGTTGATGTGCATTCAGTTGATGTGTGGCTCCCTCCCTGCACTAGAGAAGTTCCAGTGAAAAAGATTCCAGCAAGAAGAAGCCGCAGGCATATGAATAAAGTGAGGATGTTGCTGTTGTGGTGTTTCCTGCAGACTGTATTTCTTGAGCTATACATCAAGCTTGTTCTAGGTGCTAGAGAAAAGCCTTTGAGGGCTTTAAGTGAAGCCTTCCAGCCTCTCCTGCAAAGGTTGTCACACACAGAGTTTGGGACAACTGTTTTGCCCTCCACAGGGAAGATGTTGAAGCGAAATCCAGAGATTGTGATGGAAGCAGTTGGCCTCCTCTTGACATATACTAGCCTAGACCTTAGTAAGTACACTGCAGATTTGCTGCCAACTATACTGCTTCAAGCACGCCACAATGATGAGGCACGACGCAAGGAGGCACTTGTCCTTGTCACCCAATTGGTCTTGCACTCCAGTGACCTTGATGCTGTTGCTGCAATGTTCCAGGCTGTCAAATCTGTCATGTTAGGTATGTTGTTTATCTTACCCTTTTGAAAAGTGTTGTGTGGATTTCTCTGCAATCTGGAAGCAATCTTGGAAGCAATCTTGGAAGCAATCTTGGAAGCAATAATCCAACATTGTCCTAGCCATGTCTGTCTGCAATTTGGCAGTCGCTGTTGTTGTTGAAAACTCTTCCTCAGTTTCTTGTCTGTTTTATGGGGTGCTGGTGATGGTGTGGAGGATTGTCTAGCAAACTGTTTTCTTGTCCTTGGCTGTTGTGCAGGATCTGAAGGAAAGCTTGTGCAAGCATACCAAAGAGTGGGTATGTTGAATACCATATCTGCCCTTTCAAGTGCACCTGGAGGGAAAGCTGTTGTTTCTCTTGCGTTAACAATAACCACATACCTTATTTCAGTCTACAAAGATGATGGTACTCTCTCTCTCTCTCTCTCTCTCTCACACACACACACAAACCATCCTTACCATTTCTCTAAAAATTAATGCTTTCCTCTACAATGAAGTCAAATTCCATTTCTTTGGGTTTGGAAGTTAAATGTTGGGGTTCTATACCTTGATATGCTCTCTGTGCAGGAAATGAGGAGGTGCGGATTACAGTGTTAGCAGCATTGGGATCTTGGCTTGCCAGAGCCGGAGAGAGCATACCTGCAGACTGTGCAATCTTTTTCAGTGCAGGCCTAAAGGAGAAAGAAACGCTCCGGCGAGCCCATCTGCGTTGCCTCCGGCAGGCCTTAAAAAATCAGGACTTAGTGAACAAGGTCTCTCTATCATATTTTTCTCTGATAATTCGAACTTCATGTTTTTTTATTTTTACAATTCCCCATTTTTGGTTGCCATTCTCTCATGTGTTTCAAATGCAACTAACCCGAATTGCCTCACATGTGAATGAATATCATCTTGCATTGGGGAAAGAAAAAACTAAATTCAGCAGGATTGTTACTGTGTTTAGATGCAAAAATTGGTGGAGCCACTGGTACAATTGGTGAAGAGTGGTGCTACAAAACCAGCTCAACGAATAGATGGCATTTATGCTCTGTTGCTAGTGGCAAAGATTGCAGCTGTTGATGTCGGATCAGGTGGGTCTATAGAGATTTACATGTGGTGTGCATCACTGTTCTCTGTCATTCTTTATATCCATGTGTCAAGTCTGTTCAAGTTCCACAATTGTGGCAGTTTTCTGAACTTTGTTGTTTCTGCCAATTTATTTTTTGCAGCCACTGTTCTTGGTTCTAGTCTGAACTTCTACCCATTTTGAAGTGGATCTTTGTGCATAAGGCTGTGGAGTTAGAGAGATTGTTTATTGCTTACTTTTGATGTGTTGGGTTGTTCACAGATGACATGCTCGTGAAAGAGAAGATATGGAACATTGTGTTGCAGAAAGATTCAGTGCTACTCTCTCCTTCTTTGGTAAAAAGATTTTTTTTTGAAACAGAAATCCTCAAGATTGTACATTTGTTTTCACATTGCTCTCTCTTCTCTCAAGGTCAGCCATGTTGTAATGGGTAGTGCTGGTCACCTGTTGCAATTGGTGTTTTCTGTAGGTCCCAAAACTGCAGGTAGAAGATTGTGTTGCTCTTACAGAACTGGTGGAGGTGATTGTTCTACAGCATCCAACTAGGTGGATCATTTTGCTCTTTCTAATGAACTTCCGTTTGTTTTTTCTTATTTCCAAAACTGTTGCTTTTGTTCGTTTCGAATTTCTCGTCTAATAGTATTTGTAAGGTCTTGTCTGATATCTGATTTGATGTCTGGCAATCTGCATTTCAACAGGATGATGGCACATTCTGCTGGAATGGCTGATCTCTTCCAGGTGAGCCAAATAGGCTTTTCTGCTTTGTAGCTTACACTTCAGAAACTCTCTTATCAAAGAAAGATAACAAAACTTATAGGTTTAGCAATTCTAGGGTTTAGGGTTTAGGGTTAAGAGGCAATTCTAGACTTTTATTTCTTTTACCTTGTGCTGTCTACCCTCCTTCTGTGTCAAAAAGATGCCGTTTAAAACCCTGAAAGACCAGAAAAAGGGAACATGAAAGCTGTACATGATGATGATGATGATGCTGATTGCGGCTGCTGATTGCAGCTGCTGGTGAGTCTGCTTTGGCATCCATCATGGAATGTTCGGAAAGCAGCTGCATCAATTGTGTCACGATTCCATTCAGCTGATCTGTCACTGTCGGAAGCTCTGTTTGAAGGCTTCTGTGCTTGGATTCCAGTGCTGGATGAACAATATAATGCTTACAAGACCAGGTAAGTACGTGTTAGTTTAGATGACAAAGTGGTTTTGTACCCTGATGTTCTGTAAGCAACTTTATGTTGGCCATTTTTTTTGTTGTTCTTGAAATGTCAGGAGTAGTTACAAGATTGGCAGTGGGTATGAGAACAATGGCTGAAAGAGATTGTGGGTGGCAAAGCAATTACAGTGATGCAGTAGAGGCTGGAACAGACAGCAGCACTGTGCAAAGTGGTATTGCTGGGGAGTTCCTGGCAAAGGTGTTGATTGTGGTAGTGAATGCTGCATTGGCATGCAAACCTCCCATTTGCTCTCGCCTTTTCTTGTTGTGCCATCACCCCTGCATTACCAGGGGTCGTCGGAAAGATATCATATGGAAGGTGGAGACTAACTTTTTTTCTCTTTGTGCAATGTGAACAATAGAGAAGGATAGTCCATTGACTTTTACTCTCATTGATTGTTTGCATGACATGAGCTTGCTGGTGATGAAGCATCACCCACAGCATTCTACTGTCAGAATCAAGCTTTTCTTGCTTGCCCAATTACAACTTTTTTTCTCCTCACTTGCACAAAATGGGTGCAGGCTGTGACCAAAAAACTGGAGAAAGAAGAGTTGAATGTAACCAGCATCCTTGCATTCAATCCTGCTGCTCTTTGTCAGGTGAACAAAGATGTGCTTCCTTCCTTCAGCTGCACAACGATTTTACACTACCAAATGCTGCAATGGAAAACAGCTATGAAAACATCATTGAAAGTGCATTTTGAACCCTAGACCCTAAACCCGAATTTCAAAACCCTCAAGATCCACACAAGGAGGTTCCTATTTTTGAATGATTGGATTGATGTGATGGAACTGCAGGTTCTACTAGGATCAAGTGGTCTCCTCAGTTCGAATGCTTCAGAGTCAAAGGCTGCTCTTTCTGCTCTTGAAACAGCTATGCGATTGTTTCCAAAGCAGTTCTTCCCACAGTTCTTACTTGTATATATCATCACACTTCACCTAACTCCTTTTGCCAGTTGCAGTTGAATTACAGGTGTTTATTGAACTGGACTCATATAACTGGGAGGTCAAGGGGAGTTGGGAGTCAGGAGTCCCAGGAGGGCAAGGGGAGTCAGGAGTGCCTTTTATGTCTTCTGATTGTCTCTTGTGTGGTCCAGTTTGAGCCTTGAATTGTTTCAAACTCTTTGCAATTTTGTATGCTTGGAGGGACTGTGTAGGAACTGGACACACTCGGTGATCGAACTCTTCATGATGCTCTATCTCAAAAGGACATCAAGGTAAAAACAGTTTTCCTCTTGACATTCTCCAGGGTAGAGACCTAGAGCAGGCAAAGTGTGCAAAGGTGTGTTTGCTTGAGCTTGGTTAAATATATGGCAGTAGATTGTGATGAGTTTGATGGCATCCTTTTTTCCAAGTTTGTTGTTATCACCCTGTAGATGGATCCATGATACATGTGAGTATCTTCAAATTGGACAGATCTTCAATACTTTGGAGGGAGTGCTGTCCACAGAGCAAGGAGTTTATATTGCAGAAGCTGTGATGGATAGGAATGTGAAAGGTGCTCGGGGCCGGTTTAAGATGTATGACGATGATGAGGTTCCCCCCTTCTTCCAAGCTCTCTCTCTCTCTCTCTCTCTCTCTCGCTCTATTTGAGAAGTTCAGATTTGCAGCTGAGTTCTGGATGCATCATAGCTTTCCACAGGGAATTTTTTAGGGTCTTTTAGGGTTTTTAGGATTCTTTACAGGGAATTGTTTTTAGGGTTCTTCCCTGGTTTTCATATCTTCATGGGTCTTCCAGTTTTCAACACGGTTTGTTCATGACACCATTTGTAATTTTCTTTCCAGGAGGAGGTACCAGTGAAAGAGCCACTCAAGAGTACACCCACTCAAAGACAGGGCATTGCAAAGAAGGACACAATTGTGGGTGGAAGGAAAGACACCACAAAGCAAGTGAAGAAGACTGGTGAGTGCTCCGAGAAAGTACCAGTTCCTAATACCCAGTTCTCACCTTGGATGTGATTCATTCCTGTCCTGGTTTCAAGGCAAACGGTCTCTTCCTGATTTCCTGCTCCATGCACTTTTAGATTTGTGGGTGGTCATGTTCTAATCCTCTAATGTTTGGCAGGGGAAGCTGATAGGGCCAAGTCAGCAAAAGAGGAAGCACGAGTGGCACAGCTACGGGAGGAGGCAGCTATTCGTGCTAGAGTAGAAGTGATTCAGAAGAGACTCTCTCTGGTACTCCAAGCTTTGGGTACAGTTGCTGCAGCAAATCCTACATTTGCACATGAGCAACTGTCGCTCCTGGTCAGGCTTTCATCCTCTGTCCTTGACATTGTTTGCAGTCTAGTATCTGAACACAACAGCAATCATCTTTTTGCATGTAATGTCCAGTCTGACATGATCAAGAATAATTGATACTGCTGTCAGATGACCACATCTCGCAGGTTGATAGGGTGCTTCCGCTACTCAAGTCGACCCTTGTAAGTTCAGAGGCATATGAGACAATGGAGAAGTTGGCTGGGTGTGTGGCAACTCCTTTGAGACATTTAGGACCAGATTTGGCAGCCACGCTCAGGATGGTGGCTCTGGCTTCAGTTTTAAAAGAATTGCAGACAACCCCCCCTGTAGCAGCAGCAGCAGCAACCAACAAAGGCAAAAGGGAGAATGAGAAATTGGGTGTGGTGGATAGAGTGGTGATGGGTCTAGTGATTGCCTGCAAGGATGGTCCACTTCCTGCCCCATCATTTGCTCTTGTTTTCCCAGTGAGGACCCTTTCTTCTCACAAACTTCTGCCCAGATACCATATTTTGTGGTTTTTATGGTATCTGAAAATTTCCAAGGAATACTTTTTGTAGGTTGTTCCTTGATTTGAAGGAGTGAAAAGAGTACCTCAAGAAACAAATGTTTTCACAGCTAGTTGTGTGACATATTTCCTGTTTGGACATTGGAACAGATTTTGGAGCAAACTCTGCTGGCACCAACGAAGACAAGGCTGCATGAAGATGTTCTCGGGGTCTTAGCCCTGCATTCTTCCCCTTCCATGCCCCTGCCTCGCCTCCGCATGCTTGCTGTATGCTCCCTACTTTCTTTCTATCTATCTGCACAGTGGTAAATTTGTGAGTTTAGGGTTTAGGTGTGATTTTTGTCTCTGCAAAAGAATCATCAGTTGTCATGTTACAGAAGTCCATGTGTCAAGAACACAGAATCAACTGTTTCCAGCTGGTTGTAAGTCATTTCAGAATTGAGAAGTTAGAATTGTTGCCTGTTGTGGTTGATGTGCAGGTTCTGTACCATGTCCTTGGATGTGTTCCTCAGTATCAAGCTAGGGTGGTCCCTCTGTTGAATGAGCTCTGCAAAGGACTAGAAGCTGGTGACTTGGCTGAGGTCTGCACATTTGAATTTTGAATGGTTTTTTATTCTTTTTTTTCCTTGCTGCAAAGCAGATATTCTTCCTGTGTGTCTTGAAGGTTGTTCCAGAAGATTCTTTGAGGAATTCCAATAGGAATCAGCAGTTGGGTTTTTCTTGATGGGTCTGGTATGCCTATCTTTGTGGTGGTGGTGGCGGCGGCTGCTGGACCAGGCATTGGGTGGTGTGTACTCAGAGCATGCACATGTACGTTGTGCTTGCTTGAATGCAGTCATGCATGTGCCAGCACTTAGTAAACAAGCAGCACCTGAAGACTCTAATGTTGCAACAACACTTTGGATTGCACAATATGACTCAGAAATGGTGAGTTTGTTTGTCCTCTTTGAGCACCAGAATTTTTATTTTTATTTATTTTTGTTTTTTTTCCACTGAGCAGATATTCCTTTATGGCCTCTGACTGCAGTTGAAGCTCTTATGTGTTTTGGATTCTTCATTTTTTTACCTGTGTAACTACAAATTTGTGACTTTTGCATATGATGATAGTCCAATGCAGAGATTGCCGAGGAGGTTTGGGATCAATATGGTCATGAGCTGGGAACAGACTATGCAGCAGGTCTCATAAAATTGCTTGCACATGCAAACTTTAATGTACGACAAGCTGCTGCCGAGGGCCTAGCTGCAGCAATGGATGAGAATAAACCTACCATGCAGGTATTGTTTGTCTTGTCAGAGCATGTATCTTATTTGACCTAAGAGAAGAATGAACAAAGATGCTCTGAAGATTCTTGGACGTAATTTTCTCTAAGGAGATTTCGCTTTTTTATGAGTCATGTCCTTCATTCAAGCTGGGTCATTTTGTGGGTGTTTTGTGTTTTCATCATAGAGAGCTGAACGTGTGTTCTTTTGTTCTTTTTGCAGGAGACATTATCCACATTGTTTACTCTGTATGTCAGAGAACTGCCTATTGGGCATGGTGATGTTGACCCAACTTGGCCTGGAAGACAGGGTGTTGCACTGGCACTGCATGCAGCTGCTGATATCCTCACTGCCAGAGATCTTCCTGTGGTTGCAACATTCCTCATATCACGTGCTCTTGTATGTTTTTCTCCTTCTACATGCTGTGTTATTATGATAATAATATTGTTGTTGGGTTTATTGGGTTTAATGCTCTCGCTTATGTTATGAGCCTCTAATAATGCCATTGCCAACTTCATGTCTTCAGGCAGACCCAAACCAAGATGTGCGCTCGAGGATGGTGGAAGCTGGTGTGGCTATTGTGGACAGACATGGCAAGGACAATGTTGGATTATTGCTTCCAATCTTTGAAAATTATCTCAATAAGAAGGTGCCCTAAACCCTAAACCCTTTTGCAAAAAACGTAGCCAAATCAGGAAATCCTTAACCTTTCAGAGAACTATACCAGGAATCAAGAAACGGAGCTAATTCAGTTGATGGGTGATGGGTTTCTGCATCAGGCAGCAGATGAAGGGCGATATGATTTGGTGCGAGAAGGAGTGGTGATATTTCTGGGTGCTCTTGCCAAGCATCTGTCGTTGGTATGGAACTCATCCTACTTACAAACTGAGGTGCAGTTGCAGTTGGGCTGTACGGTTTTGTTTTCTTTTCCCTGGTATCACTATTTGAGCTAGCACTAAACCCCAAACCCTAAATCCTAATCCCTGAGCAATACAGTTTCACCCATGGTAAGCAAAGACTTCCTTTGTGTGATGTTTTCGTCAAGTGTAATTTTGGATGGGAGTTTGTAGAGAATGTACTACGGATGCTGTTAGTGAGGAGAGAGATATGGGTTGGATGACCCACCAGGATGATGCAAAGGTTTCTGTGATATTGGAGAGGTTGCTGGAAGTGCTGAACACCCCTTCTGAAGCAGTACAGCGTGCTGTCTCAGATTGTTTACCACCACTCATGAAGTTCCAGCAGGTAACAGTGCCAACTTTGTTTTTTCTCTTGTTGTTGCTTCTCTTCTTCTTCTATGGGGGGGCATGGTTAGGATCCTATCATTGTTTTTATGCCATGGTTTTTTTGTCAGTTCAGAAATTTCAATTTTATTTCTTTTGGCCCCTGGCTTGGTTGATGATTCATGCAGGAGGATGCAGAAGTGTTGGTTACAAAGCTCTTGGACAAACTCATGAAGTCAGATAAGTATGGAGAGCGGCGAGGGGCAGCATTTGGATTGGCAGGTGTGGTGAAGGGGCTTGGAATACCAAGTCTTAAACGATATGGGATCATGGATGCTCTCAAAGCAGGTGTAGAAGACAAGTGAGTTCTATGTGAAAATGGAAATGTTGTGCTTCTGTTGTGTAGCAAACCCTGAACCCTGAACCCTAAGCTACACCCCATTATATTTTCTTTTTGGTCCATGATGACAGTTTTTGGTGTAACACAGTTTTTGGCAATGTTTTTCTACTTTTTTGCAGGAACTCTGCTAAAGCACGTGAAGGAGCCTTGCTGGGTTTCGAATGTTTATGTGAAAAGCTTGGTCGGCTCTTTGAACCGTAAGCTTATCTGACCTGCATTGCTCAGTCTGCAGAGAGCTCAATCCCCTCTCTGAACTGTATTCATTCTTTGTTGTGCCAGTTTTTTGCATTGTTACCTTCAAAGTTTTGTTGTCGGGTTTTTCTGTGTTCTTATAGGGACATAGACTTGATTGGGTCTCATGGGGTTTTGACATCAGAGTTCAGACAAATCTAATACAGAAAAATGTGGTTGCTTGCAGTTATGTGATCCATATATTGCCAGTACTGTTGGTCTGTTTCTCAGACCCAGTTGTTGCAGTGCGGGATGCAACAGATGCTTCTGCACGTGCTATCATGGCCCAACTCAGTGCACAAGGCGTCAAGCTTGTGCTACCCCATCTGCTCAAGGTTTTTTTTGCCTCATGTATTTCAAGCCAAGTCTGTGATGATGTCTATGCTTCTCTTTTCCATGAAACAGTCCAACTGCATTCCTGCACCTTGTCCCTTCTTATTTCTGGAGAGATGCTTGCTGACCAATTGGAAGCAATTTAATGTTTAAACCCTAAACCCTAATGTGCCCATGGTTGTTTTTTGTCTCAATTTGACTGTTGCCTGTGCTTTTGGATCTGGTGTGCATGGAGGGTGCAGGGGTTAGAAGACAAGGCTTGGCGAACTAAGCAAGGCAGCGTACAGTTGCTGGGAGCCATGGCATTTTGTGCTCCAAGGCAACTATCTCAGTGTCTTCCAACAATTGTCCCAAAGCTGAGTGAGGTATTGTAGCTGTGTTTTTGCATGATTAGGAGAAAGCAGTGAAAAGTGGCCTCTGAGTCCATCCATAGCTCAAAATCCCATTCTTATTTTCCTTCTTGTCAATGGATGTGAGCAGGTTCTGACTGATACGCATCCCAAGGTGCAAACAGCAGCCCAGACAGCATTGCAGCAGGTACAGGCCTGCCCCTGCACTGCATTTCAGAAGGAATCAGGATGACCACTTTTTCTGCATCATAACATATGCTAATCAGTTTTATGTGGACACAATTCTGACCCCTTTTCAATGGGACCTGAGAAATTGACAGGTCGGTAGTGTTATAAGGAATCCTGAAATTGCTGCACTTGTGCCAACACTTCTGCTATCAATAGCAGACCCCAATGAGCACACCAAGACTTCACTTGACCTTCTTTTGCAGGTTTGGGTTTTTGATACTATGCTGAATATCCATGTGTGCTTGTGTGTTGCTCTTGCTGCTGCTTTTCTTGGCATTTACAGGTTGTAGGCTACATGTAGGATAGAAAGTGTTTGGTGACAATTGGGTGTACTACTATCACTTTGATCTGTTTGGTTCTTCTGCAAGGCAACTCTACATGTGGGTGTGTAGCATATATAATCCCTAAACCCTAAACCTGGGACATTGGCTTCATGTCCTAAGATTCCTAAGCAGATGGGTATCTGATGCAACCTTAGTAAACAATGGGTATTAAAGGGGGCAGTTCCAGATTATGAGATTGATCTGACATTTATCTGACATTGGTCTTCTGCAGACAACTTTTGTGAACTCAGTGGATGCACCATCATTGGCATTGCTTGTCCCAATTGTTCATCGTGGTCTGAGAGAAAGGAGTGCAGAGACAAAGAAGAGAGCAGCACAGATTGTGGGCAACATGAGCTCTCTGGTTTCAGAACATAAAGACATGCTCCCTTATTTGAGTTTGCTACTACCGGAGGTGAAAAAGGTAAAAAGCTGTTGTTTTAGTTTATAGCAGAACTTGGTGTTTTACCAAACATTGACTTCAGAATCACCATGAGACCAACAACGTACTTTATATAATCCCTGCCAGAGTTTCTTATCAAATGTTCTTATTGCTGGAGTTAGGTTTTGGTGGATCCAATTCCAGAGGTGCGTACAGTTGCAGCAAGAGCGCTCGGCTCCCTCATCAAGGGCATGGGTGAAGAAAACTTCAAGGACTTGGTTCCATGGATTCTAGAAACATTGAAATCTGAAAATAGCAGTGTCGAGCGATCAGGAGCTGCTCAGGGTTTGAGTGAGGTGCACTTTTTTTCTATCCTGCAAAGTGGTCTGGCTGTCTGTCTTTTATCCAATGTGGTAAGTTCGTTTTATTCATTTTTCCTTGTGGACACTTTAATTTTTGTTCTTTGCCCATTGCAGGTGTTGGCAGCATTAGGGACAGCGAAATTTGAGTCACTCCTGCCTGGTATCATTGTAGACTGTTCACATCCCCGTGCAGCAGTTCGTGATGGTCATCTTACAGTCTTCAAGGTGAGAAAAAGTGTTGGAAATTTGTGAGAAAGCTGCAAATGCTCATGTGCTCTCCTTGCAGGAAACATTCTTTGTTCACTTTTTTAAGACTCTTACAATGACTACTAATTCCCACATAAATTCTCATGTTCTTCAAATGTTCGTCTGTGCAGTATCTGCCAAGTGCACTTGGCCCCGTGTTTCAACAATATCTTCCTCAAGTGCTTCCAGCAATTTTGGATGGTATGATAAAAGTCATAGTTTTGTAAACATCAGTGTGACACCTTGTGAGCTCAAAAGAGACAACTGGCACCCATCCATTTTTTCTTCTGGTAAAATGTGATGGGTGTTCTTGTTTGCAAAAAACTGCTGTTCTACAATGCTGATTGATTGGGACAGAAACAAAGTGAATGGGCAGTTGATACTTGGCCATTTGGATGGATACCAGGGCTTGCTGATGAGAATGAGTCTGTCAGAGACGTGGCTTTAAGTGCAGGACATGTTCTTGTGGAGCATTATGCAACAACGTATGTGGTCAATCCTTTGTTTTTCCCAAGATTTGTGCACTTTTCTTGGTGTTTCATTTATTGTAGCTCCGCAATTGCTGCTTCTGCTTCATGGGTTTTTTTTTTGTCAATGCAAAGTGTAGATGTTTGTGTTAATAGTTGGGTAACTAGTTCTGTTTTGGCATTGGGCTCCCCAGGTCACTTCCACTTCTGCTTCCTGCTGTGGAAGACGGCATCTTTAATGATAGTTGGCGCATACGTCAGAGCTCTGTGGAACTCTTGGGTGATCTGCTATTCAAGGTTTGCAAAAATTCTTTTCTTTTTCATAAACATTTCCTATTCTTTTTTCCCACCTTTTACATAAAGTATTTTGTGAACAAGTTGAAAGATGCAACGATAATAGAAGAATACTGGGCAATCTTTTCTGCCATGATGTCATGTGCGCAGGTTGCAGGAACGTCTGGCAAAGTGGTGATAGATGGAGGAAGTGATGATGAGGGTGCAAGCACTGAGGCACATGGGCGGGCCATAGTTGATGTCCTAGGTAGACAACGACGAAATGAGGTTCTTGCAGCTGTGTACATGGTGCGTTCTGACGTCAGCCTCACAGTCCGTCAGGTAAAACTTCTGCCCTAAGAGGGTTAAACCCCTGGTGAACTCATGGGAGTTATTTGGTCAGTCAGACACACAATTCGGGTCTGTCAATCAAGGCTTAAGAAGTTGGAAAAGGAAGTCCTTGACTTCAATCTCATCTGATTTGTGAAAATGTTGCTCACTCTCTCCAGGCAGCTCTGCATGTGTGGAAAACAGTAGTAGCCAACACTCCAAAAACTCTGAAGGAGATTATGCCTGTCTTAATGAGCACTCTGATCGAGTCATTGGCTTCTACATCTTCAGAACGGCGACAGGTTAGTGAAGATATATATGAACTAGAAAAAAATTCTGCTTTTCTTTTCCTTTAGAGGAGGAGCAGAAGTCCTTGTGTTTCACCCTTCTTCCTCCAGTTGGTTATTTGAACTGCATTTTACAATACAGGTGATCAGACAATTGTCTCTTGGAAAGTAAATACCAAGTTTTCCCAACTGTTCATTGGCCCCCTGAAGTAAACCTATCGGTACTGCTTCTTCTTCTTCTATCAGGTTGCTGGCAGATCTCTTGGCGAGCTAGTGCGGAAGTTAGGTGAAAGGGTGCTCCCATCCATCATACCGATTCTAGCCAAAGGACTGGAAAACGATGTTCCAAGCACACGACAGGTACCGACCCTCTTTCTTGTGTCTGACACACATCATGATCATGGAAAAATAGCTATGAAATAATAAACAGGTGTATACCATGAACCCTAAAACCTAAAACCTGCTGAATTTGGGGTTTGGTCTTCTGCAGGGTGTTTGCATGGGGCTCAGTGAAGTGATGGCAAGTGCAGGCAAGCACCAGTTAGTTGTATACATGGGGGAACTCATACCCACCATTCGAACTGCGCTCTGTGACAAGTATGTTTCTCACACTGCTTGTTTTTGGGTGGTGATTTTTTCCTTATGGTCTTTCTCTATATCTTTCAATGTTGTGGGTCAGGGCTCTTTATGTCTCTATGTGTCTGCTGTAAGATCGTTGAAGAAAAGTTTCTTGCCTTTTTGCCAACGGTGTCTCTTTGCAGAGAATGAATGTTTTCCAGCATAATGAGGAAAAGATGCAGAGTTTTGTGGGTTCACTTGTGTTTTATTTGCAGAGTTGGGGAAGTTCGTGAGGCTGCAGGGTTGGCATTCAGCACACTTTTTAAGGTTCTTTTCTTTTCTTTTCTGAGTTCTTGTTTGTTTGCTTTCCCTCCCTTGTCTCAAGGTCCCTTTGAATGAAACTCACAGGTCTCTCGTCCTCACAGCACTTCATGTAATCTCATCTCTAATTCCTTGGACTCAACTATGGATGACAGAGTGCAGGAATGCAAGCTGTTGATGAAATTGTACCTGCTCTTCTTCATGCTCTAGAAGATGATGATACATCTGCAACTGCTCTTGATGGCCTCAAGCAGATCCTCAGGTAATTCCCTGCCACAGATCCTTCCCAGGTGGCCTTTTTTTGTCTTTGCAACTGATATTCAGTGTTCTATGTTATGTTTTCTCAGGTTTTGAATTCACAGAGTTTCCCATCATGCCCTTTCTGTTTGACAGAGCTCATATTGTGAGTGAGCAGTGTGTCTCAGACTTGAAAGGTCTTGTTCTAACCAGTACTCAATAATTGTCAAATGTGTTCCAGTGTAAGGACAGCCGCAGTTCTCCCTCACATCCTCCCAAAGCTGGTGCATCCACCATTGACGTATGTTTTTTTTTCTGCCTGGATTTTGAGTTTTTCTGTCATGAGTACAATCACATAGTGTTTAACATATGGTGTTTAGAGCTTAGAGTTCAGGTTTAGGATTTAGGGTTTTGGGTTCTGATTTAGGGCTTTTTTGGGTTTAGGGTTCTTCTTTTGAGTACACTTCCAAGTGTTGTGGTTAACCTCTTCAATTGATGAATCTGCATGTAGAGCTTTCAATGCCCATGCTCTGGGTGCACTTGCCGAGGTAGCAGGACCTGGTTTAAATGTCCATTTGTCCACTCTACTACCACCCTTGATATTTGCAATGGGAGACGAAGATGAGGTGATGATGATTACTCTGTCACTACAACCAATTTTCCTGTGTGTCTGTCTGTCTGTCACCAGGCTTGTGATTCTGGAACATGGGTTTTCTTGGACATGGAAATTAGACCCACTTTTGTGCTTATGGTTTTGACTTGAAAGGTCACACTGTTGCAGGAAATTGCACCCTTGGCCAAACAGGCTGCAGAAACAGTTGTACTTGCAGTTGACTTTGAAGGACTTGAGTCTCTCATCTCAGAACTCCTTCGTGGCCTAGGAGATGCACAGGTGCATCCCTGAGCAGACTGCACACTTACTTACTACTACTATGTATTAGTCTGTTGCTCTTATTGGAACATAACACTTTCAAGATCAAGTGTTTCTCAACATGAATGAAATTCTGCAGGCTGCTGTGAGAAGAGGGTCAGCAGACCTTGTGGGATTCCTCTTTAAGAACACAAAACTGGATGTGGAAGATGAGATCCCTAATTTGCTCTCGACCTTAATCATCATGCTCACCGACACAGACCCACGCACTGTGCAGGTTAGTTAAGGACTAGATTTTTCTTTTCGATACTGATTATCAATTTGTTCTCATTTGCCCCTGATGATTTTTCCTCCTGGCAGTCCTATACCCATTATGTTTTGTCACTGGGAAAAACCAGTGTACCTGGTCACAATTTTATGCAATAAATGGGCATGTTTGGGCCACACTGCTCATGGTGGATGATGGGTGGGTGGCACCTGTTGCCATTCCAGGCTTCATGGAATGCATTGGGAAGCATCACAGGAACCATTGCCAAAGAGAATCTGCCATCTTTCCTTAAAGTTGTTCGTGATGCTGTTTCTGCTGCCAAAACCAAAGAACGCCGGAGATCCAAGGTAGGAAATTTTTTGTATCTGGATAATGAGAATCAAGTTAACAGGGATCCAAAATCCATGCATTTTTGTCTTCCTTTGCAAATGCTGTTGAATCCATTGCTGAATTGAGAGGATGTAGTAGAGTAAAATGTGTTCATAAAATCTCTGTTGTTGGTGATTCAGAATGTCAGAACTTTTGAACAGCAGGTGCCTGATAATATATAAACTCAGTGTTCTTGTGGGTTTCACTGTAGTATTCTGTAACAGGTGGGCTGCAATTGTGTAGGGGGGAGCTATTTTGATTCCAGGATTTTGCCTCCCAAAAGCTTTGCAACCAGTGCAGCAAATCTACATTCAGGCAAGTAGGGACAACACATTGTGAGTGGGAGGTGCAAGCATTTTGTTGCTTCTTTTAGACAACATAGCTGTTCAGGTGTGGGTTCTTTTTCTATGTTACCACTCTCTCTCTAAGTACTCTCTAAGGGATTTTTGTGTGATTGGTGGAAATGGAAAGCAGGGTCTTATGAGTGGATCAGCAGAGCTGAGAGAGCAAGCTGCAGAAGGTCTGGGAGAGCTGATTGATGTGACAAGCGAGGCTGCCTTGAAGCCTTTTGTGGTTCCTATCACTGGGTATGTAACACAGACTCAGCCTGAGCTCTGTGGACATTTCAACATCACAAAGTCATTGTACATCTCTCTGTGTCTGAATGGGTCATCATGTTTAATGACCACTGTCATCACTACCATTGCAGGCCCCTGATTCGAATCATAGGAGATCGATTCCCGTGGCAAGTTAAAAGTGCTATTTTAGGGACTCTTGGAATTCTGATCAGCAAAGGTGGAATTGCACTGAAGCCCTTTCTTCCTCAGTTACAAACTACATTCATAAAATGCCTCCAAGACAACACCAGGTTGGTGATCTTCTAGTGAACACAGTTTCCTAGTTATGGTCACATTAAATGGCAGTTTGTTGTCAGTGTGTGATGTTCTTCTAATTGTATTATGATGGCGGTTTTGGTTTTGTGGTTTGTTGTTATCAGAGCTGTCAGGTCAAGAGCAGCTTGGGCTTTGGGCAAGCTCACAGGACTCAGCACTCGAGTTGATCCACTTGTTGGAGACCTTATCTCTGGCCTTCAGGTCCCAATTCTTACCCTGAAAACGAACTCCAATTTATTCCTTTGATGTTGTCGTGTTTCTTTCAGGATTTAGGTGAGTGGTTGAGAGGGTTGGAGGAAGTGACTATTTCTATGGAGAATTTTAATCTGCAGGTGGCAGAAGGAGGAGTGAAGGAGGCAATGCTGGTGGCATTGAAGGGGGTGATGACACATGCAGGAAAAAGTGTGAGTGCACCTGTTCTTGCTCGGGTGGTTGCAACATTGCAAGACTTACTGCCTTCTGAGGAGGAGGAAGTAAGGACTTTGTCAGCAACGACATTGGGAATCGTCTCTCAGGTTTGCCACACAGAAAAATGCTGACTGGGTCCTGTTAAAATTGTCCATATGAGTATTTCTGTCACAGTTTCTTCTTCTGAGTCAAGGACAAAGCTTGAAAGAGGGAAGGAAGAACTCATTTGAGTATCAGGTATGTGGTGTGCATTGTGCTGTTTCCCAGGGCTGACTTTCAAAATTGGTGGGGGGATGGATGGTAGTATGTTGGAGATGCAGAATTTGGTAATCTAGTCCAGGTATTGTTGACACCAGGCTCTTCACAAGTGTGGACACTTCGTCATGGCTCCACTCTAGCGCTTGCTTCTTTACTTCGGCATGCCACTCTCCGCCTGTGTTCTTCAAATTCCTGGCTTTCATCAGTTGTCAGCTGTCTGAAATCCAGAGCCAAGGATGACAAGGTAGGTCATCATGTACACTACCATCAATCGAGGGGTGGGTGATTGATTGCTCATTTTCCAATGCTCTCTGCCTTGGTACTACTGTCTCTACATTGGTTGACAGGCCCAGTCTGGCATCACCCACCATGTCTAGAAAAGTGTCTACATCTTGAGAACATTGTAACAGGTGAAACATCTCTTTGTGCATGGCAGGTGCCTGTGCGAGAGGGTGCCAGCAAGGCCATAGGAAGGCTGCTAGTTTATCAGAGGAAGGACAACTCTGTACCCTCATCTACGACTGAGTTGCTGCCTGTCTTGAGCTTGTTGTTGACAGATGACTCTAGTGATGTGCGCAGGCGAGCATTACGTAGTGTCAAGGCAGTAGCCAAAGCAAATGTGGAAGGAATGGTAGCCATAGTGGGTCCAGGTGTGGCTGACTGTCTCAAGGATAGTAGTGTACCTGTTCGCATGGCTGCGGAGCGGTGTGCATTTCATGTTTTCCAGCTTGCTCGAGGTACCAGTTGTACTGCATTAATTAGGCTTTTTCTTTTCCTATCAGATAGGGCTCAAGCTCTAAGTGCTGAGAGTGAAATAGCTTCTTGTAGAAAACATTGTAGAAATTCAACACAAAGTGGATTGTGTTCGGCTGTGGCAGGTACAGAGAACGTGCAGGCATCTCAGAAATACATCACGGGTCTGGATTCTCGCCGCATTGCAAAGCAACCAGAACTCAGGTATATATGATTATTTTATCTAGTAGCCTTATCTGCTGCTCTTTACACTAGAAAATTTCTGGTAGTTCTATATAACCCAATGGCAAGGTTGTGCCCTCATATCTGAAACTGTTCAAATTGTGGGAAAGTCAATCCAGGTGAGGTTGGATTTGTTTTGTTGAGAAGGGAATGAGCGTGTGATTTTTCACTGTTTTATTTGAAGGATTTCAAATTGGATGTCCCTGTGTGCCACACAGTCTTGTATCTGATGCCTACCTCTACTTTGACTTACAGTGATGCCAGTGACGATAGTGAAGGCGACAACATTGCCTGATGATGGGAGTCAATGTGGCACATATGTCAGGTGAAAAAAAATGAGAAAAATCTTCAGAAAGCTGTTGTATCACCTGGTGGCTAACTGGTGAAATTTTCTTAGAGAGATAAGTTAATTGATGCATAGAAGAGAAAATGGCGGCAACTGTAGCCTATTTGTGCATGCACATGAGTTAATGCACGTTTGAATAATTTCTTGAGCTCTAATTTTTTTTCTACTGTTATTCTTAGTATTGATTTTCAAAGTGGTGGCTAACTGAAGTAACGGCACTCATTGTCTGCTGCATTGACCTCATGCAGAACACATGAGTTGATAAGTGAGATTTTAGCAGGGACTTGTGACCCATTTTCAGTCCTTTGCCAATCTGATAACAATCACAAAAATGTATCAAAGGTCCACAATCTTCTATTGTCTGCCACCAATCATAGGGAGCAGCAGGATGCCAATAGTTGAACTGGGTTCTTAAAGTGTGTGCATGTCCATTGTAACCACTGTGCTGGACCAATTCTGCTGTTCAACCCACCAGCCATGTGAAGTGCAATCTTGGATCAGACACAAACACTACACCTGAGTCATAACTCTGTCTCTTTGGTGCCATGGTGACCTGATTGGGCCTGTCTTGTCTAGAGCTTCATGCAAACCGCCTTTTGGGAGTGTACAAGCCTTGCAGACCTGACAAAGGTCACATAATTGGATCTTTTTCCTTGTAGCCTTGAAGACCTGACATAGGTCACTTTCTTGAATCTCTGCCTTGTAGCCATGGGGAGCTGACACACAGGCACTAGTTGTGTACTTTGGGATGACTAACTCAGTGACAACTTAGTTCACAATTGGAAATCATGGTTATGCTTCTTTGACCATTTGTGTTTGTGGAACTGAGATGGCATTTATGATGCAGCAACAAAATGCACATCTTGAGGTAGAAGACAGGTGTGACCTAGGCAGTGTGACATCTAGGGAACTGACGCCTTGGCTTCTGGCCATTGCAACCATGCAGATAATTATTTAACACTAGTGACCATACACACCCAATGTTGTGGAAACAAGATAATTTCCAAGAAAAAAAAAGTCCCTCACTAATAATCACAGGGTGGGCACCAAGAAAATATTACCACTAATACATAATTTGCCAAAACATGAAAGTGAAAATTTTAAAAATTGCTTATCAATTAGCATGCATCATCAATGTCATCTTCTTCCATGATTAGAGGAAGAAACACTACAACACATCTCAATGGGTTTAGTGACTTGGCTTTTTACTTACAACTTGTGTTTTGCAACTAGCCAAATCGTTAAACCTGGGTTTAGTGACTTGGCTTTTTACTTACAACTTGGGTTTTGCAACTAGCCAAATCGTTAAACTTGGGTTTAGCGACTTGGCTAATTGCTAAATCAAAGTCAGAAATATGTCAAATTGTTAAACCCAAGTCGCAAAACCCAAGATATGTTGTAGTGAAACATACTCCCACCAAAAACCTTTGTGGTTTTAAGAGGTGATTCCATCATGGAGACATCATCAATAACCCCTAAGAAGCTTTGTTCAAAGTCAATCTATGGACTATTGCATGGTTTTCCACAGTATGTAGGGATAGTACACCAGGTGATTGCAATGCCAAGCCAGCAATGCTTACAACTCATGTCAGGTGCAGGAGCTGGCAAAGTGTATTTTGCCACTGTGTGAGAACTACATGGTGGTGAGCCAGTTTGCTGAAGCCCAGTCACATTTCAAGCACAGATTGGTCAATCATGCTTTCACACCTCCGTTGAGAGCAAATTCTACAGGTTTGTTCAACCCCATTGTATTCCCATTTGAATTTGTAAATTCACTCTGGAACAATGTATACAGAAGTCTGGCTTCTTTTGCAGTTCCCCGTTGTCTTGTGCATACTATCTTTTATCTTTTGAATTAATTTCCTTGCAGTGCAGCTCGTTACTGTAACATGCCCACAAAAGATTCATTTTCATGCTTCCTGATGTGCATTGGGGTCGAATGTTATGGTACCAGGTCCCTAAAGGTGCAGGTGATGGTTGATATTGTTCTTTTGTGTTTTCATGGGTTGAGTCCCCTCTTTTTCCTGTTCACTGCTGATATGTGCTGTCACACATGTAGTCTCTGTAACCTTAGTAAAGGGTAACATCTTGATTCTATTCAGGTTGACTAAAATTTGTAAGTACAGAGATATCTCAATCCCGATGAAGATATTTGGAACTTGCATACCAATGATTGCTGCCATACAAGCACTCACCACAAGTGTAACTTAAGGCACGTACACAAAATGCCTCAGGGGCTGCAATATTGAATCTGTTGCACAATCAGGTAATCTCTACATTTCAGGATCATTGTGCGATCAATTGAGAGACCTACATTCACATCTCCTTGCATGCCCTGCAAACAAGACATTTAGAGGTTGTTAGAAGGGCATGGGAAGATATCTCCAGATCTAAGTGCTAACTGAATAGAATCTTGGGGTTTTGCCAACATTTGTCATGTCCTTTCTAATAGGCTACAGCCACGGCTGGGGACAATGCTGCCAGGGCTTTGCTTCAGAAGCTTACACATGCAGCACATGCTCCTTACTGGTATTTGTCTCCAGGTTCACAATTGTGACTGTTACTTGTTGATTGTCATATGATTGCTGATTGCAGTTAAAGGCAGAACTCTGAACTTTGCAAAAGTTTTCTGTAAAAGGGGTTGCAATTTGATCCTACAAATGTTCTATGCTTGTACTGGGGTTTGGAGAAGGTGGGTCTGTCAAGTTGTGATTGATGATCCTTATGGTGAATTCTTGGTCGATGAGAACAAGTCCTTGTAGCAGGTAATTGTACAACTTACATTGTATTGGGGATCCTTTACCAGCCTTGTTTGGTCTTTGGCTTTAACCTTTGCTGACCTATCCACATACCTTGTGAACCTTACCTCATAGTACATCACTCATGCCAGATCATGCTTCTTCTCTATCTTTGTTTATTGATTGTGGAGGCATTTGTTGCTTTGTTTGCAGATTCCTTTCACTGAGGATACCAATCAGAGAAATGTTGGTCCAAGACATCCTTACTTGAAACGCATTAACATTGCATATGACTTTGCAAGTGCAGAACTTCTCAATCTCATCATCCATAAGGTGATCTAATCTGGATGTTAGATGTTAATCAAAAGGGTGTTGTGTGCAATTAGAAACATCCCTTATAACAAGTTGAATGTCTTCAACTTCACAATATTGTTGCTGTATGTTGACCCTACCTTTCCTCCCTTGGTTCTTTCGTGTCCATGGGCTCATCCCTGAGTCAGTGTGTGAGTTTACTGGGTTTCATGGTTCTCTTTTGTTGCTGTCATACTTCTGTACACTCACTAGACTTTCAAACTACTTATTGTTCAATTTTGTGCTAACTGTGACTTTGGATGGGTGGAATCATATTGGCAGTTTGACTTGATGGGCAGGCTGTGATCTGTCAAGCATTATTATTTTGTTGATCACATCTGTATCAGTGCTTGTGAAAATGAAGATTCTTTTGTGGCAAGCAGTGTAGGAAAGCATTCTTACTGAAGTTTGTGCCTTTCTGCAGCTACCTGAAAGCCAATAATTGTGACAACTGAGAAAAATATGTTTCTTGAAATGGTATTTCCATGTACCACTTCATCATCTGCAATTGTTTGGTTTGTGAAGTGCCAAGTAATTGTGACATGGTATTTTCTTGTGGAATTCAGGGTGATTTTCTGGTGCACTATCATGGATACTGCATGAGATGAGCTTGCAAAGAGGCCCTCTGCATTGTCTATGGAGACGCTTCAGGTGAGGACTGTAGACCCTCATGTGTTGTGTATATTAACATGAACACCATTGCCAAGGAAAAGGAGTGGGCATGTTGCAAACCAGGTTGTATAGCTACTAGCTGCATTGGGTGCAACTTGAGCAGTGGTGTGTTATTGTTTTGATATATGAACCCTGTGATGCACAGTCATTGTTGGACTGGCTTTGAGAACATCAGTTGCTGCATCAGACCCATAACCTGAAGATCTCACATGCAATATTGTAAGTATTTTTCTCCCTTTGCTTTCACAAGTTTTTTGCACTTAAGGTGTTAGCCTGTTATGTGGCCTCTGACTACTTAGACTGGGAATGTACAACTATGTGAATAGAATTGCAGGGAAAGAATTTTCTATTTGAAGTCAAGGGAGGACCCTGCTTACTTAATCTGTCCAGTAGTGATTCTCCTTTCTCATGATTATGTTGGAGATAGCAGGAGAGATCAACCTTACGGATACAGCTGCAGGATATCGGCCAGAAATGGGCAGGCCCTGCTCATTATAACTCTCAACAAATAGGGTAGATTCAAGTGATGCCAGCAGTTTCCAGGCATGGCATCTGGAAGCATAACTGGTCTGGAAACTTTCACTTTAGACTACAAGGTTAGGCATCAAGTCCAATCCTGTATCTGCAAACAAAGTTTCAAAGTGAAACAGAAGAAGGAAGTGGTCAATCAGTGAATACTAGTCAATGAGGTAGGAACAATGCATGGGATGATTACCTGTAGTAGTCATACAGGTGTTAGTGAAGGTAACAATTGGATATTGGAAGTGATAAAGAGAATGGTTGTCATTTTGTTCCCAGTTTTAGATGAAGGTGATGGTCTGAGACTTTGTCAGAGGCCCTAACAAGGTTATGACTGCACTCATCCTTGCTGTGTTAGTTTGGTTTTGCTGGAACTGACAGAACAGTTTTCTCAAAAGTTTTCCAATAACTACCTGTGCAATGTCATAGATACATGTTCCCACTTTCAGATACCAATCATGGAAATGGAGCAGTGTCACAGGAACCCTCTAGCTGGTAGATACTCAGTGGATGAGGTTGACTTGTGTTATAGGTGAAGTGGCCACTATCTCTGGCCATTTCAAAAAAAGCATTGACCAAATATCAGCTCATATTTTGGCATCTCTTTCATTGTAAGCATATTGAACGTCAGCTGTGTGCCACCGGGCAGTTACACCAGGTAGACATCTGTTTTCATGAGCTGTTCTATTCGTTTGCCGGCTTTGTATTTTATTACAAAGAAAGACCTTGCAGAGAAAGGAGTTGTAAACACTGCAACTTACTTGGTGATTTGTTTTGCAGTCAGCTGCTTGCTCATTCAATTCCTTGGGTACAGCTATATTGTGGTCATATGTTATGTGCCATCACATGCTACACTTTTTACAAACCTTTGAACATTATATGATTTTTGAGGTTTGGAGCTAAGCTTACTCTTTTGACTGCCATCTTCTATTCTGGGTGTGGAGAATAGCAGAGCAGCTTTCTGGCCTTCTGCAAAGCTTTCCATCTGGGTTGGCACAACATGAGAATTGGGATAGACCTATAGAGAAAGCATGCTAATTATCTCCTAGAGAGGTATCTGTGATCTTGGCTTGTCTTTTGTGTTGCCATCTTGTAGTTTGTCTGGCTCTGTACTGGGCTGGTTGATATCAACCTTCATGCAGGGGACCTTGTTGGATAGATGAAGTTGGATGTGGTCATGAGAGACAAATAAGCCTGCATCAGAAGTCTTGCAGTCTGGTTGAAGAAAAGGCAAAGCAAGGTCTCTTTGTTGAAGGCTGGTTGAAGAAGTGTTTAGACTTCTGTATCTTTCCAGGAAGGAACATGCTTAAAGGAAGTTGATTGGTATTTTGTACAGAAGGTGGAGAAGCTGAAGTCCATTTGTCTACATTATGCAACTGCAACTCAATGGTTAATTCCAGCCATGTTTCGAGGAGAAAGTGCTAGCTCACAACAGCCTGCCTTCAATGGCAACAAAGCAGCAAAGAAAGGATACAAATCACATCAGGCAACTAAGGTTCACCCAAGTTGGGCAAGGCAAGCAGCAGATGACATTAATTTCAAAACTACAGTAGGGTAATGCCTCAGAACTTCTTCCCCCATCATCTTGTTATGAACTGTCCATAGGAGCTGAAGGAAAGGTGCATGCATCTGTTGAGAGAAAGTAAGAAAAGGCAACACAGAAGGTGGGTTTCACTGGGAATTTGTGCAGGAATCTTGATGCAGAGTTTATCAAAGAGCTGAAGTCACTTTTTGTGCTACTGAGTAATGGGTCACAGACGGAGCCATATTTGGCACATCTTGCCCAAGGCTGACAAGCAGTGGAACAGGCAGCCTAGAATTCTTCACATCTCTGCATCATCATCTAGGAAAAACTGCATACATGACAACATTGCATTGTATTCTTGGACATCTTTGACAGGGACAAGCCATGGACCAATGTACAAGGAATTAGCTGTGGACTCTGCAACTTATCTGGACATATTGTCAGCTGAGTTACAGACTTTCTGTCACAATAACTCTTTAGACTTTAAGATATAGTTAAAAGGCAATGGACCCATTTGATTGCTTCATTGAGGACCCATCCACATCACTGAGATCTCCAACCATGTTTCTCTCGTTGGTTGACAGCTTGTTGCTTACTTGTACTTGGGTCACTATTCAAATGATCATGAAGTTCAAACCAGGTTATTTTTCTTTCAGCAAAGTAGGTTGGGAAATCTAAGATGTTAAAATACACATCATACTTACAAGATGATAGTACTTACTAATTCATCTTGTTGGTGTTAGTGCATACTAAGATTGACAAGAAATGCTTTGGAATGTAGCAATGGTAGTCTGAAGGAAAACATTTCATATGCTTTCAAATCAATCATACTTCTGAGAGATTTCACTCTTCACCCAAATCTTCTTAGGGTCAAGTGCACTTTCAAATGTCCACAGAGATTCCACCCTTCACCCAAGGGGCAATTGCTCTTTCAAAATGCCTTGAGAGATTTTGTTCACCCTGAGCTTCTTAGGGTCAATTACTTGTCCAAACGTCCTGAGAGACTCTGTTCACCCTGAGCTTCTTAGGGTCAAATACTTGTCCAAATGTCATGACAGTGATTCCATCCTTCACCCTGAGTTTCGAAGGGGCTCTATCAAATCGACTCGAGAAATTTCCACCCTTCACCCTAAGCTTCTTAGTGTCAATTGCTCTTTCAAATGTCCGAGTGATTCCCCTCCTTCTACCCTAAGCTTCTCAGGGTAAAGTGCTCCTTCAAATGTCATGAAACATTCCGCCCTTCACTCTGAGCTTCGTAGGGTCAAGTTCTCTTGCAAATGTCCTAAGAGATTCCACCCGGAGCTTCTTAGGGTCAAATGCGCTTGCTGCACGCCGTTTAGGGTTTGTAAGCTGCTTCTGACTTAAACCTCTCTCTCTCTCTCTCTCTCTCTCTCCCATTGCATAGCAAGGGAAGATGTCAATTTCTTAAGATCGAGAAGCTCATTTATTTGCTTTGGTGTACTGTTCTCTCATCTCTTTTTCCAGAGAAGCGAGCGGAGATTTGTTGTAACAACGGTTCACTGACGACACGGAAGACTGTAGTCAGAAACTGGGGTTTCTCTCTCTTTTATCTCGAAGGTTAGTATTGCAGATTTGATGTTGGAGTCCTTTTTCGAATGGAGAGATTTTAGGAATAATCTGACTCAATGAGTTTTAGATCGTATGTACCTCAATGCTAAAAACTTCGAATCTTAGGTTGATTCAACATCCCTCATATTTATTGATTGTCGCAGGAAAGTTGCTCACACGTAGACGACATGTCCATCTTTCCTTGGCACATACTAAGGTTTTTCATTCTGGATTGATTTTTGTGTGATGAACGATTGCAGGAGTCAAATGATGACTGAAAAATTCTGTATGATCTTTTGCTTGTTGCGTGCAGTGACTGACGTTTAGGGTTTCTGGATCTTCTTCACACACTCAAAAGCAGTTGTTGTGATGGCATTGTCACGGAATGCTGTTTTGGCAAGTGGATTGGTAGCATTTGCAACTGCAGGACTTCTATTTCCAGTCTTTCTGAGGTATGTCCTCCTTTTCTGTTCACAATTTACCATGCATCTCCAGTTAATTCAAGGATGTTAGGAGGTCCAGCAATTAGGGTTTCTGGTTTCCTAATTTCTTCTAGAGCATCATCCTAGACCACTCTTTGTTCATCTAGGTTAGGTTGTGGACAACTTGCAATTCTTGGGGAGGCAAGTTCCATCACAGGAGGATGAGTTCTGTCATTACTCAATCATTTGGTGTAACTATCATTATATGGAAACTTTGCTGTAATTTACACTACATGCATTGCATAGTGTTCAGCTTCCATACGTCCATCAGCTGAAATCTTGTTTGTGTTGGTTCATCTATGGTTTGTAGTGCTATATAAATCCTGAAGCAGTTCTGCAGTTTGACATTATGGAAGCTAAAATCTGACCATAATGGTGCAGACATAACAGGTTCTTAGAAATGACTCATGGTACATGAGGTTTAAATAGAAGATTGTGGCCACACATGGTAAAATTCATCTTTGTGGAGGGATTTTTGATCTGCAGTAAGATGCAGGCAAAGCCCATGATAGATTCCAGCAAGGCATTGCCACCTCAAGCTATTATGAGGGGTCCATATATCAATGCAGGGTCTCGTGATGTTGGGCCTGATCCATCACACCAACGTCCAACAAAAGCTGCTTAAACTCTCTCTGTGGAACTGTCACTACTTTTATCAGATCCAAGCTGCAGCATAAGCTGAAGGTATGAATGCCCTTGGTCTGCTTGTTCTATTCTATTTGGCTGTATTTCATTGTTGACCCTGTTTTTGTCAAGCCCCTCAGAAGAATGGGTGACAATACTGTTGTGAGATTTTCAGGTTTTTCTATGTTTGCTGAACATGCTTCACAGCTGACCACCATGTTGTAGCTGGGTGGTCCTTGAGCTGATAAACTGTGGTGTCTCTACTGATGCAGTAGATTTACAGGAGATAGAAACTGGTATCAAGGATCGCACTTTTGGAGCTATATCAGGCTTTCAATTGCAGCCCTCTTTAAGCATTATGATTGCACAAGCATCAGGCACCTGCAAATTTGTATGTGCTCATTAGCTCTTTAGCTTTACAAGGGAACTAATACAGGAGAAGGTTTTCTATCAAATTCCATTTTGCAAGGTCCTGCTGTTACAAGAAACAAATTTGGACTCGATGAAGTAATAATGGATTTATGCACAATTTTTCTGGTTCATATACGGTGTTCATTTATCATGATAAATGAACTAGGATATGTCCCCACATTGCTTTCATTGGGTGGTTTGACAGGTTGGACAATTATAAAAGTGTAATAGCATGGGGCGAATGAGCCTGTTTTCTTGTATGTGCTCCCTTTTGGGCAACCTGTTGTGGAGAGTATTCCTTATAGTTATAGGTTTGATTGAATTGTCCTTGAGGATCTTGATACTCTGGCTATGACAAGGAACTACCCAACTTGGGCTGTCAGAACAGACTTCAAAAATTTGAAAATTCCAATCACTATTGACACCATGAGCATGTTGAATTAGTTTGCTGAGTTTATTCTCCCTTGTTGGTACTTGGTGTTCTCTTTGGCTACTTGGTTCCCTCTCTTGTTGTTTTGTGATCTTCGGTGTTGTTGATTCTTAAATGCTTGTTGTTATTATGGGCATCTCCATTGAGCAAGCTTCCTTACTATTGTTTAATGCTCTCTCTTGTTTCCATGTGCTGTTTGTTGTTCCTTGTTACTCTAACGCCCCTTGATGTTGCTAGGTATTTTTCATTACTGTTGTTGGGTGTTATCCTTTGTTGATGTGCACCCTTTGTTGCTCTCCTTTATTGCTCAATGATCTCCCTTGTTGCTAAATATGATATTTTTCTTTGGTATCTGAACCTTGTCCTGGAACACATGTGAAGTATTTATTTTGTGATTTCATCCATCATAATGTAGGTAATGTTTGTGGTTTCATCCATCATTACATAATAATAATTGAAATCACAAAGTTTATTTCACACATGTTGAGGCCTATTGCTTTAGGAAAGAGCATGTTCTATTATTTTGGTTGTTGTTTGGTGCTCTTTTTCTTCTTATCAATTAGTGCTCTCTATTGTTATTAAATGTTCAAACATCTCTTCTAGATGTTATTACTTAGTGTTTTTCAGTTATCTTGTTTTGTTATCATTATTTCATAGCATACAAAAACATTTTTTTTAATCAAAGGTGTTTCATAAAAGATGCCTTGCCCTACTAACATGAATGGCTTGTAGGACATACTTTGGATGAAATGTAACATTTATAAAGTGCATCTAAATGAGCATAATTTTTTTCCTCCTCTTAAGGGGTTAGGAATAAGAACCAGTTTTGATAGTTTGATAGAAAATTGTCAAAAGGTGATATTGATTCAAATTTCTAGCAAGAAGTCTTTTTTTTTGAAAACAAGTTCCCAATTTTTGCTTTTTTTTTTTTTGATGGAGAGTATTTTCTATCTATCTATTGGCTACATGTTTACCGGCCTTGTACAAATTGTGACTAGTTTAAGTCAAAGTTTGCCTTGCAAGGCTCATTATTGTTGTTACATTACATAAGCGCAAAGGGATACACTAATAAGAACCATACCTCTTTTACATGTTATTGTCTACATATGTTATGTTACATAAGCGTGAAGGGATACACTAAGAAGAACCATACCTCTTTTACGTGTTATTGTCTACATATGTCTAAGTTCAAGTAAAATTCACCTCATGCTTTACTATGGGTAAAGCTTACTAGTGAAGGAGACACCCAAAATGTAAGGTAAGACTCAACTAATGCTTCATCATAGCACCCCTTTGTTTCAAGGCATTAACCGAAGGAATCGTGTTGCAATCATTTCAACTTTTGGCACCAATGTGTGATTTCTTTCCTTGAAAGAACATCAAACAAAACTTCTAATACTTGTTTTAACAACTTCAAAAGCCATGAGGGAGTCTCAATGTAGGTTTCAATGCATCTAAAGAAATGGTTAAAACTTCAAAGTTATCAATGATGATACTCAAAGGCAGGTTATATTGTGTTGAGAATCATTATAGAGTATAGTAACCTCAAGGGATTGTCCCCTAGCAACTAGGTGAGATGATTCATCCTAATTTGTTTGTAAAAAGATTCACATTCATCTTTCGACATTTTGTTTTCTCTGCCCCCCTCTTCAAAATGTGCACACGGCCCCAAGTGACTAAACCCACAAACCTAAAGATGAAACTATTTTCTCCAAAAATGGTTATGGCACCTAACATACAAAAAGGTTCATGTAATTCTTTCAAAATGTGACAATGTGATTGAAAACATTCAAATACACATGTTATGATGAGTTTTTTTTTTTCAGGGTTTGAAATTTTGCACAAATGTCAAAAATAAATATGGATAGGGAATATTTGATCACTTTTTTTTTTTGAAAAAAAAAATATTAGATTAGCAAAAAAAATTGATAATCATGTTACAACATGTTTGCTATTGGTTTTGATCTAGTATTAATTTTTTAAATGTTTAAATAGGTTTCCTAAAACATGTCATCATTTAATGTAAGATCCCTTTTGAATTTCTCATAACTAATGCGATATTACAAAATGGAAAAAAAAATCATGACAATTTTTTTATACAACAACATGATTATGTACATTAAAATAGATTTATTTTTTATTTTTCCCCTAGCTATGACTAATTTATCATATAATATTATTTTGTTGATATTAAATTAATGGCAGGGCCATTGTGTATAACACACCTTTTTTTATTTTTTAGTTTTTTAAAAGAAAAAAAAATTTGAAGGAAAGTAGAGAATGTATGTGAATATTCGTGGAATCTTGAAATTTTTCATTAATTATTCAAACAGACATGTGTTGAAGCTGCCCTTGTAGTAGCTTTATGTGTAGCGTAAACCCCAAGGTCAAGGGCATTACCCAAAATAAGGCTAGTCTAGTCTCGTTTGTTGCTTTTTTGAGATTTTTTTTGTGTATGTACTACAGAGAAGAGCGATGCTCACGGCAGCAGCAGCACACAAAGACGGCACCAACGAAAGGCACCAAGCAAGCAAGCAGCTTTAAAGCCAAGTTTGAGAGACCAAGAAAAGCAGCAGATCAATCAATAACTAGCTACAGGAGTGCTGTGATGAGTATGGTGGGGAAGGGGGACCTTCTTGGTCGGGATTATTACTGGTACATACTGCAGAATATGCCAGCCGGCCTCCAGGATTTCTAATCAGTCTTGTACGAGACTTTGTAAATCATCGTCACTCCACTTCCATTTTGCACCCCGCCAGCCACGGGATTAAGCTCCATAATTTGCAAACTGGTGTTTCTCAAATTGAACCCTGGGTATTCGAACACATGAGTTGCTTTTATGTCAACAATTTTTCTTTTGTTCCTGCACTCAAGAACAATTACGCTTCTCAAAGACGACGAGTCCACTTTGTTGGTTTTTAAGTTTGTTTGGGAAATTTTTTTCAGCAAGCAAACAATCTCGACTCGTTTGCGTCAGTACTTGGAGCATAGGATTACATTTCTCGATCAGCTGAGATCAGCGTTGATGATCGATGTATTTCTTCCTGTCTATTGAATAAAATACCAGAGAATTGCATCCTCTTCAGATATATGACAGTTCCGAGAGTCCTTCATTGATTTTGTTTTTTAATTCGTTCACATGATCTCATTCAATTCAAGCCTCAGATTTTGCGGAGTTTCTGGTTTCTTCTAGCTTTCAAGATGAAGAAGATGGTGATTGTCCATATCATCACCAGAGCAACAATCCTCTGGTTGCTACTGATGACCAAACTCATGGCATTGGCAAAAGAAGTTACAGTAGAAGAGAGCAGGCGTAATGAGGAGGACAAACTGCAGCAGCTGAAAACTACTGGAGTGGGGTTTAATGGGAAACCCTCCTTCAAGATAGCCATGTTTGCAGATTTGCATTTTGGAGAGAATGCCTGGGATGACTGGGGCGCCCTGCAAGATGTTGAATCCACCATTGTCATGTCCAACGTTCTCGACCGAGAATTACCTGGTACATTGTAATTCTCTCCACAGGGTTGCTCTCTCGTCCTCTTCACGAGCTGGGCAACAACAAACCTCCTAAAATATGTGCCTAAACTCCATTCTTGTCGAATCGTAACGCCAAGTTTCTCGTTCCTACAAGCTAGCTATAGTGTTGAGCATAACAGACAGGGTTGGTGAAGTGGTGCAGATTTCGTGGTCTACTTGGGCGACTTGGTGACAGCCAACAATCTGCCAAACCCCAACGCAGCACAACACTGGCAGCAGGCCCTTGCCCCAACCGTAACTCGGAACATTCCATGGGCTTCTGTGTTCGGTAACCACGACGATGCTCCTTTTGTATGGAACTCCACATGGTTTGGACCTTCAGGTTCTCCTATCTTGCCAGCAGGTATATGAATTGAACTGCTAGCTTTGTAATCGCAATTTTCACTTTAGCTCCTTTGTGAGTTCTGAATTCCAACAACGAATTCATACCCAAATACTTACTTGTGTTGCAAACGATTATCAATTGACGAAAGAGTAGGGTCCCTTCTCTGTGGGACTGATTTCCGGGAAGCTAAGTATAGACATATTGACCGCCTGTGTTTTGCCAACACATAGCAGTTCAGAGCTTTTGAATGATCCCTGATCACAATACTTCTGCTTTTACATAATTGCAGATGGAATTTTATCTCACAGGATCTGAACCCAAAAACAATTGTGCTGTATCACCTGGGCAATGTGGTATCAAACCTATTTGCTTGCAAAGGTTTTTGTAACAACAGATGTGTTATTGGGATGCAGCCACAGGTTCATTAAACTACTATCAGGGGACAACACGGGTGAACCTAATGGCATCTGATTCCAGCTCTCAAAAATCACTTTCTCAAGCTGGCCCACAAGGGTTGTGGCCAAGTGTGTCAAATTTCGTAATCCCTATTGCCTCATCCAATGCAGCAGGGGCAGCAGCTATCATGTATTTCCTAGATTCAGGAGGTGGATCATATCCAGAGGTTATTTCTGCAAGCCAAGTTTCTTGGTTTGAGGAAGTGTCATCGCAGCACAATCCCACTGCAAGGTCTCCTCTCTTTCTGTGTTGATGACTTTTTTCCTCTGTTAGAAGATAAAAAGTAGGCCAGTATGTTATATCAATGTTGGACTTAGCACCTTGTAGCTCATAACCATCTAATTTAGAGCTTCAGGTTGTGGTGTCATGCGCCTATGACATTTCCACTATTGGTTACATATACCAAATAGTGCTGCATACAAGTTTTTCCTATTGTCCTTACTGGTGATGTGTTGGACTCTGTTCCTTGAAATACTTAAGACATAGTAAGACAGATGGGGAAAATATCACATATGAGGAAGAGAAAGGTAATAGAATGGAGTTGGGAACCACAATCTAAAAATGCTTGCAAGTCAGGTTAGGCACCTAGTAAAATTTGATGTTCTTCAGTCATAATAAAACATATCAACTGACAACTTTTGTGTGCCTTTGGTACAGTATTCCAGAGATTGTGTTTTGGCATATTCCAAGCATTGCATACTCAGCTGTTGGCCCTCAGCCCCTCCAACCAATTGTGGCTCCATGTGTTGGCAATATCAATTATGAAGCTGTGGCTCCCCAGGAGGCTGAATGGGGAATAATGAATTCTCTGGCTAGTAGAAAGTCCATTAAGGTATGAGTTACTTACACCTTGCATGTGTTGCTGCTTTATCTTCAAAACCTTTATAGAGGTGAAAAGGAATCATGTGTACCCCAGTTTAAATTGGAGTATAGAACTCTTGCATGCTTGATTAAAGCATATACTCTTGTGTACTGTAAAAACCTCGTTATGACAGAATACTGCTTTTTCTATAGCAGTAAGCTTTGACACTTGAATCTAGTATCAGCAAATATTACACTAAACACTACATATTTTATGTGGAAATGGATGAAGCCACAAAGTTTACCTCACAAATGTGTTATGAACCATTGCTCTATCGAATATGGCTTTTTCAACATGAATGTGTGTCACAATTGATGTAAGGACAACCTTATTATGTTGTGCCTCCTCTCATAACAGAAAAAGCCTCAAAAATTAAACTTCCTTCAGAAATTCAAATAAGGATTTGGATTTGGTAGCATGGGGGTTCAGAAACTGCAAGAATGTCCACAGGATAGGTGCCTCTTTGGCATTCAGAAATCTCATGGTGAATGTGTGTCTGCAGGCAGTGTTTGTCGGCCATAACCATGGATTAGATTGGTGTTGTCCATCTGGAAGTCTGCATCTATGTTTTGCTCGCCATACTGGCTATGGAGGATATGGATCATGGATACGTGGAACCCGCATCGTTGAGCTTGTGGAGTCACCTGTGTTTCAAATCAAAACATGGGTAACTTTGGAGAACGGCAGTGTTGTTTCCAGCTTGCTTCTGTAGCTGGCTTCATGAATGAAGTGTAAGTGCCTAATATAAAGGTGCAGTCATATAACTGCCCTCCTTTGGTTGGTGGAAGATCATGTAAATAAAAAAGCACTGAGAGTCACTTGTAATCATCATTCAGGAATGTGATGCACAACAAGATCTCTGGTGGGGACTTCAAGGATTGTGTGTGCACTAGTGTTCTGCATCTAGAATGATGCTCCTCACATTCTTAACATTGCTATTCAAAGGTTTGTAGCTTACAAAGTATACATTATGAATATCTGTGGGAGAAATAACTCCTAGGATGTGGCTATTCATATCTGCTACCTCTCGAATAGGGGAGGGAAAGATTATTGGCTTCTCATATATTGATCTGATGGGATTTCCATCTCAAGTTGGTAAAATCTGGGAAGTTGCAACTGGTGTGTAGTCGCTACTTGGTAGCACATGCAAACCATGGGTGCTTAAAGTTCAATGCACATTCAGTAAAACATGTACATCAGCTTTTTCATTCAGTTGCCCATATAGTACCTTTGTAAGCTTGCCATGTCTAGCACACTAGCAATTGACTGCTCTTGGATCAGAGATCATTTGCAATTGAAAGTTTTTGAAATGCTGTATTTTCCCTTACCCAATGATGTATCTCACTGCTGGAAGAGATGCTGCAGGAGCAATCCATGATTATAACAAGAAACTAATGGAGATAATAATGAGAATTTCAACAACAGACCATACACCTATATCGTATTGAAATGCACTTGAATGGTAGCTTTTTTCTCATTACACACCCATCACATTTCAAAGCAAAGAAAGGCAATTACTTGTGCAATTGGCATTGCAAACATGGAGATCTGAAATTGCAAGCATCCTATCAAAAACATTAACAAAAATTATAATAAAACCAATCAATAGTATTAAAAAGTATATTCAAAGTATTCTTATAATGGCAAATGGTAGTAGAATGTAAAGAAGGTTTCAAGACCATACGGTTACGAATTTGTTCAAGGTACTCAACGTAATGAATAGAAGACAAATGCCCAAAAGTAGGTATGTTCAATAGTTAGTTACCATAGTTTCAAACAAAATCATCATCTTAACCGCATGAATTCATTTTTCCATATACCCTCTATTTACCCACTTCAAAACCCTAGACATTAGCAGAGTAAAACAAAGATATGTTGAGTACGTAATATTTAGTAGCCCAGGTAGGGTAATTAAAAGGTTAACCAAAAACATTTATCAATACGGAAGGTTACCATGTTATATTCATTACGTTAATTACCTTTTATATATTCATGGGTATATGAAGATGAAAATTTTATCCACCCAACACCAGTCTCTTCCTTTTTTTTAAAAAACATTAACAAACTTGAACTTCTCAAAATGCTATTAATGCCACAAAGTTTCATGGCATCAACTCTAGTTCCACATGCAACATATAATTTGCAAGCTTAAAGCTCACAAAACTTATTCATGGCATTATGATTAAATATACTTACAAAGGATGAGACACTTCATATTTATGGATGCCACAAGTTTGAGAAAAAAATTTACAAATTTTGAGCTCAAGTAGTGTAGATAGCCACCCAGCAATACATTATCAATTTGTTCAATCCATATTCAACTTTTGTTACCATCACAAACATGGCGTGGTTCCCCAAGTTTTTTTTTTTTTTTCTTTTTTCTTTTTTCTTTTTTTTGCAATGAGTCATTTTGATTGACCCACCACAAAAGAAAACTGAAACTTTGGAGACTTCCCGATATAGAATTTTCTATTGAAAGATGAGGGTGTTTCTCATTTGGCCCTTTTATATAATTAAAAAAGACAACTTTGGGCAAAGTGTATGGAATAAAAGTGTGGTGCAATTGGGAACATCTTGGGCCATATAATAAGAACTTGAGGAGAACATGATGGGAAAAAACATTCCTGAACATAGTATAAAAACCCCAAAATTCACTCCAACACAACATCATGTGCATTGCAAAATGTTAAAGAAAGAGTTGACATGCAAACATAAAATTAGGTTCAGAGAGATAGAAAGAGAATAGTTTGCTTGAGAGTTGGAAGAAACAAGGGCATCACTTTCACAATCTGACTAGCAATGATCATCTCCTCCTTTGCAAAACCCAACAATCATGTTTTTTGAATTGCATGTTCCATACTTAATGTAAAAATAGAATTTGTTCGTTGCATGGAGATGGATGAAATTTGTAAAAAGTTCCAAATTTTTCACTTAGATCACTTTGTCATGTGTGAAGATTTCATTATATAAATACAATTTTTCTTTTGCATGAGTGCATGCATATTTGCAAAGAGCCCCAGTTTATAATTGGGGGGGGGGGGTTACCTAAACCCTAAACCCCGCCACCCTCCCCCTTCCCATTGGAGAGAAAAATGTCTGAATTCACCATATTTAGACTATAGGTTGAACAGGTCCTCAAACTCAATCAGGAATCTTTTCTTTTTTTTTAAGATTTAGGTTAAGAGTTAAGATACGTAACCGAATTTGGTTGAGTCTTCTTGTGAATGATTGCTACCAAAAAAAAAAAACCACCCTATTGCTAGCTTGATTGAAAGTACGATGAGTGCTAATTTTATTGTTGCAGTGAAGAAGATGCACTAATTCAAACCTTCAAAGTGAACCCAGTATTACCTCTCCAAATGCAAATCAATTCCACTCTCCTATTGCAACCCTGCGAATGAATGATCGAGTCTCTCTCATCATCGTCTACTCTGTTATGAGTGTTGGTTCACATTGCCAACACCAAGCATTAAGCGACAGTAGTATGGGGATTCTAATTTAATGAGTAGGTATGCTATCCCAATAATGTAACAGAAAAACTTCAATTGTATACTGTACTGAAAAATGGGCTTGGAGCTCAGCAAATTCTCTCATGATTTTGCTTAATCATGCTGATTACTCGACAGTTCACAGTTAAGTACTAACACTCTAAGTACTCTGCGCCACTCAAAATTCAGTTGCTCCCACACTGATTACACTCCCAGAGCACACAACCTTATGACCAATTTTTGAGCTGCTTATGTTGTTGGGCTTGTGTATAATCAGGGAACAGTGAGCATACTCTGGAGTCTAGACGTCTACACGATCTCTAGATCCACCATGATGGCCATTCACAGCAATGAACTCGGTGTGGGCATTCAAAGCAATGAACTTAGTGACGCACAAAGAATTTATTGAAACCCTAAACCCTAAACCCTTGTGTCAAGAAAAAAGTCTTTGCTCATCAATGTGCACACTGAACTCGATCCTCCCGAAATTCTAAGATTTTTTTTCTTCCCCACCTACATACAATTTGAATTATGAACTTACATGATCCACACATGAATAAAAAAATAATTTGATTTTTTTACCATCTTATAATAAATGATTGTTTTCATAATTTTTTATTGTATTAGTGTGCTTGGATTTTATGTATCAAAATTTTGATACAAGTTACAAATTCATTATATTGATGTGCCTAAAGCTTTTCGTGTTCAATTTTTTTTAGGGCATACATTTTGATTATTTTCATTGTGTCGATTATGAATCTGCTTTGCGATATGAAACATCGCGATACACCTACTATGTTTATAGAATGTGTTTTCCAACATTTTGTTATACTAATGGGATAAAGGTCTAATGTGCAATTGTTTGTACATATTTTTTCTAGGTGTAATTTATTTCTTTTTCAAATTTTAACTTTAAAAAAGTGATCCTTAGGAATGATGAAGCTAATAATATTATATGTTAAAATGTAAAATTTTAATGAAATCAAGTGAAACAAAACAAAAACAAAAACAAAATTAAAAATGAATCATTCTAATAGTGAATACACATTCTTAAAGCATATCATGATTTCATTAAATTTTGTGTGTTTGGATCAAATGAGAATGCAATCACATTATACAAAAATTATTGTTACGGTACATCCAAAAGACACTTGAATCTTTCAACATTTAATGTTTTTTGAAACAAGAATGTTGAGAATATTCTAATATTTTAATTAAATTGATGACCTTTGAAGCACTGATTTTTTTAGCGAATTTTTTCATTTCGTTAAAAAAATCTCCAAAAATGAATATACTATTGCAATTTTTTTTCTTGAAAAAAAATCTCATAAAAATGATTAAAAATCAACAAAATTGCCAAATTTTACCATAATAGCTTACAATATGAAAAAGTGTTTAATATTTATACTTTTGAATATTTCCAAACTTGGCTAAATATACTTATGAACTATAGGCAGTTGTATAACATCAAATAATAATAATAATAATAATATAATTTTAAAAAACTACTTTGAAGTTTACTTATGGAACCATGGAGGGCCATTTAAAAGGGGTTTTAATAAACACACAAATAGAATTTGTATCCATCTAATTTTGCCCTTAAACTCATTTTAGATGTCCATTGAGGGTACAACAAATGTCACATGAAGTCTAATTACAAATTCCCTCAATTTTTTAATTGTTAATTACTTTCAATTAGTATTACCTACGCCCAAAATGGTGACGAAACAGTTTTAGGACCATAATGTGACCAATGAGAAGGCCAAGGTTGTCTAATACCCTATACTAACATAGCCCATGTTGTTGGCCCAAGTGTGAACACATTTGTTCTTTTTCACATTCTCAAAATTTAAAATTTCCAAATTCAACAATGTCAACACATTGTGAGCTCAACTCATTTTTCATTCCAAACTTGAATTTTGTAATTTACTTGATTTTTTAACAACAAAATTCAGTCAAAAATAATATCTTCAATACCTTAGCTCTATAAACTATGAAATGGACTTTATTAAATTTGACTTGTCGAGGGTTATCCAACAACACCAATAACACCTTCAAACTCCAATACAATTTTCAATTTTAATTTATTTAATTTTTATTGAAAAAAATGGTTTAATAATCAATAGTTTCCACATTGTAGCTCCAAACAGTTTTAAACCAAGTCGATGCATCCTTACTCATCAAGAGCTTTCCCAAGATGCAAAGAGCACAAAATGACCGGCTAAGATCTGAGCGTGGTCCAAAAGAAAACAAAACAAACTACCTTGTTCTTTTCCAGTGACGATAATTTTGAGGAACTAGTCTATGGGGTTTTTTCATATGGTCATCCTAAATGTTTTGACATTTAATTATTTTTCACATTTCAGTTGTAATGTGTTATTCGAGTTGGATTCCACAGGTTAGGATGTTTGCCTACCACTACCTTTCTTTGTTGTTGTTTTGTTTCATCATTTTTGGGATGAAAAAAAAGGTTTATTGCTATGTATCGCAAAGGTTTGTTGTTGTTGATGAATAGAAAATGGTGATGGCAGATTATTGCAAATAGAATGCATATGCCATAAGGAGAAGGAGAACACATTGTTGCGGCTACTATTAAGCTTGAAAATGTGAGGTTTTTGATCACACATGTTATATTGCTAGTGAGGTTGTTACTATAGCAAACCTTTTATTTACAAAATGTCATACAACTAATGTTATATAGACAAGCCTACACATAATCACATGCATGGTGATTTAGAATCGAGGAAGAAATTTGGGTCTTTTACATAAAAGAAGGATTACAATTGGGAGCCTCTAGAATGAACCTTTGTCCACTCTTTTCATCAGTGTTAAACATAAGTGTATTATAATAAAAAATTTAAAAACTCACCCAAAGGTAACCACATGTCAATTTCATCAAATTTATTTTGTTTTGCATGTAGGTACTCTCCTTAAACCATTCCTTACTTGTAACATGTGAATATTTGAAATGCAAATTTTCTTGGTTCAAATATTGTAAACAAATGTAGGCAGTTAGAATCCATCTTTATCTTAAATCATTACAATATTCTAACCTTATTTTGCATGTTGGAAGGATTCTCTTGCTTGCTTGCTAAGGTATTTCTTAAGGTAACTTCATCCTCCAAATCCTTCATCATGGATTTTATCGTGGCTATAAGGATGGGTTCTTGTTCTTCTTCCTTTTTGCAATTTACTTGAATGTGTGTCAATAAACTTTCTTTCTAAGTCTTTGCAACATGGGGAACACAACCATCCAAATGTGTACATGAGAAAAAAATTGTAGAAGCATTAGATATCTAGTAGAGAGATCATGCAATCAAACTTCAACAATTATATTTGACGATTCTAACCACATAGTTCTTTCCAACATATATTATGTCAAGGTTTCTGTCAGATCATGTTGGTGTTTAACATTTATAATAAGGTTGGGGGTTAGAAAATGCAACATTTTCATGTGCCAAGCACAAGCTCTAGAAGCAAAATACATGGTTTGATAAGTCCAAAGGTATGCATCATTTTCCATCATCATTTTCAACTATAAATTTGATTATGCATAGTTGCTTATTTTGTGCAACAATCAAACATTGATTGATGTTTCATGGAGTGTTTCATTACACCTAAATAACCATGTGAATTAGGCATGTTTTACTGAATGGAGTTCTTGTTGCATCTCTAATCCAAGCATTTTAAGTATGGATGAATTTCTTGTTGTAAAATGTTTCAAGACTAGTTGCCATATTTGCAAGTCCACTTCAACAATTTTGTAAATATGTTATTTTCCATCCTTGTCTTTGTAGTAACATCATTATTAACTGAGAACCACAACAAGAATGCAAAATGTAGCACTTCCCAACAAGGAGGCAATAGTTATGAAGCAAATTAGAGGCCTTGAGGGGGCATTACTAGCAATGAAATTCAACCATGATGGAAATTATTGTTTGAAAATAAGTACTAATTAATAGAGGCCCTCTTTTGTTCTTAAACAATTATTTGTAGGCTTGCCAACGATTATTCTTTCCTCATAGGCTCACACCACAACAAGCTATTACTTCCAGCATTCAACCGAAAACATAGATTATTGACCAAACCTTCACAAATATGCACCCTATACTCTCACCACATTCCTACATGTGCCCAAGATCATGCTTCATATTAATGCCATGAAATGTACAATGGACTTTACAACAAGGATTTTTTTTCACATGTGTACATAATGCAACATACTAGACAACACTCCACCAACCTACATAGATCTTGAAACATGAAAAAACCAATGAAAACATTTGATTATAAATAGAGACCTATCAATTGCATTTATGCATTGGATTTCTTCTATAAAAAGGATTTTACACACCACTACATTGAACAACACCATCACTTGCACAATTTATGATTCATTTTAGTAGACTTTATGTTGAATGGTGGAATAAGATGTCTACTTGTTAGAGATGGCCTCTTTGAGCCTCTAATGTTGGGGTTTTTTTTATGTATAACCTACAACAACAAATAGATTACCTATCTGGAGGTGCATTTGCATGTGAACAAAAAGATTGTGCATCTAAGGAGACTAACAAATAGATTAGGGATCTAAAGTACAACAAGTGCACAAAATTGATTTGACTTCTCTTCCAACAACCTTGGCATCTTTTACAATGTGGTAGGACTTCTTTATTTATTCATGTTTTCCCTTCTTGTCTAAATCTTCTCAAACAAGTCTTATGGTTAGTAGTGTTCATGTGTGCTCTCTAACCCTTTCTTGCAGTTTCCTTGTATTTCAAGTGCAATTTGAATGAAAGAACCTTGGGGTTCAAAGAAGTGAACCTCAAACATACACAAAGATGGCACTTGATACTAGCCTTGCCATCCACCACATTCTTCAATTTTGGTGATGAAGAGTTTACCTTTATATGGTAGTTGGTTTTGCAAACATTTCCTTGATGTCAACACATGTGTGTGTCTATGGATCCATTACCAATAGTTCATTGGAAGTTGTTGTCATGGAACTTCAACTTGCTAATGTGAACCTATGTAGCAGGGGAGTTTGTGTCAACAAACACCACATGCATGTGACCCACATATCAACATAATTTTGGTTTACATCCCTAAACATAATATAAAAGAAGGTGTGCAAATATGAAAAAAATGCAAAAAATGCATTTGCATTAATTGTGGTACAAACAAACTATTTGTCATTGGTGGTTGTGTGACATTGAAAGGATGTTTTGAACATAATAATGAATCATCCAATCACCATAATTTGGCAGATACTTACAGGTGAAATATTTGACCACTTATTTACAATGTTACATTGAACTATCAGGTCATATAGAATCCTTGAAACAAAATTCAACACCCATTGAATTTTGAAATTGGAATCCCATTATTGATGGCTACAAGGGTAAGCATAGGTTGTGTTGTTGTGATAAGGTATTACATTTATGTATTCAAACTTCATTTGACATGGATGGTCAAGAAACTTGCATTTTTTGTGGGAGCTTCAAGGACCCACACCTATTTTTTCAATTGCAATGGATTTCAAATGTAGCCTTGAGTTATTCATGTGTGTCACCTATAACAACAACATCCAATCGATTGGTGGCATACCAGTGCACATTGTTTTCACATACCTCAAGGTTATGGGAAAGCCCTTTCATTTTTATCTTTTACAAAAACAAGGATGAGGTGAACGATAAATTGAAACCACAGTTCAAGTCTAGTATAGGAGAAGGATGATTTTTTTCACTTTATCTTTATCTTCAAAGCAATTTGAGTTCACATTTTTTATGATTTGAAAAATGGTGACTTGGAAAACATCAACCATTATCATTTGGAATTTAGGAATATCTATTTACAATCTTGAAAGATAATGTCCATTAAAGATTTAAGGACTGAGTTTATATGCACCAATGTGCATGATCAAAAAAGAGTGAGGTGAATGTGATAACTTTGGTTTTCTTTTGTCACAAAACTTTTGGGCAACCATTTGCTCTACATGAAAATCAAATCTTGCATGAATGTGTGGATGTGCATAGGACATCATATAATAGAAGATATAAAAATCAATGTGGAAATGGAAGCAAGCCAAAATTGCCCAGAATTATGAAGGTCTGGGGTTAGTAATGTCATATTCATTTTATTCATAAAACATATTAGGGATGTGATTGGTTGTTGATTCATTTTGATATGCCATTTTCATTTTACAATGAACATAGAAGTTAAAATCACAAATTCCAAATATTAATTCAAGATAAATACCAAAACACAACACAAATAAAATGGCCTATGAAATACAACCTTTTACTGAATTACCTTTGAAGACTATTGGTGATGGTGCTAGTGGGTAAGTTATGAAGGCATGCATACGGAATCTTGTAATGCTAGGCAATTTGATACCTTAAATGTGCTTCTACAATCAACATTTCATCAATCTCATATATAAAAAGAATCTTGCACATTTTTACATTATCCAACTAAAGGTTGATAACCTTTGTAGTTTGCTACACGACCACACTTACATTTAGTTTTCCATTTATTTGAAAAGAAAATGTGTAATTGAAAAACCTTATTCAAAACAAACAAAACCCTTTATAACAATCGTTTGAGACTATTCCTCCTTTGTTTGGTTTAAAGAGAAAGCAAGATATAATTGAATTCATGGTTGTTAGGCCATGCAATATCTATGATGCATAAGAAGACTATAATTGCAACAATATGGTTGTTTACAAAGTTGTGACATCAAGGAGAGAAACTATTATGCTTAACCCCTTCCATGCACTAAGGATGATTTAAACACTTGAGAGGAGGATTTACCTTAGACTGGCTTATGATTGAAAAATCGATGAGGTGTTGATTCCTCCCGAAAAGTGTATGACTCTTTTCCTACAATCTCCACAATGTTTTAATCATAATGTTGATTGTATATCATAGCAACAAAGATCATGAAGTTGATCAGAACTCAAATTGTAAAAGAACAAACGATAAGATTGCCATAATTTGCAAAATACATCTTGCCAATGTCCAAATATGGATGGTTGATCATGCCATGGAAAAAAAAAATGAAAAAAAAATACAAAAGACAATATCCATAAGCAATGTCTTCAATGTTTTATAAATTTTTATTGTAATATATGAAATTATCTAGTTGTGGGCCAAGCAAAACCCATCCTCCCCCTATCCTCCCCCCTTTGTTATTTTTTTGTTTTTACATTCTTCATTGGCCTACAAATATTTGAAACATCAATTTTTTAGCATTATTCACAATTTGGTGTTCAAAATTTAGAATATTGTCAATATTCATTCACATACACTCATTTAAATGATGTTATTGTCCTTACTAGCAAATCCAATTAGAACCCAAATTGGTAATACACTAATCCTCCCACAGGTACACCAAGTTTTCTACATCAAATGTAAGACAATGCCTTCCTTCTTGAAAGGCATATGTGGAAATTGTTTTTAAAGAAATAAAAGGTTTGTCTCTTTCTTCTAATATAACATACTCCCAACCTATCAAAACATAATAATATTCGTCATCAATTGCTACAACCCACATCACAGGCTCAATGTTTACATCCCCATGTCGATTCCCAACTGAAATTGCATTACATAAAGCAGATAAGCAGTCATGGCAACTATGAAGTGCATCATCTGCGAAAATCCAACCTCCTATTTCAAACATTGAAACAAGTGTCTAATTGATAGGGTGTGTCATTAACACAAGTGTGCCACACTAAGGATGGTCATAATGGCTTGTGGGGGATTCCTTCAAGCATGGCCCTAGGTGCATAACTCTACCCAATCCTATTATTTGTGGCAAAAGCTTGTTGAAGAAGCCCCATTATTTCATTATATTCAACACACGTGTATGTCTTTGCACCTAATACAATCATTACAATTTGTTTTGTAAATAGTTTCAAATACTTCAAAACATCATAAATTTTATGAATATTATATTGCAAACTCTTGCATTCATATATGCAGATTATAACTCGAAAAACATAACACACAACAGGGACTAACCTAATACCATGTGTTCATGTCATGGCAAGAGGATTTTAGTTATGAAGGGTGAACACCAACATTGCCAACAAGAAATTTTCCCACATCATTGAGTGAAATAACAACATACATTAATTGATGCATGCCACCAAGTTGTTCATGAATTGAAACCCTTGTTGCCATTGGGCATCTTCCAACCATAAGATTGTTCCACACTCAAAGTGCATTGTTCATGCAACCGCACCACACTTGACTTCATAACCTATCATACCACCCAAGCACGCACTTCATTTAGGGCATCACAAATTTATAGGCCATGGGTTTGTACCATTTACACACGAATGTCATGCATTATTTAAACATGGAAGTTGTGTGCATGACTTTCATGTGTAAACAATATGAATAGACACACAACATTCGTCTTTAAACAATATGAACATGCATATGACATTTGTGTCTAAATAATGCACATAACATTGATGTTCAAACAATACAAGTAGGTGCATGACATTCATGTCTATTCCATCTGAACCTATGAAAAGCAAATTTTGCACAACAATTATTGTCAAATTGTGACCCATGAAGCTTGTGATTATTATTGACATATTTTAATCCCTTATGTTCACAACAGATGACCACAATCTCCAAAGATTTTGTATTTCTATTAGGAGAACCAATAACATACCATTGTTCAACATGTAGGTTAAAGCAAAATGGGAAGAGATTAGATCTTAAGCTACTATTCCTCCTCAAATTTTAATTCATGTTCCCCAACATGTAGATTAAAGCAAAACGAGAAGAGATTAGATCCCAACCTATTCTTCCTCCTTGATTATTAATTCTTGACCATGGGAATGTTAAATTCTCACATTTTTTATCATCCTTTAATTGTTAGTAGTTTGGAAAAATGGACAAAACATGAATCTTGATTTATTCTATGACAAAAATATGCTAACAAAAAATGAACGATGCAAATAAAAATGCAATGATAAATTCAAAAGTTCAAGCTATATTTGTACACACATTATTGTCAATGTTATTTCAAATGTAAGTTATAAATAAAAAACACTAAGGATTTATTTAATCAACAATTTTGGTGTTCTTAATCACATAAAAACTCATTGTGGATATTGCTATGAAATTGCAAAAAATGGCAACTTACATATCCACACATTATTATGGCTTAATGATTTTCTAGATCCCAACACATTTACATAAACATTGCATGATGACAAGATTTTTCAGCAAAATATGGTTAATTATTTAAATTATATAATTACACGAAACATCGATCAATATAAATCATGTCCAATAATGACAAATACAAACTACATTGATAACAATCCTAATAACATATATCCTCACACCACAAAGCCATTAGATATTGAAGAAAAAACCTTTCCAAAATTATTCCAAAATGACGTTTAGAAATTAATGAATATATGCAATTGACACGCATGTAATCCAACATGTGACAAAACAAATGTTGATCATACTTCAAAAATATTATGCAAGTATGGATTCCTTCAACCTTTAATCAATGAAATTTATTTCAACAATAAGATGAAACTTTTACACATAAAAAGAACTTATACATGGTTAAATAATGCAAATCAATGGATATTATCGGTTTCAAAATGTAATCATGATTTAAAATTAGAGTAACTTTGGGCAAAGACAATAAATCATTGATTTATTACATCATAGATTATATCACAAAAATATTTATTTACACTTCAAATATATCTTCTATTTACAATTTGCAATATAAAAAACTAAAACAATAAATGAAAACCCAAATAATAACTATGATTCAATCAACAAAAGTCAACATGTCCTCATATGTTGTTTAAATACATAGGAAATCAACAAGAAATATACACCACTAGAGGAATTAATTATTTATTGAACTTACCAAATCATATAATCGATCATTATTTCACTTACTTACCTTGGGGTACATTCATACTATAATGTATGAAGGATTATGTTAATTGTCCTTAATTTTTGTAGTTTTCAACTTTGGAAAATCATTATAAAAGTTTGAAACATCAAAATGTAATTATGTTTGTTGCACTATGTTTTATTATTAATGAAATTTCATCCCTAAGAATTTTGTGTGATTTCCAATTGTTTTAGTGGTCATAAAGTAGTGGAAAGCGTATAGTTGAATATTGATTTTCATTTCACTCATATTTAATTCTATGTTAAATTTAACCATTCGTACTCCAAATTTATAGAAGACCATATATGGATGAAACAAAGGGCCCAACATGAAAAAAATAATAAAAACATGCCCTAAATTGCCCTAACCAGGTGTGTTTTGTTTGCATTTAAACATGTTTATCACCTTCAAAAATGTAAAATTATAAAGACTTCCTAAAATACAAAATGTTTTTTATTGTTTAAAGGAAGGCAATGTTACATTTTCATGAAAAATGATACATAATATTTAATGTCATTGGTAAAATTGGGTTTATATATACAACATTGCATTCGGAAATGTGAACTTGTTTTTTGTTATTCCAACCTTCATAAAATGTTTTCAAATTATTACGGGCTTTAATATACTTCATAAGAAGGGCAACATATGTTTATATTTTTAAATGCACATGTATTGAATCCTTTTAACATATTGTTGATTTTGATTTTGAATGTCTTTAATGGTAAAAAAAGTTCAAAATTTGTCATCATGGTTAAAAACAATTTATACATTTGACTATTATCTAGGTCCTCATGCAAGAAAATATATTTTTTATTATAATATGAGTTGTGTTTGGTCTCAATATTAATATCCAGTCCCATAAATTACAACTAAAATAAAGTTTTGATATTTAATAAACCAATACATGTAGGACATGTGTAAAATGTAATCCTTGGTAAGGACTTCGAACTTGGTTGACATGGTTCCTTTTATTCTGTTTTTACCCCTTGGTATAATTTGTCAACATGGGCAAATGAACAAGAAAAAAATGAAATTGTTAAAAAAAAAATGATAATGATATTAATGCCAATTATGAAACTTTCACAATTGATAAAAATTCATCAAATCAATAATATATCATACATAATTTTTGGGTCAATTACCAATAAAAAACTACTCACTTTAATTCTCTATGTCCATATGAATTTTATAATAAGATAAATAAATCAACAACATCCATTGTCATAGATTTAATAATGAACACCTTCATTATAACACCCACAACCTTTTCAAATTCAAAGTACCAAAAATTCCAATTTTACAAAGTTACACAATACCTTCACAAAAAATGAAAATTATGCTCGAACAATTTGTATTTTATTTACATCATGGCATACAAATTTTGACATTAATCAAATCTCACTATATCTTGGGAACCGACATTACATAACGTGTACCCAACATTTACTAGTTTGGAATTTAAAAAAAAAAAAAAACATTTTACATGAACGTAAATTATCAAAAGATGCAAATTGATTATTGAAAGTAAAATAAACAAAAGCTGAATTTCATAAAGAAGACATAAAAGAAAAATCAACAATGAATCCACATCATGTAAAGTGAATTATTTAAGTGAATACATATTCATTCAACATCATAAACATATGGCCAAATATTTAGTTCATCATTATCGATGAAATATCCATGGTAGGTTGCAATTTGCTTGTGACAATACATTTAAAATTACAAAAAATAAAATATAAGAAAAAACATCCAAAATAATAATCCACTGAAACTTACAAAGAAAAAAAAACATTTAATTATGATTGATGATTCAAATAATAACAATATTAATAACAATATCACCAATTACTGGCATGAAAAATTCTAATTAACCAAAAATGTTGAAAACAATCTTTTCAATCCAAATGGATGATTGAATGACCAACATTTAGCATGCATTGCAAATATTGTATGTTCAAAAGTACAATTTTTAAAATACCAACACACATACATTGTCACAACTCCACTTTGAGGCAAATGTGAGGATGAAACTCACACTCCCAAAAGTGAGAATTTAAAGTCCTCCGGGACTCTTGAAAATTCAGAGCTTGATTATAGGGGTCAAAACACCTCACCTTGAAGTGTTTTTTACACCGTTGGAAAGTTCTTGAAGTGTAAATGTCGAAAATGGCATTGCATGAGCCATTCGGACATTTGTAGCACAAGTTATGGTCAAAAGAAGGGTCGGGAGTCAAATTGGAAGTTCAACTCTCGACCATTAAAAGTTGGGAATCGACCCGACCCCGGTGTGTGCAGGTGGAGTGCGACACACCGTCGGAAAGCTCTTGAGGAGAATTATAAGTTTGCTTCAGCTCCATCCCAATCAGTGGTATGAACTGGGAATTATGAGCTTTCAAATCCCGAGAATTCAAACCGGAATAATTTTGGGACTCCTCCTTGGGAATCCCGGGACAAAAAGCCATTTGGATGTAGGTGCCGTGGGCAAACGTTGAAAATATTATATGGGGGAAGGTGGTGGCTTCCCCCGAGTTCGGGCTGTGGTGAGTCAAGTGAGTTCATGTTGCCCATGGCTTGTCCCAACACCAAGAATGATTCTGAATGTGAACTAATTAACTTGTTGATTGGTTTTGATGCAGGATCGAGTAATTAAATAAGTTGTCCCTCTTCTTAGTCTAATCCCGGAGCTTTCAACATGCCCTTCTCACCCCCTTTAGTGTTTGGAAGCTGGAAGCATCACTAAGTTCCAACTACTTCTGTTCTTTAACATAGTTTGACCCTTTTTGGGTCTAACAAGGAACTTGGGGGGCGCGTCGCATACATAATCATAGGAATTATACATAGATCCCTAACCAATTATCCTTAACATATTTCCATAAACAATAATCATTGGATTTTAATCCAAATCCACAGATCCACATTATACCTACATTGCACAATATATGATTCAAACAAATTGATAACAAAAAAACTATCAAATTACACCATCCAATTACTAACTAACATCATAAATGTAAAACACTTATTATATTCATATGCAAATGTTATGCAACAACTGGACAATTCATCTTGCGAACTTTTCATAATAACATATGTATCATATATAACATTTGGATTCAACCCAAAAAAATCTACTCACAATGTGCCACAAATGTGATCGCATTTGCATAACAACATAAATAATAAAACTATATATCCACTCCCCAAATACTCACATTCAAACACACTATAAAAATAACATGGTAGATCGTCACTAATAGTGCATAGTAGCAAAGCCCAAGTAGATGAATAGGTGGGCCAAAAGTTGAAGCATGAAGGAGGGAATCATGAAGAAAGAAGCCTTCATGCAAACAAAAGCACTATAATGCCACCTTCAATCTCAAACCCTAAACCCTAAACCTTAAACCCTAAACCTATTTTAAAAAACCTTACCTATCGCTCGAAAGACTTAACCCTAAATCCCATTCACCTAGCATTAGGCCCCTCCTATGTTGAAAACCGGACCCTATCACTCATTAATACCTTAGAGGGTATTAAAAAAGAAGTTTCAGCAAGTGGATGTTGAAATTTCCGGTTCTCAATCCAATGAGAACCGGAGGGGCGAGTTTCAAGCAGGGTATGTCATGTAGGGGAGAGCCAGGTCAAGCTTTGACCGGTTCTTACTTGTTTGGTTTGATACCCGCCCAACCCTGGTTGTGTGACCTACCCAAAAGAGAGTCTCAAAGTCAGTCGGTCACTGCAGCAGCAGGCTCATTCACTTTTTGTCTTGGGACCTCTCTCCCCAGAAGAACCCATCATGGTCCCTGCGATTTTGTGATGATGGGGTAGGAGCGGAAGGAACTGGGTCTCTCTCATGAATCTGCCTGTCTAACCGTCGTCGGTAGGGTTATCATTTACTGCACACACAGATCCATTTGACGAAGTCGCAGCCTCGTCGACCAACACGACCAATTTGTGCTTTTGTAGATGAAAAGTTGGCATATGTTTTTTACTTGCATGTGTGCGTGCCTTACGATCCAAGAAGGACGCAAGTGACGACCGCCTGTTACAAAGGCGTCGTTTAAAGTGATGGAGTTAGGCTTCATCAAACATAAGAGGGGTGTACATAGTAGTAGCCTATAATATATGTGGGTGGGGGCGAGCTTGAAACCATGCTGCTTGGCCGATTCCATTTACTTTGTGTCGCTGTTGCTGTGGCCGAGGTTACCTACAAGGATAGGCTAAAGTGTGGAAGTTAAGGCCCGTTTTAGACTAGAGTCAGGGCCCATGTTCAACCCAAATCCAGCATTCCTATTGGTGCAAATCAGCCCCAAGTGTAGATCATCTCCACTTTGGCTACTACAGAGCTGAGCTTTGTATGCCGCCGGTCTGCTGCTGCTGCTGCTGTTGCAGCTCCTTATAGCTTCAAGTGAAAGAAAGAAACTGGCGACTTTGGAAGATGTGCTTCGTTCAAGTATTGAAGTCGTTGCGGTGGAAAAGAGTCGCTTGAAGTCCGACGACCCACTAGCTAGGGTGGTGAAGTTTGAACTTGGCTCACTTGGATACATGTCCCCTAGTACTGCAACGAAGAGGGCTTGTGACAAGGAGCTGCAGAAATGTGGAGTAGCAGTAGTTGAGAAGGGAGAAGAAGCCCTCAGCGAGCAAGGCTGAAAATGGAATCAGCCAATTTGGCTTGCTTCACAGGGGGCACTGTTTTCATACACAGCAGAACTGTCTCCGAAAATGACAGGCTTGCCTTCTTGTTGCATGCGAGACAACTGAGTATGGGACACGGAAGAGCAAAGCCCGGTAGACTAAAACTAGAGTCGTTTTGGGAACAGGTGGGGGGGCCTTCGACGCCGTCATCATCATCATCATACAAGAGACTGGGCTACAAGAGAACAGGTTTCAGTGGGGAAAGAGTAGTGACGTTGAGTCAGGTTAGAAACACTACTGTAGGCAGTATAGATGCACACGAAAGATTGAGCGGCGGATTGATTAATAATGCTGAAGCTTTTGATGTCGTATGGGCAGACCCGAGGCGTTGTAGGTCAGAGAGAGTTGGGAGGCTGTGGTGGCAGGGTGGGAAATACCGTGCGGGAAGAACACCTTTCCTGTGTGGCTTCGGGTGCAATTCTGCCGTTGCTGAGCCTCGGAACGTGAAGATTGTGGAGGCTGCTGCTGCGGGGAGTAAAGGCTTCAGGGCATCTTTAGGTCTCTCTATTTTTTTTTTGTCTACTGCCTACAGGCGACGGAACGCGTAGCAGAGGGTTACCAGATTTTGCATATAAAACGCTCTCATGGCATTATTAGTCTCGAATCCTCCCCCTTGGACTTGATGCTGGGCGTGTGGATTCATGCTTCTGCAGATTCATTTTTATACTGTTTCTGTGTTATCGCTAAACTTTAGAACACAATGCAGAGCGCATTTGAAGTGCAAGCTCCTTAGGGTTAGCATAATGGGTTGACGTGGGCTGGTTCCCAGGTGGTGTCACAGAGCGGAAAAGTAGATGCGATGCAATTCCAAAGGACAGCAATCTGGCAGAAGCAGTGTTACCTTTGAGGTTGACAGGAGCCATCACCGTGGAGAGCTTGGGATTCTTATACAAAGGAGCAGGGGAAGACAAGTACTGGAGCGACAGGTGATTTTTTCCACCCCCAAAACCACACACCGTTGCACTCTGGAGCTTCGACGAGAAGTTTTTGAGAGAATAGAACAGTATAAGCAGCTTGACAATTCTGGCCTCTTCGTTGCATGATCTTTCAGTGGAGCAGAAAACTCCAGTGCTGGAGCCTGCAATTTGATGAGTCCAGGGGGGTTTAGGGTTTAAGACACAAGAAATCCAAGCATGGGTCCAAAGCTCCCCATGATCTTGTGATTTTTATGGGAGGGGATGTACTCACCCACCTCTTGTTACTCATTGCTAAAGCTGTGTTTGGATAACTGTCTCAGTGTGAAAGAAAGACAGATACAGGCCTGGTTAGTACTCACTCTGCTCACATGGAGGGCATGTATCAGAAATAGGTCATTTATTGGTCTTACTTGTTAGCAGGTTTCTGTGGCACTGTGGTTTGAAGTTGATACGCATTCAAGGCATAACTTGACAACATAGAATTAACTACGCATCTGTCAGATTGTTAGGACTCACTTTGAGTCTGGAATCAAGGTTCTGATGGTGTTTGTTGGGACAGTCGGAGTTTGCATAGACATCCATACCCAGTGGGTTATACAGCCCTCAAAGCCTACAAGGGCCTTCTGTTTCGTCAGTCCATTGAAGAAGGGCAGGATGGACCTGTATTTCTGGTGATTATCTGTCAATTCTTTTCCAATTCCACATGTGCCATGTAAAATTTCCTGCATACTATGGGCTGCACACATGCCCCACATGTACTGTTTCTAGATAGAAATTCACAACTTTTACCTCGTTGGACCTTTGTATGCAGAGCAGATTCCCACCCAATATAGTGACTTATCATGCAGATGTAGGAACAATGAAAGTAGTAAACTTTCAGCCTCCTCTCCTGGAACAGAAATGAAACAAGGATATGTCTTGTGGAAGACAGCTTCCAGAAGTCCAACTTGAGAAAATTGACATGGTTTTGGTTGTACTGGGTAGGTGGGGGAAGTGGGAAAGGAGCCTGCTGTGGCAGATAGTCCTGCAAAGGCTTGGGCTCTTGCACTTGAACAATCCAGTTTAGATGGCTCAGTACGTATTCATGGCAAGAAGCATTATGGATTTGATAGTCCAGTTGTTTTACGCCATCTGTTACAAATGGAAGAGAATGCAGTTCAGGCACTACAGGACTTTGAGGATTTTCCCAAATATAAGAAGAAAGCTGTACAGAAGTTGTGTGAGGATAGCCCAGATGGAATTAGAGTAGGAGAGGAAAATGTGACACAGTCTCTACAAGAATATACACAAACTCCCAATCAGAATTCTGGGGGCCAGAAAGAGAGTACACTGTCAGTGGCTGTGAAGAAGTCTTCTGGTGGCATTGCAAGAAATAACATTCGATTGAGAAGCTCACTTTTGGAAGACAGCACAACAGAAAAAGTCAAGATTGACATTTTTTTGGGTGATGACAATGTGTTTCTGCGACAACCTTCAAGAGCCTCTCATAACAGGTAGACTGAGTTCACTGCAGAGGTCCACCTTGCTTTTGAAAACAATGTCTTTGCTTTTGAGATCCAGGATGATTGATTTGTTGCATGTCTGCTCGGGGTTGGTGCACACAGAATCTTTGTTAACTTTGTGGTCAGCTGTTTGACATTGGAACTATCAATCATAGATCCATCTTGTGTCCATTCATAATGTACAGATTGCTGTTGGGTATGGGATCAGGGCTCCTAGCACAGTACAGCAGACTGTTGTACTCTAAAACCCTAAATTCAAAGCCTTGATTACACATATACTGAAGAAGATGGATGTATCCAATAGTATGCATTATGTATTGACTAGAATTGCATCTCCTAATTTCAAGAGGGTGTTTTTTAGGGTTGATTCTTCCTCAAATCTCAACCACAAGTTTGAAGAGAAGGCCCAAGACACATTTGCACAGGCTTTGGGTCCCCATAAGGCTTCTTTTAAAGAAATAAAAATTGGTTCCAGGACTGGTGCAACCTCAAGTGTAGAAACTGCCCAAGACAGTCTGTTAGTGACAAAGAAATGGAGAAAGGATGGAGTTGTGAGCACTGAAACCTCCAATGGAGAACCATCAGGGTCAAGCTCATGGAGGCGGGAGCTTATTCAGAGGGCAACTGGTGAGCTCAGTTCTCAAAAAAGATTTGGACCTCGGGCTGCTCCAGTGAATCAAATTTTTAGTGGTGGTCCACTAAACCGAAACAATGTGTCCAGGTTTTGGAAGAGCCCTCTTGCCAATGAGGCCAAGGGTGGCACCTCACATGGTCCACGGTCCTTGGCAAACCTGCTACAGGACTGGAGCAAGAGTGAAAGATGGGAAAGCATCTTCAACCAAAAATCTCTCTCTGATAGTACTAACAAGAGCACTGAAGCAGCCCCTATTGATGGCCATGAAAACGAGGGTGCTATGAATACTGAAAGAGATCATAGAAGTCTTGTTTCTAGTGACAATCAAGCATATCAAGAAAGAAGGAGCACTTTGGGTGCTCAATTTTTGAGACAGAGGTCTGAGAGAAGAGCAGACAGGCATCCACTAGAGGACACATCTGACACACCATCAGGTTTCAGATTGTCTGATGGAACCTCAGATAATAGAGGTAATTTTGTATGGAATGGCGAGAAGTTTGGTTCTGGCAGCAGTGGGAAAATGCTGTTGGCTGAAGAAATTCGGCAACTGATTGTTGACCAGAAGTTTGAAGAGGCACTTACTGTTCTTAAGCAGACTAAGGAGATGGGGCAAATCCCAGACCAGTCGGTTTTCACAGGAGTGCTTCCCTTCACAGTTGATGATTGGCAGGTATAATATTTGTATACAGATGCAAGCTCACTCCTACTCTGGTTGGTGACTGCTTAGTGCAAACAATTTATGTTTCTGATTTATGTTTGGAAGCTTGTTTCTGGGCCATCTGAAAGTGCCATGTGACATCAAAAGTAAGAGTTTGGTTATATGTCCTTGTTATCCCTGTAGTTACACTGTTGGTACTTGCAACCACTTGCCTATCAGTGGCTGGGTTTGGATTGTTTCCCCTGGGACTGGGAGTAATAAAGGCTTTGGAGCTCTGGGAACAACCCTGGAAAACCTCAATTGTGTTGTGTGGTTGCTACACTGTTAATTTCCCGTTGTAAAATTTCAGCTCTTTCAACAATTGTAACTTACAAGGTTCTGAAATATGTCATACTGTGCAGAGTAAGGCAGTGGAATATGTAAACAATGGGAACTCAGTTCTTGTATGTGCCCCTACAGGGGCAGGCAAGTCGACTGTTGTGGAATTGTGTCTCTATGAGACCCTTGCAAAGGTGTGACCATCTTAAAGACTCTGCACCTACTTGTAATTTCTTACTGACTTTGTTTGTGTTGATATTTCTTATCTGACTTTTTTGGTCAGATTCATGCAAGATTTAGGTGGTATCCACTTCTGGATCCTGGGATTGTCGTAAATGTTCTTTCCTCCTTATGTGTCTTGTGGTCCAGGGTGAGAGCTGCCAAATTAGACCCATTACACATAAGTCACTAGATTAGAATTTTGACTGGTTACTTGCGATGCAGGAGAAGAAAGCACTAGTTGTGACACCCTTTGAGGGCTTGGTCCAACATCTTTTTCAGAAGTTCCAGGTATGTTCATACATGAATCGCAATCATTCTTCACCTCAAGGAATCAGATGTAAGTGAGAGGGGGCAAGAGCTAAGGTACCAATAGATGCTTGTTGGCAAATTTTTTATGTTCTGTGCTCTGGAAGGCAGTCTGCCTGTAAAGGACAGTTTTATTTGCAGAAGTCTGTCGTCTTTGATGGGTCCATTCAACCAGAAGTCAGGTGTTTTTGCAAAATCACATCCTCACTGGTAATTTGAGATATGGAAATGATGGATTAGGACTGTACTCTTACAGTCACAAAACATGTGTATACAGGTAACTGACCCAATTTTTATCTCCAGAAAATGTATGGAATTAGCAGAGTGGGTGCATTCTGGGGAGGGCATAGAATACATGAAGATGCTCCATTGATCGTGGTTACCATGGAAGCTCTTCTAAGTGTGGTTCGTCAAAGACTTTTCAACCCGGGAACAGAAAAAGGCCATCTCCTTGGATTTGTGGACCTTGTGGTCCTTGATAAGTTTCAGACACTCGGAGACGAAGCTATTGGACCAATGTGGGAAGAGTTGCTTCTTCTTGTGGGCCACCAGGTATGTCCCTCCTTTTCCCTACAATGTTGTTGGTATGGTTTTCATCTTGACAGTTGCAGTTTGATGTGACTCTGCATAGTATTTGAATCCAACCAGTTTGAACTCAGATACTTACTCAGGAGCTTGGGGGTTGTTAGGCAGGGAAATCAAACATGAAGTTGCTAGCATTATCAATGCCAGCTAAAAATGCAGGAAATGTGGTGTCATGGCTGGATTCCATATATGGTCCCTGCAAGCTTGTAAGTTTGCCATTTGATGATCTTCTGAGTTGAAAGAGCTTTGAAGAACATCTGTTTTTGCTTGAATCTAATGATATTGTTCATCATCTGAAATCTTGGTGAGATTTGGTCCTGTGTGGTCCTGAAGCCTTGGTTTTCAAATTTGGGACTGTGGAGAATTCTTTTGTTATAATCCACTGATATGGGGCTATTCTTTTGGGCCAACATCTGCCTGATCTTGAACAGGTGACTTGCAAACTGGAGCCAGTTCCAAAGACCTACCTGTTTTGTGATCCATTAGGTACATTTGTGCACTGATGCAATTGTTGAACAGTTATAATGCTTCATTTCTTTTACAGCACACAAACATAAGTTGACCTGTGTAGTGACTTATTTTCTTGGCAGGGTGTTAAGTTTCTTTAGCACCAGCTAAAACTTGATAGGATAATAAGATTGTATGCGGTCAAATATGAGAAATCATTTTGAAGTGGATGATGAATTTGGCAATGCACAATGGCCAACTCTGGCAGGAATAGTTAGTGATATGGCATTGAGCACTGAAGTATTCTGATTAAATGCAGTGGGGTTTGGACACTGTGCAGGACTTCATCCACTTCATAAGACAGATGGGGCTAAGCATCAGAGTGCTTATCGGACAAATGGGAATAAAGGCATTGAGGAATTGAGAATACAGTCCAGTGGTGGGAGCCTCCTCACATCAGCCCATTTCCGCCCAAGTTTAAGGTATATCTGCAGAAAAGTTACAACAGTCACACCTTTGGAGTGCTCCATTTATCAAAAGCTATTGCTGAACAACCTGACACTATGCTGATTGGAGCAGGAAATTATAAAAATATTGACACCAACTATAAGACTTAAATGTTGGGTTGTGCAATCACACACTCTGTGAGCTAAAATATATACCTTAAGGTGAGGTCTCATGGAATTCTGTTGGAATGCTGACATACCCAAAACTCTAGACCTCAAACAGAAGTCTACCACAGTTTTACTGGTAGCATACATATAGTTGACCATGTACAATGAGATGGTTTTTATTTGAGTGCTTATTTTTCCCCTGGCTGTAGTATGGGATGACATGCCTACTAGATCTGACTAAGGCATTTTTTCCCAGAGCTTGGACTTCACAGACTTGACAGTTGGGGATTGCAATGGGCCAGATATTTGCTGTGTGGGCTTGAAAAGCAAATGATGTTGCCAGCAGTTGTCTTTTTTTTCCGGCCAGAGAATTGCAATGTGGGCCTTAAAGATGCAACTGAGGTAGGCTTGTCTTTTGAAGAGTATTGTGTGGATTTGAAAGTTCTGCTGTGCCTTGTGCCAAGTTTGTAAACTCCCCACGACCAGTTGTCTTCATTTCTATTCAGCAGCTTGATGTTTTCTTGTGTCCTTTTGCATGTCAAATGAAACTCTGGAGGTCAATCACTTGTTTGTCTCCCTTCTAATTCTGCCTCAGCTAGCAGTTGGAAAGTTAGCAACTGACTGCTACTTTGGGGTCTTTTTTGTCTTCTTTTCTTCTCCCTGTCTTACAGTTTGGTTGGACTTCTGTGCATAGTGTACCCTCTACTGTGGGCAGCTGTTGAGATTTCTTGCACAAATATGTACCATTTGGGTGAAGCTTGGAAATTTCCTCCAGTTTCAGATTCCCTCAGGCAGATTTTAGATTCCTTGATCTTGAACCAAGTTTTCTTGTTTGTGTTTGTCTCCTCTTTTATGAATATAGGTTTAGTTTGCAGTGATGCAGTTCATCTTGCATAATTGATCTGTTCTTGTGCCTGTTGTTTGTATAGATTAGTTATTCAGTCTTAGGAATCTTATAAGCCTTCGATACTAGTTGATCTGTTTCAGTTTTGGCCTGAGGTCCAAATAATTCATTCTTGGTGCTGAAAATGACAGATATATCCAGCAGGCTTGCTATCAGAAATGGAGGTGACACGTGTGAGAGTGCAGCTTGACAACTTACTAGAGACTAATCCTAACTTCAGAACTTTGGTGTGTGGATACTCTCTCTGCACAGCTATTGTAGTGTCAAAGCTCTCATTTTGAAAATCTTATTTTACTGCCATATATCAAATTAAGGGTAGAGAGTGCAACACATGGCAGGTTGAGAATTCTGGGTCCATTGATGGGAAATGTCTATGTCAGTGGAGGACATAAAAGAATAACAATTGTGCTCTTTAGCAGTGTCTCTTCACCCTTGGTGCTACTGCCTCCTTGTCATAGATGGATATTTTCTAGCTGCCAAAATACAGTGGTGGTCAGAACTGAGAGGCCCAAGGATGACCGGTTTTGCCACTTATACTATGATAGCTGGGTTGCAAAATTTGTAATGTCTAGCAAAGTCCTACTGGACCTACTTGTCATCTGTGGTGAACCCACAGACTACCTATAAGTGACCCTGAGTCTTGGCAAGTCCCTAGGATATTGGCTTTTTGAAAGGACTTAAGATGACCCCAAACTGCATCAGTTGCTATAATGCAATTTGGCTAGTTTCTAGGGAAAAGCCAACAAAAGCAATCTGATTAGTGTTATACTAATTACATGTATCTTCAGATATATGTACTGTGAGATAATTTTGCTTGTAACCAATGTTTGGGTCTGTGATGTGATGTTAATGTCTGTAGGTGAAGGAGGAAGATGAGGCAGCAGTTTTGTTAGGAATGACAGCATACCATGAGGGACAGCTACCTGTTTGGCAAAATTTTCTTAGGAACTTGTTGCAAAATGACTTGGTGATTGACATCTTCAGTTCTTTCTCTCATGAATTTTTGTCATGACCATGAGCAAAGTGGTTGTTTTAAAAGATGGTTCTTTTCTGTTTAAAACAGATGACTGGTTGATTTTCTTTCAGGTTCGGAGTAGCATGATAGCTCTCTGGGCATTGAATATGTAGAATTTTCAGTTTAGTAATTTGGACCTTCTGAGGATGTGTCCTTATGGTTGAAATGTTGACTGAAAAGGCAGTGTCATTTTTTCTGAATTGATGTAATCTTTTGCTTTCAGGTGTGTGAAAGCAATCTTAGGATCCCACTTACATGGGTGCTATGGCAAGGGTTACATGCTTTTGACATAATGATTATTGAATAATTGCAGATTAAACTGGTGTTTGCAACAGAGTCTTTGTTGCAACATACCCACATATGTGTTCGAACTGTAGTAATTTCTTCTGTTGTCAGAAACACTCATGCTGGCAACTCACTACTCCCTACCAGGTACTTATCCATTGCTCTGAATAGTTATAATCCAGGGCTTCTACTAGATAATTGTTTGTGTGCTTGAGCAAGTTTTGAAATCCATCAATAGACTATATTCTCTTTCATTGTTGTCTCTCAATTGATTTGTTTTGAGAAACTCCAATGGGAAAAAACTTCACAGCAGAAAAACCACTGACAGATGTCAGACGAAGCAAATAACCAGGGGTAAGAGAAATGAAAGTTTGCAGACAAATATTCGTAGCAGAGAAATTTGTGAACTACCTGTATGTAAAGGAAGCTTGTGGGTGTGTGCCTTGGAATAAGCTGCTATTGTAGCCAATCTGTCAATTAACTGGAATGTTAAGCCCTTGGACCGAGCTGTTATTGTGGATTCTGTAACTGGTCTCCTAACTTGTGTTGCAGTGAGTTTTGGCAACTTCAAGATGTTGCTGGTCGAAGGGGTGTGGATGCTGAAGGGACTGTGGTGAGTTCCTGTGACTTCTGTTGTGGTGGAAGAAAAAGACAGAAATGGAAATGAGAGTCTGGTTGATGGCTCATGGAGCCACGGCATAGATGTGTCAAACATGTCCTATATTCCAACGTCAGTAATGTGGCAGTGGTTGGGAATGTAGGTGTTCTTGAAAAGTCTTCAAAGTGGGCCCAAAGAGGCAGCGAGTTTTGTATCGGAGAGTCCTCCAGCAATATCATCTGCTTTTACTCCCTCGTACAGTTTGCTTCTGAACCTTGTGTCCAAACATACCCTGCCTCAGGTAATAATCAATCATGACCTTGAGAGTTTCATAACCTTTTTGGTCTTCGGACTTGGCATTGATACCAGGGTGGTCACAAAATTGCTAACGATTCTCTTCTCACTGTGCAGGTCAAAGAAATACTGCAAAGGAGCTTCTCAGATCATGTGGTGAGTGACAATCTTGTCAAGGTCTTATCTCTCTTGGTGACCAAATGCAACTTCTGCATATTTTTGTTTAACTTTCATTGTCTTATCATCAGATTTTATGGTTCACCTGTCCCCAAAATTGTTTCGAGTCACACATTTTGGTGTGTATACCTATTCATCCTGCAATTGGGTTGGTAGAAAATCTAGTCACTGTCAACGAGATACTTTAGTGAGACTTTTCTGTGCATGTGTAGGCATTGTTCATAGAATGATTGGAAGCATTACTCAAATATTTTCTCACATAACACACAGGTTGCCAAGGATGCAAGCCAATTGGATCGGAAAATCAAGCAATGCCAGAAACAGAAACAGTTGTTGGAGGACAAGCTTTTCCAGGTCTTGTACATTAATTTCAACAGTATCTCAGTATCCTTTTATGATCCAAAGTTTTCTGTCACTTTATTCTCCAAGCCTGAGGATAAGTCACAGGTCAAGCAGTGGGCACATTCTACATTGGTGTAACACAGACAAGGCCTTTAATTCAGGATTTTGGGGAGCAGGGTACACACTTACCATCCATCTTGTGGCTAACCTTTGTACATTTCTAATCTTATCCAAGAGCAGGAATTGGCTCGAGAGAATGGCTTGAAATTGAAAGAGGCAGCTATTTTTACCCGTGTGGATGTGAGAGCTCAAGGCTGTGGCAAGCCATGGTCCCATGGTGTCATTCCTGCTGTGCTCCTTGCAGTAAGTGCTGTGATAATCTGACCAGAGATACCAAGGAACCTTTAGCAAAACTTTTCAATTATACTGAATGCTTGTGTTGTTCTTCATTGAAGCAGGCAGTAGTGTCTCCTGGTTCTTGTGTGTCTTTTCCCATTTTCCCCAGATGGTATGCTCATTATTTGTCCTTATTCCCTTCAAGCTTCCAGTGTAATCTGTAAGCATTCTCAGTTGCAATAGTGGCAAGACTGTGTCTTAGTGTTCTTACTTCTGTTTATGTTCCCTCTGAAATGCATTCACTGATTTGAGGTTTGCGGGGGCAGGTGGTTCCAGGTCCAACTGAAATGTTCTACATGACTCTTTGTGCTGACAACAATTTTCGCCTTGTCCCTGGTTGGTATCAAACTTCTATGGTTATGGAATATTTCACCTCAGATTTTATGCCTCTGCTAGTGGGACTTGGGAGTGAATTCAATGACACCTTAATTGCATCATTTTGGCCAGGATTTGAGATGCTGTCAGTCGTATGACATAACAAATATTGGTAGTACTTTTGGATCCTGTGAACTGTGTTGAGGGTTCAAGAGAATACCAAGGTTTGTAGCTCAGCAGGTTGTAATAGTTCCTTTTCCTAGCATAATGCTTTGTATCCTCCCTTCTGAAATTGGGGTGTGTGGTGACTGCAATGCAGCTGGTGCAATAGATCACGTCTATTTGGAAGAAGAGGCAACAGTAGACACCACCTTCAAGAAGATTACTGGAGATGTGTTGCAATCACCCTCTATACCACCAAAAGAAAAGTGGAACGTTGTGGTGAGTTTTCACCTCTTGCCTTTCTCTTAATGTTCCTGACCTACAAATTGGTGGGGTTTGTTAACCAATCAATAACCTCATCTTCTAAAGTCTGTTCTGCAAGACCTAGATGAAGGTTTAAGGTTTGGACTTCTTTACTTGACAATCATTCTTGGGAAAGATTTTGGCTTTGGAACAAGCAGGGGCCTGGTTGATACTTGATATCTCCTTGCCAAGGATGCTTACTTAAACAACCCTGGAAGGTGCAGTTGTAATCCATCTTACTAGGATCGAAAACCCTGACCAGATCATGGGAAGAGGGACAGACTGGAAAGTAGATATCATATTTGAATCTGAGTCTCACTAACCTATTTTTCAAAACCCCTATCAACACTTTGAAAAGTCTGCATGAGGGTGTTGACGACAAAATCTGTCTGTAGGTTTGTAATCTGTTATGTACCATCCTTGAGAAATCAACAGATCAATGGGCTTAAATTTGTGTGCAGCCAACAGGCAGCTCCGGTTATGTGGCAGTAGGCTCTAAAGACACTTCCATTCTTGTAGATGCGATTCTGCAACACTCTGAGCATCAGCCCTGTCCTGATATAGAAGACAAAGGTGATGTCCAGTGTGTCTTACATTCTACTTTTTCTTTCTTGATATGCTGGATTTCACATGCCATAGGTTTCTCCTGTACATAAATTGATTGATGACTTGTTCTGATGCATTCCCTTCTTTGTATGTCTAAACTAAAGGATTTTGGTAGGTTGAATGCAAGATGTGGTTCCCTATTACAGCTGTGTTCTCTTTGTGGCATGTTAGAGAATCCAAAACTCTGGCTCACATCATTTGGCTGATGTGCATGCTAAATCCTTGTATCTCAATCCTTGTATGCAGCAAAAATCCTGAGGAAAGATATAGAAGCTGTTGATCTGGAGATGAAGTCTTTGCATTCAAAGGTGACCCTGCACCATGAGAACGGTAAGTACCATCCCTTCATGAATCAACCTTGTTCAGTTGTTGATAGACCCTGTTATAATCTGACAGGATCAACTTTGGGCATACCTTCATGACCTATTGGGCTTGAATACAAGCAAACCTGTGGGTGAATGCAAGGTCCTGAACTCTGGTTTTGATGTGGGATCAAGTTTTGTACTTTATGAACGGAAGTTTTGCATCTTTTGTTTGAAGATCCACTTTTATTGGCTGATCCTCAGAATGTTTCAGAAGTCATTTGAGTGTTTATAGGTGGTACAGGGAAAGCGGAGACTCGTGCTACAGTGGGTGCAACATGGAAGGAAGCAATTAGGAAAATCCATGCCCTGGAGAGGGCTGGAGCACTCACACCATGTGAAAGCAACACCTCTCTGTTGAAATTGCAGCCTCTTGGGGTCCTGGTAAGCAGCTCTGGTCTTCATGCACCTGCTCAGCAAATTGATAGCAATTCATTGTGATGAATAAGCAGATCTGCAATGGCTTTATGAGATCAGATGCAATTGGAGCAGTTGCTCTATATTCTGAAGAAGATCATGCTGTAATTTAAGTTCTTTCTTTTCACTTAGTGTTAACCTGTCAAACAAGTCAATGTTATTGAGGAACAGAATCCCACCCTTATCCTTTGAAGTGGTGGATATGTGCTGATAATTTCAGTGTCTCTACAGATATCAAGGTTGCAGGGGGTGGAAAATGAGCTGTGGGTGGCCTTGTTGCTCACCTCCTCTGTCATCAAGCCATTGACAGCACCTGAATTGGCAGCCATATTTTCAGCTCTGGCATTGAATGAACAGCAGAAGAAAAAATTTGTCCCCAACAAAGTAGGTGTACAATATCCTGCAAGAAAATTCTTGTTGTCTGGAATCTTTACCATTAACTTCTTAACATGTGAATGTTGTCATATGGAAGTTTTCTTTTTGCAATTTTTGCAAGATGACTTCTGTTATGTCAATTAACAGTTTTTTTCTCTCCACGGGTTAGCTGGCCAGTTCACTACTTTAGACAACACTTACATTGAAGCATGTGTTCTGATGCTGGAAATTGGTGAGATCAGGTAGAGCCTCTATTCAAAGCCCCAAAAAGGATTCAATTGGCACTGGAAAAGCTTGCAACTCTGAGGGAGGAGGCACTGGCCCTTCAGGGATTTGACAATGTATGTATCCTTGTTCCTTGGTATCTCAATGCTTGTTTGCATAGTAGATGACAAACTGGGGGACTTTGAATTGATATCTGATTCTACCATGGTCTTGAAAGTACCTAACAGATACTAATGTTAGATGGGCCCTTCCTCGGGGGTGCACACACGTCAATGAGATCAATTTTGTCCTGAAGGTGTGAGGATCACGTCTTGGAGGTCATATGCTTTGAGAAGGGATAAGCTACTGAGGCTGTTGTTTGTGCTTTTGTATAATGTCTGTAGCCACCTTTATGTTTTGACACCTCAGTAGCAGCTTCGGTGCATGCATGGGCAAGAGGTACCTACTGGAGTCAGCTTTCTAGATACACAAGGTACTGCTGTTAAATTGAAATTGCTCTATCTATTGAGACAAGCAGCCAATGACTCTACTATAGATTATAACTTTGAAAGGCACATTTCAGTTTGGTGACAGGATAGTTGTAGACCAACAGAAGATATTTGCCAGTTATAACCAGTGGATATGCATCCAACATTGCTTGAAACTCCATTGGGGTTCTCATTACTTGTCCAGAATTATTAGCCCAGAAGTGCAGAACTCTGATCTGGTTTGACCTAGCAAGAGGTTGTGCACTCATAGGTATGATATGGCATCCAGAATATGAACCCATAATCATAATTGGCACTTTATCTTGTAGTATCCAGCATAATGTGAATTGTTCTGCAGTTTGAGTGAGGGAGGCATTGTGCGGGTGCTACAAAAGACTATAAAACTACTTCAGCTTATTGACAGTGTCAGCAGTCAAAGTACAAAAGAATTATCCGCTTTAGGAGGGACTCCAGGGCTACATAACATTGCAAGGAGAGCAGCTCTTCTGCTACAAAGGTGAGTTTCATCATGAAGACATTTAGCCAGCTGTGATCACATGATTTGCCTTGTTTCGAAGTGATCCACAATAACATTCCACCCCTCGTCCAGTTCCTCCAGTATCTGTTTGAGTTATGTATTCCAGTCATTGCACTTAAATAGTTGCTGTGCTTGGAATTGAATCATTTCATGGATGTGTGAGGATCATGGTGTTTGGTACCAGTTTGTGCAATCTACAGAAGATATATGCTTGTACTTGATGAATCGAAATATCTGTATTTGCTTGGGTACAGGTTCCCAGTGGAAAGTGAGGAAAAGGAGGAAGAGGGTACGGACCTTGTTAAAGGCAGCTATAATTGAGACTTGCTTGATTGACAGAACCCATGCAGTGGTTCCGATCATAGATATCAGAATGCCCATTTGAATCAAGACAAGTTATATTTCAGTAGGTAGACAGTTTAGGCATTCATTATGAGAGCTTATGTACAGGTTGGCACCCTTGAAGGGTTCTTGAAGAAATGATTCCTATTGACACAGATCTGTTGAGGTTGCATTTTTATTAGGTTTGTACAACCTGCAGCTTATTCAATGATACCACCAAGCTAGAGGGATGATGCATCAAGATCGGTTGGGATGAAGAAATTCATTGACAGGAAGTTTTGTATTTGCCAGCATGGTGACTTGGGATTGTGGTTACTTATTTGTAACAGAAGTCAATACCCCCATGATTTACTCAAGAATACTCATGTGTAATTTCCTGCAATTTGTGAGAAGATCTTTGACAACTGCAGCAATTTCTGTGATGGTCAATTACTGACCTTTACATACTAACCCTAATGGGGGTGAACTGACTATATACATAATGATTTCTTTAAGGACGAGTGGTTTAACTTTCAGGAATCATGAATCATCAAGTATTGTTTGTGCATCTGTTTAAAGTAGGATTATCAACCTTCTCTCTTTCCCCTCCCTCTTGTGAAATGTGTGTACCTATTTTTATGCCTCCTGACTGAAAAATGTCTTCTTTTTAAGGCTGACCAAATATTTCATGCAACTTCTCACAAAATCTATGTCATACAAAACAACCTAGTGGGATTTCTAAACAAAAGTGCCATGGAACAAAATTGATTTGTGCTAAACTTTGCCATATGCATACCATGTGTAATCTTGTAGCATAAGATGATAATATGATATGGTGATAATAAACACTATAAGAGGAAGATATGTTGTGAAATAGAGTAGGATTTAGGGTTTTAACTTTTGGCATCCATAAGTGAACAGCTGCAAAACTGTTACTCCCAATCAGGACTTCAGGCTTTGTGCAGAGACTGCTAGAGTTCATTTGTTTTCAGCAGTGTGCTATGAGTATTGTGGATTTTGCATGTGAGGCATCAAAGTTGGAGTTTGATGTGTGCTAGGAGTTGCAGTTTTAAGAGATGGAAAGTAAGTGAAGAGTTTAGAGCTTTGACGTTGTTCTACACAGTGTTAGTGGACAGGTACTTTTGTAGGTGAATGACATTTGAGTGAAGAGAGGGGTGCCTTAGTTCAAAGGGTGATTTTGGAACTACCTTGGAACTATGTCGTTTGTTGCTGTGTGACTGACTCAGTGGCATTGATGGATTCTACTTCTAGATTTGAATGTCCATGAGATCTTAGTAATGATGCAACTTTTGGTAGTGAAGCAATGTGACATCTCTATGAAAATACACTGAACATGAGAAGTTGGAATTTTTCAGTTTTTTTTTTTTGCTATACAACTCTGTTTACACTTTACACCAGTGTTGGTGCTTCCCAATCTGGTTTTTGGTTTTGTTCTGGGTAACTTTACTTGCAGGTCAGCTTGTTGTTGGACCCATAACCTGAACTATACTATGCTACCAACCTCCTACTGGAATTGGAATAGAACCTGGAACCAGACCATGCAACCATCTTTCTATTGGAACCAAAACCTGTACTAGATTGATGCTGCACTCCTTAAAAGTTTCTGATTCTTTAGGCAGTCGCTTAAGACTTTTCAAAAGTTTATCAGGTAGGATGTTCTTTTTTGTGACATGATCAATTTTATTTGGTTGTACATCACTGATATTACACTTTTTATCTTGGGGCTATCTTTAGGTAGTGTGGAACAGGACTACGTTCTTAACTGGACTAGTTTTGAAATTCTTTGAGAGACACTAAAACTGGAGGTTTAGGAATCTGGCAAACCATATATCAGAACTGCACAGAGGTTCCAATTTTTAAGGAGTTACTGGATCTAGAATTGAAGGTTCCTTTGAAATTTAACTGGAACCTGACAAAAGGTTTTGTTCAAAACCATGAACCAGACAACACTAGTTTACACGTATTCTGTGTTTCATGGTTTGATTAGTGTTGGATGGTAAAGTTTTGGTGTCCTGGATTTGTTCCTAAACGGTTCTGTCTGTAGCATGATTTGCAATGGTATTGAAGTTTTGTCATATGAATTGCATTATGGAACTTGGAATATTGAGGCAAGTGGGGTGCCATGGAATTGTGAGATCATTGGGTGTGGTGTGAAGTGACCACTGCTATTACAATTATGTTAAACTGGTGTCACATAAATGGAATTATGGAGCCTGGAATGTTGAGGTACATGAGGAGGGCAAATCTGGATATAGTTGAGAACCACCTTTTCAACTCTACTCCTCACCGTTCTCTCAGCATGTCAAAGCTCCCAAGTAATGTGAGAGATGGGCTCTCGGTCCTCCCTAAAACTCTTATGCTCTAGTACCAGAGTGTTGAGGCATAAAGATCAAGGTCACAATTCAGATCTGAGAGTAGATGGGCTAGAGCAGCAAAGACCAAACATCAAAGTAGGATTTGAACACTGTAGAAGATAACTTGAGTAGTCAAAGAAGAGCCTCAAGAGCCAAATCGATAGAGATTAGACTCAGAGTAGAGCCCGATCAACACATATCAGACCTAACAATAATAATAAGAAAGCCACGAGCAAGATTTAGAGGGGAAAGTAGAAAGAGGGATTTTACAATTAAAATTTCAAAACATTTCTATATTACCATTGGATGTAGAGTACTATAATTCCTAGATATAGTACAAGGAACCCCCAAGAGAGGCAAGCTTCAAGAAATCACAATTTGATCCACACATCAATAGCCTACATAAAGATAATAGACCATAACTTAGTTTGGGATGATTTCAAGCACGTGTATACTCTCATTGCTTCTTCTCAAGAACCAGAGGGATATGCACTTGACACAAATTCTAAACTTGCACATTTTCTTGATTCTTACACCAGATTCAAGAAATTCAATTATGTACCTCATTGGCTGATAGATGTAAGTAACTCCAACTCAGAACACTCTAACAAATTCAACTTTTGCAAAGGCATCAATTGGCCAATAGATGTAGGTAGTTGCTTTTCAACTTGTAACACCTCCACAATTTCAACTTGTAACACCTCCACAATTTCAACTTGTAACACCTCCACAATTTCAACTTTTGCAAAGCCATCAATTGGCCTCTAGTTGCATGACATATGAAAAGCTAAGACCCTTCAAGTTTTGCAAGAAACTGAAAACCATTTGTTTTACAATCCGTCTTTGAACCCCAAAACTAGCCAAGCCCAATCAAGATCACAATGGTCTTCTAAGTTCTTAAATGTACTAAGACTCACCCTGTTACCCTAGAAATGCAGCAAATTTTTTTCAATTTGGCAATTTCCCCCAAATGACACACATCATGAAGCAGAATATTCCTTTAAAATTTTAATTTTTCACATTTGTGCAAAATTTTGCAAAAAGAATGTGGCCGTCTCTGTGCATTGAATTATACATAATTCATGATATATTTTAAATCCACCATGATATTCCTCTTTGTTTGAAATAGAATTTGTGTTAGTCCTTTTTGCAGATCCAGTAATAATGACTTACAGCCTACACCAGACAATAAAACCATAGGGGTCCTGACATTCTATACATGAGTGACCAGCCTAATGCCTTTTAGAGTGAACTGATTAGGTAGCACAGAGCACTTCAGGAAAGCCGTGTGAACATAACAGTTCTTAGAAATGGTACCCAGTTGGGATGGTAATATATTACATGCGGGTATGGTACGTCCTGTCCACAATTGAAGAATTCCTGAAGGCTAATTAGTATACAGAAGAAAGTGGAAAAGAATGGTTCCAATTGCAGGGCTCGTCTATTCCTTTAGCAATACAAGGACACGGTAACCAGAAAGAATGGTGGACAATGACATAGCTGTGAAAGCGAAGAAGCTCATAGCAACAGCTGCATCTGCCTGTGAGCAGAAGGAATGAAGGCCATAATAAGAGCAAAGGTGGACACCCATTTCTCCATTGTGTGAAATTATGGAAAATGTTGCTGCAGATGAGCTGGCTGACATCATAAGATATGCAAGTACCTGCAACTTAAAAAATAACACGCAGCTATGTCAGATCCTCATTTCAAAACCAACAGCTCATTCCTAAACACAAGTTTTAGATTATTGGACTCTATTTTTCTGCTATTTGTGCAAGAGGGCTTTAAAGTCTAGGCAGGGCTACTGCTTTTGGAAGAAGACAACTACAAATCTACAAATGACATCAAAGCTTATTGTGGTAACTTCAGAACCGGGCTGCACCAACTCAATGAGCTTGAACCCCTGCTTTTCTTGATCTTGTAGCCTGAACATTTTAATCAGGAAAATAGAGTTTATGAATCAATTTGTTGTCCCTACAGGTAGCTCCTTTGAGAAGAGATCTCAAATATGATACTCACAAACAAACATAATCTTGAGATTCAGACACATATCCAAATGCAAGATGTTGCATCATATTTTTCAATACCTTTTAAGACTAGTAAACTCAAATACAGTCTAACATTCCTAAAATCCAAAAATTTGGATGTATGAAATGAAGAATTGACCACAATTGAACACCTCTCTTACATTTAGGGCTATAGGATATAAAGCGTTTGCAGTTGATTCAATTTGAAACCTTCGTAACTAGATTCAGTTCACAAAATCTTCCACACAAGTCGGAGGCAGTAAATTTCCAATTCTCTGGATGATTGGTTGAACCATTGAACCCAATCGCATATTCGTATGGGCACTCTGGTATTCACATAGCAGGTTAGAGCATGCAACCACAAATTGTTGACATTAAATTAACATCCGCCCAAGTGAGACAGACAAGAAGGGGACTAACCTGGTCAACACAGAAGGTGACCCATGTGGTGATCAGAATGGAGGGGATGAATGAAATTCCTGATATCACCGTATATGCTATTTGTACAAATTGCAGAGTGGAGTACACAAAGACTATCGCATTCATGCTCACAAGGTATCTGCAACCTCCAAATCCCGAATGCTTGTCATTATTGGGTTCTGTTCAATCTCTGTTCAGTCTCATCATACCATAGCTGTGCAACATAAAGGTGCTTATTGGGAAATGCTTCACCATATGTAACAATTGATGATGTGAAGCTAAGGTATGGGCGGAGGACGGGAGTAAAACCTAAAACTAATGTCGCGGGTCTGAAGTCAGGACACAGTGAAGTAACAAATGCTTGTTCCCAAATGTTTCTCCTAATAATTAGACCCCAATCTCTAAATCCTAAAGGCACATGGCTGTTTGTTTACAAATCAGGACCAGTGAACTTGATTGGGTGCTGCGTACAATGAAACATGCTACTTGATCATGTCGTCACACATCAGCGGCCTGTAATAAGAACTTGCAGGCTATGATTTGGACTCCATAGTGGTGATAGCATCAAATCTCATTCCAAACAAATATTCATGAAGGTCTTAAGTCCTAACTACTAACTACTTGCAACTCTTCGGTTGGAGCTTCTGGTTGACCTTACCTGCATCATCTCTCTCGTTCCCCTAATCTCCTTCCGAACAATTTTGCACCTTTCTCTTGGTTTCTGGTTTTGCGTTACAGTGAAAAAAGAACTTTGCAATAATAGAAGATCAAGCTATAGCAATCGAGGAGTGGGACAGAGAGCGAAGGTGAACTGACATATAAGAACTGAAGCTGTTGAACTTGAGGCTTGCCTTGCCCGAACTCTTGAAGTTGGAGGACATAACAACGAGCGCAACGAGAGAGCACAAGGATTCCGCCAGACGCAGGCCCAGGCTAGAGGCCCCTACAGTCGTCAAGCTCTTGCCCAGCGCAGACGCGGTTCGGCCCACAGTCTCACCATAGCCAGCCGAGTCCTCATGCTCTTTCCCCCGACTCTCGACGGGTTTCGTCAGGTGAAGCTGCGTGCTAGCATCTGCGGCATTCCCCGTGGTCGCGGTCATCTGCATCCCCACCCGCAGCTCGGGATGTGTACCATGCTGATCGTACGCGTCCTCCTCATCCGCTGCTGTTCCTGGTAGTGTGCTCTTCTCTCTCGACTCGTTCTCCTCGTCGGGACTAGAGCTGCGGAAGAAATTCTCTACGCCTGGCGCTGTGGGATCTGTCATCCTAATCCACAACAATCAATTGAATATCAAACTACATATGCCAGATTTTCATTCTCGGGTGCTTTGCTATTCATCGCCGTATCCATCCGCTGTGAACCACACGCACGGAATCCCAGCTCACGACTCTCTCGTTTTTTTGTCCACTCCACAGCAGCTGCAGGTTGCGACCACCATCTGATATGAAGTAATCAATGGAAACAGGCATTTTCTAATATATAAAACTAGGGAATCAGTTTCTGCTTCTTTGAATTTGAGTATAATATCTCTCCAGCTGAGGAATGCTACAAGAATAAATTTAGTCAGAGAAAAAAAAGTCTCTAGCAAAACCAAATTTGTAAAGAGCAAAGCTTGACGTTTTAGTCTGCATTGCTGCTCTTGCCGATCGCCTTGACAGAGCAGATGCCTGGTGGACGAATGGGTGGTTATGTCGATGATCGCGAGGGTCCCGGATCACGAGCGGGACGGTTTACGTGGTGATCCACGCGTCTTCTCGATGACAAACGAATGGGACACGTATTGAAACCTTTGGCCGATCGTTTTGAAGACCGAGCCTAGTATCATCACAATGAAAGTAACTGCATCAAAACTCTTCTTGGGACCCACACTCAGCTAAAGAATTTAGCTTTGACAGCATTATTTTTTTGCAATGGAAGCTTTTGGGTGAAATGGGCCTTGCAATGATTGTGTCTATCTCAAATCTCAAATGAAAATTTCTGAAATACAAAGATGCTCAAATGGCTATGGTCGAAGCAAGCCAATGAGTCAAACCATTTTATGTACACAAATGCTTGCTTGCTTGCTTGCAAGCAAGCATTTGTCTTGGTTTGTGTTTATTTAGAGGTAAATAGCTTTAATTTACAAAACTATGGAAAGATCACAACTTGTGAAAACTTCAAAGGGAGAACATTATTTGATGTATCACCCATTAAAACTTTGTTCCATTATAGTTTTTAAACACATGTATCTCAAGAAGTTAATAAAAAGGTTTGAGTGGAGAGGAAATATAGAAATCAAGGTGCCACTATAGGCTTCATGTGAGAAGGAAAAATGCAAAGGATGGAAATATAATGTTTGGTAAACTTGTAATGTCAATAACCTATATGCGGACTAGTTTTGCTTCGCACAAAGCAAGTTATGCATGATGACTAATTCAGCAATGTGCAATGGGTTGTTCACAAAAGTATCATCAAAAATCAGGATTGTTACTATACATGTTCACTGAAAATTAATTGGATCTTCAAGCTTCAAGCACATGGTTGCTTGAACTTGATCCAGCATATTGTGTTGTTTGGATTATTATCTTCAAACTGATCAATACAAATTTGCAAAAAGTTCTCAAACAATGATTTCATATTTGAGTTTGCACAAGATGGAAAAGATACACCAGGATATCAATTCAAGAATGAAACATGCAAATGCTTTTAAGTCTAATCTGCAACTCAAAATTTGAACAACACCTGATATTATAGCCAGTACACAATGTACAAATCTTGGTACACAATTCAGCAGCCTCAAGAGATAGAACTCATTTTCTGAGTCACCATCCATGAAAAGTACTTCACCCAGTTGCTCAATCACCTTCACTAAATGGGGAGCTCCATAGCATACCACTGCTTGAGAACCTTTTTTCAAAACTAGGGACCACCTACCATTATACAAACAATTTTGATTTTGAAAGTACTTAGGAACCTACCATGTTAAGAAGACAATGTTTTGCTTCTTGCTGTTGTTCCCATGTTGTTACAGTACCATCTGGGAGCTGCATTCCCTGTGACACAGATTGTACGTCAAATGGACAGTCCCCACTTAACCACTCCATTACAAGTTCTTTCTGGCTTGTTCAGTGTGGTAAGATCTTTGGAACATACATCCAGGGGACATGCTTATGTGCTGTTGCAAATTCTGCTGCATTTTGCATTTTCATGCCTGTAGTCCAGTTCACCATAAAGTGCATGCCCTAGCTCATCCAGAGCATAGTTGTTTGGCAAGTTTGCTGCTCTCCTAAGTAATAGCAGCTGCAGTGTAAACCAAGATGGTCTTAGTATGACTAGCATAAAAAGGAGGCTGAAGTTTGCTTAAAGATATGACCGAACACATCAAAGGTAGACATCATATGTCTTATTCTCTTTAGGCAGGGGGAACAGTATGTACCATGTATGACCCACCCCTTCATCTGTTTTCAATGCACGTATGCAATGTAAAAAACAATATGAAACTCTTTGGGGATTGTCCCTACTTTCCCCCACACAACACCTCTTTGTGGTCAGCCAGAGGCAAGAGCATTCAGCAGTCCTCACACAACTCAAGACTATATCTCTAGTGCACTTTCCCAACTCCTGGAGAGAAATCTGTGACAATGTGCAAAGGAGAGAAAATTGCGGATTTAGTACAAAACATCTGAGATGAAGGTAAAGGAGTGCACCTCAATTCAAAGAATGCACACATCCTGGGCAAGACTGAAGAGTAAGTCAGGTCACTGCTTTGACAGCCACCTCTAGTCCATCTATTCTGCACCCATGGTATACCTGTAACAACAAATTCAGTTACATCCTCATGTAAACCTTTGCATAAAAATAAATAATTGATGTTCCCATCGGGGGACCAAATTCTTCCAACCAAAACAACACACACATTGTCTATTACATGGCATCCCTTTGTCATCTCCTACCTGACCAAATGATGCAGCAGCCACAGGCTCCATTGATAAGTAAGCAAAGATGTTCCTCAGACTACACCCAAACTCTTCCTCAATTATGGCAACTGCCTCATCAGGTGGAAATGGGGCAGCCAGTCCTGCAGTTCTGCCAGTACCTACACCCACCCAGCTCACCAGTTACAAGACAGTTTCCATCCACCTATTAGGCTATTGATGTACTGTCTGAGCTGTTGTACAGGGTGGAGCTTTTAGTAAAGTCAGGTACGTGGTCATAATTGGCATCCATGGTGTGAGGCTGATGGCATCAGCACTCAAATCGTCTTACCTTGGCAGCTTCAGTACCAATGATATCAGGTCTGGCTGAAAGTGACTGCGCCATTTTTATGTCACTAAGAAGGAAGTTTCATCCCCCAATATCATAATGTACTAAATTTGGTGTCCTGCTGTTTTAGAATAGAGTTCACTGTAAGAAACGATGTCATAAACACCTTTGATGAAAGTAATGCCAAGTCTGAGGAAAGTCTGCTTGAGTGCTTCAGCTGTATGCATTGTAAGCTGGGTATTTTCCTCCTCTGATATGTTGCGACCATTCTTGCACAATAGGGCCACCTTTTGAGCTCTTGATTGCAGAGCCACAGACCCAAATGCTGCAAAGACCTTGATACCCATACCCACTCGGTCCAATCACTATGGTGACTCCTCCCACAAACCACCCCTCAACTCCTGTCCTTAATTAAAATATCTCATGGGCTCCCTCCTATTTACACCTCTTATTTTGAGTGTCCTCAGAAAGGGCTTTCATGAAAGGTAGCAAGCAACCAAGGTTCTTCAGCAGTATGACTTACTTTTGGCAGGATCTCAAGAAAAATTGGATAACTGAAAGCAACTGCTATTGGCAAGTGCTAAAGAAGTAACAATATCTGAAGGAGCCGGAAGATGAGAACATGTGGGCGGTGGTCAAAGTAGGCAGCAATTTGGTCTGGATCATAATGGTTTGGAAGTGAGACCCTAAAATTCCTGACCACAGACGTACATGTGGTCAACATACTTTCCAAGCGTGTGCACATGAGCTACCATCACCTGAAATCCCTGCAACTCTGCATGGTCACAGAAATGCTTTTTGTTCTGAGTACTTGATACAGAAGAAGCTCCACTAGGTACATCTTGTGTCCTACATTTGTTCTTGGTTTACTGAGTAAAGGGCAAACCTGTAAATCGGGTCGCAGTTGGTGTCCTGTTGAATTCATAGCACTGTCCAAAGAAAATCTGTGAATTCAATGCTTCATACACCTGAGACAAGCACTCACCTGAGTAGTAAGGTTGTTTGCCTATCTTACATCACCGAAAAGACGCACATTCTAGGACGTGGGTCCGTTTCACAAGCAGTTAAGGGCCTCGTACGCCTAACGACAGATTCTCGTTGTCCCTTCACGTGAATGGAGTACGGACTGGGCCCAGAATATAACTGACCTGAAGGCGAATGGAGAAGATGCTAGAGAGTTGTAAGATGAGGCACAAGAGGATGGAGGAGCGATCGACCGGATGAATGGGCGGCCCACCTTCCAGATTGCGCTGTAGCTGCGTCCCCGTGATTCGTGAACCAATGGAGCACTTTCTTCTTCTTCTTCTTCCTCTTCTTCAATTGCGCAACAATTCTTCCTTGGTGCACGGATGACACTTTTCTCCCTATTCGCTCAGAGCGCTGATGCATTTCCTTCCCTTCAATACCCAACATTGCAATGGCTCGGCAGATGTGCTCCCCATGCGTGCCTGCGCTCCGTGCCAGCGGCGGCGGGCCGGCGTTTATCACACGTTGTAAGGGCATTGACTGCTCTTTGTTAGCCTGGGGAAAGTCAGTATTTGGTGAGTCCGTCCACGTGCGGTCGGTGGGGAAGGCGGAGAAAGATCGTGCTTTGGTGATTGCCCGCGGAATTCCTGTCAAGGCCAGCAAGGCTACCGCTGTTGCAGAGCCGGAAGGTTTTCAGGTGCATTGTAGTAGCCCTGGTCGCAACTATGGGTCTATTCGGTCCATTCGGTGGTGCGAACTTTTCCTCACTTGGTTGCGAACGTTGTTTCAGGATTTTTGGTGTCTGGGGATGGGTCTTTGGGCCACTCAATTGTGGTAGCAAACATCGCTATATTGTTTGCAGGGGCTTTGTTTTCATTGCTTGGAACTTTGCCTCTGGTGGTAAATCACTTCTTGCATGTGTGTGTTTGTTTGGCCGTTTTGGAGTTCACATTGAGATGGTGAAATTTGAAAGGGTCTGGCAATGTCTGCTGAGCTTGCATGCGCTGGAAATCTTTCTTAAAGTCGTTGTCCTCTCTGTTTTTGGGTGCAATTCGGGAATGCACTCCAAAGTATTGCACTAATTCCAGGCCTCCAAATGATTGAAAGAACTGACGCTATGGCAAAGTTTTGTGTCACAGGTGACAGCAGTACCAACAAAACCTATAGAAGGGCAAAAGACTGGAACCAGTGGCCTTCGAAAGAAGGTACATGCCTTCTTCCACCTTCTTGGCAGCTGACCTTGATTTGCCAATCTGCAAGGGTGGGAAAAAAAATGCCCATAGCCAGAGTAGTCTGTGAGTCTCTTTCTGACATTTGTCTTGGCCATTTGTCTAATTCTGTTCTGTCCACTTATGCATTTCCTTTTGTTGCTTGTAACAGGTCAAGGTGTTCCAAGAGCCGAACTATTTGGCCAATTGGATTCAGGTTAGACACAATTCAGCTTGCATCCACTTTCCTTTCATGTCTTTGTTTGTAAATTCTGGCTTTTGGCAATGGCAGTTCAGCTAGGTTCTTGCGAAGATCCAATTCTGTAGGCTGGGGCAGATGCAAAAAGCAGTTATCTAAGCTGGATGAAAGCTGCTGTAACTGATAGTGTATGGCAGGCCTTGTTCAACTCCCTACCAGAAGAAGATGTGAAGGGCACTTCATTGGTTCTTGGTGGTGATGGCCGTTATTTCAACAAGGAGGCAGCTCAAGTTTGTGATATATTACCCTCCAACTAATTCTATGTAGGCTGAGCAGTTGGTATTGAAGTGGAATGTGCTGTGACTTACATGTTGAAGCTGTTCAGCAAAGAAATTGCCATCAAGAGGCAAAGAGTATTTGACTGGGCTTATTTTTGCTGCAGATTATCATGAAAATAGCAGCTGGCAATGGAGTGAGCCGTATTCTGGTTGGCAGGTGCTGTTTATTTCTTGTTATGGTACAAAATGGTCTACTGCAAACACACTTATTCCAGAAGAATTTAGAACCATATTGAGGCTAATGAGCTGTATATTGGATTTTAAGCATCTCTGGCTCATGGTTTGAATATGCCAAGGTTGCTGAGCAGGTAAGCCCAGTCTTATTGAAAATAGGCCAAACTTTGTGCAGGGAGGGCATCCTCTCTACACCAGCTGTGTCTGCAATCATTCGTAGACGGAAGGTCAGTCACAAGTGATCACTATGAGCTTTGTTGTTGTTATTTCCTGCACTTGCGAGTGATGCCAAGTGAAGGAGAATTTCTTGATAATCCTGACAAAAGCTTCACATACCTTATCGCAGGCACAGGGTGGATTTATAATGAGTGCGAGTCATAACCCAGGTGGGCCCAAGAATGATTGGGGCATCAAGGTATGTCTCTTTTGGTGCTTTGTGTCACACTTCACATGCTGTGGATATTGTTGGATGCTTTCTCGGAGGTCATAGCTTGAAGCCCTGCAAGGCAGAGGCTGATCTGGAGTATTTTCCACCATGCATAGTCCAATGCTACTTCTGATGTGTGTGGGATTGTGAGTGCAGTACAACTATAAGAGTGGGCAACCTGCTCCTGAGTCTATCACAGATGCTATCTATGGCAACACACTTTCTGTGAGTAACTGCCCATACTTTTTTCAATGTTATCACCCCTATAATCAAGGAGCACCTCAAAGGTTCAACTAACACTGGTAGATGCCATATTGCCAAGCTTGATATTAGTCTAATTCTGGTTGCCACTGATTTGACTCAAAAGCCATTTGCATTGATTAGAGGCCAGATAAGACAAGCAGAATAGTTCTTTTCACAACCTGACAGCATATTGCATCTGGATATCCATTTGGCAGGTATCTGCAATTAAGATGGCTGACATCCCTGATATTGATCTTTCCTCTCTTGGAGTCACCACATTTGGAAGTTTCACTGTGGAAGTGATTGATCCTGTCACTGACTATTTGGAACTGCTTGAGGTACCCACATGTCTAGCAGTTGTGCTCCAGTTACTGGTCCGCAGGTCATGCAGAATGCTAATTGTCAATTGTTACATCAGAACACAGGTCCTCATATAATTATTAGTTTGTGGACTCAAAAGTGCCAACCTAACATTGTTATCACTTATGTAGGTATGGGGCTTAGATGTTGTTTTGTGTTGGTAGATTTTGATTCCATGGGTTCTTATTACTTGTAGAGGAGGCTTAGGTAGGTGCTGAACCTAATAGTACAAGCTTTCTGTTATGCTCAATGGAAGGAACATGAGGTCTCTATACTCTTGTTGTAGTGACTTAGTTGGACACTTCACCTGATAATACATCCTTTCTATGACTTCATTGATGTGCCCATGCAAGTGGGCCTGATTTTCCCTATTTCCTCAGTAACTTCTGAACATGTTTTCTCAATGGGGCTGTGTCTGCAGAGTATTTTTGACTTTAATTTGATCAAGAGTCTCATGAATCGACCAGACTTTAGGTAATCTATTATTCTTTGCAATCTGTGTCGTTTATAATGTATTGCCTTATCACATTCTAACATAAATGAAAACAATAGAAAGACAAGCCTCACAGAATTGCTTGCAACTATTCAGGGAGGACCAGTAGAGCACCTGATCAAACATGTATTTGGCTGCCTGACAAAGATGCTCATTTGCAGGTTCAAGTTTGATGCAATGCATGCTGTCACTGGTGCTTATGCAAGGCCTATATTTGTTGATGCATTGGGAGCACCAGAGGTAAAGTGAGCCAGGAGAAGAATTTTCAGTTTTGGTAGCATATTGTGGCATATATCAATAATGCCTGCTGCATATGATTAGTCTTTCCAGGTTTGTTTCAAGCAATGCCTTTTAGGCTTCTATGTTGGTTGGGAACAGCCCTCCTGTTGAACTGGAGGTTTCTTGAGTCTTGAGTCCTCAATCAAGATCAAAGACTCTTGCTTGAGCCAGCAATCATCTTCTAAACTGAAAGCTTAATTCTACTTCCAAGATAAAATTTCTTAGGTCTGTAGGAATGATAAATTCTCTCTTATTTGGGTAGATATGACATTAATTTTGCACTTGGAAATGTAAAGTGGGGTCCTGTTAAAATTTTGAATGCCAATACCCAAATTTCTGTCTTCAACATTAAGTCTCTTAACAGACTTCAAAAGCCTACAACAAAAACACCTTGACACCATAGGCAGCCTCTGATTTACAGATACAGGAGTAACTTTTGTAATTTTTCAGTGTGGATAGTGCGAGCTTGTTCTAAGACTCAGTGCTGTTCCTAGTGCTAGTTCTATGGTTCATTTCAAACTAGTTCTTCTTTGTTTTTCTTCTTCCCAGTCCCTTAGTCCTTAGCTGGAGTTGTTCTTGAGACTCAAGTGAAAGTTTTTCACAGGTTCTGGATACATTAATCATGCATGGAGATTTCTCAATACTTATGAGAGTTATTGTTTCCTTTCTTGCTAGATTCTGGTAGTTGAGGTGCCTGTAAATTGTTTGTATCACTCTGTTTGGAGCTCTCAGCTTGTGGGACAATGTTGACATAAATTGGGATTTGTGCACATGACACAGGACTGCATAATGAATGGCATTCCAAAAGAAGATTTTGGAGGAGGGCATCCTGATCCCAATCTCACGTAAGAGCTTAAGCAGTTCACTCTAGTTTCTGGACTACCCTGACCAGCCTGCCTCTTAGAGAAACTCTGAAAAGCAAGAATATTGTGTGTAAGGCCATTCCAGCTCCTTCATGATATGGAGCCATATGGAACAATTCATATGAACATTTGAAGTTGGGTTATATAATCTCCCCTAAAGGTGGACTAGAGACATGGATCAGTTTCACTAGGAAGATGAGCATTGCTGAAGCTGGACCAAAATAAGTCATGATCCAACTTTTGGCTTTGGTCGCCTAGCCAAATGGTTGCACTCAGTATCCACTATTCAAAGATAGACACTCCAATTAAGCAATGTGTAGTCAAAGCAATTCCACATGGCTCCAGTGACTGTAGTAGTTTGTAGAATATTCAGGTGGCACAAGTGAAGACCTCTTGTCTTGTAGGAGTACATCTAAAGGACAATTTTCCTCCTATCTACCAGAAAAGTAGATAACAATAACCATTATCTACTGTGATGTGATGTGAACCAGGTATGCAGAGGAGTTGGTAACAGAAATGTTTGGGCCTAATGCACCAGATTTTGGTGCTGCTAGTGATGGTATGCAATAATTCCTGAATTCTATTTTGGTGGGCCTGGTATTCTATATTTGAATGAACCTATGGATAGGTGTTTCAAGCTGGTGTTCATGTTGTAGGAGATGGTGACCGCAACATGATTCTTGGCAATCATTTCTTCGTTACTCCATCAGATTCAGTAGCGATTATTGCTGCCAATGCTCAACAAGCCATCCCCTACTTCAAAGATGGACCAAAGGTTATCTCTTTTGTCACTACCAAGCTGTTTGGATGTATTCATGCACTTTTGACTTCTGAATCATGATTTGTCAAATCACAACAATGATGTGGTTAACACCTGCAGTACTAGTTATGCAGGCCAGTTTCTCACTTTTGTGCCTCATATGCCTATCTTAATTGCAAGTTCTTGACCTTGTTTCTGAAGGGACTTGCACGTTCAATGCCTACAAGTGGAGCACTGGACCGTGTGGCAGCAAAACTGAGTCTTCCATTCTTTGAAGTGAGGGTCAAACCCACTGATTAACTTGCCAGTTGTGGAACATCCACAAAATTTGCAATCTGGTGCCAAGTTTGTTTGGAAGAAGCATTGGTTGCTCTTGAATGTGTTGCAAGTTAGCTGATAATAGGTGCTTCTTTGTCAAAATTATCATGTTCACACATTGCTGCACCTTTAAGTGTGTAGCTCGAGACTTGTGTCTTTCGTGTACTATTAGCATGTATAATTGACTGTGTGTAGTGCAATGCAGGTGCCTACAGGATGGAAGTTTTTTGGAAACCTGATGGACTCAGGCAAGCTTTCCATTTGTGGGGAAGAAAGCTTTGGAACAGGCTCCGATCATATTCGCGAGAAAGATGGCATCTGGTTGAACATCATCACACCTGGGCATCTATTCTATATGCTTATAGATGATTCATTTGACTTTCTTCTTCAATTTTGAGATTTTAATTGTAAAGGGTGGTACTCATTACATTGGCAGGGCTGTGTTAGCATGGTTGTCTATTGTTGCGGACAAAAATCGTGACAAAGTGGCTGGTGATACACTTACTTCAGTTGCTGATATTGCTAAAGAACACTGGGCAAAATTTGGCCGCAATTTTTTCTCCCGATATGACTATGAGGTAAAGCATGTCTCCTTCTGATTGGAGGTTGCTATGTAATGTATCAAGAAAGGAGATATGACCATGTCGTGAGAGCACCGTGTTCTGGAGTCTTATTTGTGAACTTCTAATGGTTTAAACTTAGTGCTTAAAACTTGTTGCAAGGGGTCTAGCTCCTAGTGAGCAAACTAAAACTCATCCTCTGACAGATTTGGCAAAGGGTACCCTAAAATTCATTGCAACAGGTGCTTTCTTTTCTGGAAATACTCCTACTATTGTATGTCATGCTGATTTTTTCTGACATTATTTGTACAGTCATTCTATATCAGGACACTGATTAAGGAGGGTTCCAGTTGAAAATGGGGTCTATGATTGAGATGATGTCTACTACTACTGTTGGGAGATCCCAATGTTTGCTGAAGGAGTGAGAAGGACTCAACAAATTGACACCTGGTTGTGCATTTGTTTGCAGGAATGTGAATCAACTGGAGCAAATAAAATGGTGGAGCATCTTCGAGGCATCATATCCAGCAGTAAACCTGGGACTACTTATGGTTAGTTCACTGTTCATAGCTTTTTTACTTCATTCCAAGATGGCATTTTCAGTTCTTTGTATTTTGATCAGAGTTTGATAGACTAATCTTAGGTTCACCTTGTGCATAAATTTTGTTCATATTTTGATCAGAGTTTCATAGACTAGTTTTTGCTTCCCTTTGTGCATAAGATTTTGTCCCCATGGGCCACATTTACCAGCTTCTTTTGTTATTTTGTTTGGGAATATCAGCAAGAAAACAGACAGTTGGCCAAGAATGTGGATCATTCAGTTTCCCTTATGGCTTTCATCTCTGTTGGTTGTTTCAGGGAACTATACTCTGCACCTTGCTGATGACTTCATGTACACTGACCCGGTAAGTTGCAACTCAGTGGATTTTGGGTTCTCTGGCTTTGATCATCAAAATTCCTTGCAGTCTGGGAGTGTCATGTGACCAGGCATACAGAGGGCCAGAGATGTCTTGTGTGCATTGCAGTGCAATTGATACCTTGTCCCTGAATTTTCGCAGGTTGATGGAAGTGTTGCTACCAAACAGGGAATTCAATTCATTTTCACTGATGGTTCACGCATCATATTCCGCCTCTCTGTAAGTACCATCCTGGTCAGCATCCAGTTGCAGCATTTGGACACACTATAGAGGTCATTGTGATGCTTGGGTTGATGTGTTGTTGTGCAGGGAACAGGTTCTGCAGGTGCAACAGTAAGGCTGTATGTAGAACAGTATGAACCTGAAGTATCAAAGCATGGTCTTGATGCTCAAGAGGCTTTGAAACCTTTGATCGGTGCACATAATTAGCTCTTCTCAAATCAATTTCTACATTTTTTGCTTTTGCCTTGTGAGGGTTTGAGATTTGAAGAAATGATCTTGAGATAAGTAGCCCAAGTCATTTGTACTTTATGTACAGTCACTGACACTGTCGATGTGTGCATACTGAGTTGCAGATTTGGCCCTCTCTCTTTCAAAGCTGGAACATTTCACTGGCCGAACGAAGCCCACTGTCATCACCTAAAAGTACAAAAATCCTATGATATCTTCTTTCCAGATCTACTTCATAACTTAGTGGTTGTGAGCTTTGTGTCTGTTGTTGAATTGAGCCCTCAATAGTGTAGCATGAGAGCAGCTTCAGTGTTGTTCCTTTTGCAATTTCCAACTGTATATTGCTTGATGGGTGAGTATTTGTACTGGCCCTTCTGATTTGTCTTGCATAAGGTATTTGCCTGAAGCACCATATAGAACCCATTTAGCCATGATTCTTGGATTTGAGATGTGAAGCAGAGAACTTAAAATTTTCTAAATCCATGTGCTATCTTAATGAAATTTTGCATTATTCTGCTAATTGTATTCTGTGCAGGGTATCCTGTATTGATGGCTTGCATCAAGTTGAACACATGGAACATTTCCCTGCCAATGCTTTTAGAATGCAGAGAATGTGTCGACAGAGTTATGCAAGATTGGGAGTCTGGGCCAGCCTAGACAATGCTTCTTAGTCTAGGTGCCCAAATCTGAGATGTTTCACATGAATGTCCTCCCTCATAATCCACTGTTCCGTTCTTCTATGCACAACCTGTAGCATTTTATTCATGTAAAGGCAAAACGCAAAGAGATAAAAAAACACATAAAAGTCCCCTCAGGGTTGCAATGATAGGAAACAGAGACTGGTGGTCAAACTGAATTCCATCTAACTAATCTCCATGGTTCACCACTGACCAGAATATGCCCGCTACTCTATGCAATCAAAGATTGAGAAGCAGGTTTGGTTCTGGACTTTATGCTTCCTCATTCTGACAACTCTTGGAAAGGGTGCCTAGCAGTTAATATCTGGGTATGGCTTGGCATCAATCTTGACTCTTGGGCTTCATCCTCTACAACTGAACTGTTGCAACTTACCTCCCCATGGTACTGGTGTGCACAAGCCCTTTTACATTCATTGTTTGTTGCACTCCTGAAAGATTGCCAGCAGTTAGTATGGATGTTTGTGGTCTAGATACTGACAACTTACAGACTGAGATCCTCCCAAGGTCTTGTTTCAATGGTTACTTGGCTAACTAATGCCCCTGGTGTGCCCATACTAGCCGGTAGCATAGAAGTCAAGCTATGATCAGGGTCCTTTGACAATGTCAATTCATAGTTCCAGTAGGATGCAAAGACAAGGAGGGGTGAAGTAACAAGTTTTGTATACAGCTCAAATGTTATCTCAAGTTGGGCGGGTACAACACACAGGGTTTTACAAGATTCAGTTAGCTAGGTGATTGGGGAGGTTTTGAAGAGAACTTGTGATTGAGTGGGGTTAAGGTCATGGTTTCATTTTGAGTGTGCGAGGTTTCAAACTGAAGGTGGAATCAGGGAGGCATGGGGATAGGTGTCTTCAAAGTTGCTTCTTTGATGGTCTCTCACTCTATTGCTGAGTGCCAGGAAAAGATTGGCAGTTTTTAAGCTACAATTGTATCTTATGTAAAGTTGATAATAAGAGAGGCAAGGTTCTTGTTGCATTCAAATAAGAATGTTAACTCATATCAAATCTGCAAAATAGATCAATCTTCGAACGAAAACACAAGGGAAGGTAGTAGTAGCCCATGAGAGGGAGGGCTTTAAGTCAATGTTAAGAAGTTAACCAAATGTTTTTTTCCATGATTCTCCTAGGCATGAATGTGTAATAGAAAAGCTAACTAACATTTTAGGTCAGTGCTAACTGACATTGGCCTTTTTTTCAAACATGATGTTATCTAAATGTTAGTTTACTTATGATACGATGGGACCTAACTCCAGGTTTGATTGCAGTTTTAGTACCTATAAGTGAACAATCATGATTCCTTTGGTGTTGGTGTTGTGGGTGATTTTTGGGCAGCACGGATCAACCCAAAATAGAGACATTGCTCTATGGCTGGTGGTCAAGTGCTCAAAATTGCAGAATAAGGTTTGATTAAACAATACAAAAAACAAGACCATATACATATATATGTATATAATAAACACCCATAGGAAGGACCTACGGATTTAAACATTTTCAACAATATAAATGTTTAAAATTTGGATAGAGGAATAACATGCTTTCTGCCAAGTGTTGTGTAGTGTTTTTTTTCTTTCTTTTCAAATTTCGTATGTGGCACAAAGTGCCTATTTTCAACCAGATCAAGGACCTATATCAAATTGGCAACCCCCCAATTTTTTTGGGGTGTTCAAGTGGCTAGATTTGTTAACACGGTTGGCAACTAGTCGTAGAGTCAAATTCATAGTAGTAGATTGAAAAACAACTGTATGGAATTCAAGGCATAAAAATCACACCCAAGTGGAGTTCAAGGCAAAATCACAACAAAGTGGAACTCCATGTACAAAAGTTGCAAATACCTAGAATTCAATGGGGGAAATATGGCAAGAAGATGCAAAAAATAGTGCAAACATTAGTACACAATAGCAACTATCTAGTGCTACATATAAAATCTCCCAAGGAAATTGAACCACAATCTTTAAAACCTTGCCCATTGTAATATGAAATTGCTTGCCAAAAAAATCAACAAGAAAGGACAAAAATGAAAAACTCTAGTAAAATTTTATTTGCAAAAACTGAAATTGCACACATGCCTATACCTCATACCAATTAGAATACCAAACTTGATTGAAATAACTCAAGCAATGCAAATTATGTAATAGAAAACACATGAACTACACAAAATGCATTAAGTGTAAGGGTTAAGGTTTAAAGGTTTGATACTCAAAATACTTGAACTATGCCTTTACTTCATGTCGAGATTTTGCAACACTCCATAGCAATCGTTCATTGCTATAGTAAATGGGAATGTGTGCAAAGTAAATGACTTTTGAACAAACATCCTAACAACCAAATCTAAATTTTGGGTTGTCAATCTAAATTCATAACTTACTTGTCATGCAAATTAAAATTGAGAAACATCTCTCATGTTTTACATTGCCCATAAACATGACCACAAACAATTCAATGAGTTTTAGCCATTCAAACAATATATGGGAAAAAAATTGATTACTAGCCAAGTTGCACCAATTTTAGTGCAAGGATTATAATCTAGAGGAGGTTTCATGGTTGCATAGCAATTAGTAAGCATAGTAAGCTTGAAAAAAAATGATTGTTACACTAGCAAAGCCTTGTCAAGCAATGGCAAGATGAAAACTTGTTTCCAACCAATATGTTTTCCACAACAATAGTGTGCTTTCAAAATCAAAAGTTGTGCTAAAATATTTTGAAATCAACTTTAAATTGCACCCAAAACAAAGTGTAAATCACCCAAGTGGCATTCATGAGTGGATAGAGCCTCAAATCTACATTCAAGTTCTTGAATGAGGCCAAAAACAACACTTGGTGGTGCATTATTGCTTCTTGATTCCAATTACATGGTAAGTCTAGAAACATAACTCATAGACCTAATTAGCAAGTCCTACTCATCCATACTTCACAAGCCTTGATTGCATCAACAAAATCACAAATGAAAACATCATGAACCTGAGGAAACTTTGATAAAAATTGTGTGCATTGAAGTTAAGTTAGGATACATTTCAAATCAGTAAAAATATCAACATCAAGTGCAAAAGGTCTAAGTTAGCTTTCATTGTGACATTGGTTGTGTGTTCAACAAACATATGCACGACTAGCAACTTGTACTTTATTCAGGTTTTTTGGAAAGAAACAACATGGAAATCCATCATGTTTTAACATTTCACAAATTTTGAAATGCCTCTTGTTCCAAGAACTTGGCCAAGTCTCTCCATTGGAACCATTTAATTTTTTTTGAATATTAATTGTAAATTGATTGTAGGAGCAAATCATTTTTTGCAATGAGGGATAATCAAGATAAAATCTACATAGCCAAGTTGGTTTGATGCGTAGCACAATGCACACCCAATATGAAGGGCATATGTTTTCTTTTAGTTGCATTGAACACCAATCTTCGAACCTTGGAAGATCATCACACTATTTATTGAAAAACAAACCAAGTCAAAAATAAAATCAGATTATAAAAGTTCATACATACGCAATGAATCAATGATTACCTTTTTTTAAATTGTGAACATTGTAACCTCCAACAACTTCCTATAATGTCAAAAGAATCAATATTAGTCTCTACCTTTCCATGATACACACATGGATAAAAGTCCACTATTGATTATTGATGTTAGTAAATTCATCACAAGAAACATTGATGAATTGAGCCTTCTACATTGGCCACTTGATGACACCAAATCACAAAAGCATGCGTGATGGCTTCAACCACCACCAACTAGCATTGCCAGTCCACTTTTTTTTAAAAAGTTGTTTGGCACTTGGGAAAATTGAACAACTAATCCTTGCAACGTCCAAAGTCTATCATAGGTCACCATTGTTTTAACAAATGGAATATCATGACAAACTACATGAATTTTGTCTCCCACTCTACATGGTCTCCACTCACAATTTGCTCAAACATAGAAGCTCACCTATGAAAAGTAGCAAATTGCCATTCATTTTTCACAATGAAACTCATGTAATATTGACTAACAACCACCCTTAAATGTCCAATTGTTGCTTTGTGGCAACTTGCATGACGCACTCCCAAGTTCCTTGTAGACCCACTTGAGGGTCCAAGTATGCGGCAATGCGAAAGGAGTTGGAACTTGGAGCCGCTCCCTAGCTCACAACACTTTGAGGGGGTAGAGGGGCGTGTTGGAGCTTCGGGATGGGACTAGGAAGAATTGACAAGCTTATTCACTCACACGGGCCTGCACACAACCCACACAAAGTGGTTAGTGCATAGTTGGAGCACCTTTGGTGCTAGAACGAGCCACGGGCAACACGGACACACAAGACTCACCACGGCCCAGACTTGGGGGAAGCCACCACCTTCCCCTTTATAGTATACTCTGCAGCTCGCGGCGGAGGTGGCATCCAAATGACTATTTTTCCCAGGACTCCCGCGTGGGAGTCCCGAAATTATCCCGAGTTGGAGTCCCGGGACTTTGGACACCGATATCTCCCGATTGTAGAGTTCAATCACGACGCGGTTTGAATCAAAGTTGTAGTCCTCGTCGAGAGCTTTCCAACGCCATGTCGCACTCTTAGATCGGATGTCGGGAAGAGGTCGATTCCCGACTTTTAGTGGTCGGGAGTCAAACTGGCAATTTGACTCCCGGCCCTTCTTTTGCCCATAACTTGTGTTTGAGATGTCCAAATGAGCAATGAGAGCCCATTTTAGACATCTACGTTTCGAGAGCTTTCCATTGATATAAAGAACGCAACAAGCCATGGAGTTTTGAGCCTTCAAAGTGCTCTCTGAAGTTTTGGGAGTCCTTTTGGGACTCCACTCTCACCAACTCGCAACATGGGAGTTCACTTGGGAGTGTGAGGGTTCATTCTCTCACACTCTCTAGACTCTTTGCACTCTCGGGAGCATGTGATGTGACTCCCGAATCTACTTCTAGGCCCGCAACCTCGCAACCCCCTTGCCTTGGTTGCAAGCCAAGGCTAGGGTTGCGACATTGCATGCTTTTGCGATATGTCAAACTTAAGAACCATGAACTAAGATGGATATATTATGTCTTTGATTAGAGATTTTGAATTAAAAATTGGAAGAGTGTATTTTAAATGAAATCACAAATGAAAATTTGTGTTTAGGTTGTAACTCCATCTGCAATAGAAATTTGTGTCATTGTGATTCGTTGTGTTTCCTTCCTATTAATTTGCTTCAAAATGTGGAGTTTTTTTGTTCCATCCTCTTACTCTTCTCTTGTGATAAAGATAGGAAACACTTGTCCTTGACATGTCTCTACTTTTGGATAAATTATAAACATGACATCCTAGAACTTAAAGCTAGTAAGTTTGTGGACCTATATCCTCGCTTCATTCGAGTATTTTCTTCTCAGAAGTTTGAATTGGGGAAGAGGAATTTTGATGCTTGTTCCTCTTCCTTCTTCCTTGGGTCCTCCATATAAACTCCATTGCAATTGCTTCCTCCTTTGGGATTGGGGTTGAAAAATGTAGCAAAGTGTTTTGTGGTCCAAATTGTGTCATTGAATTGTTTCCTTCTAGACCATGGCAATGACACTTGTTTAGTGGTCCAAAGTTAGACAACTGAATTTCAATTGATGGAGTTAGAGGTGGAATACAAAGATGGTCAATTAGCAATGGTCAAAGCAAGCCAAGGAGTCAAACGATTTTATGTACATAAATGCTTACAATCAATTGTGTTGTTTTGTGTTTATTGAGAGAGGTATAGCTTTGATTCGCAAAACTAGTCATATGATTATAACTTATGAAAACTTCAAAAGTAGAGCCATTGTTTAATGTATCACCCATATGCATTAAAGTTTTTAGCACATGTATCTCAAGAAGTTAATAAAAAGGATGGAGTGCAAGAAACCACAATTGAAATAGAAGATACAACTAGACTTCATGTGAGAGAAAAATCCACATGAAGAGTTGAGATCTATAACATTTGATGAACTTGTAATGTCAATAATCTATATGCACACTAGTTTTTCTTTGTGCATGCACATTACACATGGAATGTGCAGTTGGTTGTTCACCTATGGATTAAGCTTTCAGTGCCATAACAAGCTGAACTGCATTTGCTTATTGTTGAATGAGTGATCAAAATTGCAAAACACGAAAGATTGGACAAGAATCTCAATTGTTACATGTTTCCCCTAAAAATTATTGGATCTTTAAGCATGTGTTTGCTTGAAATTGATCCAGCATATTGTACTATTGGGATTATTATCTTTACATTAATCGATATGAATTCGCAAAAAGTTCAAATGCTTTTAGCTCTTAACCTAAATGTAAAGATCTAATCCACGACTCAAAATTTGTGCAATGCCTGATAACATAGCCAATATACAATGTACAAATGTTGCTACACAATTCAGCACCCTCAAGGCATAGAACTCATTTTCTTGAAACATGAATCTCACAAGGGAGTAGGAACTACCCCTTGCTTATTCCTGATCCTTGTATGTTCATCAACTTGTCCCTGGGACATGCCTGCTCCAGTTTTGTGATCTGTTGGAAGAAATACATTGCTAATGTATACTGCATATCTATGACATGCAATAGCCAATGCCCAGCAAATTATGGTGATGAAAGCCCAGCCAACTCGAGTGAATAGTAATATTTGCCCTCTCAACCTCCCTAGCATAGCTTTCAGAAGAAATTCCAGGCGACGCCTCTTTTGCAATGTGCTGCTTTGTGATAGTGGCAAAAAATTACTACTTGATGAACCCTCTGAAGCATCCCTGGTGATGGGGCCACTCTGAGCACCTTCAAAAGAGAACTTTTCACAGAGCATTACAAATAGGCCTTCACCAATAGCATTTGCCACTTTGCGTCGCAACCTTGCTGCCCTTGTTGATACAAACACAAGTGCTAAAGCACGGGTATCAGCTTCCAACAGAACACGGCGAAGTCCAACCCCCTCTTTGGCTAGCACCAGTCCAACCAAATTTGAAGCTGTTTGTGAGCTTTCCTGCATTTGTGTTTCCCCCAAGTTCACCACCTCAGGGACACTGTTGGGAACAATGACCATGTCAAGAGCAGCTCGGTCAGCAGCTGACTTTCTTGAGATTGCTACAAGGGAAGAAATACGATCCCACTTTAACTGCCGCTTCTCGTCCAAAAGGAGGGAATGTAAAACCCGTTGAGTAGTTGGAGAATAATCCAACAGCAATCGTCGTACAACATATGGATATGCAGCACCAAATGTCTTGAAATCTGGGTTGACAGCCAATCCAAATCCTTCCAGAGAAGCAAGTGAGCGGAGCACCAAAGTATAGTAGGGTGGCAGTCGAAACCTGAACTTATAAGCCACCTTGAAAAAACTCTTTGTAATTTGCCCAAAACTGAAGTCTGGTACACCATTCTTTATCACTGCATTTGGGCCCTCTCCAAATGATCTTTCCAATGCCTGCATAAAAGAAAGTTAGAGGTGTAGCTTTACTGCCCTCAAGCAGCATTCACCCTTAGAGGCAGACATGCTCATCAGAGGAACCATCATATCATTACCAACAGAATTCACAATTGACACCAGTGGTAGATGGATAAGCAAGTAAATGTTTCCTCCCATCAGTAAGAGCAGGATACATGCTGGTTTCCCATTAGGATCAGTTTACTTGCAGTTCTGCGTGGTAAGCTGATAGTTAAAAACAGTAGCACCATTCTTGCCACTGTGATAAACAATGCAGTCTGTGAAAGCCTTGTCTCTTAAAAAGTCAAGACTTACTCTGTAGGTCAATTAATTTCTCTTGCAGCAATTAGTTTCTTTGCAGACTAATTTGAATTCCTCTTTGACTGACCCATAAAGATCTCGAAGCATAAGCTGGAATGTCCTCAGGCATCCTTCATTCAGAAGTTCACAAATCATGTTGATGTATGTGTAATCTTACCAAGCGTACTGCAAATCGGTCAGTAGTTGGCTTTAAGACGTCCATGTCTGCCAAATCATCAGTCAGACTCTGCCACTCTCCATTCACCAAATGAGCTATCAAAGCCAGCATTGCTCCTTGGTGCTTTTTCTCCATGTGGCAAATGAGGCCAAAATCAATGAACTGCAGAGTGCCGTCAGGACTTAAAAGAATGTTGCCAGGGTGTGGATCAGCATGCATCACCCCTGTCTCTAGGAGCTGTATCAAGGCCGCTTCTGTTCCCTTGTTCACCTGTGGTCCATGCCCATAATAGTAAAGTTTCTATCACTCCACCATCCATGAAAAGTTCTACACCTAGTTATTCAATCACTTTCACCACATGGGGAGCTCCACAGCATGCCACTACTCTAGAAGCTTCTTTCAAAACTAGGGACCTCCTACCAGTTCACAAACAATTTTGATTTTCAAAGTACTGAGGAACCTACCATGTTAAGAAGGCGATGTTTTGCTTCTTGCTGTTGTTCCCAAGTTGGTACAGTACCATCTGAGAGCTGCATTCCCTGTGCCACACATTGTAGGTCAAATGGGCGGTCCCCACTTAACCACTCCATTACAAGTACTTTCCGGCCTGTTAAGTGTGGTAAGGTCTTTGGAACATACATCCAGGGGACATGCTTATGGGCTGCTGCAAATTCTGCTGCATTTGAAGCTTCATGCCTGTAATCCAGTTCACCATAAAGTGCATGCCCTAGCTCATCTGCTACCAGAGCATAGTTGTTCGACAAGTTTGCCACTCTCTTAAGTAATATCAACTGCAGAGTAAACCAAGATGATCTTAGTACAACTAGCATAAAAAGAAGGCTGAAGCTTGCTTAGGGATATGACCCAAAAAATCAAACATAGTAGCATCATGTTTCATTCTCTATTGGCAGGACGAAGAGTATGTAGCATGTATAGCCCACCCCTTCATCTGTTTGCTATGCACGTATGCAACATAAAAAACAATATGAAACTCTTTGGGGACTGTCCCTACCTTTTCCCCACACAAGACCTCTTGTAGTCAGCCAGAGGCAGGAGCATTCAGAAGTCCTCACACAACTCAAGACTGTATCTCTAGTGCACTTTCCCAACTCCTGGAGAGAAAACTGTGACAAATTTGCAAATGAGAGAAAATTGCAGATTTAGTGCAACACATCTGAAGGTAAAAGAGTGCACCCCAATTCGAAGAATGTATACATCCCGGGCAACACTGAAGAGTAAGTCAGGTCGCTGCACTTTGACAGCCACCTCTAGTCCATCTATTGTGCACCCACGGTATACCTGCACCAACAAATCCAGTTACATCTTCACCTAAACTGTTCCATATAAAGAAATACTTGATGTTCCCATTAGGGGACCAGATTCTTCCAACCAAAACAACACACACATTGTCAATATGGCATCCCTTTGTCATCTCCTACCTGACCAAATGATGCAGCAGCCACAGGCTCCGTTGATAAGTAAGCAAAGATGTTCCTCAGACTACACCCAAACTCTTCCTCAATTATGGCAACTGCCTCATCAGATGGAAATGGGGGCAGCCGGTCCTGCAGCTCCGCTAGTACCTACACCCACCCAACTCACCAGTTTACAAGACAGTTTCCATCCACCCACTAGGTGCAATTCACTCACTGCTGAAGTACTGTCTGAGCTGTCCACATGGAGCAGCTTTTAGTAAAATCAGGTACATGCTCATATTTGGCATCCATGGTGCGAAAGCTGATGGCATTCAAATCGTCTTACCTTGGCAGTTTCAGTGCCAATGATATCAGGTCTGGCTGAAAGTGACTGTGCCACTGCCAAAACCCACAACACCCCACATAAGAAAAGTACATGGTAACATCCTGAACCATTTTTATTTCACTAAGAAGGACGTTCCAACCCGAATATCGTAATGTCCTAAATTTGGTGTCCTGCTGTTTTAGAATAGAGTTCACTGCAAGAAAGGATGTCATAAACACCTTTGATGAAAGTAGTGCCAAGTCCGAGCAAAGCCTGCTTCAGTGCTTCAGCTGTCTGCATTGTAAGCTGGGTATTTTCCTCCTCTGATATGTTTCCACCATTCTTCCACAATAGGGCTGCCTTTCGAACCCTTGATTGCAGAGCCACAGACCCAAATGCTGCAAAGACCTTGACACCCATACCCACTCAGCCCAATCACTATGGTGACTCCTCCCACACCCCCACCTCCCCTCCTACTCCTGTGCTTAATTAAAATGTTTCATGAGCTCCCTCCTATTTACACCTCTCATTTTGAGTGTCCTCAGAAAGGGCTTTCACATGAGGTAGCTAGCAATCAAGCTTCTTCAGCCCTATAACTTACTTTGACAAGATCTCAAGAAAAATTGGATAACTTAAAGCACCTGCTATTGGCAAGTGCTAAAGAAGTAACAATACCTCAAGGAGCCGGAAGATGAGAACATGTGGGCGGTGGTCAAAATAGGCAGCAATTTGGTCTGGGTCATAGTTGTTTTGCAGTGGAACCCTAAAATTCCTAGTCACAGACTTAATGTGCTCAACATACTTTCCAAGCGTGTCCACATCAGCTGCCATCACCTCAAATCCCCGCAGCTCTGCATGACACAGAAATGCTTATGTTCTCAGTACTTGATACAAAAGAAGCTCCACTAGGTACATCTTGTGTCCTACATTCATTCTTGTTTCACTGAGTAAATGCCAACCCTCTAAACTGGATCACAGTTGGTGTCCTGTTGAATTCATAGCACTGTTCAAAGAAAATCTCTAGAGGTCATATGCTTCACACACAAGTACTTACCTGGGTAATAAGGTTGGGGCCATGGTGCTGGTGATGTTGACACTGCATCTTCAATTTCCAGAAATTTCAATGCAACAGTATCTCTAATCCCATCTTTCAACGAAGGACCCACAACCTCCTTCACCCATTCTGACATCTTGTTCACACATATCACATCCTTAGCAGCTATATTGGTAATACCTGTGTTGTCAGCTGTCTTTTTGGCCCAACCTGAGACCATTTGCATATCCCTAAACAAATGCTTGGCAACACCTGTATTCTGCAGTCTATTCCACAGGTTGCCCTGTGGTCTTTTCTTTAAAGACCACAGGGCTCTAACAAAAGAGCCCTGCCCATTTTGTAAAATTTTCACAGTCTCCCTTACTGCAGTATGTACCTGGTTGCCTCCTTCACCAGATGCAAGTCTTTTCAAAGAGCTTCCATGCTGTTGCAATATTCCTGCAGTTTCAGCAACAGCTGCCTCCCAGGCAGTATTCTCATCCTCAAAACCAATACCAAACCTTGAAACCTGAAACTCATCACTGTATCTACCTGTGGCCAACGAACTGGAGCCTTGCTGCATCAAAGTGGCTGTCTCTACAGCTACAGACTCTAAAGCACTACCCTCCTCCAGCACAGTCATGTAAGCTCCTTCTGATAAACCTAGTTTGTCCCCTGTTTCAGGTTCCCCAGGCACATCATTGCTAGCTTCTCTGGCTCCAATTCTGTTCTCAGAAACTTTTCCTGTGAATGTTTGGCCTTCATCGAAGACCCAAGCTGCTTCCGCTTTTTCTAGATTTTGATTTTCAACTGCACTAAAAGTCCCCTCCTTCATCCCCGTTTGCAATGCTGCCATATGTGGCATTACTCTTTTACTCAAGGAGCCCTGATATTTCCTTGAACCTGCATGTCAAAGTAATCATATCAGTCAAAAGAATTGCAAGGGGAAGATGTACACAACTTAGCAAAAAGGACTTCACAAAACAAACAAATTGAAGTGTGAATGGAGAACTGTTTAATACCAGGCATGGTGGAAATTGGTCCAGAGAGAGCATTCGGCATCTTGGAAATCTGCCACCCTATGTTCCTGGCTGTCCTCCCTCGTTTCCAACTGCTTGGGCTTGAATGCGATGCTTCACAATCACCAGAATTCCATTTTCTGTTTCTAGGGCAAGAGTAATTGCGTCTGCAATTTGAACCAATCCATAGAGCTGCCCCTCTTGAACTTACTGAAGGACAGGCAGCTGGTCTCATGCAGACAGTTTTTCTAGACCTTGCATTCAAATGAACTGGGAAGGCAAAATAATGGCTAGCTTCACTGATGAAGCCCCCGTGAGATTCTTGACCAGATGATCTACAGTTTCTTGCCCACTGCTTTTCTGATGATAATGATGAGTCTAGGAGAGAGGGGAATGCTGAAGTAGTGGGTTTTGGGGAGAGAGTGGCATAGGCCATGTGTGTTCTTGGATAGTAAGTTACAGCAGATTTGGGTGCACAACCCACCTGCCCAACTGCCACCATTGGTGCTGCCATCGTGCCTCCTTCCCTCTGTAATGTCTGCAACAACTTTCTAACACTGATTCAGCAGTTTATTCATAACCAAACAATGCGGTTTTTCTAAGACTGCCAATACAATTAACTACAGTAAACTATGTAGCACAGGATCTATGGGTATATGACTGAGAAAACTTCATGCGGAGCTTGCCAGAGAACTGAAAAAAAACTACTTCTACACCTGTCTGTGGAAGAGGTTCCTTGGCTCACAACAGATGGTTGAACTCCTTCCTCATCTTCTGATCTGATTCTCATACGTAAGAGAAAATCTCGAATCTCTCCAAACAGTCAGTCAACAAGACCAACCCCCTTCCAAGATCCTCTTCAGAACCATTCTCCCCAACACACAAAACCTGAAAACCTAAAATCAAAAATTCCCCTCATTTGACACCTCCGTGAACCAACAAAAAGAAATTTGGAAACGTCACTCCTAATCTCAAGAGAGAAGCTCGACTCTCTCCAACGACCGATGCCCTTTGCCAAAGATCTTCAAGAAGGACCTCTCTTTTCAATCAAAAAGCCTGAAACCCATTTCCTCCTTCATTTTACTCGACTACCGTTTGGACCACACATCCCTTTGTCGCTGTTGTGGCTTAATTTTCTGCGACGCGCACGAACGACGACACACGGGCGACAACGAGAGCGACAGCGGCAAGCGAACTGCGGCTAGGCGGGTAAAATTACCGGGTACTTTGCGGGTACCATCTTCGGCGGTTAAGAACTGGGGGTTCCAAATTCGGTGGTACCCAGAAACCTACCCGGAACTGCGGGCAGACGGCCGGACGGTTCGGAACCGGCTTGGAACTGGAACCGCCTAATACGCTGCAAAAAGAACCGGCGCTACAATAATTAATTAATTTTTAATTTTTAATTTTGGCACTTGGTTTTTTTATTTTCTGAAAATTTCCGGCAAATAATGTTTACAAAACAATAAACACATCCTTTTTTATGTTTATGGTAGTCTCCGTCTAAGTTCTTGAACTTTTAAGGCTAGGAGTTCAAACTTGAATGTTGAAAATTTGCATATTTTTAATTTTATAATAATTGTAAAAAAAATCGACACAAATAAGAAATATAAAAAAATAAAAACTTGGCAAAACAAAAAAAATAAAAATTAATTTATGCCAAAATCGTTCATGTACTATGGTATTCCACAATTATGAATGTGTTTGAGTCCCCAATACAATATGTCTTCTCTCAACGTGTTTCCTTTGTCGTATTTCAATTTGGTCACGAGCCTATCACGAGCCCAAAATTAGGGTTGTAATAATTTAATTTTTAATTTTCAACTTGGTGTGATTCTTCTTGTTTTTTACTTCATGCTATAACAAATTACAACAACATGAAATAAGGTATTATTTTGTTCAAATTGCATCACCTTTTGTTTCTTTCTTTTTTTTTCTGTCATGTGCAACAAATGAGAAGCTTGTCCTTCCTCCACTTTTTTCTACCCCTCCATATTTCATTTGCCACATTTTTATTTCATTAGAATTGGATGCAAGATTATTCTTTTACATTGGTGCACATTCTTTAAAGAAATAATAGCTTCACAAACTAATGAAAATGGATTGCAAAAATGAACTATCTCCATGGTTCATGGTTGGTCTAAGGATGTTATAAATTTGGAAGATCTAAATTAAATTATGATTGTGTGATGTAGTGAATGTAATGGATACAAATTAAGGTCCTTTGGTTGTGATAAAATAAATGTCCAAAGATGTTAAAATCTAGGCAAATATGTCACATTTAACACTTGTACTAGATGAATCTATGCATTATTACAAAATGCGAGTGCAGTTCACTAGTCCTTGTTCATTAGACCAATGAATTCACTACGTCCCCATTAGGTCTTGTTTATTACGACTAATGAATTCACTCAAAATCCAATGAAATCACTTGGTGTACATGGACACCTTTTGCTATAGTGATGCCAAAAATCACAAAAAGGACATTGAATGTTGATTTTCCAAAAACATTGGGGTAAATCAACAAGTATTAGGCAAAAAGAGTGATGGATTATTGATGTGCTTCTTGTTTAAAGAAAATTTTAAAACCTAATAAAAATGGATATTGGTGCATGCATTAACATGTATTATTATAATGTGATAACTAAGTAAATAACTATCATTGTTTTCTCATGTTCATATATACTTGCCTAATGTGTGCAATACTTGGTTACCATTTGACATTCATCATAAAGTTTGTAGTTGAATAAAATTGAAGTATACATATCAAGTGGATATTAGGTGGCTCTATAACATGTAGTGAAAGTTTTAGGCATAGTTCAAAAAAGCTTTAGCCCCATGAATTTTTGTTACATGCTACAAGGCCCATGGCATGCATTGGGGATTGCATAGTTCAATTTTAGTATATCAAACTATGTAACAACAAGGTGCATTAGGCTTATGCACTAGGAGGACCATGATAAAGTAGGTGACCATTGGGAGGACCTATGTGACCTTCAACATTAGCCAATTCACCCAAACAAGTGTAAGGTCATGTATTAAATGTGGTTGACTACTAAAGATGTAGAGGTAGGCACATAGTACAAACAACTTTGTTTTTTTTTTTTTCCTTTTGGTTCCATGTTTACTCCATTCAAAGATGTCTAATACTCTCATTATATCCATGCACATCCATATTTCTACTATGCACAAGCAATTGAAGCCAATGCTTGCCACAATATTTGAATGGAGGTTGCTAACTTTGGGACATGTGTAATTTGGTCAAGCTAGGCAAATTTGGGGTCAAAATTTTATTTTTTTCATGAGTTGACAACTTGAAAGTGGATGGGATTTAAATGTTGTTATGGGTTGATAATTTTGTTGACATGTATAGGCCATAAATTTTGTATAGGTTAGAGACAATGTTTTTTCTAATGAATATTGATGTTTGAAAACATTGGTGATTTTCTCACCTTTTTTGGGTTTTTTGGAAATAAATACATTTCAAAAGCATTGGAGTTTCCATTGGTTTTCCTTTTTTTTTTAAGCCATAGTGCCAAAATTCATTGGGGAACACTCTAGCCCCCAATTCCTTCCATTTTGGAATTGTGTTTCTTAGAAGCTTTCGACAATAGAAACTTGCAAAATCACTTTTTTTTCAATTTTCAAATGCTAATTTTGATTTTTAAAAAATATTTCACCAATAAAAGAAAGAAGGTTGCAACTTTGTATCAATATTGTACCCCAATTTTAGTTGGTTGTGCAACTATGTATATATATGTAATCATATATGATGTATATACATATGTCCTGTATGATATATATGATATCATTTGGGATGTCATGTACGATGAATATACATGTATGAGAATATGACGAAGAATCATCCAAATGAAAGATGAAGTAAACATTAAATTGCAACCTAGTTGCAAACAAAAAGCTTTCTTCTATGACAATACTAATCCAAACTTCATTCTTGACATCCTATAATTGTTATTCAAATTAATCACGTTATAAGTGTGACTAAAGTTAGTCACCTTGACATGCCAAGAACACACACACACACACATTAAAAGTAGCCATGCTGTTAGTGGAACATATAACAAGCTTCACTAAAAATGCTCTAAAACACTTGTTAGGAATTGAATGATTTTGGTAGCACAAGTCAAAAAAAATTTGAACATGCAACAAAATACGCACAATGGCGTATACTTGGGACGCTCGATAACATTATTGTTTTCATGATTTGCACAATTGACATTTGGATTTTGAACAATGATGAAGTTAGGTAGACCCAAAAAGACTTGTCTAGTGTGCCGTATGAGAATTGCTCTACATGGCCAACATTTGGGCTTTAAACAATAACTTTCACATGCAAGATGATTGGGTCATCGTTTTTAGGCCTATAAACATATAAAATTGGGAATGTAAAATATATAAAAGGTAAGAGATATATTGGTGGCTTCAACATAAATTAAATTATTTTTTAAACCTGTTGAAAATTTTGTAAATTATTTTTTAATTTATCAAAATTTCGAAAAACCAATTATCACATCTTGTGTACAAATGTTAACCCAAAGCCATTCCTCTTTGGCACCTACGATATAAATTGGTATTTTTATTGGCCCAAATTAACATAAAATTTGATTTGTCTTCATTCAAAAAATTAATTAATTGATAAAATTTGAAATTATTATTATTATTATTATTATTATTATCATCATCATCATCATCTACTATAATATTGTGATATGAGTAGTGAAATTATTCAGAGTGTAGTCTATGATAATTAAGTTATGAATCCTCTTGTCATCCACCCCACATAGAGAGCAATTATGACCTTTTTTTCATCCACTCCATATAGAGAGCAGTTATGACATTTTTTCATCCACACCACATAGAGAGAGCAATTATGACATTTTTCATCCACCCCAAAGGGGAGAGAGAGCAATTATGACATTTTTTCATCCACACAAAGTGAATTCGGGGTTGATTACGCCAACAAGAGTTGAGGGTGGATTTAGTTGCTAATGGAACGTAGGTTGGAGTTTATGGCCTTGTAACTCCTGATCTGATAGCCAATCGGAGCATTGAGATTTCTTGATAGGGATGGGTATGTAGATGGGTATGTATGTGGGGTCGCCATGTCCCTCCTGATGTGATGACCAATCAGAGCATTGAGGATTCTCGATAGGGATGGGTATGTAAATGGCCATGTATGTGGGGGCAGCCATGTCCCTCATGACCTGATAGCCAATCAGAGCATATTGAGATTGCTCGATAGGGATGGGTATGTAGATGGGTATGTATTTGGGGGCATCCATGTGCCTCGTGACCTGATAGCCAATCAGAGCATATCAAGATTGCTTGATAGGAATGGGTATGTAGATGGGTATGTATTTGGGGGCATCCATGTCCCTCCTGACCTGATAGCCAATCAGAGCATATAGGGATGGGTATGTAGATGGGTATTTATGTATGTGGGGCAGCCATGTATCCCCCACATGTTTACTATGGAAACGCAAAAACACTTACATACATGACATGGTATCCGGATATCCTGAGATGGCCGGGTGGTTCATGTACCTGGATGAACGCCATGTCTTCTTGGAGCTAACATGACATGGTGTGTACGTGACATGGTATCCGGATATCCTGAGAAGGCCGGGTGAAGGGCCGGGTGGTCCATGTACCTGTATGAGCGCCATGTCTTGACCCTTCCCAAGGGAGGAAGTGCGACCCGGATCATCATCTTGTTCGTCGTTGTCGTTTTGCGTCGGTTTTTTTCTTTTGTTTTTTTGGTGATGAGCTGCGTCGCGTGATCTTCGTTTTGCACTTGCGCTGACATCTATCTCTGCTGCTTCACTAACTCTTGTGCTCTTACTTTTTTTTCTTCTTTTTTCTTTCCCCCTTTTTGGGTGGGCTTTTGTTTCTATTTCACGTTGAATGGTCAGATGATATAGAGAGAGTTGGCGCCAAGACTCAGATATATTGCAGGCAAGTAAGTAGGCTCGAATTTTGTGAAATCTGCGGGGAGAGCAAGCGGGCTTGTGGGTTGTGGTTGTTGTCTCGGTTTCGTTTCAGGGCTCGTGGTTTGTGTGTGTGTATTTGTGTTTTTTTGGTTTTGGTGAAGTGGGTTTCTTTTGGCAGCAAATCGTAGCTGGTTTGTTGTTTTTTCTCTGCCTTGTTGTCGACTTCGTTGGTTTTCGACTGGGTTGGACATCTTGCGAGTTGGTTTATAGCTCAAGTGGAGACATCTGGTGATGCCGTTGAGAGGTCAGTGACCGGAGACGGTGGCTAGTCGGGGGCCATTTCAGTAGTGCAGATCAAGGGTTTTTCTCTACCTGGTGGTGGTTTGAAGCACGGCTTTCTTGCGGGCGGACCTTAGTTTTTGTACAGAGGGTGATGTGTGATTAGGGTGTGACGCTCCAAGAGACTGGAAGGGGAAGAGGGAGGAGGAAGGCGACGAGAAGAAAGGTAGGTGAAGACGAGAGGGAACAGGAAGGACCGGGGTGAGATGGCCGACGGCTATGGTCAGCAGCCGGGCTCCCCCGATAGTAGTCCGCATTCGGACAATGAGTCGGGCGGCGGTCACTACCAGGATGCGTCGATCAGGGAGCAGGACCGGTTTCTTCCCATTGCGAATGTGAGCCGTATCATGAAGAAGGCGCTCCCTTCCAATGCCAAAATTTCCAAAGACGCCAAGGAGACGGTGCAGGAATGCGTCTCGGAATTCATCAGTTTCATTACAGGTATCTAAGTCATCTAGAACACCAGAAATTTAGACGATTGGTGTGTACGAGGTAGGCAAGACCCTGGCCCCAGACTGGTTTGGCTTGTGTGGAGTTCTTCTTTTCTCCGTTTTTCGCAGGAATTCATCTTTTAGTCGTTTTACTCACGGATTTTGTCAATCTTCAATATCTGGAAACTGACTTGACTGGGGAGCGGCATCCCCCGACACCTGAAAATCAAGGGGTGTGTGTTTGGGGATGCACACAGATTTAACAAAACTGTTAGGCACGAGATCACATAACTTAGAAATGTGGAGTTCTTGGGTGGGTGCAAAATTCATCACTGGCACAACAGTGGTCAGGAACTTTTCCCGAGGCAGAGTGAATGCAGATTGTGACCCTGACGAATCTTGCAGGTGAGGCTTCTGACAAGTGCCAGAGAGAAAAGAGAAAGACTATAAATGGTGATGATTTGCTATGGGCAATGAGTACCCTTGGATTTGAAGACTATGTGGAGCCTCTTAAGGTGTATCTTCACAAGTACCGGGAGCTGGAGGGCGAAAAAGCTTCATCTGCCAAGCAAGGGGACCAATCTGGTAGCAAAGAGGGGAACCAAGGAGGCATGTCGTCCATGAATGTTGGCTTGCAGGGCGGGATGAATGGTGGCATGAACAACATGAGTGGACCCATAAATGGAGCAATACATCCTGGATCAATGCAGATGATGCAGCAACAATATGGACAGCAGCAGCCACCCCCAGGTATGATGTATGCGCCTCATCAGATGATGTCTCAATACCAACAAATGCCTATGCAGAATGGTGCAGGCCAACCTCGTGGAACATAGAAAACAAGGTACAGAGGATGATAACAAAGAATGCAAACCACAAGTTATTTTGCCATTTTTTTGGGGATTGCCAGAAAACTTGAAATAGCAAAGACTCACTGTCAAGGATAGGGACAGAGACATAAGGAAGAGAATTGGGAAGGAATATCAAGGGATGAAGACTGCAAATGTACCACTAGTCTTGGGAACAGATTATCAGCAAGGGTGCTGATGACCAGGCATCAGAGGCTCACTGCTACCAAGGGCAGCAGCTTGCTTTCAAAACTGGAGGGTAGTGGGAAGGATATGTTGCAGCTTTGGACTGACAGTTTGTTTGCCTCTGCTTTTGGGCCATCACCCTAGCAAATTTGAAGTTTGTGCATTGGATTCATCGATTAGACATGTTTTTTTCAAAAAGGCGCACAGTCAAAGAAAGAAGGGTTGTCTGGTAGTAGGTTTGGGAGTTTGGATGTAGTTTTCTTGTGGCTCTGTGACCAATTAAAACGTCGGAAACATACTCTCTGGTCATGGGATGATGGCAGCCAGTGACTTGTTGGTTTAGTTTAGCAGAGGCTGCCATGGTCCATTGATTTCTATTGAGCTCTCTGTGTACATGCTAATTCCAAAGACCTGCTGATCTAACACTCATGGTAGGAATAACTTTTTCTGTTTTGGGGGGGGTTGTTGGGCCGTAGTATTGACCAGGATCAGCCAGAATATTTGTATGTCACTGGCATGTTTCTTTGTACTGAAAATGTCGGATGGATCTGACCATTGTTGTCGACCAGCCTATTTGCTGTTGTGGTTTTTCTTGGTTTTTTACAATGAAGATGTGTATGTCATGTTTGTCAACTTTTCAAGTAGTTGAGACTGATTTCTAAGGTTTTGGTTGGCAGGTTATGTTTAATCCATTGCATTCTTTGAATGCTAAATAAAGTGCTTTAATTGTGTGAATTGAGTTTTGTATCACTGGAGGGACGCACTTAGTTAATTGCTGTGATGTCTGAGTATTTCTGCCGATTCTGTAATTTGTACATTAGACTTGATAGAGGAACTACACTGTGTTACTTTCTGTTCAGGAAACTCTTGTGACTGAAGACTTCTGCCATTGCACTCATCTGTCTGGTATTGTTGAGCAGTTCACTGGAATTTTACAATATTCTTGGAAATTGGTTAATGAAATTTTGACCACTGTGACATGGTACAAATCAGCGTTCAAATTTGCCACAAAAATCCTTAGGTACCCTCTAGGCCCATTCACATTTGAGCTGACTGTGAAATCCTCACACTTGGTGGAGTATAAATGCCTGTGTGGTGCAATAAGGAACAAATTGGCTTCATGCAGCTTCACCGTAAATGAAGACTTTGTACCCTTTAGGCCCGTGTCCATTTTATTCATTGAGCTGACATTAAGCCTTTCACTTGGTTGAATCTCAACTTCTCAGTACTGCCAAAGGATTGCATTGTGACTGGTTAACTCCACACTTTCTAAGTGGGAATCTTATGGTCTCTTAGATAACATAGGTGAGAGGTGCCCTTCAATGGCTTCCTGAAAAGTTGAAACCTCTACACACTAAAACTTTCTCTTCATTGAGATCAATGAGCTCTTTTGAGTTTCACTCTTGGATATGGTCTAGGTCAGAGATACCCAATCCCATCTGAATTTTGCATCTTGGCCATCAAAAAGTTATCAAGGATTGATGATCCAGCAAAGAGCTCACTGTTGCCCAGGTTACACTGGAGGTTGGATGCCAGTGGAAAGGTTTTGAAACAAGTTAAGATTCAGTTAACTAACATCCACTTTCCTACACTTCTGTTGGAGTGAGATACATGGGAATGCTTTACGCCTATGTGTGTATAGAGCCAATCATGCCATTTTGCAACCTTTTCCATGTCTTAAAGAGGATTTACAAGTTACAATGGTTGAAGAATTTAGGTTTGCAAGATCTGTGACACTTCTGATTCTAAAATAGTCCATGAGTATTTGTTGTTAAATGAGCCCCTTTGAAATTAATTTTAGTGTGATGATGGTTGTTTCACCAGATGCCTTTGCATTGCATTCTTATATGGGGGTAAGGAGGAAAGGGATAAAGATAAAAAGCAACTTGCACTTAGTAGTTCTCAAATCCCAACTGATATACACATACATATCCAAAAAGTGGCTCACTCAGACAAATGAAAAAGAGCTGGCACATTCTGAGTTCTAACGTTTTCTACTACAAGAGCTAAAAAATTTACCCGAAATGTGGTTCAAGCATATAGATACCTATCCACAAAGCAGTTGATGGTTTTGACTGTCATTCTAATGTGCAGAATCAAAAGACAGCTCTCTATTGCATAGACAAACATATCTCATGGAGTACCAGTTTTAACTATCTTGGGAAGTCACCCAATCCCATCTCACCTGCTGTCCAAGTGACAAGTTGACTTCAGTGTCGTGATGAGGTCGGTGATGGAGGCCTGTGTGATGTGATAGCTTGAATGCTTTTAGAACATCTATCTGATCATTCCTTGCTTACATGTGCTGATGAGTGAGCACTTCTCCAAACTGGACTCTTGTGCTAAACTGGCCTACACATTTGAATGTGAGTTTGTTCAGCAGCTTCCAATGTGGCCCTATTGTGGGAAGGGAAATTGCAAGTAGTCATCTGCCCTAAACTTTGGGATCCATCACCTCCTACTCTTGAAAAAAGGAGTTCTGCAGCATCAGAGACAGCCCCAACAAAGGAGTGGTGGAATTATTGAGATCACCACCTGGTAGATCAGTTCCTCCCCCTAGCAATAGAAATCTTCGGTTGTTTACATAAACAAGTTGATGATTTTTTACAAGTTTGTACCAACAATGTGTGGGGAATGAAAGACTCAGATGGTCCCCCACTCTCAATCCTCTCCACCTATTTTAGACAAAAGGGTTTCAATTGCACTCCAAAAGTTGCAGGCCTTCACAATCTTAAGTCGAGCATTAGTAGTGGGGTTGACTACTTCTTGACTTCCACCACTCACAGACCCTTTGTCTATTACCACTTCAAATATTTGATTCATCGTAGGTACTTGAAGGATGTCTATTCGTTTTGATCTTCAACATGGAATGTATCTACCTACTAGTGTTAGACAACGAACGATGTCCTCTTCTCCTCCTTTTTCTCAGGGGGTTTCTCTTTTCTTTGTTTTCCCCCCCGCTTCTCCCTAAAATAAAGTTCAGCAGGTTCACATCATTTTTGTCTATTCTATGTTTACTTTGATCTAGCTGCTGCTGCTGTTGTTGTTGTAAGGTTGCTTGGGTCATTGGAATGTGCTAGGGCATGTGTTTTAAACAATAGGATTGGGCAAATTGGCAAGAAATAATTAGGTTCTTTGTTTGTGGGGGCAAACTAGGCCTAGTTGGCAATGGGCATGTTGATCAATAAGCATTGATAAGGTGTCAACAAGGAGTCAGTCACACACGTTGGCAAGGTGTTGAGCACATTGCAAAGCAAATGCAAATGGCAAAATATCAAGTAGCATAGGCAAGACAATGACCAAAGCTAGATAGATAATCATTGGCAAATGTCCATTAACAATATACTATTGGTGAAATGTCAATCTTTGTAAGTTTAGAAACATAATGTACACACACAAATTCTTCCCAACCAGTCTCGAAAAGCCTCTCATAGCCATGCCCCATATAAGAGTGTGCATGTACATGGATAGGCCTCTCTATCTTTCCAATTGGCAAACTTCAAAGCTACATTAATAGCAACTGACCTCGGTAGCAATCTATGCATTTTGCAACCTTTTCATCGCTCACATCTTTGACTCTCTAGTTGGCGAACTTTGCAACAACCCCAATAGACATCTGTGGATGTATGCAACATTTCCCTCTCTCTCTCTCTCTCTCTCTCTCTCTCTCTCTCTCTCTTCTAACTATGAGCTTTGCAACTAGCCCCAGCACAAGTACATGGATGTGTGCAACCTCTCCCTCTCTATATTCTCTTTGTCAATATCTCATTCTTGTTTCTTTGGCTAGCAAGCTTTGTAACTGGCCCTAATAGAAGTATGTGCATTTGCACAACCTCTTTGCCTCTCTCACACAAGATAATTAATGGATAGACTTTGCATGTCAGTCAAATAAGGATTAGGACCTTAACAAGGACACCGATAGTCAAAAGTTTTTTGAATTCGTTTGGATTTTGCATAAGAAATGGTTGATGGTTAGTAGGGTAACAAACTGTCAATGAATCAGCAAGAGCCTTAAAGCCTTGTTGAGTAGGAAGGAGTTAAGGGTGAATTTTTAATGACCCTAAGTCCACAAAATCCCAGAGTGAATTATCCAAGCAAAGCTTCAACATACATGTACACATGAGCCAACACAAGTTTGATGGTCAAAATGCTGTTTCTACACAAGAAGGGCTTTATCACTGCTTAAGCATGCTATGATTTCCTCTCAATTGCAAGCTTGTACAACACAAGAGGGCTAGAGCCAAAAGCTGTAGACGTTAGATGTACAGGATCCGCTAACGATTGAATGTATTGGTTGAACAGGCAGGCGCCTACAATTTCCACATCCGAAATTATGTATGGCGTGGTATGTTATATTTCTGAGCAAAATGATAAAACAGAAATATTGCAATGGCAGTATGTCATGTACAAAGAAGATCAAGATGATACCTACGCAAAAGGCAATTATTTGCATTTTGCCAGCGCCTCGCAACATTGTGTTACGTATGTCTGGCCATGTTGTACGCTCGACGTTCACGCACCACAGCATGTTGTCTCGCCGCATTGTCTCTGGCCCGTGCTTCTTTCTGCCTTCTCCTCTCTGCAGCCGGCAATCAAATATCAAACAAGATGCAACATTGGACATGTACCGAGTGTACAGTAGAAATCAAACAATGCGATGCTAATCAGATAAGGACGGGCGGCACTGTAAAAGCTCCGATTTATAATCATGGCAGAGAATTAGCAAAGAGTAGCACAGTCAGCAGTGTGCTTCAACGAAAACAGGGCCCCTGAGAGGAGTAGAGAATGTTGATGAGATGTTTTGTTTAGTGTAGTTTACGGTTTACCTGTAGCAGCGGCTTTCATTTCCTTTGTAGCTTCGGCGGCCGCAACGCGACGTAGAGGATGAATAGGATGACGAATGCGGTAGAATCCGAGTGCAAGATTCGCTCGGAAATGAATCATTTTCTCCCCCATCCTTTGGCACCGACAATGCTCATCCGCTGCCCGGCCGCGGCTCTCATGTCCACGAACTTCTTCACTACAGGGCTCATGACCTTGTTCTCCACCACACCCGGCGCAGCATTCTTGTGTCGCTTCTTCCCCACCGCTCCTCCTGCTCATGGAATTCCTTGCCATGGTCTTAAATTTTGCAAAAGAAAAATTATTTTAAAAAAAAAACACAACTCAAACACTTCCCGATAGAGACCACAAATGAGAGAAGAAGAAGAACAAAAAAAAACAGAAATTGGAAGCCCAAAACCCAAAGGAAATTTTCTTTTGTAAAGTTTGATTTTTCTTCAAGAGAAAAACACATGATCATCTTCTATTGTTTTGATATATCTTATGAATGATTGAAAAATTAGAAGAAATGAGTTGGTGTTGAATTTCATAGTGAAACTCACAAAAATTTGAGAAATGAGTAAAGGACCCCAAAAAAAAATGCTTATTCCACAAGAATTTCATGTCCAACAAGACTTCATCATGCACACAAAAATTGTAAAATCTTTCAGCTTGCAGCCCTACTGATCTCTGCCAAAAAAGCAACAAAATTGGATGCATTTTCACTAAGTTTTTCATCTTAATGTGAAGAACAGAGCATTCAATATGAGTTGGTGGAATCCAACAGAGGACCAGAATGAATGGAACTGTGCCCGGCCCCCCCCAAAACAAGTGTTATCTATTTTCTTTCTGTTGCAAAAGCTCAAACACATGTGCAATTCAAGCTTAAACATGTGCATATATACGGTTCCTACTTCATTCATGCTGGCATTCAGGGGAAACACCAATTCCAGCCAGAACTAAGAAGACCCAAGTCTCCAGAAAGAAACAGATTGTAAAGATCAGTAATTCCAATTTGGACCTATGTTACATATCTTGGATTGCTCTACAAACATTGAAGGATAGAAGAATCTACCCACCACTAATTTGTTTCTTGCACTGCATCAAAAAAGAAACTCACTAAGCTGACTTCTGTACAGATCTGATCCATCTTTACTAATAAGAAAACCACTTTCTTCCACATCTGCATGTGGGCAATTCATCCGATGCCTGCACATTCAACACGCAATGCCATAAAAATTCATGTCATCATCCTTTTCCAGAAAATAGAAAAAGTTCCATACCTTCTGTAACACAAATCTTCTGCACCATTTTAGCAAAACCCACAACCCTACTAAGTAAGTTCTTGTCTCCAAAGTGTTGCACTTCTTCACTTTGGACACACTCATCACACTTTGAAACATACAACTACTACTAGACAAAAGTAGAGATGTAGGATTGAGAGCTACTACAAAAGGCATACCAATCGAAATGATCATCACAGCAGACAGCATTGATGATCATCTTCAGGCCACCCCCTTCCCTGCACAACCACACAAAATTGTGAGCCCTTTTCAATGCTGGAACACTTCAGAAAGAAAATTGCCTCCATTCTGGAACAAGTCAACATGTGGCAAGATAGAAATAATTGGACAGAACGCCCAATTGGTTTTAATCTGCAAGCAGAATACTCATGATAACACTGAAAAGACATCAGTATGGACTTAGACATCCGCTTCACATGGAAAATGTGTTGGGGATATAAATAGAGAAGAAGGTAAGGGAAACAGATGTTACCATGTGGCATTGTACATGCTGTAGTATTTATCAAAAGCTTTTGTCATACATGAATTGCATGCAAATAGTTTCCTCATGTCCACAACAGGACACAGACCATTGCAGCACTTAACCTACATCATCATAACAAGGGAGATATTTTAGCTACTCTAGTGCATCTCTAGATTCCAAACAAAAGCTCTGAGGTTGTCTGTATCCAGTACAAGAAACATGATGTGATGATGACAAAGTTGTTCAGAGAACTTTTTCTCCACAGATACATGAAAACCAGTTTGGAACTAGTAGATGTGCAGCAGGCAACTGCAAAATTGGCAAAAGCTGAAGTATTTTGCTTACTGCCCGCTGCATCTTGAAGGAATAGAGCTGACGGTGAGATGAATTTTCCTGTAAATGCTGTGTCAAGTGACCCAGACTGCAAATTCCCAACCCCACCTGACTCAGTAGCCTCTTCAGCACAAACCTGATATGCTTAAAGAAAATATCAATGTGCTTCCAGAGAGAACTTGTGTGAAACCAATATGTGCCAAACACTAATTTCAGGATTCTGGAATGTGGATAATTTTTTGCTGTCGTGCACCCACCTATCACAAAAGCTTTTGCTGCAGTCCAAGCAAAAGGCCAGGTTGAAACGGGTCCCACATTTTCCACATGTTGAGCTATTGGCCCCTGCTCCTATTTTCTTACATCTGTATTGTAACGTCATAAAAAAAGTACCACCACCACGTCAGAAATATGAGGCAGCAGGAACGGAACATACACATGACAACAAAAGGAACATGATGTGAACATACAATTCTTTCCTGCCCAAATCTGATCTATACAGAACAGTGGCAAAAAACTGGATTTCATGGAGGTCATCCAGCCATAGGGCAGTAAGAATGTAGCAAAACTGACAGATGGGTTCCAGCAAAGTCCATGAACAGTGCTGCTTTTTCCTTCAAAAACAATGTCTTAGAAAAAGATCTCTGCTACGGTAGTTGAAGGTAGAGGAACATACCTCTTATACAGGACACGAAGATCTGCTCTTGGACAGACATCTCGACGCTTCTGCTCTACTGGAATCTGAACATCAACAAATCAGAGATCAAGATAGGTGAGAAACAAACACTTTTTGCGGATCCTTAGCAGGACTTAAGTATGGTATATTTTATGTCAGTTTATGATCTAGCATGAGTCTGCTGGGACTAGTACTGCATCCTTTTGAAACTGTAAATCTCCTAACAGCCATAACAAGGGTGGTTACTTTGCCTGTTATGGGTCTGGAGGAGACACACTAGGCTCCCACTCTTCTTCTGGAAATCAGTTCAGCAAGTAGTATAATAGTTGACTACTATGCAGTAAAACTAGCCTGAACCCAGAGAGAGAACTTTCAGCAAATGACCACTTTCTAAGGTCGCAATGAGCCCAGAATAATCAAGTAATATTTACACCTGATAAAGAGTTGGATTTGCAGGTGAGGGAGCTGGAATCGCCATTGTGACAACACAATCATCAGGAAGATGCCCAGGCCGCTTGCACTTCCAACTGAGTCCACACACACACACACACACAGGAGAGCAATTATCAGTAAATGTCTATGTTGTACACATGAGGACTATGGATAGAGTTCCAACAAAGAGAGCAGAGACAAAGGAGGAAGGGGAGTTCAGTGAAACAGACAGTGTTACCATCGGAAGGTTGAAAGACTACTATGGCGATAAGTCCATCGATGCTTCTTGTAATCCCATTTATCAATCTCCGTTTCTGGCAGTTGCAGAGCTCCAACTGGTGTTACGGGCGCGACAAATGAGGTCCCTGCCTCTGCTGCTGCCTGCCACCACATTCAATGGTTATATTGGAGAACCTACCACAAGAGGAAAGGAATGGTCAGAAGCACTTAAATGAAAGGGAGACCAAAAGATGGCTTAGTGCTCCACTTTCAAAATTTGTGAAAGACATAATACCTGTGCATGAGCTTCAGCTTGCTGTTGCAAAAGCTCATGCTTGCATTCCAGGCTGCACACGTCATCTTCTGTCTTCCCCAGCCACACCAGATCATACACACAATAATATCAATGCACAACATCATAAGCTGCAACAAAGGCATTGTAAAAATCAAGGACTCAGAAGTCCATAGTTTTCTGGATGCAGGTTTAATGGAGGAAATGGAAGAGAACATGGTACAGATCATGTACAGACCTCATCACAGATGTAGGCTCCAAAACGTCCACAGATAGCACATGTGGGTTCACCAGGAGCAGCAAACCGCTGGTCTGATCTCCTCTTCACAACAACCTCCTCTGTAGAAGACTGCAAACATCAACAGACTTTAGACACCTGCTCTCATCAACCTTCCAATCTCTATGGATAATACTACAGAAAAGGATCAAGTAATGCAAACAACACCAGTACAGACCTCAACTGGCAGAGGGCACAGGCCATCTGCACGTTTGGTATATGTACTGATCTTGCTGTCCTCGTCACTGGAGCTCTCTTGTTGTGGATCAAAGCCAAAGATAGATGACCCAATTGTGTCTGGTTTCTGTAACTCGACCCTCCCAACTTTCAATGACACCTCCTCATCTGGAAAACATATCACAGATCTCATCTTTCAAAGTAAGTTCCACATCAATAGAACTACTGCTGCATGAACCACATAGTACAGCAAAACAAAACCCATGTTCAAAACAAACTCAATTGCAGACTGATATCATAGATGAAGCACCAAGTCCAAAGATGATTGCAATCACAGCCTGGACAACTAAGAAAATCTCACTTGAATTTCTTGGCTCATCCTTCTAGAGGTGCTGAGGAGATCCCTACTTACCAGATTTCATGTTGTATGGATCAAACCCCATGACAGATGTGGCCTGTCATGACAAACAGCAATCAGCATACAGTGTCTATTCCTAGGTGTTTCCATTCTGTTGTATAATCAGCTTTACATTACAGTAAAAAGAAGAAGAAGAAGAAGAATAGTCTAGTGTAGTATTAAATGATAAGCATTTGACTGCATATCACTGCCTCTTTTCAGCCTTACAATAATTACTTGCAGCAGTCTGTCCAGCCAATGCATTGTACACTCTCACTATGAATAGAAAAATCACTTCGAGCTTTTCAGACAGGAAAGAAAAATATCCGTCCTTGAGAGACCTTGCTTTGGTTCCAATGGCCCATACTTTCAAGCTCTGGCATGGCTACCTCCCTAAAGACAAATAAGCAATACACAAAGTGAGATGTGTAAGTATCCTCTGTTCTGTTTTTGAAACTCTGCTACTCACCAAGACACAATCATGAACATGATGAGTAAAAACTTTGGAGCTCTGCAATATCCTATGCAAGTATGTTAGAAACAAAACTATTACAAAGTGAGCACTTCTTGCAAGGAAAAAAGCTTGATGATGGGCTCAAAGGTCCAGAACTAGTTTTGTGACACTTCTCAGGAAAACAGTGTACATGGGTTCTTGACAGAAAGGACACATGCAGTCATGTATCCTGGGAGATCTAGTGTGGTCATTCAGAGTAAGGAAGTGCTTGCAAATTGATGATTGTCAGAATGAAAAAGAAAAGATTTCCAACACACTCCTAATTGATTACCCTTGGCACTTGCAATCTGCCTAACACAAGAATATTGTAAGGTCCAGAGCTTGCACCTGGAGCTTTGGCCATGGGTTTCCGGCTGGGTGATGCAGTCCACAGAGTTTCTTGCTGCTGTTGTGAGCTGACAATACGGGTGATAGTGCTTTCCTTCATGCCGCCCTGCATTTCAGCCAACAAAACAACATGCACTTCACCACACAGAACACCAAGTGCTGCAATAGCAGAAAAACTGTCAACAATGGAAGAAGAATGTCTCCTGCAAATATCTAGCATGTTGTGATTCAGATCCTATTCTTCACAAGATTATGTCTGCCTTGCTGAGCTTCTGTCACATAAATCTCTGGAGGACAGAAGAAATCCAACCTACCAGAATTGGTGCGTGCACCATGAAGAGAAGTCACAGAGCCAAAAGAAAGAATGCTCATTGATGCAATGCAAGAAGTGAAAAGTTTCAGAGACAGAATAGAAGGTGATGTAGATGTGCTTTGCTCACTGCGAGAGTCATGCTGATGTCGGGAGGTACTGCGTTTTGTTGTTTCCACTTTCTGGGCAGCTTCAAAGCTGCCAGGCTCCTTATCTCTTCCTGCTACTTCAGGAGCAGCAGCAGCCCCAGTTGCAAGCCTGTATGCTGCAGCATACACATGAAAACACACATACTTATTTTCTGAGCTTCACAGTATGAATCCAAATCTGTTTGTTTCTCAGTGATGTCTTCTTCATCGTCCTTTCACGAAGTCTGCAATTCCTACTCTGTTTTCCATTCAATGGAAATTCAGATACTGGCTGAACTCTACAACCCAACAACTGAGAACGACCCAAGAAGATGTTCTGCTGCCCAAACGTCGAAAAGAAGATACTCTTAACCTGTGAAGAACCCTAAAACCAGCAAGAAGCCTGGCACTTATCACAGCAGTTATTGTTTGTTTCTGCTGCTGCTGCATCAAGCCGAGCGAACACGGAGTCGCGCAGCAACCCAAGATTACATCAGGATGCAGAAACTCAAGAATCGAGCAAGTCTCGGATCATCACATGCAATTAGGGTTTCAGAGAGAGGGCTCTTGTAAGTACCATGCAGATTGTCAAGAACCGAAGAGAGATCGAATTCGCGAGCGTATGCGTAAGCGGAATTCTTGTAGAAATTTGTTGGGGTAGCCATGAGTGAAGCCCGGAAGATCGATCTGTTGTAAGGCCTGCACACGGAGGAGCAACACTATTCTCAAGTTTGCGGAAATCTCTTCCCACCCAAAGCGAAAGTCGTCTGGTTTGAAAGCCGCATATGAGCTCTTGGGTGGTCGGAGTCCCGGGCTCTTGGAACTGCTGCAATCGCGAGCGAGAGCTCGACTTGGCTGCCGAACAACTATTGTGCCAGAGACCCACTCTACATCCTCTGGGTCTCTCCCCACTTTTCTCAACCTCAATCCTCAAACCCTAAAACCTGAAACCTTGGCAACAATCGGACCTTCCGGCAAGCTCGCTGATCGTTTCAGGTCCAACTCTACGTATATGGCTTCCTTCGAATTTCTGAGGGCGATTTCCTGAAGCACGTGTTGCATGGATCTGTTGACTCTCATATGCATCAAACTCAGTTGACAGACTGCAGGCCGGTGGTTCGGGTTTCAAGCGCAGTGTTTGGAGTGCAAGGTGTGTAAAGCTCTTTTAATAGAGTTTGACGCTCAGTGCTTGGAAGAAACTCTTCTAAAAGAAACCAAAAAAATTACTTTGCACTCCCATCTCTGCAGAGAAACTCTCTTGATGCATAGTACTCTCTTCGACATTTTCTTCCAGCTCTTTTTCAATGTCATTTCCCAATGCTTATACTTGGAATTGCTTAGAAACTTTGGTTTTTTGAGCTCCCACTGGAGGCCAAGAGAGTTCCTTTCTTCCTCCTTCAATTCTGTCTCCTTTTCCTCAACTTTGATTTTGTCTCACGTCCTCAACAACTCTCAAGAATGGTCCTGTTCTTGGAACCAGCAGAAATCTCTCAGCAACAGACCTATTTGTTGCACAAATTACCAACTCCCCTTCCTTTACCTTTTTAGCTTTGCAACATGCAAGCATGTTTCACAGGCCCTATCTTTGAGTGCATTCTTCATTTGTTTTAAAAAGCTTGATGGGAAACATTTCCAGTACAGCACAAAGCAACAAACTCAAGAAGCAACAAGCAAGCTGAAGAATCCAACAAGAAGAATCTGGTACACCGCTTAAAAGCCTTTCATCACAAGGAACCCTAATCCCTTCTGTGATCAATTTTGTCTGGCAGCTTACAAGTTAATAGTCAGGGAGCTTCAACAGCACCGCAAGTGTATGGCAGCAAACCAACCACCATCACAACCACACTGACGTCATCAGCTCCTGGTGCCTAGTGCACATCAATGTCAAGCTGATTAGAGCAGAGTTTGCTCACTGTTCCAGCTACAACATTAAGACTAGAGAATTTACACAATGAAACTTTAGCTCTCTGGCAATACAAACTTTACTAAGGGAGGAGAATATCCAATGGTTCTGCAGTCATCCCCCACAGAAACTAGAGTGAACTAGGTAGCCTGGATGTTAAAGAGTTAAGGAAATTCAGATGCACCCATGGCTCAGACATCCTGACAATGAAATATTTACTCTTGAAGGAAATCAAGGTGCACCCATGCTCAGATAGCCTGACACAATGACCTTCTCTTGAAGAAATTGGGGTGCACCTGACACTGTAAGCATGAAAAACACATTCTGAAAACCAGAATCCAGCCTTTGCTGAAATCTGCACACACGGGTAGTGGAAGAACCATGCTTAATCCTTGGGCGATGACTCTCAAGTCCCATTGTAGACATCCTGCTACAATGGTACAATAAATATCAGATTGAGGTTGCAGCCTTCTACAAATGACTTACTTCCCAGTGACATTCCCCACTGTAATAATATCAACACACATGGCTGTGACTTTGTCAGGGCTAGTACTAAATTTGCAATTTGCTTGAAAATGGCTGACACTTTGTGAGCAGAAAGAAAAAAACAAAAATTGTAATGGAAAAACTATGGGTAAAAAGTGGGGTTTTTGTATAGTCTCCAAAACAAAAGTTGATTATCGAACACGAGAAGCAGTTGTGATGTAACGCCCCTTTTCTAAATCATAAATCGTGGTCAGCTGTGGCCTTCGACACCGTGCTACAAACCAGATTGCCAATATGCCTACGCCTAGTAATGCCACAAGGAACAAACCCTTGAGAACAAGCACAGTAAACATCCACCACACTGGAGAAGATTGTTCCACGTCCTCATTGAGCCGCACAATGAGTGCACCCAACGCCCAATCAAGCGGAACATCATGCACCTTGTTTGTGAACTTCACCCTACACAATCAAACCAAACACTTGTCACATGTCAATCACAATTGAAGACAAGGACAGGGCGGAAGGAAGAAGAGGTGCAGGCATGATGTTTTTACCTCTCATCTGCCATGCCAATACCCAAGCTATCATGCAACAGTGCTACAATGTACGCAGTTGAGAAACAGTATTTAATGAGTTCCTTTTCTTCAGCACCGTTGTGTTCCTCCTGAATTTGTGTCCAATCCTGACCACAGTAGTGCTGCCCCGCATCTACAATCTCTGCCAATGATGTCGTGGCAGGCAGTTTAAAGAACTGGAGCACACAAGAAAATGTTATGAGTGGATCAGTTGCCTCAAAATCTTATCTGTGTACTCAATTTGTTCTGTTTGAAGTATGAACTGAGCTGCAACTATGCCAAAGTAGAATGTTAGTATCCGAAACAACCTGTCTGTAACTCATGAATGAGATAAAAAGGAATAGAGCAAAAGGAGAGACCTCAGATGTGTAGTAACAGTTCCCAGTTGCAAAGAAATTCCCTCGTAGCTCTGGAACAAAAGCACTTCCTATTGCACATTTTGGGTATGTGCAGGCATCTGCTCCCAAGACCACAGAACTCTCAGAGGCCATGGCAGATTTCCATGCAAACAGGAAGAAGAAAAATCAATCATCCCAACAATCTTTTCACCAAAAACCTTCTCTCTCTCTCTCTCTCTCTCTCTCTCTCTCTGGCTGGGTCTCTTTCTTGGTGCATTGAGAAAGATTGAGGTCACTTGTACCATGGTCCTTCTGGAGCAAGGAGTATGCAGCAGATCGACACTCAGAAAAGTTTCCTTGAGAAAGGATTGAGGAAACAGGAGAATGTGTGCCAGTGGATATGCTGACAGCATGATGCTGCCCCTCTTCCACACTCCATCTGTATCCTCGTGGAGTACACGGATCTATCACAACCCCCTCCTCTGTTTCTTGTGTCACCACTGCCAGCCCACCACCCAAATCTCTGGCATTAGAAAAATCCAGTGAAACATAGGATTATGCTACACAAGTACATGCAAAAGCTTGGAGTCATCCCACTCTTCAAACCAGTTCAGTGTTAGACCCAGAAAATAGAGGTGAAAGAAAAACTGACTAGTGTGCAAAGCGTTACTTGCTGTGGCCGATCCAGTTAGCACTGACTCCAGCAGGCTGTCCCATGCTGCCTCCTGTAAACCCAAAGGATTTAGACTTGGGTGGTCATGAAACTAACCCCTGTAATCAGGAAACCTAGAAAACTAGCAGTTGTCAGTATATACAATTCCTGGATCAGGAAACCCAGGACAATCTTTGGACATTTCACATTTGCTGAGAAACTTCTGGGGACATCAGAAACATGATCATTAGAAAGAGAGATGCCACTTGTGGGTCTTTCCCAGATGATGTGCATAAGTTTTGCAGCAAGAAAAGGTCAAAGAGCGGTGTCCTCAAGGAGTTGCCCAAGATTCCACCTTTGACAGAAGTACATGGTGCCAAGTGCAGTTGCCCATGAGGTCTGAGCAGAACAGAAAAAAGAAGGACGAATGAGATCAACATTTGCCTTGAAAAAGATAAACACACCTGACCATAATTGAGAAAGCTGTAGGAGTAAAGGACAAAGGTTTTCCCTCCAAGCTCTAATGTATGCTTGAATGAAGGTGGCGGTGGCACCTCCGGTACAAATGTTACCTGCATCATCATTCTCTCTGTGGATCAATTCTCATGTTCTTTCTGCTATGTGTCATGTGAATTCTTTCATTTCATCGGAAAATAATCAAGAAGTACATATGCCAAATCTAACTGTGCATGCATGCATTGCAATGTGAAATAGAACACAGAGAACAATGACAAGAAGAAGACCCAAAAGAACACCAAAAGGTGGGGGAGGGGGAAGGAGGACCTCACCTGGGTTGAGGCTTGACCGAGTTCTATAATACCAGTGGTCTGAAGAGGATCACTGTGAAGTGTTCCAAGAGCATAATTTGCAGACACCCATGCATATATCCCTTTCTCCCTGCCTGCAATCGCACTCATGTAAGTGCAGAGATTTCATGAACCAAGACAGACATCGAAAATTCTCAACATGCTCTTTCAAGTAAAGGAAAGAAAAGGCAACCGCAACAACAACGACGATTGCAGAGAAAAACTAGGGTTTTCACATTGAGGTTTCCAAAAGACATTGTAGGGAGCAGGAACAGACCACTGATAACAGATACCCACTTGTCATGGAACAAGAATTTGGAAGCTCGTAGCACATCTCTGCAAGAATCCAACAGCGCTTCACGAACATTTTCATCAAGGCGTCTCAATCCAGAAGTGGCCATCAAATAAACCCTTGTTTTGCTCTGCTCCTTCTTGGGGACCTTCTGAGTTGCAAATTCCAGTAGCTCCTTCAAAGAATCGCCAGCAAGTGGAGGATTGTTGGCAAAAGAAGACAGTCCTGGCTTTTTCCGCAAAGTTGCAGACTCCAGACCCACTAGATCTACTGCAGCAGAGATGTGACCCTGTGTGTACTCAAACACATGTATACGAGATCCAGAGCTTGCAGCATCAATGACAATGCCATATCCCTTCTCAGATAACAGCTGTACTGCATGCGACGATTGCAGCCTTCTGGCTAAGGAGATGAGATAAATGCTAACAAACAGGAAAGACAAGAGGATGAAGATGATGATCAACACATTCTTTCTGCAAAAGAGGGATGATGCTGCTGCAGAAGACTTTGCACTGTTGGGATTTTGATACAGTTGGGTTTGATACCGCATTGGCAGCTGGGTTTTGTGTGGAGGAGGGAATGTGGAGGTGGTGGTCCGTGTTTGGAGCTTGGGTGATTCCATCTTAGAGCTCAGTTTACTGCTGTCTTTCTTGCTGTTGTTGCTGCTGCTGTTGCTGTAGTTGCTAGACCGTCGCATGAAGCCCCCTAATCCCCCTCCATTTCCAACCATTCTCTCACATATTCTCACATTCTAGCAGCACTGCAGCAACTAAATTACCAAACCAGATGCACATGAAGGGATGTGGTTTAATGGAAGAGTTTCTTCCCTTGTGCTCCACCACCCACACATCACATTTGGGCACAGAAAAAACACCCCGAGGTTTCTTCTTCAAACCCCAAACCAGAAGAAACCCTAACACCAACACAGAGCACGAATCTTCCACCAATAAAGAGACAGCAGGTGTCTCCTCACTACCTGAAGAAGATTGCTACCATCTGCCGAGAGAGATTAGGAAGAGGAGCTTTCGTAAAAAGAAATGCTTCTCTTCTTCTTCTTCTTCCTCTTCTCTTGGGGTCTAGATCTTTCACGCCCTCCAACTTCAAACCCTCAAAAACCCAAATCTGTCAAGATCCAAAACCCAATCACAACAGCAGATCTGTTGTAGCAAATAACCCAACTCCACAAAAGCACCAAACTTCTCCCCGCAAATCGAACTTCGACACCGCACAACCCATCAGGAGCTGATCAGATCAAACTCGGAAAACAGGGGCAGAAAAGCAAAAACCACCCATCATTCAGAAAATATTTCAATGAATAATCTCCATTTCTCCACACACATTCTCTAAGAAAACAAAAATCCCGGGAAGATCGAGAAGAAGAAAAAAGAAGCAGAAGAAGAGGCTTAGTCTCAATGCAATCAGGAGGGCGGCTGCTGCTGCTGCTGCTTGATGCAGATCTCTATTTTTCCTCTGCGTTTCTGTGTCTGTTTCTGTGTCTGTGTTTCTCTCTCCTCTCACCAGCACCTGGCAGAGATCAAAGGGACTATGTGAGGCAGGCCTGGCTGATGATGGAATCATGCAAAATCCATGGTGATGCTCAACACCCAAAATGGGAAAATCCAAAAACCATGACCTGCTTGATGCATCATACAGTCTGCCACTTGTTGAATGGTCCATCTGCTTGATGCATCATACAGTCTGCCACTTGTTGAATGGTCCATCTGCTTGATGCATCATACAACCTGATTCTTGAATGATCCAACCACATGATGATATGCTTGATGCATCATACAATCCAATTCTTGAATGATCCAACCATGTGATGATCTCTTGATGCATCATACAATCCAATTCTTGAATGATCCAACCATATGATGACCTCCTTCATGCATCATACAATCCAATTCTTGAATGATCGAACCATATGATGATCTCCTTGATGCATCATACAACCTAATTCTTGATCATATGGTCAAACCATATGGTTGCTTTACATCATACAATCCAATTCTTGAACGATCACACTATATGATTTGCTCGATGCATCATGCAAACAAATGCATGACATTGATACCATCATAGCATGGGGCTACATCATGCAATCCAATCCCTTTTTATCAAACCCATGGCCTGTTGTAATGGATGCATCATGTAATCCATATAGATCTTTGGATGTCACCATAAGAAAAGGAAATCCAAATATGTATGCTATGGACTAGGTAATTGGCAAGAGTGTGAGTGTGAATAGTTGAGGTGATATGTGAGTGTTGAGACCATTCATGGTAACCAACACATTCAAACCAATTACCAAACATAATTTACCCCTTGCAAGAATCAAGATGCCTTCTTTTTCATTCATGTGAGAAGTTATTATGAAATCTCCATCCAAGTAAGGAAGGGTTACACAAGCATTAGGCCATTAAGAGCCCAAGGACCAACCTTGTGCTAACTAGTAGGTCGTTAATGAAATAGTGATTGAAGGTTATGCATTGTAATCAAGCTAGTATATAGATCGACCTTTAGAATCACAAATGGTATCAAATATCATATCAACATAGTATCAAATTTCATGTTATTCCCTTCAATACCATTATACCCCATTATACCCCTACAAGCCTAGCCCTTAAAACCTAGTGAATATTGTATTAGTTTAATATTACAATTTCTAATATTAATCTAATACTCAATACCATGGGTTATTAGCTCTTTTTTCCCTAGTATCAACATTAATATTGTTCTTTAATATGCATTATGCATATTCAAGTCTTTGTAAGAGTTGTGAAAAATATAGTCATTTCAAGTACATTTTTTGTTTTTTTGTTACAACCAAGTGGTTATGAATTATTTTCAACGTGTGTTTTCTTGCAAGGCGACATCGCATTTTGGCTTTAGTGATGATGTGTTACAATTATTATGTCAACAATTCAAATTTTTTCTACGCATGTAATCTTCAAAACTTTGAACTTTGAGCCTTCAATTTATTTTTTTGTGTTTAAGGTTTCTAGTTTCCATGTTACATGTTATTCAACTGATGTTTGCAAAAATCATTCTATAATCCTTTTGTTGGGCCCTACCCCCACAAGGACAAGGACTATCGTATTTGATCCAACTTTTGGAAGTTTTACCTTATTAAGACCAATTTCAGATTAGGAAAATTGGTTTTTTTGGTGAAAGTGTTTAGACTATTTAGATTGAAACGGATTTTTTTAGTGTTTAGATTGTGGACATAGTAGGTAGATGTACAACATCTTATCTATTGGCAAGGCCAGTGTGTTTGTGATGCCTTTTTTTTCTAGTTGTTGTTTGGTGGTTAGTATTGGTGTTGTGGGTGTTTTTTTGTTGTTATGGTCATCATTGCAATGATGTATGTGCCATGAAATGTATGTTGTTAGTAGTGTTTATAGTTTGTAAAAGTTTAGGATTTAAGATTTCAAGCTCTACATGTTGCATGATATAGATTTTCCTTCATTCCCAAGTTGCGATTTCAATGAATGAACTTGTTGAGGAGGGGGAAGCACAACAAAAAACTATTCACATTTTGACGATTGATTTAATTTAGTAGCTAACAAACATTGTGGACAAAGTAGACATAAACAACAATTACCTAATGCAAAGCAATTTGGAGTGTGCAATTGTAAGAACTACATATGACCCAAAAGCCTAGTGATGACATTCTTCATTTTGCACATTAAAATTCTTTAAAATTCTTCATTTAGCACCTTGTCAAAACATTCTTCGACGCGAATTTTAACGAATTTTCGTGCTTTTTTGGGTTTCCATAACATTCCCACACCAAGAATGTCATAACTATGCCCAAAAGTTATAGGTTCTTCATCATTGCACTACAAACGCTTGGGTGTTCTTTATGTTCATTAATCTCATTATTGTGGTTGAAGTTATGTTATTCAAAACATGATGAAGTGTGTTTTATGCCACCCATGTGAAACATCCTCTAGCAACAACCATACACAATCAAGGAAAGGTATTGCCTATTACAAGCCTTTGTATGACATTACAAGCATGAAAAGAGACATTGATAATGAACATGCTTTTATTTTATTTCATTAAAAAAAAAGTGAAGGTGTTTGAAGAATATGATGTTGCTTAGAAGAAAGGGAAGAAGAAAAAGGAACACATCTTTAATCTATTGGCTAAGATAATGGAACAATATGTGCTCCTAAACATTACACAATGTTCAACTACCATTGGCTATTTTAGCCTTTAGATGTTTAGAATAAGGTTTTATACTTCTACACTTGTAATAAAAAAATTTAATGATGATTTTGCTTTCAAATTACAATTCAGTTGTTTGAACCTCATAACACTTATAGAATAACATTGGTTGAATGAATTAAATATTTTTTGGTTGAATATTCAATCACCCACAAAATTATAATTTGCATCAAGCATGAAGGCACAAACTTGAACACCCTTGCTATTGTTTTGAGTTTGGTTGTGTCATGTGCATCATTGTAACTTGCTTCATTTTCAATGGGACCTATTTTGGCCAAGCAATGTCCAAGGCATGTCAATATGCCACAAATGACAATAGGGTTGGGGTTGGGATGAAGGAAATTAATTTGGTTGAAACTTAATTAACCTTACAAAACACCATTACATTGAAAAAAAAAAACCAAAAAGGCTAATAAGAACTGGAATTAACTTGCAGTTGGAGGTTGGTTTTAAGGGGCAAAAATTTAAAACACCTATCAAAACCAACTTCATTTCCAAGGTTGTTTTATTTCGAGAAAAGTTAAAATTTGCTAGTACCATAAATATTTGTCATAATCAATAGACTTTTAAGTTGCATGTTCAAATACCCTTAGGCTCCATATGAGCAATTACAAAAACTATCATTGAAACCTTAAGCCTTATGATTCGACAATGCATTTGAGCCAAACTAGGGAATTTTGGTTACTTTCTAATGTTTTATTTGCAATTTTGAGTTAAGTACCAAGTTCAAACATTCACAAACCCACATTTTGTATGTGGGTAATTTGACCAAAAGTTACAAATTATGTATGCTTAAATGGGCCTTCAAGTCAAAACATGTTGGAGCCTTTTTTTACCATTCATAGTTTCATGCCATCCAATTAAATCCACAATTTAAAAGCTAATAATGTATGATGGAATACATTAATAGAAATAGAACAAGGGCTGTTGTAGAAAAATATGATGAACAAGTAAGTCTACTACCTCTATTAATGAAAGTGCTTAAGCATTTAAACTGCAATGTGTAGCAACCGTTACTTATAATAGTTATAGTGTTTAAGATTATACCCTAGTTCAAATGTATAGGAACGAGGAAAAGCCAAATTCTTTTGAACATTGGGTGCAAGGATTAAAACCACAAGGGCACTAGAAATTCTGTAAACAAATTTCTACAAGAAATAGCTATGTTTGAATATCTATGTTTGTAAAAGAATTGTGCAAGTTGTTAGTTTATTTGGATATTCAATACTTGTAGACATTTTGTGCAAGTTGTAGCTCTATTACATTTTGGATACTTGTAGAACTTTTGTGCGAATTGAAATTATGTTTGGATTTTGTATATTCAATACTTGTAGGTGACCATAATATGACTAAAACATGTTTCATCATTTTATCAATTGATCATGGTTCTTGTATGTAAAATTTTGTCAATTTTTTGAATCACCTTATACAAGTTTCAACTTTGTTTTGATTTTGATATGAACAAGCTATGACTTTAAGAAAAGACATCTCATCATTTCACAAGCTAATCACATATATCACTACACCAAAACTTAACATTTATGTCTAGGACAAATATGACTAATGACCATTTTTTAGTCATATAGTGGTATATATGCCATGTTTTGGTGCTAAGTCATATTCTTGTAACCATGGATATGACTACATCACTAAAAGTCTTCATGGATAAGACTATGTGACTAAAAACCTTATTGATGAACACCATATAAATATGTAATAATATATGATTTGAAACATTAAGATATTGTGAATTAAAAAGGAAAAAACAAAAAGGTGAACCTTAAACCCTAAACCCTTTTTAGCATATTATAACCTTATAGATGATCAAACACATAATTAATGCACAAATAAATACTTACATTTTATAATTTCTAGAACTTTTGCTTTAAAGTCACTAATTATTTAAAGTGAATTTATCAATAGTGGCTACAAACAAATTTGGGGGGGAATTTTTATTTTTGAAAAAAACTTTAAAAATGGAAAATAAATTGCCAAAGTTCTTGAAACCACAAATTAAATAAAAATTTGATGCCTCTAATGTAATTAAAACCTTCAATTTGGGTCACATGCTCAAAGGATTATTTAAATGAATTATTTTTGAAAAATTTGACCTTAAACAATGAAATATATTCTTAATAATGATATCCAATGAATTTCAAAAGAAATTTACATTTCCCAAAATGGCATTTCTTTTCATGTGTTCATATGATAGGTATCAAAGAATATATAATTTGATTTTTGTTAATTTGTCAAATTATTTGGTCATACAACTTGGAATTTTTGATATTTTATATTAAATCACATTTAATGAATTGAAAAAAACATTAAAATAAGATTAAAATTTACTACTCACAATAAGTTTTGATAAAAATTATCAAATTAAAAAGTGCATGTGTATAAATTAATAATTAGGACATTTAAGTAAATTTTGTTTAAAATTTTTAATTCTCATAAATAATAATTTATGTTTCATGCATAATGTATTTTGTAATATATAATTAAAAATAAATATAACAAAACATTTGTATTGATTCGTTATATTTTTTTGACGCGCTCCTAAGTCCCTTGTTAGACCCATTGAAGGGTCAAACTATGTTGAGTTGCAGAAAGTTGGGACTTGAGGGTCACTCTCGACTTTCAGCACTAAAAGGGGGTATAAGGGCGTGCTAGAAGTCCCAAGATTAAACTAGTAAAAGGGACTAGATTATCTTGCTTGAATTTACATCCAAAACCAACCACAAGAGGTTTAGTTAGCATTCGGGAACACCCTTGGGTGTTGGGACAAGGCATGGGCACTTTGACACACTTGACTCACCATGGCCCGGACTCGGGGGAAGTCATCACCTTCCCCCGTATAGGATTCTCTGCAGCTCTCCGCCGAGGCCACATCCAAATGACTCTTTTTCCCGGGACTCCCAAGGAGGAGTCCCAAAATTGTCTCGGGTTGGAGTCTCGGGACTTTGGGAGCTCATGTCTCCCATTGGAGTCTCAGGACTTTGGGAGCTCATATCCCTCGACCACTAAATCCGATTGGAGCGAGGTCTAAACCAAAGTTGTGACCCTCCTTGAAAGCTTTCCAACGCCATGTTGCACTCTGTCAACGGATGTCGGGAAGAGGTCGATTCCTGACTTTTAGTGGTCGGGAGTCAAACTGGCAGTTTGACTCTTGGCCCTTCTTTTGCCCATAACTTGGGCTGTAGATGTCCAAATGGCACATGCGATGCCATTTTGAACATTTAAACTTCAAGACCTTTTCAATGACATTAAAAACACTCAAATGCAAGGAGATTTGAGCCCTGAAATCGAGCTCTGAATTTTCGAGAGTCCCGAAGGACTCCAACTTCCCACTTTTGGGAGTGTGGGCTTCACCTTCACACTTAGCCCAAAGTGGGGTTGCGACATTTTTTAAAAGGTAGGGAAATATTTTATGTATATACTAGTGGGTACTCGCAACCTTTGGTCACTGTGAGGTGCCCCTGCATTATTTTACTAAATTCGCCATATATATATTTTTATAAATGATATAGCCTGAGTAGGACCATCATCATTTAATGCTAATTAATGCTCGGGATCCTCGCCAAGAAATTTTCCCAAAAAAGAAAAAAAAACCCTTGGTATTAACCAATGTGGGGAAAAGGGTGGGGGGGGGGGGTATTACATACTCGTCGGATTTAGAACCATCAGTTATGGGTATTTGAAAATTAGGAGAATCAAAGAGAGCCCCTAGTTTGGGTGGGTGAAAAAACTTCAAAAAACCACCAGCTTCTGGATAGTTCGAGGCGGATATTTGTTTTTTTCTTCAAAACACATTTGAGAACCACAGAGATAACCAGGTATTTGATTATTTTGATAACCACGAATATCAACCTTGATACCCGACTTGATCCACACCCGACCCCCTCCCCTACAAATATATAGCCTTTCCCAAGCCCTATCAAATTTTGGGTGCAAAGGACATCGATAGACGGACAGACGGGATCTGGGTTTCAAGACCTTAACAGACAGACATACAAGGTAATTTATATATATGATATATACCAAAAATAATTTTATTTTAAATATGTTTATTTACAAATTGCTTTATGGGAAAAAAAAATCTTCAAGATATCATTATTGTTCAAATGTATGAAATAGTGGAAATTCAAATTCAATTTTGGTCAAATTACTTGATATTTTGGTTTTAAATTTTTATAAATGTGTAGATCCTATAAAAATATTTAAGAATGAAATTTATTTATTTTCATTTGGACAAATTATGAAAAAAAAAAATAATGGTTAGAGTTGGGTATTTTTATATGGGACAAAGGATGATGTGACATAATGTTGTAAATTTATCTAATATCCTTTTTTAACAAGTTCATAACAACTTTATAAATTATATGAGTAGATGAAAAAGTATTAGTCTATACACAATACACACACACAAATATTTTCAAAGTGCAAATATTACTTGTGATTAACCAACAAAAAAGGCTTGTCACCAAAAATTAAATAGGATCCTACTTACCTACTTACTTAGGCATAGTACCTACCTACCTACCTATGCCTAACTATGTACCTACGTACTTATGTTTATGTACCTACTTGTCTATTCTTATAAAAACATGAATTTATAAAAACATGGTGTTTTAGATGACAATATTTGATTATTATGGTTGATCATCTTTGTGATGACTTTTTGTTTAAGCAAATAAACTTTTGTTATAAATAAATTGAGCAATCTATTTAAATGAAACTTTGAGCATGATTTATTCATTCCATTTTGTCTATTTGAACTATGACATATTATAACATTTGATGTCACATGTGAAATGAAATCAATAACATATAGATAACATTGTAATGCAAAAGATATCTAAATGTTTATCCTTTCAACTTAATAAAATTAGTTTACAACTACAATGTCATTAACATTAAAAAAAAATCACTAAAATGCAACATACATAACATTGGTACAAACTAAACTATAATTTGTTACATTTACATACAATGGTAGTTTTCAAAAGAAAATGCATCACATATTTGGTTCATATTGAAGTTAGAGTTTAAAATATTTTTGTTGTTTTGGAAATTGTCCTCTTGCATGTATTGGTTTAGATTACTACACAACAAACAACAACACATTTAACGATATAATTATAACAACCTAACCAATTAATTATACAACATCACATCTGAATGTTATTTTATTCAAGATCATATATTTCAAACAAAACCACCATTTTATTTTTGAAAAAACCTTACCTTGTATGTTTAACTTTGATTTTGATGGATTCAAACATTATCAAAGTTCAACCCTACAACACAAAAGAAAACAAAAAAAAAAAATCATCATAAATGCATAAGAATAATATGTGTGTTTGAACAAATTAGTTTTATTTCAACTCCACCTTCCACCTCAAAAATTCAAATGTTCAAACACAAACAAAAGCAACAACATGATTTTCATAATAAAAAATCACCCTTGACGAATCCTTCATCATTATAAGTTACACTTTACAAATCAACTTTTAAAGAAAATGGAAGATTTTTTCACATTTAGTGTGAGAAAAATCTTCCATTTTTTAAAAAACATTCAACTTCCAAGTTTTCTAAATAAATAAATAAAACTTATTACAACCTTTTAATTTTACCTCTAAATTGGAACAACAACAAAAATCTTAATTATGTAGCACATGACATGGTAATTGCATCAAAAAAACTATGAAATGTAGAAAATGTCTAGAAAAAAATACCTTTTCCTTTTGAATTCATGTTCAATTTCTTAACAATAGGCATAAGTGCATGAGGGTTGTTCATGAAAAAAGGGAGATTTGTTGTTTTAGTATAATGTGTCACTTGCTTAAGAGTTTCTCACCCAAATTTCATATTTTTTAATTTGAAATTCCAAGTCAAAATCTTGTTGCATATTAGTTGTTCACAATGATCATGTGGTTGACTCAATTGGCTTGATTAATGTGTTCATATGTTGGTTGAACTAATTTGTTTACTTTGATCTACATGTTTATTAGATGTTAGTTGTTAAAAGGAAAATAATAATATTTTATAATTCATCTATGGTCTGATAAGTTTTCAGGACAATTTAATGTTGTGAGTTTCAATGTAATGGGAAACTAATAATAAAATAGTTTAACAACATTCACAAAATAATGAAAAAATAGTAATTATATAGTAGCAACTTACTAGCACAACTAATTGTATAAATGTGAATCATAGTTGACAAATAATTATAAACAAATCATATTTAACATGTGGTGAAAATTGCATATACAAGGCATGATCATATGTGTTAAAGTTGTACATTAGTTACAAATAGTCAATAATTGGGTGTTACATTTACCTTAATTGTATTGTAATTGTCACATGTTACTAAAATGCAACTTGTCAACAAAGGCAAACATGCATGGTTGGTTACAATTGTATTTACAATGTGTAGATTCTATAATATAAATGTTCATCTTATAGTTAATTTGCAGCTATAGGAAAACCCCTTGATTTTTTGACATAGCATTTCATTTATTAATTCCTTGTATTTCCATGGGACAATTGTCTAGCATAATTATATATTAGTTGTTTTAGAACTTTAGTTGTAGGGCAATCTAATTGTTGCAGATATGATTTATCATAGTGATTTATCTTAAAGATGTAAGTTGTAAATTTGGTACGATAGATGGCACATTGTCCAATTTGTCTTGTTAAATTTTATTATATATGGGTTATTACTCCAATGTGTTTTTCCACTTTGCACATCTAAACCATAATTTGTATATTGGCCTTAATATATGCTGATGTTGTGAACAAACTTTGATTACGTCTATTGTTCATGTCTATTGATTAGAGAAGCTTGAATGTGTCATTGGAAAGTTATTGAAATAGAAATATATCTAGTGTTTCCAAGTTGGGTTTCTTGGGCATTATGTGTATATATGTATGGGGATTGGACATTTTGTGTATTTGTATGGGGAATTGTAGAAAGGGCATTCGATACATCATATTGGAAGTTCAAAGTGGAAGAAGTGGGGTGAACAAACTAATGACATGTTGATTATATCTTAAACATAGAGGGGATGTCTAATCCACATAGGATATCATTTTTAATGTGTATGTTTAACATTAGAAAGTTGAGTTGGTTATTACAATTTGATTATTGGGTAGATTCATGTACTAATGAATTAGGGGTGCACTTTTAAGGTCCCAACATGGAATCTCAAGGTTGTACTAACAAGTTGATGTGGCAACATGAAATTGGTCAAAAAAGTTTAAATAATACTTAAATAGTTTTTTTAAAGTGTTGAAATAAGAAATTAAACACTAGTTACAATGTTTTAAAAATGTTTTTGGTATTTCATACTTCATGGAACTTTGGAATTAAACATAATTCTAATTTTGTGTAAATTAAACATTGCTTATGGTTCATGTGGTTCTTTAATGATGTTCCTTCTTGCATTTTGACATGGATTTTCACATTATCCCATTGGATTTGGGCCTTTGAAAATTGTCTAAATAATTCCAAATTTTGGATTTTTCCATTTTTAATTAATTACAATGTCAAAAAAAATATTTATATTTCACCCAACCAAGGATATATGAGAAGGGGTACCTAAACCTTAACATAACGGGGAAAATGACCTTCCATATACCATTACCCATGAATAGATAAATTGAACTTTTGTATATATCATTGCCCCAAGATATAGATCAAAAATAATATACCCATACAACATTGGTCATAACATTTAAAATTTGCAACAAAAAAATAATTGTAAAACATTAAAACTCATTCTATTTTTTCAATGATGAACTTGCTTAATGTCCTTAATCCTTACTATTTTGGTTTCATTTACTTGTTCCAATCAATGTGCTTTTTTTTTCAATTTTCTATTGAATCATTGATAGCAAACATCCCAAGAAAACTTTAACACTAAATGGTTACATGTTATTAAAACTTGTTAGAAACAAAATCATTTTATATTCTAGCTACCTATAAGAGGAATGACTAGACATTTAGTGAAATTGATCCAAAATATTTTGTTAAAGCAATTTTGTTTTTAAAATAGGGAATATTGTAGAAAAATATTAAAATTTCCAAAAAAAATTCACAACAATGAAAAACTTTGCAATTCTTTTCCTTTCCCTCAAGAAAAAAAGAAAAAAAATCAAGATCAAGTTGTTTCCATTTCCTTAAAAAAAAAACCCCAGTTGAAAAAAAAGAAAAATGAGACATAATTCACAAACACAAAAAAGGTGAAGAAGAAGCCAAAAAAGAGGAAGGATTATTGATACCATATTTATTATATATACCTATTTATACCAAAATCCACAAGACATGTATTTATACCATTGCATACCCATAGCATATATTTCCATTATATATATGATACCATAGATACCTTATTTGAAAGTGTTTTGATACCATCATGCATATGGTATCAAAATTTTGGGAGACCTTAAATATATACTAACTTACCATACTAATATCACATTTTTGTGATACTAGATTGAAACACTACTTGTAACTTGTGACGTGATAGTCAATTCAAATGCTGATATTTTCATGAATGATGGTTATGTATTATGGAAGAGTTTGAGGGAAAATGTGTGTTGGGTGGTATATCATCTTAAGTCTCCTTCCTCTTTTCAACTTTTGTTGTTGTGTTAATAATCATATTGGTTTGAAATGCATCAAAGCCTGATTTTTTTGGGTTTTAACAACTTTTGAGCAACAACCACCAACACAATAAAGGAAAGTTTGATTGAGGCCAATGGCTTAAGTGTGTGTTTGATGTGGTGGTGGTGTCAAATGAATTGATTATGCAATTTTGACATAATCATACACTATGCCAAAACATGACAAATATGACTACGCCCATGATTAGGTTTGTAGTCGTAAATACAATTCATTGAACTTGCATTATTCTCATAAGGGGTCACTAAGTGTTGGAGTTCTAAACCATGTGCATTAAACAAAACATTTTTGGAGTGTGTTATATAATTGTTTAACCTATTGTTTCTCACCCTATTATTACTTATAAAGGAAGGAAAGGCGAAAAACATTTTAAAGCTTCATAAATTTAATCAATTTTGACGAACATTCATATTTTTATTTTTATTTTTTTCATTACAATTAGAAAGTAATGTAGGATCTCTCCAACATATGAAGTCTATCTTATTTAATATGTCTACATGGTATTCATGTTAATGGAGTAGGGCAAGGACATGGGTGACACTAATTAATTAATAATTATAAATTATTATTAAAATGTATCATGAACTTATTTGAATCTTAAGATCAACCCCCCCACCCCCCCCAAAATGAAGATGATGGTGGTGTAGGTGGTCTAAATTTCATCCCCTACCGAATAAAATTATTTTTTGTTCCCTATTTCAAAATCATGTGTCATTTCCATGGTGAACCCTAACATTGAATCTGAAATAACAAATTTTAACCCTAAATCAGAATGACAAACCTATGGGTTTACCCTTACCCTAACTTAAGACATCTTCACCCACAAAAATATTTTGTAAGGCCAACAAAACTTTGACACACAATGAACACAATAAAAATGGCTTATTGGCTATTAATTTAATTTCACTAACACAAACAATCAATGAAACAACTGATGATCAAACCTAGAATACATATTCGCGATAATGCCAACATTATGATAACCTAATCCTTCCCACTAACTCCTAACCTAGTTTAGGGAAAATGCACAAGCTAAAAGTGGCTTGCAAACCTTTTAATGCAATAATTATTGTCACAATAACACATCATGAAATACCAACTATCTCCATGGCATTTGAAACTTGCATATCAAAATTTCATTCCAAAATGTTAAGCCTAGTCTGGGTGTATGAAATTCACATTTTGAAATTTGATTTTATAATGTTAAGCAAACCATGGGCAGTACTCTCCCAAACCAAGGTTATAACACAAGCACGCCCCTAAACAACATAAGATGGGAATAAAACTTTTCATGTAATATGATTCCCACTTTAGTGATTTTCACACGAGAATCGTAACAAGAATTCCAAAATCCCCCATGTTTGTTCATAACATAGTCCTCCACCACATGCAAGTCACAAGAATAGGTTTTTACCAGTAAAAACAAAACATTCCATGAAGTTGGTTTGGAAACCATCCCCATAAACACCTCATTTGCATAAGAAAAAACCATTTGGATTTTATTTTTTCCAAACAACTTGAAACTTCCCACATGGGCAATATTCTTACCTACAAGTTCATTGGTGTAGAGAACACTCAATTCCATAATCCACCTTTTTATAGGTGAGGTGTGAATTGTCAAAGAATAAATGGAAATTAAATGACCAAATTGGAAAATCGGCCTTTGGACTCCCAAACTTTTTTACTCCAAAATCTTTGTAACTTTGTAAGTGCGTAGTTTTTAGTTTGAAAAACTCACCAATTGAACCATTCCTCAATAAGACTACATATGTGGAAGATATGGATTTAAAAGAAAAAATTAATTAATTCCAATTTTTTTTTGAAATCATTTCAAACTAGCTTTTATTATTCAGTCATAGGGTGTTCATTGTTTGAAAATTTTATAGTCATAAGGGTCAAGGTGTTTGGTGTATGATCTTAGGGTGGCTATTTGAAAAATAACCCACCCATACAATTAGTAGCCCATGTTTGGCTACAAGCATGGATGAAAAATATCATCCAAATTATGGATGAAAACATTTCCATGTGGATGAAATTTTGAAAATATTAAAAAATAAAAAATAAAACTTGGAAAATCCAAAAACAAAAAATAAAAACCTAGCCACATGGTAGGTTTGAATTAGTGTTGAACTTGTGTGCTAGTTTAGGATTGTGACAAAAAACAAAAAAATAAAAAAGGGAGGTTTAGATTGGACTCTCCCCCCTCCCCCCCCCAAAGCTTCCCCTAGGGCTTGTGAACCTCCCAAACTTGTAAAACTTAGTAGGATTACAAGAGGTTTTCAAAAACTCCAATGGTAATGATGATGGTAATGGAATTTGGTGCCTCCCATTGCCATCTTTCTCCCTTTCTTTATGTTAATGATACATGACCACAATGACAATGATGGTGACAAAGAGGAGGTGGAAACTATCTTCCCCACCTTGTAATGTTGTAGATGAAAACCCATTAAGAACTTGGAGCTCTAATAGTGATGGCAATGGTGGGTGTGAACAAGATCATGAATCTTATAGATGAAGATCAAGCCTTATGATGGGTGAACATTCAAACACAATCCATGTTTAACTTCAAAGAGGTGCAAAGGCAATACAAGGAAAATGTTGATAAACATTGTAACGAACAACCCAACTTCAAGGTTGAAGACCAACTTTGACTTCAATAATAAATGACCAAAATAACAGGACCTTTGGAAAAATTGAACTATCAAACATGGTGCATTCATTATCAACACATAGATAATTATGGTGGCCTTTTGGTTTAAGCTTTAAAATTTTATGAGATCCATTCTATGTTTCATTTTTGGAACCCTGCTATGCATCCATTGTCCTAAAAAGAATTTTCAAGCTACATTCACCTATTGAAGTCAATGGTGAACAACAATATAAAATTAAAATTTTAATATATTATAGGTTGTCATATTGTTATTACAATATCTCACCCATTGGTGAAGCTATGACATTATTGAATGAACGTGGGAATTAACTTGACATTAAAAAAAAATCCTTTGACAAGGTAAAATAATTTCATCAAAATAATCCAAACAAACCCAAACCATTCCTCATGGAATTCATTAGAAGAAGTGATGTCACAAATGACATCCCATAATATTTTGTTAACATAATTGCTAATACCATCACCACCGTCATCATGGATGAAGTTCATCCACTATTCATACACAATGTAGATAAAAATGTGTTGAAAAAGGTTCTTTAAAATATTTTGAGATATTTCCATGGGAACTTCCTTGAATTATGTCTCCAAATGTATATAAATAATATGATATAAACCAATAATTTTACAATATGAAGGGGTCTAATTACTGGATATTAACTTGTAGTTAATATTTATTGGTCCCTTATGGTTGTAATATGTGGGGTTCATGTATTTTTTACCTTGAATATATATATATATATGAAAATTTGTATGACATTGCATTTTGGGTTGTCAACAAAATTGTTTCATAACATTGAATATATTAAGAAATAAGAAGTCGAAAAGTTTCATCATTTATAATAATGACTAGTGTGGTTCATGTTGTTGAACACATATTGTAACAATGAATGAATTTTGAAAGGACAAATGGTACATCTTATTTAATTTAAGTTTGAAATTCAAACGTTCATTCAAATTAAAACTTTGATCATTATTAAATTTCCAATGGAAAAAAACACAAAATTCAATATCTCCTTCACCTTTGATTTGAAAATTATGAAATTGTTACCGTAGACCCATACTCATTGGGGCCTTTTCAATAGTGTTAAGAACACACACCCCACTTCCCCCAATTATTGTATTTTATTGAATTTTCAATGATAAAATAATTCAATATTCAATAATTCATACTTGATCGGTCTAAACATTACAAAACCACGTCATTGCGCCCCTATTCATTGAGAACTTTACAATGGTATTAAAAATGTAGTAGGGTGCTAAGGTTTAGGAAATCTCAACATGATAAAGTAAAACAAACAAATTATGTTCATCAATAGTAAGATTGGAGCAATAATAATATTAAAAACAATGTTGTCATATTTAACATAAAAACATATTATGATAATGGACCTAGAAAATGAAAGTTGAAGTTAAAATTTGTAAAGAAACAAACCTAAATGTCGACTTGATGTTAATACATTTTTTTTTATAATTCTTAACTTCATGGAAAATATATGATAATCAAATAGTTGTATTGAAAGATTTGACATTCATGTGTGGGAAGGGTGATGTCTTGAACATTGTATAAAGTTAGGTTGGTGTATTTACCTTGAATTCTACATAATCATTTTATGCTTTCATCTTCTTGCAAGGCACCAACTAACAAAGTCATTGCAAATGACCAAAAAACAAAAACCTTGCTTAATATGTGATATCATTATTGGTTCTTGTGTGACTTGTGTTTAACTGAACAATTTCATGAATTATTTGAACAAATTTAATATCACTAATGGTTTTATGTATTGAATGAAGGATGAAAAATTTGAAAATTCAATAATGAAAAATCATGTGAAGAATCTTAATACATTCTATGGATTAAGGTGGTTTTTTTTGTGATTGTGTATCATTTTAATCATGACAATCATTTTATAGATGTTATAATGTATAATAGAATACTAATGCATAAGAATTAAATCCTTTGTAATATTGGGAAGGATTACACCCTCTCCCCCCCCTATCATTAAGAAGGATGAAGTGGTTTTGTAATGTTTAGACCTACAATGCACAAAACAATTGAATGTTGAAAAAAAATTGTCATTGAAAATTCAACAAAATCAAAAGCAAATTTGTAAGGAAATTAGGGTACACATTTGGTATTATTGGATAGCCCTTGATGAGGGTGGAGGTGATTTTATAATTTTCAGATTTATGGTGTGATATATTGAATTTTGAACAATCTTTGACACCAAAAAAAAAAACTCAACTAAGTTAACAAAACTCATTTTGATGGAAAAAAGAGCTGGTAACAATTTCACACTTGGGCCAATAGCATCAACCACACTAGTCTACACTAAGTGCTTTTGTATTGTTGAGACTTATGGTGCAAAAGTTATTGAATATTGAAAAAAAAATCATTAAAATATTAATATAATAAATTTAGGGAACCTAGTAGGGTGTGCTCTTGGTATAGTTGTAAAGCTGTCAATGAGTAGGATTTTATGCAAATGATTTTGTAGTTTTTAGAATTGAGGTGCAAAATATATAGAATTTTGATTAATTTTTTTTCATTGAAAATTCAACTAAATTACAAAAAAAGCTGGTTTTGAAAGGCAACAAAAATAGTTGGGTAACAAATTCACACTTGGGCCAACAACATTGGCCACACTAATCATTTGTTATATCTAAGTTAATTTGGCAAAGTTACAATTTCATTTTGAGAATTGAAATATGTTGCATACTGACCTATATGATTATATATTATGAATGAGACAAGGATTGTCAATTTGTCACTTTAAGCATAAATGAAAAAAAAAAGTGAAGGGGGTGGAGGGGAATCAACAACACAAATTTGTCAATATTGCACAATTCAAAATGTTCAATATTAAAAACATTAAATTGATACCCTTATTCTAGTTCACTTTTGCACTTGTGATGTATATTTGACACTTATGGATGGATGAAAATAGGTCATGTTTCAAGATTGTGTCTACAAAGTTGTAATTTGAAAAATGAATTTTTTTTGGATCTGAAATTGAAAATAATATCTATCAAAGTGTTCAAGAATTTTATAATTTTATATTTGAGATGGGGTTTTTTTAATAAAAAAAACGACAAATCTAGTAACAAACAATCATTAATTTTGATAACGTCCTGGTCGTTTTTCGTGAAGCTTTCCATCCATCCATCCCGTCATCCATCCATGAATGGCATCATACAGGGAAGAAAACCCTGGCAGAAATAAATAACACCCTTCCCCTCCCCCTTCACATGTGTGGCTGTCTAGGAAAGGCATGCCCAGCCCTGGGGGGGCACCCCAAAGATTTTGATATCAATATCAGCAACAAACCCAACATATATTTGCCAGGTCACAAGGAGTGCAAACATCAAGATTTTCAGGGGCCAGGGTCCCGATGGATACATGCGGAATGTGATATACAGAGAGGTTTTGAAAATATAGTTTGTAGTTGTAATTTTGTAATATGTATCGTCAAATACACATACACACCTGTGCATTAGGCAGGGCGTTCAAATTAGTTACATATACAAGAACTAACCAAATTAGAAGTCGCTATCAAAAGGTGCATAAAATTATATTGCACAAACTTGTATGCATTATATTTAAATAACTTAATCGTCTTTCCTCTTTCATATCAACTACCTTAATTCAATTCTTGAATTCTGAATCATGATGTGTGCTTGCATTTTTTAATTGAAATAATCGATTTAATGGCCCTCGTGTAATAATTTACATTTTATTTTTTCAACTTCGTGATGAAGTTGTCATATAGGTGATCGATCATCCACAAGGAGATTTAGCCACATTTGGCTATAGACCAGCTATGAAAGTGAGAACTTAATTAAAGGACATTTTTAAATTCACACCCTTTCTTCGCGCGTCCGATTATATGCAGATTAAAGTGTGGGGTCTGTGGTCAATCAGGGCACAACTCGAGAACTTGCCCGCAGAAGTAATTGAACTGATAAAGGAAAATACTTTTAAAGTTTAATCTGCATAAAATCGGACGCGCGCAGGGTGTGAATTTAACCAAAAAAAGTGTGAATTAAAAAATTTCCTAATTAAAATCCTTTTATATCCTGGATACTTGCTTTGAACACTGTGTAGAAACGTGGGCGATTTTTATAAAAAAAAGGATTTCAATTTCTGGCAATTTTAAAAAGGGGGAATACTCGACAGAATAATAGGTACAATATGTTTTTGAAAAAATATTCGCCAAATGACGAAAATTGGCCACAGAAAAAAGACGCTGACTGGTAGGTAAGTACCCTCTGAACTCTGCGGAAAAGGCGAAAAAGTGCATGTTTTGAGCACAAATGGTTTTAAAGGAGCTTTTCTTGTCCAGGGTTTAGGGTTTGCTTTTAGGGTTCTTCAGGGGGTTTTCTAGGGAGTTTTCTTCTTTGTCTCTGTGCTTCTTCGCTTTTGCACCTCTGATGTTTTGGTGTTGCGGTTCAGCAATCGATCATCGTCAAATCTTTTCTTGTCTCTCTTCGGTTCGACAAATGGCCTTAACTGCAGCATCTCAATGTCTGCAGCCGCATCGTCATTCAACTCAATTGTCCGCGCAGAGACCACCGAGTCTGCTGCGTTCACGAGTTCATACAATAGCTTTTCTCCGGCCTGCTGGCACTGCTGCTGCTGAATCGACGTCACGGGGGCCGTCCGGGAACTGGAACAAGTTTTGTTGTAGAAGAAGGCAAGAGTTGCTGAGAATTCGACCTCTGGTTCTACTACCATCTCCTAAAGATGTGTCAGTTAGAGCTGTGGATGATAGAAGAGGTGAAGTCCCGAGCAAGGTAATGAAGAATACATGGAGGCTCTTTGAGAATCATTGAATCAGAACTCGAACTTGATGCACAAATTTTATTTTTTCTTCTATTTTTCCTGTTTTTCCTATTTATTTATTTCTCCTTCTTCCCCATGCTCAGGCCGAGTTCAATGATTGAAGGATTAGTAAGTGCTGAAGAAAGAAAAAAATTGTGTTGGTGAGGGATGACGGTGCCAGGGATTCACAGTTTCGGAAGAGTTGGAAACACCAACTGATGGATCACCTGCAGGAACCTGTGATCCTCTTTGCTCTGTGGACGACATGAACTCCATGGATTTCCAAGCCAGTTATAAGCCAAAATCGGACTTACTCAAAGCTGTCACTGTGAGCACTGCATTGTTAGGCGGAGCTGCCATTATCAATCATTCTTGGGTTGCAGAGAATCAGGTATGTGGATTGCAATGGGGCAGTGTATGTTTTTGGATGTCTCCTCAATGTGTCACCCAGGCTTGCTTCATATTTTCCAATGAGCCTTCCATGTCCAACCTTTGAATTGGGCATGTCATGTGGCGAGTTTCAGAACCTGGCAATGGTGGCAGTATTCACAGCAGGATATATGGGCATTGTGTTTGAGGAGTTCCTGGCCTTCAACAAGAGTGGTGTTGCACTGCTGATGGCAGTAGCGCTCTGGGTGATTCTCAGTCTTGGGGTAAAACCTTCTAAACCGTTGTTGAGCCCTTCATTGTTTCCTTTCCAGGCTTTTCAAAAATTCTCCAGAAAGCGCAGAGTCTCCAGAAAGTCTGCATGTTGTAGTTGAAAACAGGAATTAAGTATAAAGGGCCAAAAACAATTGTGGCAGGCACCATCAGCTGACATCGCAGCGACGCAGCTCAGAGAGACCTCAGCTGAAGTGAGTGAGATCGTGTTTTTCTTGATGGGCGCCATGACCATTGTGGAAATTGTTGATTCGCACCAGGGCTTCAAAATAGTGACTGATTCCATTACAACTCGCAATCCTCGTCTTCTTCTTTGGGTGGTAGGTGCGCTTCTCATTTTTTTTTCTCTCATCCCTTCACACCAAGAAGTGTCTGCTCATTATCGCTTCCAAGCTGCTTCTGTGACAGAGTGAATGATTTTCTTTGAATTTGGAAATTTTGGAATTAAAACCATGGTGGTCAGGTTGCATCAGTCTAATGAAAAACTTCACATATAAAAGGACATGACCGCTGCTAAGCTTCTGTATAAATGGAACAGGTTGGTGTTATAACGTTCTTTCTGAGCTCAGTTCTGGATAACCTGACCTCAACCATTGTCATGGTGTCTCTTCTGCGCAAGCTTGTCAGTAATCCTGAGCATCGCAGGTATGGCTTGTTCTTTTATCCAGAGCTACAATGGAATCAGTCATGACATATAGGTGACTTTCAAATGGATTTGCTGATGGACATGGCAGTTGGCTGTGCCAGGTTTCTAGGGGCTGTTGTGGTGATAGCAGCAAATGCAGGAGGTGCATGGACACCCATAGGTGATGTGACCACTACCATGCTTTGGATTCACGGTCAAATTTCGACACTGCGTACCATGCAGGTATACTGTGCCTTTCACTTGGACCCTTGAACACAAGAGCTGGATTATGTTCTGGAAATCACATTGGTTCCTTATAGGGAGTGTTAAATGTGATGAAGAGGCTGTTGTTCCTTGAAAGGCCTGAAGATCATGGTCTGGATAAAATCCTGCAGTTAATGTGAACACTCTCTGTTATGGCAGGACCTGTTTCTTCCATCCATGGTTTCATTAGCTGTCCCTCTTGCCCTCATGACCCTGAGCAGGTAGGTGGCCACAACTATTCCTTCTCCCCTGGTTGTATTCCTTGTTTTTCTTGCAAGTCTGAAGACATAATGCTCACTGAAATGCTTGATTGCAGTGAAGCTGCTGACAAGCAGGTGATGGCACCGATTTTGACATCAGAGCCAATGGCTCCAAGAGGTCGCCTTGTATTTGGGGTTGGTTTGGGGGCGCTTTTGTTTGTTCCAGTTTTCAAAGCCTTGACAGGGCTACCCCCCTACCTGGGTATACTGTTGGGCCTTGGTGCACTTTGGCTGCTCACAGACACAATCCATTATGGTGAACCTGAACGCCAGAGGTTGAAAGTTCCTCAAGCTCTTTCACGAATTGACACTCAAGGAGTTCTGTTCTTCCTTGGTATTCTCCTCTCAGTTGGAAGGTGTGTTTATCTGTTGCCAGCGACATGTGATCGAGTACATGATCTTCTGTGAATCCACTCTGCTTACTCTCTAAACTAAACTCAAATTCACCTAGTTACATCATTGGTGTACGGGTCTGTTGTTGACAGAGGAGGTTTTGTTGGTTGGAGGACAGTTTGCAATCTGCAGGGATCCTGACTGACCTGGCGACATATCTCAATTCACACATACCAAGTGTGGAGCTGATTGCAACTGCAATAGGGCTTGCATCTGCAGTTATCGATAATGTACCCCTGGTGGCAGCCACCATGGGTATGTACAGCATCTCCTCTTTCCCTATGGATGCAGAGATCTGGCAACTGATAGCCTACTGTGCTGGGACGGGTGGATCCATTCTCATAATTGGTTCTGCAGCTGGTGTCGCATATATGGGCATGGAAAAGACAGACTTCTTCTGGTATATGCGGAAGGTATGTACTGTGTTTGTGGTCCATTCTGTCTGGAACTTGACAAAAATTGCAGCACAATTCACTCTGGCTCTCTGAGTGTAGAATCCAGTTTATCCTTTGAGTTAGTCAGTCTCTCATGATTAATATCATGGTATCTGTCATTACTGAGGAAAATGAAAGTGTTGGCAGGTGAGTGGGTTTGCCTTGGCTGGATATGTGGCGGGAATTGGAACGTACTTGGCAGCAAACCAACTGCATGGCCCGGTCTTGGGTTTGCTTTCTGATCTCCCTCCCCCAGTACCAGGCCTTTAGCCGTTCTGAAGGTTCTTGTAGATTTTTAGTCTGTATACCAAAATAAAGAGCTCCAGCAGCAGAGCATATCTAGCTAGACACATTGCTCCTTGTGAGTAGGGAGGGTGTCAATGTCACCACCCCCAAGGACATGATTCCTCTAAAGCTTTATGAACTTCTGAGCATCATCATCATCATCATCATCATCATCCATCTCACTGGGAATTTTGCATTTGTATACTGTATCTTCTTCAGCAAAAGGGGAGGAAGATCAGAATTCACAAATGGGAGGAAGATCCGAATGCACAAATGTTTCTGTAAGGCTTTCTATCAGAAGATGTTTCCACAGATAGAAACCTGATTCATCTTTCCACTTTGGGTATATTGGAGTAGAAGGGCCGCATCAGAACATCAACCTTGAATCCTGAAGCTCTAGAACAGAAGGTTTCTTCAACCCTGTATTCTTTCCAATAGACCTAGGCAGCAGTCCACTATTGCCTCACCAATGCACTTTTTGCCTCTGCAATTCATTTGTTGCCTTAACAATTCACTGTCACCTCTCCAATTTGGTTGTTGCGTACACAATTTGCTGTCTCCTGTGATTTTTATAGATTGACAAAAGCTTCAACATTTACCTGAAGGGTTTGCTGCTTGCACAAATGTGAACTCATCATCATGAATCAATGTGCAATACTGTTGCAGCCTCCATGCATGTGGGTGCATGCAGCCAAACAGAAAAGATTTCTTATTAGGTCTGTTAAGTAGTGATTAGGAGTTTTTAAAAAGTCTTGAATAGACAGATTAGGGTTCAAGACATTGAGATTATGCACAAAGCACGATTAGGAAATGTTTGATGGATTTAGAAACAGGATTATGGTTGTGCAGAGTTTTCTTTTGCAATCTAAAAAATACAGCCAGCAAGCAGGCCTGGTGGTTTGAGGAAATGTGGTAGGGAGTGGGGCACGGGGATTTGGAAACAGACAAAAGCCCGAAGAGTAGGGAGGGGCTAGCGGAGGCGGGGGCTGGCCTGGTCTGGCTGCAAAAGCTGTGGTGGTGATACAGAAACTGTCTTGTGTGGCGACACGATGTTCCACGCTCCATCCGCCTCCCGATTGTGTGTGGCCAGATGCCTCCTTCTTCTTGCGTTGCGGTCGACCATCAGTCGGTTTGTGTGGCTGGCTTCGAAAAGAAGAAGAGCGTCTTCCAGTACTCGTGGCAGAAGAAACCCCCTTTTTCCCCCTCCTCTCCCTCCCCGCAACGCGCGCACGCACGCACGCACGCACGCACCTCTCTTTTATTCTTGCAGTGGTTCTTGAATGTAAAATCTTCAAAGACGTGAATCATGGCAAATCTTGACGCTTGCAAAACCTCATGGCACATCGTCACAAAACCTGATAGATGCTCTTCAGTGCTGTTGTGACATCATGAAGGTTTCAAACGAAGGAGCAAAATCTCCAAGGAGCAGTGTGGTTCGTTTGTCAGGTTGTAAAGCAATTTTTGCACACGCTTCCTGACCAGAGATTTCTACACAGAGAGAAAAGGACAGAGGTAGAGAGACAGGTGTGGGACGCGTCCAGGCGCACGCACTTGTGCCAGAGGAGCTTCGCGAAGCGGAAGACGCGAGTCTTCTGTGTTCGCATGGTTACATCCATGGCCTTGCAATCGCTGAACATAGGACCGGCAGTGAGCGGAAGACAACCGTGTGCGTCTCCCAAGTGCTGCGACTGCATCGCATTTGGCGCCAGCTCCACGAAGCTCAAGGACAGGAATCAGTGTTGTGTTGCTGCTGCAAGCGCAACAAGGACTGGCGAGCTTTGTCCCTCGGGAGGCCGACGACGCAGGTGCAGAATTCTTCTCAGTGGCAAGAAGGGGAGGTTGTCGTCGACTTGTGGAGCTTTTTCCAGATCCGCTGCATTTACATGCCTGGCATTTGCCGGCAGCCAGGGAGGAGGAGGAGGAGGAGGGGGAGACGGAGCTCCTGATGGAAAGGTGGAGATGAAGCTCAGGTTGAAGACGAAGCATCAGCAGCAGCAGCAACAGAGAGAGGTTCGAAAGAGGGCGGTGAGAGGCACTCCTCCAGATGACGATGGGAGCGTCGCAGCGGCGATGGAGCCGACAACCGACCTCAGGGCTTGCATATCCAATGCTGCTGCGATTCCAATTCTCATAGAGGATTTGGATTCTGCGGAAGCGAGCGATGTTTCATTACAAGTGTTGGAAGGCACTAGCAGCGACGATTCAGGTGAGCTTTCCAAGAAGCATTTGGAAGTCCTTGGCAGGGGGAGCATGTTCTGGGAGAGCAATTCATGTTTTTCTCCAAGCTTAGCTTAGCTTCTCTTTGGGGGGTATCCACTAATATCTGGAAACATCTGTGATCATGTGAAAACCACAGCTGAATGCTGCAGAATGTTGGTCATTTTTCTTTCAAATGACTGCAAGAGGGAGTTGCATACCCCCCAATCCCCCCAGGAGGAGATTCTCAACCGATTTCTCAGGATAGAGAGAGTCTCAGAATCCTCAAACCCTAGGGTATTCTTATTAGGGACATAAGATTCTTCAACTCACCAGCAGCCCTGCCTTGCCTTGATGTCACCTTCTCTGGATATCAAACTTCCAAAGGACATCTTCAACCTTGGATACCAACTTCTCTGAGGACATGTCATTGAGTTCTCTGGATCATATCTCTGAGTCCTCCCTCACTTTAACAAGATACAGCCAAAAGTATTTGCTGATCATCATCGTAGATTGTTGCATTGACTCCTGAGCTATTATTGAATGTCTTTCAGCTGCTTGAGAAATTCAGTCACAAAACCACTTCCTCCAATCCCAAGGTTAATGAGTTTGGTCAAGAACATTGATAGTTTGGCACTGATAGCAGTCTACTTGGTGCTAGTGAACTGAATTTTCTGGTGTATCCCATCAAGGTGAGATGTGAAATGATGACCTTAACTTCACCACTAATTCCTGTCAGATGTTTGGTATGTTTGGCGAATGATGTAGAATGTGATGAGCTTGAAGCTGGAGATCCACTGGGGAGGAAGGTTTTGGGCAGGGGGGTCGTGAAATGGATGATGCAAGGCATGAGGGCAATGGCTAATGAAGTTGCCTCAGCTCTGGAGAGAGGAGACAGTAAAGGTGCACAGGAGCTCATGGGAACTGGCCACAATCTAGTGATGATTGCTCAGCCATATCTGGCAGCCAATCCAATTCCACAAGGGCTTGAGTCAATCTGCCTGAAAGCTAGCATGCACTATCCAACTGTTTTTGACCATTTCCAGCGTGAATTGCGTCTGAGTATGCAATTGCTCCAGGTATAAATAATCCAACATGCATACACCAGTTCATAGTATGAGACTCCTCTGCTACTTCTTAGCATATTGCAGATTACCTTGTGTAAGACACCGTCCAGTCTATAACACTTTGCTGAGGTCCAAGTTCTGTTATGAGCAGTTGTACTGTGTAATCATGGCTGCAGGAGAGAGGAGTGGTGGATGATTGGAAGAGCACTGAGGCTTGGAAACTTCTTAAGAAGTTTGCGAAGTCTGGTGTGCTCCTTGATGCAGATCCTCCCTTGTTATTTCTGTCTATTTGCCGTTTGATTTCCATGGGAGCTGATTCCATGTGTCTGGTTCCACTGTCTCAGATTTATTCCAAGGTGTAGTTTTGTCATGCTCCAACATGCCCATGTAACAAGCTATGTGTGGACAGGTGAGCATCGGGCAGTTGCAAGAAAAGCCCGTGAGCCAAGGCTTGTTCATGAGTTGCTGGGTTTGACAAGAGAGGAAGTAAAGAAGACTCAAAGACATATTGATGCATTTGTGCTACGAGCTCTGGAGCTTCTGCAGATAGAGAGAGATGCAGAACTGGATGCTACACAGCTGTCACTTGAGGGGGCCTCATCTGCCATTGGGGCACCTCGCACTGCAGTGCCAGTGCCCACAGATCAGGATTGTGATGAGAGGGGAGTGGAGCAATGTGACTCAATTACCAACCTGACACCTACAGGGTCCACCACAGGTCTTGCTCCTAACTCTATCTCTTTCTGTGCTGCTTATATGATCTGTTTTCATCTTTTGGGCCTGCATAGCTGCATAACCTAGGCAATCCAATGAAAACAGACCTTACAGCAGGATTGGAACTTTTGCACACAAAACTCATGCAGAGAAGAAAACCAGTCTTAATGTCCACTGTGTGCACGATGGTGCAGAGCGGCTCAATATTGGCTTCCATCTTTAGGGTACTTTGGTTAGATGAGGGCCCTTTGGGCAAGCATCAAGGACTTAATCTCTCCACCTTTTACTGCCCCTCCTTGCAATGTTTGTGGCTGAGCATATTGGAAAGTAACATTTGGGTTGACTGCATTAAGCAAATTTGTGACCACTTCAATTGTTTTTCTAGGAGAATCTTGAAGGCCTTGTAAACTTGTTTATGTCAAGGTAAGTCCAACCATTGGAGTGAGCACTCCTCAAACATACAGGCATGGAGCCACCATTTTGTGGCCTATCTCAGTCTGTAACACTTGTCCTGAGACTACCAGCTGCTGGCTGGTTGTATGGCCACAAGTCAATACAACAAAGTCTCATGATTAGTCTTTTCTCTGGATCTCAACTCAGTGAGACCTGCTTCAGATAGATGCCCTGTAAGGGTTTGTGTTTGAGAGGAGCTGCCAAATCTCAACCAGTTGATATACTAGGTTGCATCTCATAGGAGGAGGGAGCTATAGGCAACAGAAGTCCTCCCCTGGTTTCTACTGAATCTAACATGGGGTGGGGTAATCACAACTAGACTACTAAATCATACACCACCTTGTTCGTATCCTGATATAGGGTGGTTCTTTTTCTGCCCTTGCTCTATGATGCCCTCTATGGTTTGAGTCTGAGGCTCTGAGGCTTTCCTGAAGTCCCAAGTGCAGTTTGTATGGCCTATCCTATTGATGTCTATCTAACAGCCCAGCTCCAAGTTCAAACCCTGCCAAGGTGCATTTGATTTGACTTGTTTAAACTTGGAGCTCTTTTTAGGTCTTGGAGGAATGCACTTGGTCACTCTTTCTATGGAGGGAGGGGGACACTTGCCACCCACCACTATTTCTCCTGGAGATATGGTGTGTGTGCGCATCTCAGACAAAAGGCGGGGTGGTTCAACGATGGAGTGCATGAGAGGCTCAGTTTATAGTTTGGGTGAGGATGGAAAGAGCATTGCAGTGGCTATTGAGGCCCGGTATGGTGATCCCACATTCTCTCGCCTTTTTGGCAAATCTTTGCGCCTTGATCGCATCAGTGCACTTGCTGATGCCACCACTTATCAGGTCTGTTTTCAACAATCACAAGGTTTTGACCTTTGGCTGTTGAATTGATCATAGAACTGTCTTCCATCTGTTTATAGTGATGGTTGCACAATTGTTTCATTTCAGCTACTCTATCCAGTTGTTTAGAGGGACTGAAACATATGCAAGTTTGGTTTGAGATCAAGTTTCTTTGTGTTATGCAGCGAGATTGTGAGGCACTGGAGCGGCTTCAGAAGCAGGGGTTGCTAAAGAAGAATCCAGCAGCTGCAGTAGTTGCAACACTATTTGGTGAGGGCCCAGATGTTTGCTGGCTGGCCCAAAATGGGCCCTCTTCGTCCAATTCTTTTAATGACACTACACTACCGGAGGACACTATCTTTGATGGGTCTCAGAGGCGGGCAATTCAGATGGGACTAAACAGACGAAGACCTGTAGTGGTAATTCAAGGGCCACCAGGCACAGGAAAGACAAGTGTTGTTACAGAGTTGATCTGCAGAACAGTGGCATGTGGTGAGAGGGTACTGGCAACTGCACCAACAAATGCAGCTGTGGACAACATGGTGGAAAAACTTGCAATTGCAGGTCTCAATGTTGTGAGAGTTGGGAATCCCACTCGAGTAGCACCAGCTGTGTCAGCTAAATCTCTCAGTTACATTGTTGATCGAAGATTGGGAACCTTTCGTCGTGACCTTGCAAGGCGGCGTGCTGACCTCCGGAGTGATCTGAGGCAATGCCTAGGAGATGATTCTATGGCAGCTGGCATCCGGCAGGTGCTGAAGCAGCTTGGCAGGACACTCAAACAAAGGGAGAAAGAAGCAATTCTTGAAGCTTTGTCGTCAGCTCAAGTGAGTGTGCCCTATCCCTTTGCCAACAAAGACTGACAGCCTTCACAGGCCTGAGAGGAATTCGCAGCCAGGGGATGGCAACTTCCTCTGTATAGAAGCATCTGAAGTTATCAGATCTTATATCTAGAATCACCAAAGTGTAGCTGCAAGGGAGAGACTTGATGTCTCAAAGTACACATCAAAAGGACTGAATTCTACCTGTCTTGATGCTTCTTTAGGCAAGATTGTGTGTGTGTGTTTTCTGGTTGCTGCTAGTCTACTGTTTCTAATGTTCTTCTTCAGAGGAATGTGTAGTATTCCTGTCCTCTGTTGTATAGCTGATAGTATAACATGTAATTATTTCTGTATCTCAGAAGAGCAATGACAGTACCATGTTCATTTTCAAGAGGGTTTTCAAATAGGGTCAAGCATGGAGTTGTTCCAAACAATAAACAACCTACATGATTTCCATCTCAAGTTAGAGTTTCCACTCTATGTTGCTCCTGGGTTATTGATCATGAAAGTGATCCATTGTTGGTCCAGGTGGTTCTCTGCACTAATACAGGAGCTGGTGATCCATTGGTCCGCAATCTAGATCCATTTGATCTTGTTGTAGTGGATGAAGCTGCACAAGCAATCGAACCCTCATGCTGGATACCTCTTTTGCAAGGTCGACGATGTGTGCTGACTGGGGACATGTGTCAGTTGGCACCCACTATTATGTCTCGGGAGGCAATGGAGCATGGGTTGGGCATCTCTCTGATGGAGCGGGCTGCTGGCCTCCATAAGGGCATCCTAAGCACTATGTTAAGTGTACAGTACCGCATGCATGAGGCAATTGCTCTGTGGGCATCCAAAGAAATGTATGGTGGGCGACTGATGTCAGCCCCAGCTGTGGAGACTCACCTCCTCCTTGACTCTCCAGGTGTAAAGGTACCTCTATTCACTCTCTTCAGAAGTGGTCATTAGGTACTGAACAACCATGGTGTTTGAGTTTGCCATTTATATCAGAGGTGGATTTTGAGGATTAAATTGTTGAGCAGGATGCGTACATCTAACCAGAATGGTCTGTTCTACTTAAATTTGGCATATCAAGATGTGGAGATCACAGTTGACCTCATGGAAGTTACTGAAAGCAAGGAATCTGATTTTGTGGATGGTGTATGGCAGGCAACATCCATAACAAGGTTGCCAATGCTGCTATTAGACACACGGCTCCCATTTGGAAGCTTGATACCTGGTTGTGAAGAGCTCTTGGACCCTGCTGGCACTGGTTCCTTCTACAATGAAGGGGAGGCAGACATTGTTGTGGAACATATTACAGCCTTGCTTGCTGCTGGTGCAGTCCCTTACTCTATCCTCCTCAAACCCTGCTGCCTTCTCCTCATCTATGACAGCTGTACGTTCATAAGGCTATAACAAACAGATATTATCCTTCTTCTACAACCTAGCAAAAACACATATGTTCTGTGTTGTATTAACAAGAGGGCAACATGGGAAATGTTAGGCTCAGTCATTTGTGGGTTTAGTCACTGTCAATCCCTACGTGTGCTGATGAATAACAGTGTTGGAGAGATAACAGATATTGACGCTGTGTATGGATTCATGTATTTTTACATCTTTGCAGGTGTGTCAGCAAACTCTATTGCTGTGCAGTCCCCATATATGGCTCAGGTCCAGTTGCTTTGTGATCGCATTGAGGCCATTCCAGGTACTGAGGGTATCGAGGTGGCCAGTATTGATAGCTTTCAAGGCCGTGAAGCTGATGCAGTGGTTATCTCTATGGTATACCTTCTTTCATGCCATTCGGCTCCTTGAAATTGACTTTTCTTTGTTTCTCTCACCAGTATTTTATGTTCTGGAGGTGTAGTTTAGCAGCAACCAGATTGTGTAAACCCTAAACCCTTCCATGACTAGTCAGGGCACATTTGCTTGATTACCCCTCTTTAAGTCTTTTCTACTGGCAAAGTTGCATTTTCTGTTTGGCATTGTGTCAGCCTCAAATCTTGCAGTCTTCTTCTAAAGATTGGCAGAAAGGGGAGCAAGGATGAAGATAGCAATCAATGAGAATAGTATTTCCTTTCTCCAGTGTGGTAAGGAAATACTCCAGTTCTGTTAAGGTCTGACCAAGCCTTGAGGTCCTTGTATCACAGGTGAGGTCCAACAATTTGGGACTAGTGGGCTTCTTAGGAGACAACCGGCGCATGAATGTGGCTGTTACAAGGGCACGGAAGCATGTGGCAATTGTGTGTGACAGCAGTACTGTTGGGCGTAATGCCTTCTTGCAGCGTTTGCTTCAACACATTCGACTTATGGGGGAGGTTAGATGTGCCTATCCAACTGAGAATCCCACTGTCAGGTTGAAATCACCCCTGGTGAACTTTGGTTCTCAACAGAAATCAGAGAGACAATGAATTCTGAGACTGTCATTGCAATATCCTTAAAGCCAGCAGCTAGAAGGCCTGTGAGCTGCAGAGTTTAATGAGGGTGTAACATGATTCACTATTGTACGAAGCTTGACCAGCAACATTGGTGTTTACTGAGGATGTTTTGCAAACATCACTGTTTTCCATCTCAGTAGATGCCCAGCAAACAATAGCCAGGTGTCCACTAGTGTCTGTCAGGTAGACAACTTAGCCCTAGACTTGGCCACAGCAGAGGATGCCATGCAAGCTTATCATTCCAACATCAGTATTGGTAGTTCCTGGACCAGTGCACATGTGATGTGCTTGCTAATCCATTTGATCCATGGGGTTCAAGTTCCCCATTAACCAGGTGGGGGAAAGGAAGCATAACAGGCTAGGAGGGTATTGAGCTTGAATGAAGAACCAACAGAGAGGCAGGGTTCAATATGTGCCTTGTGGATGTGCTAGGATTTATGGTGGAGCCAGAATTCCAATCTTTTCCATGTAAATTAGAATTTGTTTCAATGGTAATTAGGCATGGGCATGGAGTGAGAGATGCCAGGGGAGGGGGGGGGGCACTATTGCATCCCTCTCATGTAGTTACAGCATCTTTTATCCGATAGTGATTCAACTTCCCAACCTCCAGAGTTTGGAGTATTTATTCTTGTCAGTACTGTGATACTTGACAATTTGTATAACTACTCTGTGTACCCTTTTGATTCAACAAAAGTGCCTTGGTGAGAGAAGTCTCCAGGATAGTGGCTCTTAAAAGGATCCTGTGTTGGTAACCTTCATCCATTTGTTGTTTTGGCAGTCTTGAGATGTTTGCAGTCTTTTGAGTACAACACTATTGGGAAAAATTGTAAGAAACTCATTGGAATTTATCTAGTGATAAATTTGGGAACAGTTAGGGGAACAACACTTGGTATGTTGATATATACAAGTGGCAAGAGCATATTTTTGTAATTGGAAGTGTTAATTTGACACACACATGAGTGTAGTAATCCTTGCTCCTGAGTTTGGGTTTTCTAAGAAATTGTTAAATATTGCATTCGCTTCTTAAAAAGGTTCATTTCATCTAATGATTGCACTCAAAACACAAGGTATGAAATTATTTCATTTGGAAAAAAATAAAATCTTCCACATTAGATTGAGATAGCATGATGGTGAGCTAATACAATATGTTAGCAAACTCTGAAGGAAACAATCCTTGGGCTGGTAATAGGATTGAGATGGGTAGCCTCTTTAGAAGGTGCTTGACTGAATAGCAATAAAAACCCACATTAAAAGAAGAGGGCCCCCTTATAATAAGTCTTGCTTATGGAATAGGAAAGCTACTGGTCTTTGCAATGATTTACTTTTTGTCAAATGCAACCAAATAGTAGTTGCATTGGACACTTTTCAGTTGTGTCCGACAAAAAGTAGTTACAGAAAGTAGTTGTAGCATTGGACACTTTCAGTTCTGTTAAACAAAAAATAGTAGTTGCAAAAAACCAGTTTTTTCATGCTTTGCTTGTACCCCCCCAACTTCTCAGATCCTAGAAAGTATACACTTTTGTTCAAAGTGTAATAAGCACTTAGGAAGATGAGTATGTTGATTCTAATCCCAAATACAAGCAGAAGCCCAAAACCCAATTCCAAAGTACATAATTGTCCTTTCTTTGCTTCAAATCAAGAGACTTTGATGTAGTGGAAGACTTCTTCCCCGGGCTCTTGTTATGTTTGAGGGCAGCAAGTGAGTGAGTGAGGCTGTTTTGCCCCAATTCCTCAGCTGGAGAACATATGAGAATGCCTTGGGAAGAAGCATTCTCTCAACAACATGAAGCACTTTTGAATTTGTCATCCATGGATGCTTCTTTCCTAAACCTGAAGGGTCCTCAAATTGAGGGATGTCTCTTCCACAAAATGGATATTCCTTCTGCAAATGGAAGGGGACCTACCTATATGCCTTGAAGGCAGTCCATCCTAGATGATTAGAGATGAAATTCTATGGACTAAGAGATGATGATGATGGAAGGAAAAATCCAAGATTCATCTGAACTGATGATTTCAAGTCCCAATCAGAAATGATATAAAAAGCTTTTCCTTATAGAAAGTGTGAAGAAGAAAACCAAAAATTGCTGGAGTCACCAGTGCACACCATGTAGGATGATGGATGATGTGTGTACAGGATGACATTTTTTCATTGTGTTCCGGTCCATATCTAACCATAATGGACCACAGCCAGATGGATGATGATGACTTTATTTGAGAACTCAGTTGTGGACCAGTTCATCCATCCACAACTGAGTCATAATGGCTTTTTCAATGGATGGGTGCACGAGTGCATGCTAGGTCACATAACCCACCTATCAAACCCACATAGTACAGCAGTTGGAACCTGGAACACAGAATTATTGTTCAGTGGTCCTGATATGAATGAATTGGATGCTCCTTAACAAACCAAAAGTCATTGTATTATCACAATGCTAAGTACAATCTTTAGTAAGGAACAAACTGTACCACAAAAACTCTCAAGGATCTGAAATACTCAAAAAAAAAGCCCCACCCATTGGCAAAGAATTAGTCCCTGATTCCGAGAGTGATCACTGATCACACAATTGACCTTGTCCAGGAAATGGGTCATGGGATGCAGTTCTATCTAGGTCACATAACCCACCTATCAATTAAGCAAGAAAAAAGGGCTCTAATTTGAAGGTACACACCTCGTGGGCCCTAAATAATGTGAAATCTGTCTGAAATCTGAAGTGGCGGATCTAGTACATTAGCAACAATTCTTGATTACATGCATTATTAACTCCATTTCAACATGTAATGACAAAATAAACAAAGCAGCTTCTCAAGAAAGTGCTCCATAGCAAGTGCAAACAAAAAACAAGGAGTGATAATGGGAACTGTGTAACATGTTTAGTTAAGGTGAAACCATTGTGAACTTCTTGGCCTTCAGGCAAAACTACTGCCCACTTCTGCCCCCTTGTCTTTGCACAAAGCATGCAGAGAAATTTCTTATTGTATTTAAAGGGCACCTTAGATCTGTGATTATCCCTCTTCAAAAAGAGGAGGGTTCTTATTATACCTACTCCATAAGTGATTTAAGAGCGATCCCCATTTTGGGAGTCGGACTAAGAACCCTCCCTTGTGATCTATGTATATTTTACGTTCAAGAAAATGTATGCTGCATGCTCCATCATGGGTAGTGCCCCAGGATGAGTGGGGTGGCGGGGAAACATTCCCAAAATGAGGAGAGGCCAGACTTGGCTACGAGCACCTTGTACTTAAGCCCCTTAATTTGGGAATGTCCACACTGACCCTGGTGGAGCTTTACCTTATGAATAAATGAGAGCCTTTGGACTGCTAACTACTCCACCCTTGTCAGGCAGGAATGGGCCAGTACATACACTGACTAACTAACAACAGTGGGGGTTTTAAAGTGGGTTGTTAATAAGTTTCTTTTGTTCAATTGCAACTAGTGTGCCATCTGCCTATTCATGTCTGCCATGGGGTCCTGGATAGTGTCAGATTTATTATCATGCACCTGGTGCTGGTGCTGGTGCTGGTGCAGGATTGTTGTACCCTTGTCTCTGATGATGGTTATGGAGGAGAGATGGGCAGTTAGGATCACTGCATCAATGCAGTGTATCAATGCAGTGTACTTCCTGTGTTGTGTTCTAGTTTTATGCAGCTGATGATGTTGTAGCCCAATTTCCAGTGTATACAACTATGATTTACTCTTAGAACTATTTCGGCTTTTCTTTGTTTAGCTTCTTAAAACAAACCCTTTCCTTTGTTAGTCTTCCTCTGAGCACCCCACCCCTAAAGAGCTGCCCTATTTTGTCTGGCGTATTTTGGGTATGCTCACCCAGCGGAAGATGCCACAGGAACTTCCAAAACTTCCAAAATCCCAAAGGCGAGGATCCTCCTGCTCACCCAGCTGAAGATGTCACAGGAGCTTCAGAAATCCCAAAGGCAAGGATCCTCTTGCTCACCCAGCTGAAGATGTCACAGGAGCTTCAGAAATCCCAAAGGCATGCCTGTCAACTGGGATTTTGAAAGTTCTTTTTCTGGTTCTTTTCTTGGAAAGATAAAGTTCCAGATGTGAGGGTCTACCTTCCCCATTTGCATGTGAAGGGATCTAGCTTTAGATTGTTCTGGATTTTCAGCCCCTCCACTTCACCTACCTGCCTTTTGACGGGAGCCTCAAATCCAGAAGAAGGGTCTAAAGCTAGACCCTTCTCCTATACTTAAGGTCCACATCGAGTCCACAATTCATGCATGGTTATTTACAAAAATAGTTGGGGCCAAACAGAATGCAAAAGAAAACAAGGATCCACAAACACAGGAGTGAGAGATCAGAGGAAGGAAACAGGAGTTTGGGGTTGTGAACTCATAACACCTTAACCACAAGAAGCATTGTCCCATTGCTATATTGGAGTACACAAAGTAAACTCAGAATCTCAAAAGAACTCACATACACGTATGTCACTGTGGACAGTCTTAACCAATGACTGAGAAACTGCATTGTGATCAGCCAGACTAATAAATAATTCAGCTCTGTCACTAATGTGAAGTTGTGGAATGCGGAGAAGAACATAGGAGGAAGCAGTTGAGAGAAAGTTTTAAAAGTAACACTGTAAATAGGTTTTTAACAACAGCCCACTGGTTTGACAACTTACACAGGTTCCATGTTTGCAATTATACATGGAAAGGAGCTCTCCTCCGCACTTCTATTTTATTTAATACTAACCTCGGAGCTGATTAACAGGGTGTCGGGTTGCGGTTTTTGGGGGAGACCTGACCCCAACAACACAAACAGATAGAAGAAGGTAATAGCATTTTTTGTCCCCCAAATAAAATATTTTTCAGTTTGTAACTTTGCGTTCAAAGCCAATGTCTCTTGCCTCCTCTATTTACTCTTCTACAGCCACCACCACCAGCATTTTAGGAGGGCAAAAAATAGATGGCAACACTCCAATTGTCTTCGCCTCTCTCTCTCTCTTTCCCATGTTTCTTTCTCACTTCATGTCTCTCTCACTCCATGCCTTGCTGCTCTCTTCACCAGTCTCCCACGGAAAAGATGAGTGGAATTTCTGCTCTCAGCATGCCAAATCGAATCAAACACCTCTCCCAAGCAGTACCCAAATCCTCAGTCCACCTCCAACTGAGAATTCATTGTATTGTCCCCACCGTTTTGAGCTGTTTGGACCACACCCATTCAAGCAGTGTTAGTGAATGAAGTAAATTACAAAAACAAAAACTCTTCAGAAAAATGATAGCTCTGCAGAAGACACATTTGAACTGAGAATACAAGCAGTTTATCAAACACAAGATTATAAGCATTTCATGAAGCTCAATGGAGATCAAAATGAGCAAGAAAGTTCTTTCCCAAGGATATACCCATACAGTAGTAGTTACTCTGCACCAATCTCCAAAACCACCCCCTCTTTCAAAATTCCTACACTATCTATCACTGGTGACAGGGCCATGCACAGAAGAATGACAGCAGAAGAAGCAATTTATGCTCACCAATATCAACACCCTTCATAATCCGCAGCCTTCGTACAATACCTGTAAACATACTGCAAAGTCCAGGACAAGAGATTTCAGTGAAATTCAAAGAAAAAAATGGAATCGACTCTGCACACTTCAATCTGGAAACAAACTGAGACAAAGTGTTGTCAATCATGCAGCAAAGACACACACAGAAAGTCAATCTTGATCCACAGCCAAAAGACTTACTTCCAAGGAACATCACCAACAAGCATGAGGTCACTTTCACAGTCCTCATACGTGAGCACGTATTCAGAGCTGTGCAAGAAATTGAGCTTCCGGTTACAGGAGGAAGAAAACCCCCCAGACTCCAAACCTCCAGTGGAGCCACTTTGTATGCTGCCAGGTTGCCCTGTATGTATCATGGAGAATAACAATCATCCAGAAAGGCACAAGTGTTAAGTGATATTCTTCATGTGCAAAGGAATGGAGAACCCAACATCCATCCTTGCTGCCACCAACCAGGAGGACAAAACTCATCCAACCAGGCAGCAGATTAGTGGTAAGATAGAAATAAATACGGGGAGGTGAAAGGACATGTGGCTCTACCGATGAATTGTTGGAACAGGTCTTCAAGAGCAGACTTGAGCTTATCGTAGCTGTTGTTGACGACAAGATCAACTTTGCGGCCAATGGGAAGTCCATCCATGTACACCTTCACCAGCAACGATGATGTTTGTGATGGAGTCCCACTACTGTTTGCTGGAGCTTTTGGTGGAGTCGCACTAGTGGTGGTGTTGGTGGTGGTGGTGGCCTGAGGAGTTGTTGATACTGATGACCTTGGCTGTCTATCCTGGGATGCAGGCCTTGGTGGCTGCTGATTTTTGCGGAAGTTCCTCACTGGTGGCCACCCTACTACCTGGTTTGGCCTGGATGAAGCACAGACAGAGAAAATCTTTTGCTCAGAAATTCAGGCAGAACAAAGAAAGAATCAGCTGCAAAAAAAACCAAATTACATACATATATAAGAGCAAGAATCTGCATTGACACAAACTATGGTTCTTGTGATTTCATTGAGCAAGAACACCAATAACCCAGCAAAACAGAACAAAGATAGATCTCAAGAAAGAACTATTCACCGAGGAGGAGGAGGTGGTGCAGAAGTGGGAGCAGCAGATTCCTTCACAGGCAATGATCGTGTGTCAGGAGGGGAAGGATGCTTGCTCATCATCTCAGAAGAAGCATGCACAGTGACCTGCTGAAGGTTCTTGGTTGACCGTGTTGTCGTTTTCTCCCATGCTTTTGGATTCGATGACTCCACATTAACACTAACATTAGCACTTGCATCAGCCCCCCCATTACTGCTGCTGAGAGGCCCGCCACTGCCACCGCGGGCAGGGCGTTGTGAACGGAAAGGTCCAAAATACACACCAGACTGCTCCAAACTCTGCTGCTGCCACGACGGACTTGGTGAAGGCTGCTTTGGGTTGGTGTTGTTGCAAGGGTACATGTTGGCAGCAGCAGAGGGAGGAGGAGGTGTTGTTGCAGCAAGTTGTTGGTGCTTCGATTGTTGCTGAGACAGCATCTCAGTGCCACCACCACCATTGATTCTTGCACTAGCTCCTCCAATGGGTCCTTCCCGTGAAGAAGCTCCACCTTCCACAAATGTATTCCTCCCATCAGGGTATGGATTTCTGGGCTCAGATACACCAGAGTTTCCAATCGCCTCAGAGAAACCTCGCTTGGCTCCACCCACTCCAGTCTTTGAGGGAGGAAACATGGTCATCCCCCGTGATGATCCTGTCTGAGGAGCTCCTCCATTAATAGCTCTGTTGCTCTCTGGTGGTTCTTGTGGGGAGGAGGAGGAGGAGGAGGATAACTGGGGAGGAAGGTGGTGGTGATGGTTCTCTGGTTTAGCAAGCCAGAACTGACTGCCATTATTCTCTGCTGCTGCTGCCTGTCTCATCTGCACCTTGAGCTTGTGAGCATTGAACTCCTGCACAATGCCATTGCGATCAAGCTCCCCAAGTATGTTTTCTAGAGGATACTGGGGTTCCTGAGGAGGGTACCTCTTTTCTGCCTGCTGCTGCTGCAGGGGCAATGATGATGATGATGATGGTTGCTGCAAAGAAGGGTGCATGGGCACATGGGTAGCAGATGTCGCAGGAGGAGATGGAGCAAAATTAGAAGCAGTAGGACCTTGTGCTCCTTGCATCTTTGGAACACTGTTGCTCTCTTGCAACAAAAGTTCCTGCTTTGGTCGATCCAGGTTATTGGGTTGCTGGTGATGGTGGTGGTGGTGGTGGTGGTGGTGGTGACCTCTCCCAGCCATGGAAGTTTTGTCCAACAACATGTCAGAGACAGGGGAAGAAGAAGAATCCTCCTGCTGGACAACGCCGGTACTGCTACTGCACTGGTGGTTTCTTTCTGCCCATGGTGTTGATGTTCTGGCATTCGAGAAAGGAAGAAGCTCATGAGAGTTCTGCTGCTGCTGGGTTATCTTCTGTTGCTGATTGCTTTGAGACTGTTGGTTGTCCTCCAATGCTGCTGGTCCTTCCGAGCGATAGAAAAACAACTTCTTGGCAGCAGCAGCAGCAGCAGCAGCGACATCCATGTTATTGGGATTGCCCATCAACCGGGGGTTCGCCAATAAACCGATGCCCAAGCTCAAGCTTTCGTCGGAGCGGCAAGAATCCTTCTTCTTGCCGTTGTCGTTGTCTGCAGAAGGAGGTTGCTCTTCAAGCTGCTTCTCCGCTGCTGCTGCGACTCCCCGGTCAGAAACAACAACATGATGCGTTTGTTGCTGCTGCAGCTGATCTGTGGTGCTATTCTTCTTCTTCTCCAAACAGCTTCCTCCTCCCCTCTCCCCACCACAACCTCTGCCGGACTCCATCAGATCTGGGAGAGGACCAAGCCGAAGCTCCGTGGCACCAAGGTTCAAGTTGAGCTCCTCTCCTCCTTCTCTGTCGCCACCCCTCCTCCTCCCCCGCGACGGCGACTGCTGCACGCTTTGAAACGAAGAAGCAGCAGAAGAAGAAGACATCTCTGAGAGACCAATGTAGTCATGCTCCCTGAGGAGAAGTGTCTTCCCACTTCCATTCTCTTCGCCGCCGCCGTGGTGCGAAGCCCCGTCGTCGTCGTCTTCGTCCTCGTCTGTTGCATACATATGCGTGTTCGTCACTCTCTCACAGACACTCCCACTCTTGTGCGACTCGCTCATCGTCCCTTCTCCAGCCGAAGCGACCATCATCAAGACCTCTCTCTCTTGCGCTTCATTCGGCATTCTCCAAAAGCTCCAATTCCCCCGCCTGCTCTCTCTCTCTCTCACCCCACTATCTCCTCCTGCTCGCTCTCCTTGTTTACGGCACTCCACTCCAGCACACAACACTAGACCTTCTTCTTCGTCGTCGTCGTCGTCCCTTGATGCGCATGAACGGAAGAACAACCTGCTTCTTCTTCTTTTTCTTAGCCACCACGGCCACCACTACTGCCGAACTGCTTCACAATCATGCTCCTCCGACGCCAATGAGGACGCTATTGGTCTCCGTTCGTCTCCTCCTCCTTCAAAACAAAACATCTGCAACTGATGTCAGCGCTTTCTTCTTCTTCTGCTCGCTCGCTAAATCTCACAAACAACAGGAGCTATTCTTCTACTTCGTCTTCTTCTTCTACCGACCTATGTTCTCATTGACCACCCCCCACACCCCGCCCACACTCTCCCTCTCTCTCTCTCTCTCTCTCTCTCGCCCCTTGCCCCACTCACATTTTTTCTCCACTCCTTTCTGCAACTGCTGCAAACAAAGGAAACTCGTAAAATCCTATGCTATACACGTACGTTCTTTTGCTGCTCCTGCCGTTACTGATGCTCCTCCTCCTGCTGCTGCTAAAGCTCCTGCTCTTGCTTCTGCTGCTACTTTTGTTTTGTGATAAGTAGTACAGTTGCTTGTGGTTATTGTTTGTTGCCACCTTCTTCCTCTTGTTGTTATATTTGTTGTTGTTGTTCTCATCATCACGCAAGCTGCCTAGCTTGTTTGCTTGCTTGCTTGCTTGCTTCTGTGCGCGCGCTGCTCACGTTCTAGTGCGAGCCTGCAAAGCTGCTGCTGCAAAGAAATCTGGCGCTCTGGTTGCGACGACTGCTGCCGCTGCGCTCTCTTCGTTCTCTCGCTCGTTCGCTCGCTCTCTCTTGAGATCCTGATGAAGAAGGCAGCGGAGCCAAGGCGGCAGAAGAGCTGCGAGGTGGCTGCGCTGCGGGGCCGTAGGTTGCGATGGCCGGGGGATAGGCCGACCGGAGCCCGACCCGCGTTTTCGGTGCCGCAGCGGGGTAAATGGTGAAAAAGGAAGTTGTTAACTTTACTACAGTTAACTTACGGAAGTAGGGTCAGTCAGTCAAGTCGGTCGGTCGGTCAGTCGTACACGTTTTGGGCTTTTGTTTTTTTCTTTTTGTTTTGTTGCGTTTTTTTTTTTTTGGCTTTTCTGGGGTTTTCTTTTGGGGGAGGGGGCTGGGAGCTTTTTCTTTTACCCCTTTTCTTTTATTTCCAAAGAAACCTCTTTTTGCTTTGAGTTGGAAGAAGATCATGGCATCCTTCTTCTTTTCTAACTCTCCTTAAACAAACTCCTCAATTGGGTAGTCAATTAGGGGAGGGGGAGGGAAAGGGTTTTTTTAATGACAATTATATATATATATATATATATATATAGAAATATTGATTGGGTTGTTCACACATTATATCTAACTTTTTTTAATAAAAATTAGCAATATAAGTAAAAATGAAGCAAAGTTAGATCTACACAACTACCAAATACAAAAAGATTAAGCACCTCAATTTGAATTAAAGAAAGAGGCATTCAAAAAAAGTTCAACCAAGGTTTTTTTTTTTTTCCTCACTTTTTTTGGGTTTTTTTTCCCTCAATTGTACTATGCTAGGTATCAATTTCAAGAAGCTTAACAAATTGTTGCATAGACTCCCCCGTGACCTTCACACTATCTTTGAACTTTAACAAATGCCTACACTACTACAATCATTAGTTTAATGTGGGTTTCTCACAAACACACACAACTTGGGAAGTGAAAGTGTTAAATCTCCAAAGAGATGAAGCTTTTCTTCTTCTTCTTTTTTAAGCCCACACTAACCTTGGGAAGTGAAAATGTTGATCTCCAAAGAGATGATGTTTTTTTTAAAAACTCATACTAAACTTACATTTGATGTTTTGAAACAAAGTCTCAAATGAAGGGTGGTTGCACTTTCATAATCTTTTGGGACACACACATGTTCTAACGTCTAACTTAATTTAATTGGCTTTAAAGCAACATGTTCATCAATCAATTAGTTATTTAATCTATTTCAATTAAGCATTCATTCTAAATTTTGTGAGAAACTTATCTATGGAAACATTCCTTTGACACTAATCATTATTAACATAATTACTATTTTTTCATAAATTCAACACATTATGTCATTTTAAAATTAAGCATATAAATCAACTAATTAAAAATATGTGAATATGCCAACACATCGAGCAATATGAATTTGTTCCTTGTATCATTCAATAAAAATTTAATTTAACTTATTCCAATAATCACAAAAATCATGTTATTTTTGTATTATTGTTGGTAATAAATGTTTCATTTACATAATATATGTGTGTGTGTATGCAATGTACAAGTGTTCATTACATGATGATGCACTTTTCTATTAGTTTTAATAGGTTTCATACTTGTATAGTAGTGTTGCAACAATTATTCATTATAAATATGGCGGTATTATGTTAAATATGTTCACAAATATCACCCATACCATATTATATCATATTTCTATATATTTCTAAACACGTTCCATTTGTTTATTTTGCAAGGAACCTATTGAGGCCTTGATCTTTTTTTCAAGTGAGGTTTACTAAGTGTCTTATTACAATTTTGTTCAATAAACCTATGGACATTATGAACCATGATTCTTTAAGAACTCATCTATTTTTCTCCACATGGTTCCTTCCATTGACTAACACTCAATATAGAATTAACCTTTTTCAATTTCATATATGACTTTTTATTTTATTGCATTTTGCATTCCATTCATTTATTGACATAATACTAACTTATTGTTAATTCTAATGTCTTGCTTTAACAATTTTATTAATCATTTAATTAGTGTTGGTGATTTTGGTGTAATCTTTCTACACTTTTAATTATTTTCATATGATTTATCAAGTCTTATGTTATTATCAATGAATCAAAAACATATTGTCACACTATGTCTCCTTATGACTGTGACATGTGACATAAAACTCCAATTGAAGAATATGATTAGTTTTTCCACAATAAGACCTAAGAATTTGTTCATCTTTTTGCCAAGAAAAAAGGCTATAAAAGACAAAGGTGTTTATGAATTAAAACTCAACATTGATTTTGATCAATCCAATTTTCTCAAACAATTCAAACATATTCACATGTTGTTCAATTTGAATTTCTTTACATTATCAAAATATATTGAATCCTATGATGACATTGATATTTTGTAATTTGATATACAAACTTTGACACACTTCATAAACAACTTTCAAACAAATAGATTGCACAAAGCATTGGAAGAGGGCATTGAGTGCAATTTGAGTTCACCTCATATTTGGTATGCATCATAAATTCACACAAACTTCACCATGGTCTTTGTCATTTTTCAAAGTTGATTATTAGTCCAAATTAGGGTTGCAACAACTATTTCTCATTGAAATAGTTTGTTGGTGGTTTCATGTTTGGTACAATTAACAATTAGCTTGACAAGTTTAATTCTTCACATCCTTGTTACATTTCCACATTGTTTAGAGCATATTCATTATAGTAATCAAATGTATTACCTTAAAGGTATTCCAAATTTTTTTCACTATTGAACCCATTATTAGGACTTGTTACAAGCAAATACATAATAATGTGTGTACCATGGATGCCACATACATTAAAGCTCATCATGCTTCCATGGAAACTACTTGGATCACAATAGTAGTTTTTAACACAAGGTTTGAACAACATTATTCTACCAATTCATACTTTTACAACTAGTCTTTTATCAAGCTTGTCCTCAATTTCAAATCTTGACATGACAATAAACATAATGTAATTCAATCTCACATGGTTTAAATAATGAAATCTTTATGGTTTACATCTCCACAAATAACCAAGTTGTTAATATTTTCATAAAACCTCTACCATTGCAAATTTCAACATTCTATACATTGTCCTTATTGTTGCATCCTTGAATAATGAATGAAGCGGAAGTTTAAGACTACCATAACATCCTTGTGTATTTTGAATTAACAATGAGTGAAAAATTCACATGATTATCACATTAACTAATAGATAACATTACAAAATAATAATTGAATGCATGAACATACATATCATATTAGTATCTTAGGTATATACATTTGAACAAGTTACATTGTTATTTAATGTCTTAAACAATTCAATATTTGTTTCTCAAAATTCTATTGTCATTTTCTTTCTAGTTGCACAATTTATTTTTGTAGCATCAAAATGTTTAATGGATTGTTGATGTATTATTCTAAGAATTGTGGCAAGATCAAATTCAATGTAGAGGTTGCAAAAGACGTTGAAAGTTTTGTTTTTTAAAGTGTTGTGATCATCATGGAAACCTTCAAAATGAATTGAACTCATGATATTTTAAATTCTGCTACTTACATCTAGATGGATACCAATGTTGTTTGGTTCTAGCTTTTACATAAAGCCTTTGGTTTTGTTTCTAGTCGTTTTTTTTTTTCAATTTGATAAAATTTCAAGTTCTACTTTGATTTTTTTGGGGGGGTATTTAATGAATATTCTTAGTTGAGTTGCAAACCTAAACTTTTGACTTTTTATTCTTTGAAAGCAAATCTCAAGGTTGGGTTTGGTTCTAAACTACATGTAGTGTAGTGTTACCGACCCAAAACAAAACAAAAGTACTAAGTGAAGATCAAGATTTTGTAGGTACAAGAATTGTACAACAAATACATAATAAGAAATACACCTATTTGCAACACATTTTTAAAAAAAAAATACTTGGATACATATAGAACCAAAGCCGTCATATGGGTGGAGAGCAATTTATAGCCAATTACATCTTGTCACTTAATAGACAAGTTCTTTGAAAGTTTGCAAGAAGAATTAAGGAAAGACATGATATTCGCAACTACAAGAGTTGGAAAGTATCCACCCTTGGAAAGGAGGTAAATCACTATAGAAGGGTCAAAAGACACTAAAATTACGACACTCAAACCAACAAAACTACAAGCATTCTTCTTCTTCTTCTTTTTCTTTCAATAATTAGAAACTTGGGCTCCGCCCTACTTTGCACCAAAATGAAATAAACACAAATAGAAGTTGCTTTTGTGAAAATTAAATTCCATTCGAATGAAAGTATCGAATAACATTGCATGCAACTTAAATTGAATATATATTTAAGCACTAAATTCCAGTGTTAATACTCTTCACTTTGGGTACTGCAAAAATGAATGACACTTTCCCTGGCTTCATTCATTCATTCATATGAGGAGAAGAAATTAACTGTGTGTGTGAGAGAGAGAGGGAGAGAGAGAGAGAGATGACCCACCCACCATCAATCACTGAGTGACCCCTTGAGCAATTCAGAATAGAAAATAGGAAGTAGAGCTGCAGAAAATCCATGAGAGAAGATTTTGGGGAAGAAGATGATATGTACTCAGAGAGACATTGATCAGTTGTAAAGTGATGTTGGGGTGGGGGCGCAGTGGGGTGGTGTTCCTTCAGTAGACCTCATCAGCAGCACATGCTGGTTGGTGGTTGTGCTGCTGTACCTGGCACAGCTTTGATGGGTGGTCCTGTATCTGGCTGCTGCTTGAGATCATCCACATGTAGGCTAGGTATGTCAATAACAAACATAAGGATTCTTATGCACAAATTTATGCAAAGCTTTTATGGAAGTAGGTGCTTTTTGTTTTGGGGTATGTTAAGAGGCGATGAACAGTGTTGGGTGGTTCTTAGAATGAAGGACAGAGATACCCATTGTATATTGTCAGCCTGGGTATAGAAATATATTCAATCACTCATCGGTTCTCAATCTTTTGTTTTTATAAAAGTCAGAAAACTGTTGGTTCTTTGTTGGTGCTTTCATGAAAACCATCGGTCAGTTCTTTGAGGTTTTTGAAATAACTGGAACCAGTAGCAGTTTCTTCTTTGATTCTGTTTTTTTTTTTCTTTTTGTTTCAAAGAATTGGAACCAGTGTCGGGTTCTTTGATTCTGAAACATTTGAAGAACCACCAGACCTGGTTTTTGTTTTAAAAAATTCAAACAACCGTCCAACACTGGTGATGAACGCAGTTGGGAATATAAATTCTTCCTCAGTCAACGAGGAATTGCATCCAAAATAATACCCAGTATTTTAACTTGAGGGGGGCAAGGGGGGGGAGTCGAGGTGTTGGATTTTTGTTGTTCCCAAGCAAGTTCTCACTTTGTTCCTCACAAAAACACAAAGTGCAGGAGGCTGAAGAAGGTGGGTGGTGGGTTACATATCAAATAAGTAAGTAAACAAACAACAACAAGTTCTTGGTGCTACCAAAAGTGCCATATAATTTACTTCACTCCCTGAAAACTTGCAGTAGTTAGCCCAGGAACATGTATGTAGTATGTACTCTCTCTCCTTTGGAGTCTCTGTCCCCACCTCTGTGTGTCTGTGTGCTGTTCACACACTCTCTTCCTCCTTGCAGGCTTCTTTCCTGTGTTGCTGAGCTGGTGAAGCTTTTTAGAAAAAAAAGGTTTGCCGCACAAGCACAAGCAGCATTGTTTTTTCTCTGTCACATTTTGGACACTGCCACTGTGTTTTGTAGTTTGTACACCCATCGATCCATCCATCCACCCACTCACCCATGCAAACAACCTCAGGAATGGCAGAGTGATCAATTTGATCATATGAGGTGGGGCAAACCCACAGATCATGGTCTAAGAAATAAAGCCATACAGGCACAGACTGACTGGTGGAGAACATAGTACCTCCGTATATGTTCTTGAACATACTTATGGTTCTCCTACTATGTTCTTCCCCATGGGTAAACACCATCGTTGTATAGAATGCATTTTGTTGTTTTTGTTGTTCTTCAAACAAAACAAGCACAAGTAATATGCCAGCACTCGAAGCTCTTTTTTTGTTGATATGAGGAGCACCCTGAGTAAAATCAGAAAATGATGTGTAAAAACCTTCAAATTCTTGTAAAACATTTCTTACAAAATATAGAGTTATCTTGTAAAGTCACCTTGTTGTCTTCACACTCTCTTTGGGCCTGCTTTCACCTCCCATCATCCCCTCTTTTCAGTGGTATCTGGAAAGCAAGGAAACTCAGCATTTAATGCACAAGGTTCGAGACTAATTTAGAAGAGTTGTAAAAAGGTAGGAAGAGTGAGTGAAAATACATGTAGCAGCAGTGGAGGCGCTTAGGAAAAGGAAAGACAGAAGAATGAAACTCCGCAAAAATTGATGGAAAAAACTAATTTGGGTCCCAGTTATTTCGTTTTGTAAAATTTTCATTTCCCAGTTATACACATTTGATGGCCTATTATTGCCAAAACTGGCCCGTTCACAACGATTAATCACCTCACTTTATGGATAACTTTGATTTGCATGTCATTTATTTGCATGCAACATGTAAATACTTGTCCACTAAGACAATGTTCTGGACAAATAATTTTTTTCAAGACATCGAATTGAACAATCACATTGGTCATAAGTTATAACTATTCTTTTCTTTTGTACTTATGGACAAGCTTAGGACATACTACCTATTACGACATTTAAACGCTATTAGTTTACTCAAGTTCTGAACTCCCCAAACAAAATTCAAGGCTCTCTCATTCTAACAATCTGATTAATCAAATAAACCACCTTTTTTTTTTTTTGCATCCCTAGGCATAAATCTATTCCATAGACCCCCCTTCTATTGCGTATATTTATTTTCTAAGCTGATCTTTTTTCAAGCCCTTGTCTAAATTCCAATTTGTCAAAGTGAACATTGACACCAAGATCATCAACCTTGCTCTCTCAAAGTCACCTTAAATTAAACCTAAAAGACTCCTCCTTCTCTCAAGTATCATAAATATTCACTCCTTTTTTTGTGTGTTTTGTTCTATATGACTTTATGGTGCTAGCTTAAATGTCAAAGACCAACATGAGGATTTGATTTGTTCATAATGAATTCCCCACCCCACCCAACTACAAAGACTAACTGCACTCTGGGGATTTGATTTGTCCATTTCATAATGAATTTGAACCCGATGATGGGTCAAAGTGATTTGAGAAAACCGACCATGGGTTAGTTAGTTACTCACTTACTTACTTACTTACCACAGCTTAAAGTGAAGGGCCCCAGACCACCATCGTATTCCTTGTCTTTTTCATGCGACAAACAGACCATTGCCCAACAAACCCTTTAGATTATGTTTTCTTCTTCTTGGGGTGTTGCAACAAAAAGAATTCAACTCTCTTGAATGAATGAATGAATGAAAGACTTTTGTGTAGGGACAAAATGGGGGTGTGAAGAAGAGGAGGAGGAGGAGGAGGAGGGTCCATTGATGACTTATAGTAGAGAGAGAGTTTCACATGCACTCATGCCAGTTTCAAAGCAGTTTTGGGCACACCATATATGGTTAGTGCAAACTTGATAATAACTGAACTGAACTGAAGCTACCGCACTACTACATTGTTGTACCTATAACGGTTCTAGTATTGATAAGATTTTGCTCTAGAATTTGCTCAAAGGACACACACACCCACTTAGTTTCTCTTTTGTTATAGATTATTTTCTAGTGCTTGAGTCAACCTTGTTCTGACACTTGAAAAAAGAAGAAATGGAGATTCCATGGGTCCAGTCCATCCCGCAAGAAGACTTCAATACTACATACACAAACAAACAAACTCACACACACACACACACACACACAATTTACAATAGAAATACAATCTATAAAAGTTGATGATGGAAATTTTCTCATGTGGGTTGTTGATTGGTGCATGAGAGAGGTGGTGGAAGAGTCTGTCATCCGACACAACCAAACTCATAATAATAATAATACTAATAGTACCTTCGTCTACAAGGTTTTACACAGATCATGTGCGGCACTGAAAGTAGGGCAGAGAGATGGATGTGTTTGTTGGGTGGCCACTTGCACTTGAAATAGAATGTACTTGAAACCCAAATCCCTGAATTGTCTGTGGTTGAATTAATACAAGGGGCAAAAACTACTAAAATCTACTGAAGTTATCCCCTTGTGATCATGGTTTTTTTTTTTTTTTTTTTTGTTAATAAATTTTTTTTTAATTTTAATTTTAAAATTAGTGAAATTTTACAGTAGAAAAACCCCCCAAAAAAAAAAAAAAAAACTCAATTTTTGGGTCCAATAATGACCCGATACAAAAGTTGGAAAGAGAAATCAGTGCTTGTGATAATTGGAAACAAGCAAATTCATCAGTTCCTGCATCTAGAATTTCTCATCCAAAATGCATGTACTTTTACGGAACATGCCCATCCATCCATCCATCCATCCATTGATTGTATGCACTCCAGATGCCACTCACACATTCAGTGAAGTTCCAGCCAAAATTTTATGCCCAAATCCAACACCAAACCAAATGAAAGAGAGAGAGAGAGAGAGCTAGAAAGATTACTCTCATTGGTAAGGGCAGAGCCAACAAAATGCATGACTCTCTGAGTGAGAGAGAAAAGAGCGAGAGAGAGAAGAGACTTTAGAGTTGCTGTGTTCTCTTATTATAATGGCCTCATTACTTAAAGACTTGTTCAGAAGAGAAGCAAGCTCAGGCTGGCTGACAGTGTTCTCCCTTTCCTCCAAAGAAAAAGTGCAGTCTTCAGAAGCAAAACATGATGCAGCAGCAGATCACATTCATTTGAAGTGCAAGTGGTGCCAAATTTTTGTCAGCCCAAAATTTGGTTGTTGAATTCTAACTAAGTTACAACAAGTGAATGCGATCTGCTTACTTAAATGCCATCGTTAGCTGCTGCTGCTGCCGCCTCCCTTGCATTATTAACCAAACCTTTGTTTTGATCACTTCCAAACCCATCTTCCTTCACACATACATTTTTGCAAGCACAAAAATGTCATCACCCCTTCCTTGTGTATGCATATTCCCCGCGTGTGGTGGTGGGGGGGGGAGGGGGGGGGGGGAAGGGTATTTGATTTTGTTTAATACCCGTCACCTCCACATCGACAGCAGCCCAATTTGCCGTCCGTGGTATGTTCCTTGTGTGTCTAGCGGGTATTTTATTTTGTTTGATACCCGTCACCTCCGCATCCACGGCACAATTTGCCGTTGGTGGTATATTCCTCGTGTGGCCAGTGGGTATTTGATTGTTTTGATCCCCGTCACTTCCACATTTGCAAGCACAAAATGTCCCCATGGTGGCGTATTCCCCTGCATGCAGGTCGGGTATTTGATTTTTGATACCCGTCAGTTCCCCATTTGTGGCACCCGACGTCACACCGGTAGTATGTATATTCCCCCTCATGTTGGGCGGGGTGTTCTGTTTTTTGATACCCGTCACTCCCCCCAACCCTAATCGACACATTCGGGACCCAAGAATGGCTGTGGGTCTGGGTATTTGAAAACAAACCAAATTCAGAATCCCGGACTCGCTGGGTCTGGTCTGGTGGGTATTTGATTTTTTTTGTTATATATACATATATATATAGAGGGTATTTGATTTTTTGATAACCATCATCACCATCAACAACTTTGGTACTCGGTTGGGGTGTACTGTTTGGTGCGATTCTCTAATACCCGCCCCCACACTGGCACGTTCCGATGGTAGGCGGTTATCAGAAACAGGGAAAGACCCTTGAGAGTTATCATTTATTGAGAGTTATTGAGCTGTTCTTTAGGGGTCCATAATCACGGTTCACCCAAAAAAAAAAAAAATCAAAAATCAAAAAAGCGGTTCTGATATTTAAAAATCACGGCACGCTTTAAAAATAAATAAAATTTTCAAGAATCAAATCAAATAACCGGACCGTCAAACCAGAGGGGGGGGGGTCTTCATCGGTTCTCTAATGAAACCCACCGGTTCTTTGAGTGCTTTTTCAATATCCTGAACCACCGGTTCTTGGATTCGGACTTTGGCATTTGTTTTTTTTAATTGTATTTTTCCACTATAATTTTATATATATATATCATGCTATGTGAGAAAAAATTGCAGAGTAAAAAAAACTATTTAATTAAATGCTATTTTTGCAAAGAATATATGTAAAATAATTATTTCATCCATTTTATTTTATTTTTAATTTGAAAGTAAGAAATTAATTTCATGCATTTTTTTCCCCCCCTTTTTCTAAAAGCTTGTAAGTAAAAATAAATAAATTATCCTATGTAAAATATTAATAATCTGGCGATATACATGACTTCTGAGGTAGGTAGCCATATATATATATATATAAATTAAAAAATACTAAAAAAGCCCTATTGTTTGATGCTAATAGTAATACAATTGTTGTTATGATTGTAAGTAATGTTCTCTTTTTAGTGGACTTGAGAAAACATCAAAACAAAAGGCAACCTAAAAACCCAACATTTTGTTACATTTATGACAAATGGAGTTTTTTTTTTTTTTTTAAATGAAAAAAACAGACTGAGTTCAAATTTTATTTCTTTTATGTATTTATTTTATTTTATTTTTTTAAAATTCTGAATTTTTTGAAAAAAAAATTAATTAGCTCTATTCTTGAAATTTTCAAAAAAATCGATTGTAGGAATTTGGAATCAAACCTTAACTCAGTACAAAATAAGCACATTAGTTGTGTGAACACATTGATCACTAGGACAATAAGAAAACTCTGAAATTGAGAAATTTAATAATTTAAATTTATTATTAAGTCCAAAATTTAAAAAACTCACATGACAAATGTGAGTTTTGAATTTTAATTAATTAATTATTCAACATTTGTATGCTAAACTTGCCCAGGTACTATCATATTAGTATAACTAGGGGAAAATAGGTTGAATAAATGTGTGGGTTTTTTAGCAAGTGAAACTTTGGATCTAACCTTGAGTAGCATCATTAGCTTAGTCCAAGCTTTTGCTAGCTCACATTTTATTGGCTAAAAAAATTAAATTGCTTGATTATGGTTGAAATTTTTCTATCAAAGATTCTTGAACAAATTATAATAAATCTCATCCATGGATGACTAGATTAGGACCAAATGTTCAACTAAGGCTTCAAACTAAGGTGAAATGGGTCTAGCCAAGTGCTTACAATTTGGGGGTCAAAACTCAAGAGACATAGGGTTGATTGGGTGCACCAAGTTTTTATTCTTTTCATATTTTATTTTATTATTTTATTATTTTATAAAAGATTTTGACTATCCCACGTTGATGGCCACAACTTTTTGGAAATGGGTGCTTAAATAAGAAACAATCAAAATGTGGCAATTGACTACCCCAAGGCCATAAATCTTGTCTAAATATGGCACTTAATTTCAATTTTTTGGTAGAAAAAATGGCAATCCTTTCCTTGAAAAATCAAGAGATTATATGACATCATACTCTCATTTTGAACTTTTCTTTAGGCAGCTGGGATGTGAAAATTCGCCCCAAAAAAATGGTGATTAGCACATACCTTTTTTTATTTGGGGAATGATTTTTCACAATAGTTTCACCTAAAAAACTCTGATTTTGACTTACATAAAGGATTTCTAATGAAAAAAACAAACCAAATTTGCCAAATTTTGAAAAGAAATAGATGCAAATAGCCATATATGTATAATAATTTCCAAGGTGTAACCAATTGTAGAAGGATTTTCCTTTTAAAAAAGCTTTGTATGTAGTTTGAAGCAAAATTTGTTGAAATGATTCTTAGGAATGATCAACACTTTGTGGCTACATCACAAAATTGGGGGAAAAAAAATGAATTAAACACTGACACATGGATTGGTTGAAACAAGAGGGCCAAGGGTCATTAAGAGAGAAAGAAACAAGTTGGGGGAGGGAGGGGGCAAGAGCAAGGAGATGATTTTAGCAAGAAAAGTGAAAAGCAACCAAATCCAATCCATCAATAGTTGCAATTCCATTGCAAATGACATTTGAAAGTGATCATCTCAATGCAATGTGAAAATCATCAAAAAATTTGTTTCTACCACCAAAATGCTTATAAAGAGAATTCTATAACATGTGTGGAATGAAGACTTAAGAAATTAGCTTTTGTAAAATATGTTGGTCACATTCCATCATCTTCTTGGATACAAAGTTTAAATTTCAATTTGAAATTCCTTTGAACACATGTTTTGTTCACCATGAAATTTGACATCAATGTAATGTCACTCCAAGTGTGAAAGAAGACAAGAAGGACATAACAACCATAGCAAATTAAGTTATGAAAGGTTTTCATTTTATTGTTGACATTGTATACTCAAATTCCCCAACATTCAATTCAAGAGACTAAAGTTGCCTATGTGGATTACCTTGCATATGTTATCTTGGGGTAAAGGAGTGTTGATTGATGTTGCAATTGCAATTCAAATTAGCATTGCGCCTAATTTTGACAACACAAACAAGACAAGGCAAGATCCTTGATTTTGCATCACATTAAATTTGGAGAAAAGATGGATCAAGCAAGTGCATCTCACAAATATGAAAGACATTGTGGCACAAGTTAGCATTAACTATGACTAATTTTCAATTTGTTCTAATTATATAATAACCTCAAACATCTAGTACAAGGTAAATGCATTATTAAGTGGCTAAAAACAATGAATGGTGCATTCCATACAAAGTCCATACAAGTCTATAAAAAATGTTGAAATGGAAATGGTTGCTACTTTCTAAGGTGTCATTATTGTAATTTTTTTATCAATAAATGTTCACCCCTTACAAACCCTCCCAAACCTAGGTCAAAACTTATATCAAAAGAGTTTGATGTCATTGATTTGAAAATTCTAAAAGGAAAACCCAAAGTTCACATGAATAAAGCCCCATGTAAAAACATATTTTTTGATTTCTTTCTTGAAAAAAACACTAATTGCAATTCATAGAAACTTATGAAAGTTATGTGTTATCTAGTGAATGGTAGAGATTAAAGAAGGCAAAATGCTACCAAGAAAATGGTAGACATTCAACAAGGCGGGATGAAAGTGGGTAGTTAGTTAGATAGGATGAAAACATTTCATTAGCTTGATTTTCAATTTTTGAAGGGAAAGGATTTAAGATGTAGTTATGGAAAGCTGATGAGGATTAGGAAATTGTATTGATTTGGACACATAAAGAAAACTTAGAGAGTTATTGGAAAATAGAATATAGATACAATAAGTAATCAAGTGTTCTATTTGATTTTTGAATCACAAATTTTCTTGTTTTTCATTTTGGAAAATATTTGATACATTCAATTTTGAGTAAAGGAAGTAGTAGAATATCAATGAAGAAGCAATGAGACTACTCTAAAATTGTTGTGTTTTTCTAACTAAATTATGAACTATGATCACAACTTTTGATTATTAAGAATCATTGAGAATTTGGGAAGTAAAAAAGACTATAACTATAAAAAATTTAATGTGTGCATACAATCTATAGAGGAAATAGAATAAGTTAAACCATATATTATGTATGTTGTGAATATTTTTGAAAGTACCATTTGCATCGTTTTGTTAGTAGATAGAAAACAACTTTACGTATAATTGAACCAATATGGTTCAATTCTAACCAATAAAAAGTCCATACTTATCAAATGGCTAAGATTTTCCAAGAAAATATTCCTCATGTGAATTCATCATCCCATGTTACATCACACATTTAATAATTATAACAAATTTGGAATGAAAATCAATAATATTTTTTCCATTTTTATGTTGATTAATCCATAATGTTGGATTTCAAATTTTCATTATTACTAGTAGTTAAACTTTTTATCAATAAATAACTACATGCATTTTAAATTTGTTAATTTATATTTAGTTATCAATAAATAGATGTAAAGAAATATTAATTACCACGTATGCATTTGAAAAATGGTACCCAACAACAAAACATCATTGTGATACCAAAAATGAACCATTTCACCCTGCATTCACCCTGCATGATTGTGCCCATCTCAAAACCAAATATCCAATGATATAAATGCAGATGGAATCCCCATTAAAAAGCAAATGGTCCAAAACAAAAATCCCTCAATTAAAACCCCAAAAGTGGCCAACAACAACTTCATGGGCCTAATGAAGTCATTTTTTGTATATTTTAAGAACCGCCTAAAATAAAAGGGGGTTTTTTTTTGGTTATGGAATAATGGATTTTTAATTATATTTTCATAATAATTTATAACACCCTATTTACATTTTTCAAAAATAGATAAATAAACTACGCCTTATATTTGTTTGCATGCCATTTAGAAGTGACCTCCCTAGGTTCATGGGTTTGCAAATGCAACCTAGATTGTAAACATTCGTATAAAGGAACTTATTACATGAGAGGAGGTGATCCAATCATCAACTCCTATAAAGAACCCTCATCAACAACATAATTACGAGAAAAACAAATCTACCCATTTCAACCCCAAGTGCTAGCAATCCCAAAAATTGAATTGGTGAATGTCCATAATGACTTTCCAATAAAAGCCAAGTGCTTGGAGATGTTAATGCAAGAGAAGCCAAAATATTGACAATGAGAAGGATGGAGGAGAATAGTCAACTAGGATAACAAATTCAACTACAACATTTTATGTTCAAGGGAAAAAGGTTAGTGCAAGACCAAAAAACTACAAGAAAGCAAAGGATTACAACGAGCCCACAAGAAGAAAACCGAGCATCCAACAAGCCTTTTAAGTTTTTTAGGGATTTAAAATTTTATGGTACAATGTTCATGGATTAAACCTTGAGAAGGAAGTCCATAAACTTTGATTATACATTCAAGGCCTAAAATTTTGGCTAGATATTCTATTTCTCCAAGAATAGAAGTTTAAAGGGGAAAAAGTTGTTAACCTACACAAGCATGTTTGGAAAGAAACTTGCAACTAAACGACTAAGGGATGTCATTTGGTTACATGAACAAATTTAATAAGAAGGGATAGGGTGTTAAGGGTAGAAAATCAATTTAGACTAGCTAGTCCTATGGCCTCTTAGTAATTAAATAATTACTAATGATAGATTACTTACCATCTTCTACTTTATTTTGAAATGAAGCCATTAGTAGGTTAGTTAGCCCATGGAAATGGATTATTAATATTTGTTTACCAATCAACGAGGAGGGATTTGTGAAAGGATTATAATAAGGGGCCTACTTTTGTGAGTGGAATATGGACCTTGTGTGAATTATGTTGAAGAAGATATGAAATGGATTCCCAGCATTCTTGTATGGATAATTCTTGAAAAAATGGAAGGGAGAGATATATTGTACAAAAAAATAAAGGGTAGTGTAAAAGGATGTGGGAAGGTTATGGGACTAGTTGTGTTTTCTTCTTATTGTCTTTGCTTTACATTCCTTTTAGAATGATAGTAATTTATTGTAGTTTGATGTAAAATACTATAACTTTCATAAAAAAAATTGTATTTTTTGTGTTAATTTTAAAACTTGCTCTCTAAAATGTTGTAGCTTGTTGGCATGGAAGGTGGTTACAACAAAATGGTAGGAACAATCTACAAATTGTTAGTTGGAAAACAATAACTCAACAAAGGCAAGGCAACAAGATTTAACACTATCTACTAGATCAACAACTTTTTAAGGTACAAATACTTAAGTTGGAAGGATAGTTATATTTTCTTACCTTCTGCATTTATAGTTGGAAATTCTAGTTTGCTTCCATTTTTATTTCACTTTCTTAATTTTGTGTTGGAAAACAAGTTTTCCTTCCCCACATGAGTCCTTGAAGATTACCCTCTCCCTTGTGATATTTGAGGATTTTATCCAACAACCCTTATCCAAGTCCTATTTCTTGGATTATCAAGTCTGCAATCTTACATAGGGCATGGAGGCATTTGTATTCTTTCTTACGGACATAAAGGGGTTAATATGGTGGTGCACTAAATTGTATTCAACAATAGAATGTATTGGTTGAGGTTGAGTGGTCTTCCAAGAAAGGAGGTAGACATTCTAAATGTTTATGCTCCCGATGAATCTTCAAAATGATATAAATTCTAGGAATACTTGAAGGTGAAGCCATTAAATATTGTAGATGGACTGTGAATGGAAATTTCAATATGGTGGAAATTCCATCCAATAAGTCATCCACATGTTGGAATATGTTGCTAGGAAATGAAGGGATGGGAAAAACATGTTCACTCCAATGGTACATACCTATGGAAGGGTACATACCACATTACGTAATTCACTTATACAAGGTATACATATCTATTATTCAAAACATGGAAACTTTTATCAAGTCCAACAAGCATGTCATACATGGTGAAGATGTGAGATTAAATCATCATTCCATTTTTGTAAGGGTAAAAATATGCAACCCCTTGCCCAAGAAGTCTTATTAAAACATGAACACATTGTTTTCTGACCAAGTAGAAGATTAGGTTATGTCAATATAACAAGGGGAAATGAAGAAGATTTTATTATTTTTTTAAATGCACACAATTGTTAAGTTTGTTTACACAAGGAAGGTAGTTGAATTCAAGGTGGCAAATGAATCCATCGTAGGAATTGAAAGTTGCTAAAAGAGGTTCCAAAATAGTGTATAAGATGTATATATAGCAAGTGGTTGGAGACTTGAGAAGTAATTGAAAGTAATATAAGATGTAAAAGCAAAATGTATTTGAATTGAATGTAAAACTAAATGGATGGACAAAGGCAACTAGCATTTTTGAAAAAAATAATTAAAGTGGTTGGAGAAAGGAGTAGATGTGCCACCATTGCTTATTTGAGGAAATCTAATTGGAGCACTATTGGGACTACAAGGGAGCTAAAAAAATATGACGTGTTTTTTCCATGAGCTTGTATGATGTAGTCATGTACCTAGTTGGATCATGGGTTTAAGGGAAAAGATTGTGGCTTTAATCCTAGCTAAGTTTACTCATATCATGAATGTAACATTGCTACCCCATTCATTTTGTAAAAACTTCATTTAGTTATTAAGGTCATGGCTAAAGACTTGAGGGTGTCATGAGAAGGCTAATAATTATTAAAATCAAAGCTAAATATAAGGAAAATTTGGGGAATCAACATCCCATAATTTCACATTTGAACATAGCTTATGAAATCTTTGTAAAAACATTGAAACTTTACCTACAATGAGTGTTTATAGAGGTGAATAATAACGATTATAAACCATTTTCCTTCCCCTTATGTACGTGTTAAACATTGTGTTGTTAACACATGAGACAATTAATTAAACAAAGTGTTCCAAACATGATATGATATTCTTCAAATTACATTTTTTGAAGCTTTATGACAAGGTTTCTTGGGATTTTTTATTCCTAGCTATGAGGATGTTGGGATTTGCCAAAGAGTTTTTGGACACTGTCAAATTGTTCTTCCAAGATGCAAAATCATCCATTTATTGCAACAGCAATATAAGACCATTGTTCCAAATCAAAATAAGGATGTTGAGATAAGAAGGGGCCCACTTGCCCCATTTATCTTCTTCATCATGGGAGAACTCTTTAACATCATGACCTTAAACAATTTATGAGCCATAATTTCAAAACTTGGAAGTTGGTATATAAATCATTTGCCTTACTCCTCTTACATTAGCTTAAGCTACCGAAAATGTGAAGATTTGGTGGTTGACATGTTTTTGCAACTAGAATTATTGCTATTTAGTTCAAGGTAGAACAACTCCATTGTAATGATATTCAAACTTTATGTGATTTTTAAAACCCTTAAACACATGAATTTTAAATCTTGTTAAAGGTCAAAATTGGGTATTAGTTGGACAAGGGTGAACGTGGTGTTTAGGAAAGGATGATCAAGAAGTTGTTGCATAGGTGGAAATATGAACTTTGCTCCCTCTTGTGGCAAATGGTTATAGGTGAATGGATTACATTTTACATCAACAACACTAATGTAATCAAGAATGTTTTTAATATGTCAATTTATCATTCGGATAAAATTGAAAAAATCCAATAAGTATGAAATACCTTTAAACATTTTTAAGCCCATGATTAATTTTCTCGTGCTTAAAAAATAATGAAATCGTGGAAAACTATAGTTTAAAACTATTTCAAAACTATTTAATCAATCTTGTGCTAGTAGATCAATGTGAAATGATTACTCAAAAACTATATAAGAAACACCAATGGTATTTTTAAAATCCTATTTGCACCTTTTTGTTTTATTATATGGTTTAGGTCCTCTTGATTGAAATGCTTGGGAATGATTAATCAATGAGAGATGAAATTATACCCTAAAAGTTTGAACAATCCTTTATAGAATGTAAATAAAATTGAAATGTCCATTATGCAAAACAATGCTTAATGGCCATGGTGCCTATATATTTTGTTGAAGAAGAATCTCATGGTACTTTCATTCATCGTGGTTTTGGTGGTTGCAATAAAATGTTACATCTTTGTCAACTAATTTACCATAACAAGGATGGAGTCAAAAGATTTGAAGCATAGATGGTTGTAAACGAAGATGGATAAATTGTGACAAATAAATAGTTGATACAAAGTCCATTTAGTAATGTTATAATGATAGTCTACTATGATATCATTTTTAAATGATAGATTACGACGTGATTAATTATGAGTTGATAAAGTTCATGTGAATAAACCCCCAACTAGATAACCGTTTCAAACATACATGTTAAAAGAAAATAACATTGGAATCCATCAAAAATTGATCATGATATGGACATAAAAAAGGTCCAAACTAAATCATTTGATTAAGGTTTCTTTAGTAAAATTTTCATAGTTATGTTTATTCATCTTAATTATACCATATATTAATTTTGTAATCTTATTGAAATAAAAAGTATACAAATATTCCCTTTAAAACGACACAATTTGAAAACCAAATCTTATTGTTCTATTTCAAAATTTCATCATTATGCATTTAAAAAAATTATATGCATTAAATTATTTGGATTTTTTTCATTATATTTAAAAACCATAATCCAATTTCAAATTTCAAAATTTGATGATTTTATGGCATGGTACTAGCACCATAATGCATGGCATGTTGCAATTTTTACATTACCACACAAAAAAATGATCTAGTGAACCTTGCATTAACCCAAATGGGAGGTTTCTGATGAAATCCATAAATTGAAATGGCCATGTACTTTTAGGAAATGGGAATAGTTGTAATAAACCATATATAGAAATGGAGCGGTGGTTTTGCTTGTTCACATGTATCATGAATCCAAACGAAAATTTTCACAAATTATTATGTTTGTGGCCACCAAAAATCCCTTGATATAAATTTAATAACCTTATTGACCAATGTTCTACATATGGAAAATCACAATGTGTTTGGAAGACATGCAATTGTGTAAGCTTCAACAACATAAAAATAAGTCGATATAGTGTACATTAAACCTTCAAATTCACTCACAAATGTTTTGTGTTTTCCTCTTCATGTAAACATTGTCTTAAGGTTTTTTACACAAACATTAATTTTTTTTTTTCCATGTATATGTTCAATCAAGTTCATGTTGATAAGGGTTTTGCTCTCTATCAACAAAAAATACAACTAATTTAGTTTTAAGAAGATGGACTTCTAATGGTCAAAAAATCTCCTTGTTTGGGGGCAAGATATCAATGATGCAATTAAACATCTAGTTTCCTTCTTGATTTTTTAAACAACAAGTAATTATGATTTAAAAAAAGATTTTTTTTTTTGCAAGTTACTTATCAATGATTGATTATTTGAACAATCATGAAATATTCAAGGTTTATGTGGTTGATGTACATTGTGATTATATGTTGAAATACTTTGAGAAAATGTTGCCATTCCTCAAATGCATCATTAATAGCCAAATTTTATTTGTCAATAATTTCATAATTTTTAGTCAACGATAATTTCTTTGGATGCAATTCAACAAGAATAATCATTTGTCATTCCCAAATTAAAACAACATGGTGCCAAAAGAAAATTTTGAAATATTTCCTTTAAAAAAAATGGTTTGGATGGTCTACATGGATCATAATGGGAGATACGGTGAAAGCATTTTTCAATATTTTGAAAAATTTCACAACATTGTGGTCCTACTTGAATTTATACTTGCCTTTATAGATCATGTTAGAAAGGTAAAAAATATTTTTTGGGTAGTCTTTTATGAAATTTTTAAAAAGTTTGTGAATATCAAAAAACACTAAACATCTCAAACTCAAGATGAGTTTTGCTAATCAACAATAGTTTAAATTGAAAGTATATCATCAAAGATGATGAAGTCCAAACATTCCACCTTAGATTTATGGAATTAAAGATATTTTTCCAATTTTGTATATGGTCATTTCTCCCATAGTTTGTTGACGACAAGTTGAATGTGTTTGTCATGTTCCTCTTGATTTGTTGAAAATATCAAGATATCATCAAACTAAATGACAACAAAACCATAAAAATATTATTTGATTATGTCATTCATCACATGTTGGGAAATTCCATGAACATCTGTAAGGCCAAAATACATGATGTTATACTTGAAATTCCCATACCTTATACAAAAACATCAATTTCCATTCATTGTTGTCTTTTATATGTACAAGATTATAGGCATGTTTCAAGTCTATTTTTGTGAATTTTTTTTTGGTCACATTGTTAAAGAAATATCAAAATCAATTGTAAAGGGTAACAATTAGAAAAATAAATTGAAACACATTGCCTAATACCATGTATTAGAATAATAGGGGTATGTAAGAACTTTGGGATGATAATAGGACAAAAAGATGTTCACAAACATCTCTCAATCATTTCATTTACACAAGTCAAACAATGTAAATAGTTAATGCAAATTGAACCAAACTCGGTCATGGGTTCACCTTACATTCACACAACCCAAAATTGGGAGTAGGCACCACCTTCGTCCTTGTAATATACTTTGGAGTTGTCTATAGGGACTACATTAAAATGGTTAAAGTTACTAAAAATCCCTAAATGGATTAATTAGGACACATAATGTTTTGAACACTTGGAACATTGTAATTCTATCAAAACAACCTTGTTTTAGTTAACTTTTATTTTTCAAAATATATTATCTTTTATCTTTTCTTGGAAAACTATATGTATATATCATTGAGATCTTTCCAACAAACTAAAAATCTTTTACTTTTGATCATTCAAATCATTGAAATAATGATAAAAAATCAATTTGACCATTTGACTTTTCTTGGCCATTTAACTTTCATTATATATCATTGTTTTCTCAATGCAACTTCATTAGAGTATTATACTTTTCGAGAGATTTCCAAAACTTTTTTAAAAGCCTAATTTGGACAAGATTTAGTCCTTCAAATCTTGTTCCAACTTTGTGGTGGACCTCAAAATTTCACATTCCCAAAAGTGGGAATGCTTTACAAAGTTTTGGGGATTCCCTTTTACAGTCCCACACACCTACCTTGCACAAGGGGAATGTGTTTGCTTCATTTGCCTTAGTTTATCAATGGTTTGCTTCCCTTTTATTTTGTTTTAATCTTGGTTGTGAGCCCAAAGTTAGGGTTGTCATGTTGTATCATTTATCTTCTTATTTTTTCAAATAACCAATTATCATAGATAATGATTTCACTAATGAACTCAATTAAAATGTTCATTTTTGGCATCATGAACATTAAATCTTTCATGTCATCTTGTAAACCTCAATGAATTTAGTTGATGTAATTTTTCCATTCCAATTAACATCATATATTATTTACTAAAATTTTGTAGCATAAGCTGATCCTTGATGTAAATTCCAATTTTTTTTGTATCTCAACCATTTCACAATTAGTTTAATTAAATGTTGCATTGCATTCTACAAGGAAAACATTACGATTACAATCATAGAGCAATGGCAAATTCTTTTCAAACAATTTCACAAACGATATTGATTTAATTGTTATTGGATGAAGAATTGAACATGTTGAATAAATTTTCAAAAATTTGATCTTGTTCCATTTGACTTCTTAGACATATCAATTTAAAACTTTTTTGCACATTGTTGTGAAAGTTGAATAATGTTTGAAACCTTAACAAAGTTCCCATGGAGTTCATGAATTTGATGTTGAAGATCTTGCAAAACTAGGGTTAAAGCTTGAGTTCAATCCACTTGGAATTGGACATTCATTTCATAAAGTTCTTGAATTTATTATTAGAACATGCGCAAAGATTGCAACCATTGTGACAATGGAATCTTCTATTGTGATTTAACAAGATGCAACATAATTTGACAAGTAATATTGTTAACTTGTTAATGATAAAACGAAGCATGATACAAGATAAGATTGATATGAAAGTGGAATATATAGACCATATATGCATCAATGATATTGAGAAGTGATGTTCTTAGGATTTTTATTTATATTATCCCATGGACCTTTTAAAATGTTCTTTAACATATTAGAAAGTTTTGTCAACAAAGGTTTTTTTAGAAAGATTCATATATTAAACATTTCAATTTTGTTTGATAATTATGCTTGTAAAAATCTTATGTCAAGTAATCCTTTTAGAAATTTTCATTAGCTGAACCTTTTACAAGTTTTAAGCGTTAGATCTTTTCTAAAAGCTTTTTTCAATACTTATAGTCTATTCTGATAGTCTATAGTCTATGATTATTTTTGTGCTTGTGAAATAACTAATGTAATGGTTCAATTTCTCTTGTTAAACAATCAATTTGTATGGTTATTGTATTACTTTACTTGAATATAAAATTCACCATTATTGTGGATTGAACCTTTGTATTTTATGAAAAACTAATAAATGTAAACAATGATTGACAATTTGATTTTGATTTGTCTAACATATTATTGTCCAATTCATTGTTGATTATATCGTAATAGCATACATTAATAGCTACCATTCATCTTATTGATTTGTGCAAGCCAAGCATTTAAAGATCTATCAACAACCAATGCTAGCATGAAGTTTGTGTGCAACCTGTATACATTAGGCCAAGTGATGAACATACTTAACTTCCAAATGGTTTGAACAAGTTCAAAATTGGACTTTATGTAATCCAATTTGAGGAAAACATTGTTCTTGGTATTTTGTTAGAAGCAATTGTTTGATTGATTATTTTCTTGTGATTGGAATGGGGATAAGGTCATTTGTTGGAAGGGATGGTTGTAGATATGGTTGGGTTACTTTGTATTGTTGACAACAAGTCGAAACATGTGTGATGCATATATGCATTTTATGATTTCAAACATCCTTTGTTAGTGTCCAAAACATTGTGGGTTGCTACAAGGATTGCATGAGGGTTTTTGTTGTATTGGTGCACTTGCCATTGGGGACTTTTTTGGATTTACAATAAACCAAGTTTCTACACTCATTATCACTTAGAGATCTCTCTTGGCCTATTATTATCCTTGGCTGAAAAACTAAGGAAAAGTGGTCCAAGGTTCAACCCCTTGCAAGTTGGTTATGTGTAGGTTTGTGGATTGAGTGTGTTTGAAGATGTAGTGTGTGGTATGGAGGGTGTTTTTTTTGGAAGGTGCAAAATTTGATCTATTGGGTTTCAAGGTTTCAAAAAATGCAGCTATTGTTGGTAGGAAGTTATTAAAATTGGATTGTCTGTGAAGAAAGACCAGGACCCAAAAACACCATCATCCCATATAAAATTGGGTATACAAAAATTGGGGGCTCTTTGGGGGGGTTGCAAAATTAGGTTAAACACAAACCCTAAAATCCAGTATGCCTACTAGACTCCAAATCCAGTATTGGATTTGTAGATCTCTGGGCCAGATGTGAAATGTGTGCAGTAAAATTCTGATTAAGTTTGTTGTGATTAATTAGATGCTAATCAACCAAACTTCATTATAAGAAAGTGTAACAAGGAGGAGGAGGAAGAAGAAGGAAAATGGAGAAAGGAAGGAAGGATCCAATGTGGGTCTAATTGCTAAGTTCCAAATTTCAGCTTGGGGGTATAATAGTTTTGGGGTTTGGTTTGATGTTAGCAAAAAAAAAAAAAGTGTTTTATGAGGTGTTTGATAGCCAAAAATGAAAAATGTTTTAATTTTTAAAAATCACTAGGTTTGACATCGGGTTCCAAAGCCATCAAATATAAGGATGCTTAAATGTTTTTTACTTTCACATTTTAAAATTTCTTTAGCCAAATTATTTGGCTAAATTGTCTTATGGATGATTGCAACTGGAGTAATGGGTTAAACCCTAAACCCTTTAAAACCTTGCTGGAGGTCATTCCTTAACACTAGTTCTCCCCCCCAAAAAATTCAAAAATCAAAAATCAAAATAAAATCCCAAAATAACTGGGGTTTGATATATAACCACGGGTCTCAAATAGTTGGAGAAGCTCAAATAACCCGCCTGGAAAGAAAATTGGGTTTAGGGGTTGTTGTTCTTTGCTTCTAATCTTTATTTTTGAAAAAAAAAAAAAAAAAAAACCCCAAAATAGGCGATATTCTGATTCTGAAAGGATGGAAAACTGGGAACCATCGGTTATCAACAAAATCAAATACCCACCCAACACTGGTGAATAGGTAAGCCACTAAAGTGGACTCTAAGTTATGGGTTTAAAGACCCACTCACTCACTTACTAACTCACTAACTCTTGGTTGCCAAATTGGGTTTAGGGTTTAGGGTTTTGCCAAAAGGTGTCACTTTAGTTGTCTTTTAGTTAAAATGCCAGCAATCTGAACTCTTGGTGCCAATATGGGACTTAGCACTCATATAGAAATATGAAATATTGTAACTCACTTCTCAGGTCTATCCTTATTCCTACATAAGTTGCCATTGTGACACCCCCAAAAAGGACTATTTAGTATGTTCATAATAGAGATATGATCATAATATATCTTGCCAACTTCAACATGTGTTTTTGGGAATCATTAATTATTTTTGAAATTTTTGATTTTTTCAAATAGATTATTCGTGAAGATTCAATATTTCCCTTCGCAAAATTCTTGTTATATGAACAAAAGAATTCCAAAATTTCCAAACATTTTTGAAAATAATATGATTTAATGTTGAAGCTGCCAAGGTAGTAGGGTATGAGATAATTAAATTGTATTTCAACTAACCTCTCTCAATGCCAATGGGCTTTAATTTAGTTTTGTCAAGGGATGGTTTGACCATCCATATGGGGGAGGGGAGGGGGGGGAGGAGGCTTGGAGAGTATGAATAGGTCACCTTCTTATGAAGGAGTATTAGACCATGCAAAAAAGACCATGAACACAATTGGGATTATAAATTCTACTCAGAAGATGAGGCGATGCAACATGCTCCCAATAGAGCCAAATTTCTTTTCCTTGTGGGGGGAGGGTGGAGAGGTGTTGGGCCTTTTGTGTTCCCAATGTGTTCTCATCATGTTCCTATTTTGTTCACATCAAGTTCCCAATGGGTTCCCCAACATGTTCCCAATAGTGTGTCACTTTGTCCCATGTGCTCACCCCAACATTGTCCTCTTGAAGGTGGGCCAATATTGAGACTTATATGTCTCTAGGTTTGGAGTGACTACTTTTGTACTAGGAAATCTCCAAAACTTTTTTGAGATGGGAGAATCAAAGAGGCTCATGGAAACAAAATTCTGAAGTTGGAAGGCACACGCCCCCTCCCCCCCCCCCTTCCATTAGTTAATATGAAATTAGACTTGAACAAGTAAGAGGATCTCCATTGGTGCTCAGTATGTCATCTTGCACAGCACAATTGGATGAAAAAAAATCAAAATGTGCCGGTTTGGCTCAAGGAAATAGTTTTGGCTCAGAATAATTGCATGGTTTGCGGTAGCTGGTGAAAGACGCAGCTCAGCTGTTTCACATGCAGAAAAGAGTGTAATAAATATGATATGACTGTTGCTCAATGTTTTCTGATTGGCCTCATCATCATGATTGGTCCAAGTGGTTTGCTATTAGTAGTATAGTCCCCACCTATTGGCTGTCCCAGTTTTAGTTTCATGGGTGAGTTTGCAAATCGACTCAACTTGGATTTGTGAAAAATGTTTTTCTTGTTTAGGGTTTTAGGGTTTGCCCTCCAAATAACACTAGTGTAGCGTCACCAGTACACTTAACAAGAGCTTTGGATGGGGGCCCAGCTGGGGCTTCAATCAATCAATCAAATCCCTGCCATCATTTGGGTGTCCAGGAAAAAGATGATTTGTGGGAGGGATGGGTTTGATGAGGTGAACCTTAAACCAGGAGTCTCTCATCCAGCTGTTATAATAAAATCATGCCCAAGTATGGCATACAACATCATGTCAGCCAGTAGGTCCTCATAAATGTTTTTATCCTTTGCATGATATTTGAAGATGGCGAGGTGAAATGATTTGGTTCACAAATATGAAAGGACCCATGGATGATGGACCCCATGTTGTGGCCATATAGACTACTACTCTCTCTGGCGTTACCAGTTGTTATAGAATCTCCCTCCCACCAATGCTCAGTATGTGACCCTCCAAACATGTTTCTCACATCCAAAGGATTAGTAGTTAACTACTAACTTTTTCCCAAACCCCCACCCAGACAACTGAAATTGGGACTGCAAGTAGGTGGGAGATGACTACTAATAGCAATCCACTTGGACCAATCAAACTATCTAGCCAATGAGAAACAGAGATTGGTCAATAAAATACAAATTGATTGTGCTTATTAGACTATTATTCTAGGGCTCCTTGAGGGGCTCTCAAAGCTTTGGGTTCCTTTTCAGGGTCTTAGCAGTTGTCCAATGGATGCATGGGATTGGGTTGATGAATCTCATTTCATCCAAATTGCCGTTGCAGGGTCACATACTGAACATTGGTGGAGATGCTCTTAGGTCTACAAATCATACATCAACCCTCCCAAACCATGGCCCAGTCTTTGCACACTTTTGGTATTGCTTGAAAGCCTTTCACAAGGTTTGTTGTTTCACAATTTTTGGACCAATGGAGAAAACACCATAAATGAAGAATGTTTTATTATTATTATTATAAATGAAGAATGTTATATATATAATTTTAATTTTAATTTTAATTTTTTTCGACCTACCGGCCTCAGGGGATGTCAAATCCAGAAGGGTCTATATGCACATCCTTCCTCTATACATAAGACCCAAATAATCAATTGTGAGGATCCTAAATCCTAATTAGTAATTTCATTGAAGGATGGTAATCCAGGTTTTTTTTTGTTTGTTTTTCCCCCCATTTTTGTGATACATTATTTTATTTTATTTTATTTTCACTCAAGAAAAAATAGAAAATATACACTATATATATACGTGTGTGTGTGTGTGTGTGTGAAAATTTGTTGAATTTTTTTGGGCTCATGATGATATTGTGGCTAGAGCTATGAGTGCCATATCCATAGGCCAAACTTCGAGTGAGATTGAGAGTGAAAACCAACCTTCAAGAAAGAGGTTCAACACCCCCTCCCCCTTCGCCTCCCCAAATGAGCTTTGTCGAGTGCATTTCTTGGTCAATAGGGCTTATTCATGCATAGAGCTCATGTGGTTTTGTTGCAAGATTTGATTGACTTGACCCTATTGTTAGATTTTTTATTTTTGCAAATTGTTATATGGGTTTTATTGTTGATGGTAAGTATGCTCACTCATTCACTCACACACACACACACACACTCTCTCTCTCTCTCCTAAGAGGTTGTTGGGTTCGAAAATGCTCACACTAATTTCGAACCCAAACACCTCTCAAAAGAGGATTAAAAAAATATTTATCATCACAAAAAAATTATACAATGAATAACATAAATAATATTTTATTTAACCATGCAACTCTTGACAAGGTTGAGCATTATTTGGCATTCCTCCCCCACCCCACCCCACCCCACCCCCATTATTTGATAGGTTGAAAACTTTTATTATTTTTCCTGGGAACAATTTTTTTATCACTTTTTTTATTGGCCCACCCCTGGTCCCAAGTTTTTTTTTTTGGGGAAGCTCCTACCTACCCCAACCCACTTACCGCCCTTCTTCCTACCTCCCGCATCCTTGTGACCCCCTCCCCGCCCGCCTCCTTTTGCGCTCACTTCCAATGCCAAAGCTTCTGACCTAGAAAGAACTTGAGTAGCTCAGAGCTTTAGGAGCGCGAAATCGATAGGAGCTTCAAGGGCTGGGAGCTTTAGGAGTGCCTTAGCGAGAGGAGTTTCAATGTGGTGGTAGCAAGAGCACAAAAGCAAAGGAGCTTCAATGTGGTGGCAGCAAGAGCACAAAAGCAAAAGGAGCTTCATGGTGGTTGAAGTGGTTGAAGTGAGAGTTTGATGGTAAGCTCCCTTGTCCTCCTTCTTTTCTTTTCTTTTTGCATTTTTTTTTGTTGTGAAGAAGTTGACAACGATATCATCGTTGTCTTCTTCTTCTATCTCTTCTTGTTGTGAAAAAGAAGACAACGATAGTGTTGTCGTCATTTCTTTTTTTTTCTTTTTTGTTGCTAAGAAACATTGTGTTTTTCCCAACATAACACCACTTTATCTGGGCTAACGAAACAATGTTACTAGCTCCATCAACTTTCCTTCCTGCAATTCCATTTTAGCTTGCATCAAAAAGACTCATTGTTGTAAAATCGAAGTAAGAGAATTGTAAGTAAGAATTTGATCAACAACATGGATTGAACTTTCATCATCTGCTTGTTTTTTTGTGATGCAAGGGATGTGTACTTCACCGTGGAGATGAAGGAGTGAAAGGGTAATTGTGAATGTTTTGATATTTCCCCACCATGCCACATCTACTATAGCAAATTAGGTCAGAAGTAGCAACAAACAAAAACTTTGTGCTACAAAACCTAAATGAAAATCGAGACTTTTTTTTTGTTGCAAACTAATTTAAATTTTTATTTTCAAAAGTAATTTCCCAATTCCCTCAGGATGTCAAATCATGCCAAATGTTGAGGTTTATTGGAATTTTTGTTTGATCATCTTCGATGCATGCATGAAGATTTCACAAATATTTCAACCCATTTTGGTGCTTAGAGTCCATCATCCTTTACACTCCATATGATCCAATTGGGTTTCGTGTTGCCTTCAAGAAGGTGATTGAGGGTGTTTGTGTACTATGATGACCTTATATGGATGTCACAATGACAATTTTCATGTATTTTATTTATTCTCATAAATAAAATGAAATTCATTGAAATAAAAAAGGACTCATTTATCTAAAGCTATCATAGTCAGCCTTTTAGGAATGAGAAAAATCAAATCAAAATTGTGGATAGCCAATAAGTAATGGACTTTCGCATTTTGCCCACATTTTTTGTCACACCTACAAAACTCATGGATATGGTCTTTTATCTTACAATGTGTTAATCTTATGTGTTTGAAACTTTGGGATATTAGATGAATCATGTTTTAAAAACTAAAGATCCATTGATGAATGGAATGTGATTTTTAATTTATTATGTTATGGACTTTTTAAAATCCCAAAAACTAGTAATTATTTTAAAAGTCTTTAAAGCATTTTTTTTTAATTGTGATTTTTTAATATGTTTTGTAACATCATGATTTGAAATTTGAAATGGAAAAAATTGTTATTTTCAATATCATCTAAATATTCATATTTTAAACCAAATTTCAACTACACTTGAAGGAAAAACTTTCAAAAGGACTTTAATTTGCTAAAATTGTGTGCTTTCACATTTGATCTCCACCCATGTTTTTCTCATCTTGTTGATTCTTTGGAATTTTTCTTTGTTTGTGTCTTTCCATCCATGTTATCTAGGATTTGTCACAAGCTTCAAGAACACAAATCTATTTGTGAACTTCATGGAGAAAGTCTGACATAAAATTTGGAAAATAACTTATTGAAAATTGATTAGGGAATCACTGTTGTAAGGAATTTTTACTTAGGCTTGCAAATTTAATATTGACAAAGATTTATTATATGGGTGTGGCCAAACATGACCTAGTAGGCAGTTATTAAAAAACTCATGACTTATGTGCCATTTGGAGTGTTTTATTTAGAGGTTTGGATTCCTTTTTGGTGGCTACAATGGCATCATGACCTTTCAATGACATTGAAACTCCCAATGCCTAGGGTGCCCAACTTCACACTTTCTTTATCAGCTTCAACATGATGATAGACCTTAATTAGTACCTAAAAGCTTTTAGTATGATTCCTATTCAAGTGTAATAATGTATTATAAGATGAATGTGTGGATTGAAAGGATGATTTTGTGAACTGGTTTTTTCAAATAACTAAAATTCATTGTCATCATGGAATAAACTAAAAGTTGGAATTATTTAGTTTAGTGATTTAGATTACTTGAACAATCTTTTGAATTTAAATATGGGTGGGTTTTTTGCTCTAATTATAGGGATCACATGTTTACAAGCCACAAAGGAAATTGCAAATCATTTAAAAACAAACCACCATGAGTACAATACCCCCCTTAGTAATTGTGTAGGGTAGCAATTATCTTTGAAGCAACCACATATTTACCATCATAACATGTTCCCCATTTAAAGGTGGGTTTGTCTTGGACTTGGCCACTTTTTGCACATTTTTGTAACACGTTACCCATGTTTTTTTATTTAAAACATTTTACTTTCATTTTACAACATCTTGTGTTAATAATTTAAAATACATTCTCACATATTTTTATATGTATATTTGGTGAAACTATCAAAAAATTGATTTTAATCTTGCACTCAAACCAAAAAACCTTTATTTGTCACAAAAAAGAACAAGTTCAAACTTAAAAAGAAAGCAATACGTTCATGAGGGTATTTTGTAAACACCATGAATTATTTTGGTCCAGCCCATTAAAGGGATATTGTTTATGCCCATAATTAATCAATGCACATGCAATACCCTTATTAAAGTATATTAAAATTCCTTTGGTTCCATAACATATCTAAAAAATCTTAAACGGGTATTGCATAGCCATACCAAAACCTAGAACGAAAACAATACCTTATTTTGGATTTTTGCTAACATTATGGCCTCCTAGAAGGGTATTGTATTGCCCAAACAAAATCTAGAAGGAATGTAACATATTCATAAGTGTAAACATTAAGGATTGAATTATTTTGGTCCATGCTATTATAAAGATATTGCTTGTGCCATAATTACTCAATGCACATGTAATACCCCTATTAAGGTATATTAAAATTCGTTTGGCTCCATAATGTATCTAAAGAATCATGGATGGGTATTGCATAGTTATACCAAAATCTAGAAGGAAAGCAATACCTTATTTGGGGTAATTTGCAAACACCATGGGCTCAATTATTTTGGTTTAGGCTATTAGAGGGGTATTGTTCATGCCTAAAATTACTCAATTCACATGCACTACCCTTCTTAGGGTATCCCATAAAACCTTTAGGCTCTATAACATATCTTTTGGAATTTGAAAATGTCGCAACCTTAACCTTGGGCTCGTGACCAAGGCGAGGGCTTGCGAGGTTGCGGGCCAAAAAGGAAGCCCAAGAATCATATTTCATGCTCCCATGAGTGCAAAAGAATGTGAGGGAATGAACCTTCACACTCCCAAATGAACTCTCATTTTGGGAATTGAAATCCCAATGGATTTTTGAATCTTCAGAAGGTGATTACAGGGGTCAAAAGCCATTGGATTGAATATTTTTTTATATGATTGGAAATCTATTGAAACGTAGATGTTTAAAATAACCTCACATGACCCATTTGGACATTTCAAACATAAGTTATGGCCAAAAGAAAGGTCGGGAGTCAAATTGGCAATTTGACTTTTGACCACTAAAAGTCAAGAATCAACCCAATTTCCTTGCGTGTAGGTGGCGTGCGACATACAATTAGAAAGATCTTGACAAATATTACAACTTTGCTTAAGACCTAATCTCAATCAGAAATTTGCACATAAAGTTATGGAACCCCAAAGTCACAAGAGTCCCAACTCTAGGAGTCTAGGGACAAAATGTCATTTGGATGTGGGCTTCGTGGAGAGGCACCAAGTCCGGGCCGTGGTGAGTCTTGTGAGTTTGAGTTTGCCCGTGGTTCGTCCTAGCACTAAAAGTGCTCAAACTATGCACTAACCAACTTATTGTTTGGTTATGCAGGTCTGTGTGAGTAATTGATGTTTGTCACTTTTCCTAGTCCCCATCCTATAGCTCCAACACACCCCTCTACCCCCAAAGTGATGTGAGCCAAGGAGTGTGCCCCAACTCCTATCTCTTCTGTTGTTTTCACCTTAGGTTCACATTTGAGTTTATAAAGGAGGTTGGGAGTGCGTCAAGAAGGGTATTGTATACCCCTAGCAAAACCTATAAGGAAACAATACCCACATCATTTTGCAATAATATCGTAAACCATGAAATAAAAGAATGTTTTTTTAAATATTTATTCCATGCCCACTATATGATGTGAGACATATTGATTCAATGAAATGAAGGTGTTGCAAAGTTCTTCACATTGATGTTAGAAGGTCCACTTGAACAAATTTATGGAGTTTAAATGCAATACATGTATTATTTTGGGATATTTTTTCCACCTTGAAACTTAAAGGAATATTGCATAGCTTTACCAAAACCTAGAAGCAATACAATATTTGCACCATATTGTGACAATATCCTAAACCATGGTACAAATGAAGTTATGGTTAAATTGGTCACATTGATGGTAAAAGGTAATGAAACTATCACTAAAATCATGGTATTACAATCACACATCAAAATGTTATTGAAGTGACCTTATACCATCAATATGGCCAATATTGTAATACCTTCATGTACATATACCAATGATTTTGCATTGGTCCATTGGTCCATTCTTATTATTTATGAGTTTGAAATATCTTTCAATTATATTTAATGTTTATTTAAAGTTTCTAACATATTTGTTATTAAAATAATATATATTTAATAATGCAAAAATAATAATAAACGCACATATTGATTAATTAAATATATCATTATTTCATATGTTGTAAATTGAAAATTACATATAGTTAAAAAACTACATTGACCAAACATACATAATATTAGGTTTTTGTATTTTAAATTCCAATTGCAACCATTGTTCCTAAACCTTAAACCTTAATTGAAGGAATTCAAGGTTCTTACTTAATGATTTTTTATGTTCTAAAAAAAGAGGAAATTGGGTCATTATTGAAGCCAAATATTCAAAAATAAATAAAAATGAAACACAAACACAATTTACATCTTTAGGAAAATTTTAATTTTCTTTGAAAATTGAAAACATCATAACCAAATTACACTATACATAACAATGGGTTTATATATATTAAAATTACATTTAATATAAAATTTCATCTTATTTTGAATAAATAGTAAGATATTATATATATTAAAATGAATTAAAATAATATTAAAATAATATTAGTAAATATATATAAGGTTAGGTTACGTAACAATTAGCTTATTATCCTATTATTTATGTTAAACTAGGTTGTTTAATTTGGTTAATGTTGATACTTTAGTCAATCGGACAACCTTGGTTATGAGCTTTTGTTCTAACTAACAATTTGTTTTATGTTTACACCTGCATCCATATGGTGTGAAAAATTTTCATTTTAATAAGTATCCAATGTGCCTTTCTAATGGCCATTTGATCTTCGTGCTCACAAATAATCGATAAAAAATCACAAAAATCATAATTTTTTGAGAATTAGAACTAGACTATAATTATAATTATAATTTAAAACTAAAAACAAAAAACTAGAACTAAAACTAAAACTTGTCTATTATTATGGCCACTAATGAAGTTGTTAACTTGATTTTGTTGTTGCAAAATTTACAAGGGATATGATGTGATAATATTTTAATTTTGAGCCAATTGATTAGGCAAATGAAACCCTTGTCATAATAACATCCATAATTTTGTCATTAGATATTGTCAAAGTTTTTTTTCAAATGGTTGATTCCCTCCATGATTGATGTTGAAGACAAGTTTTTTTTAGCAATTTTTTTAAAGGGATTCATGGGTCAACTGGTCATTTGAAATAAGCTTTGTGATGCATGCATATTTGAAATGACTTGAATGATTGAAATTCAAAAACCATGAAGGATGCAAAAAACCTAAGGAAAGATGGTAGGTGCTCTCAAAATGGAATAGAGGATTGGAGAATAAGTGTGAAGGCTGGTGGGTTGTCACCATTTTTTGTTGATAATGATCTTTTAGTGGCTTGGGAATTTGAACTATTGTTGCAAAAAGAGGAGAAAACTTTGGAACATTATGGAAGTTAATTGGTTTTTTTGTCAGGTTTTTTTTGTATTATTATTTTTTTCATTTTATGATGATGTTACATTTTTCAAAGAAGGTGTAGTAGGAAAAAAAAACAATATTATTTGCTACTTGAATTTTAGGCATCACATTATTAATTTTTGTAACCATTATTATTGTTGCAAAACATTTTAACTGTTCATGTTGTTGTTGTGACTACTTTGGAAACAATTAGAAGAAGAAATATGTAGGAAAAATGTTAGCCACCAAAATGTCATACCTTCAGGCATGTAATTAATGTACCACATCCATGAATGCACCATTTTACAAGGTTAATATCACATACATTTTTGTGGGTAAAAGATGATCCATGGCCCACAATAACATGTCAACATGATTCATCCCTTTCACACATTAATGGCACTCCCATTCTCATTATACCTTACAAGAAATCCACCATAAGCAAAACGAATAAAAGATAGAAATATAGTTTAACACAAACACCATCACATATGATTACTCGAGTATTTCCATGAAATTTCCAAGGCATGGTTGATTTCAAGCCATAGCTTCAAATTTAATTGATTTGAATTAATTGGGTTGTTTAACAATGGATTTGTTCGAAAAGAAGAATTTTCGATGGAACTTTGAACATATTTGATTTGTTCATGAATTATATCTACAACTTATATTTTCACAAAGATTTTGAAAAAGAAGACATGGATACCAATTTGTAAAAAAATTGATATGGGTATCCATTTGTAAAGAATTTGAGAAAAAAGTTTCATGACAAGTCAGATTAATGGGTGTAACACATAAGTTGTAAATCTTATCAAGCAAGGTCAGTTGCTAGAAGAAGGATTGCCTATTCTTGAATTTACTAGAACTTATTTATTAAACAAGTTGACAATGTTAATAATTATTTTTTGGAATTTTTAAATTCTCATTAAAAATTCATTAAAAAAATTGCACTATACATAACCATGGGGGTTTTTTAATTTTTAATTTAACATATTTTTAATCAATTATTATTATATTTAAAATAAATATGAATATATTATATGTATTAAAATGAATCAACAATATAATTCCATAATATAATTAATTATATATTGTGTGTTATTTAATATGTTACAAATAATAATATATTTGGACCAATATTTAAACCAGTATAATACATACATAAAAAAACGTACATAAAGATTTATTTTATATATTTATGAAATATAAAATATTATTGACCTATTATATAATTATTTTAGCCTATAATTGTTTTTACTGCATGTCAAAAATTTTAAAAATAAATTCTCCATCATACATAGGACTAATATATGGGAGAAATCATTTTTTATTATACTTGAACCATTAAAATAGTAAAAAAAATCATGCGTTTTAATTTTTTTAAATTAAAAATTAAAATATTATTAAATTATAGAATTTATTTTATTTTATTTTGAAATGAATTAAATTTTTTAAGAAGGAACAAATAAAAAATCTACATCATTGAAGAAATGTTAAGCATGAACTTTAATTTTTTGATTTTGAAAAACTATGAATTTCTAACATTAAATATTAAATTTTACATTAAACCCAAAACCCTTCTACCATCAATGTGACCGATTTCACTTTACAATCGTTTATATATATGTTAAATCGTATTGAAAAATGAACAAATCATTTTGAAAACATGAATTTCACGATGTATTGGCAAGGAATCAAATATTTAAAAAAATATTCTTATGTTTAATGGTCAATGGATTATCACAATACAATGTTTCATTTAAATTCCAAAATTTTGTTCAAGTGACATTTTATTATCAATGTGACCAACTTTATAATACCTTCATTTACTTTAATCAATATGTATGGCATAATATATATATAATCCTTTTTTTCATGGTTTAGGATATTATTGTAATATGATGCAAATCCTTTTACGTTTTGGTATGGTAGTGCAATAACCTTCCAAGTGTCAAAAAACATGTCATAGAATCCAAAGGATTTCTAGGATACCTTAGAAGGGGTATTGCATGTTTATTGAATATTCCTAGCCATTAACAATACCTCTTTGATAGTCTAGACCATAATAATTTAGCCCATGGTGTTTACTGAATACCCCAAGCAAGGTATTGTTTTGTTTGTAGGTTTTGGTAGGGCTATGAAATATTCCTCCAAGTTTCAAAAAAATTGTTATGGAGCCCAATGTATTTATGGGATAGCCTGAAAAAGGTATTAGAAATGTATTGATTAATTTTGGCCATGAACAATATTCGTCCAATAACATACACCCATGGTGTTTAATTATAAAATATCCTAATGAGGGTATTGGTTTCCTTGTAGGTTTTGGTGTGATTATGCAATACCCTTCTAATAGCGTAGACCCATGGTGTTTAATTATGGAATACAACTAATGAGGGTATTGGTTTCCTTGTTGGTTTTCATAAGGTTACCCAATACCCTTCTATGTGTCAAAATATATGTTATGGAGCCCAATGTATTTCTAGGATACCCTAAAAGGGTTATTGCATGTTTAATGAATCCTTTTGGGCATGAACAATAATACCCTTCTAATAGCTTAGACCAAAATAATGGTGTTATAATGTATCCCAATGAGCGTATTACATTCCTTCTAAGTTTTGTTAGGGTTACGCAATACTTCTCCAAGTTTCAAAATATATGATATGGAGCCCAAACTAGTTCAAGGTTACCCAAAATGGCATGTTACATGTTCATTGAGTATTTTGTTTTATGAACTCGAGTAAAACATACATTAAATGTGTCAAAATTAAATTGGAGCTCCATATTGCTTTAATAATCCACTTGGTTAACAATACCCCCATGGAAAACATTCTCTAAACAGAACTTGCAATACCTTTATGTAAGGTGTGTAAAACATTTTAATCATCCCTTATTTATTTTGTTTGAATGAACAATCCATTTGGTTAGCAATACCCCCATGGAAAACATTCTCTAAGTAGAACTTGCAATACCTTTATATAAGGTGTGTAAAACATTTTGATCATCCCTTTATTTATTTGTTTGAGTGAACAATCCATTTGGTTAGCAATACACCCATGGAAAACATTCTCTAAGCAAAACTTGCAATACCTGTATATAAGGTGTGTAAAACATTTTAATCATCCCTTTATTTATTTGTTTGAGTGAACAAAACCAAGCTCCATGCGATACTTTCATCTAATTCTTTTTTCATTGTTCTTGACCATTGGGGTCTATTGGAGTGGCAACCATGTAAATAAAATTGGGTGGGTCGGGGAGAGGAGAAAATAAAGTTCCCCAAAACAAAAATAAAAAATAAAGAATATATATATATATATATATCAGGAGAAAAAAAAAACTAAGAAAGGTACCTTATGTGATGATGAGTTTTTATTTCATTTTATTTTTTGGTTTTCAAATTTTGCACAAATGTGAAAAAACTAAATATGAAAAGGGAATATTTGATCATTTTAAAGACAAAAGAAAAAAGTCATTAGATTTTCAATCACGTTGTGACATTTCCCTATTGATTTTGGTTTGGTAGTAATTATTCTAATGTTTAAATAGGTTTTTAAAACATCTTGTCATTTAATGTGAGAACCTTTTTGGGTTCTTGGTAATTAATGCAATATTAAAAAAAAAAGAAAAAATTATCATGAAATTATTTCTTTTGCAACAACATGATGATGTATATTAAAAATTGTTTTTAATTTTATTTTTCCCTTAATTATGGCCAATTTATGATACAATATCCATTGTTGATATTAAATGAATGACAAGGCCATTGCGTATAACACACCTTGTTTTCTCTCAAAAAAAAAAAAAAAAAAACACTTTGTGAAGACAAATAGACAATCTTTTAAAATGTTTGAGAATATTTTATTTTCTGACATGCAATTAACCCTCAAAAAATTAAATAAATACATTAAAAAAGATATTTATATTTATATTTATTTACAAGGTACTACTAGTATTATTATGGTAAACTAGGGTTATATTTTTATCTAAAGACCTGAGGCCCTAGCCCTAAGGATATCCTCCCCTCCGCCCCCGACCCCTCTCCCCCTTCAAAAGCTCGAAATAATTTGTCAAAAAAACAGAATTTGTCACAAACCGGAGTCCCCATGGGTGATAAACAATTCCCATATGTATATATAATTTATATACAAAACCAGCTACGTGAATCAATGAATTTTGCATCGACATCATCGGCCGACAATCGACACAAGGTAATGTAGAATTTGTTGAAAGGCCGAGAGAGAATTGAAACTAACTGTGGTTGAGTCGAATCTGAGGACGAGTACTACCGTGCTTGTGAATTAATTAATTAATTAATTAACCCATGGGACGGGACACACTCCCGGATGGATGGATGGATGGATGGATGGACTCACTCGAACATACAATTCCGGCCCGAATACCCCAGCTGCCGTCCGTATGGTGAGACGGCGGCCCCATTTGTGTGCCATGTGAAGCGAACATTGGTTTGCACATGGGTGGCTACCAAGAGGTTTGGTTGGATGGATGGACGGACGGACGGACGGACGGATGGAGATTTGTTTGTCTCTTGCATCTATCATCTAGCCATTCACATTGAAAGAGTATATAACATTGAACTACTACTTCCCTTGCCAAAAATGTTTTTTTGGAACAATTTTATTTATTTTTGCTTTTGTTTTTTAATGACCACAACAAAAAATTGGGGAATTTCTGGATTTTTTTTTAAAAATCTAGTGTAAATTTGATTAATTTTATCTATTTTTTGGAATTTTTTTTTGGGTCAAATGTTTTATATCACAAAATTGGGAGGGGAAAATCAAAAACCAAAAAAAAAAAAAAAACATGGCATTAACATGAACATGAAGAAAAGGCATGATGTTAATTTTGATGTGCATGGAAATGGGTAGGAGAAAGAAGGTAATTAACATGCAATTTTTTTTCAATAAATTATATAGATCATTACAATTTTTTTTTAACAAAAATTGATTCTTTAACGATTTAAAAAGCATGGTTAGTTATAAAATCCTTAGGATAACCAACCCTGATAACCTGCGGGTATGTTTCACGGTTCCCAATATAACCACCCAACACACTCGAGTGGTTATAAACTTATGAGGGTTTAAGGTTTAGGGTTTAGGGTTTGGATGGATGGGATGGATCGATCACCAATGCATGTACCCCATTTTGAGACTTCAATTGCAATCACAAGGGAAAACCCTAAAACACATACTAACTAACTAACCAACCAACCCATGTGCTTAGGGTGGGTTTTGCAACTACTCTAGCACTACTACCCATTGGAAGCATTCATTCATTGGCATTTCTCCCACTAGCCTACTTGCTTGCTTGCTTGCTTGCTCACCACATGGATTCAGTTGTGCTACCAACAGACATCTACCTAATATCATCATGTATTTGTCTCCCCAGCATCAAGCCCTATAAGTTAGCCTTCACTAGTTGGGGACCCACAAACTATGTTCTTCTTGCAAGTAAGTAGAAGTCATTTCTGGGTTGAATTCATCACAAAGCCATGACACATGTAGCCAACCTAGCTACATCTATATATATACCTACTAGGATTAACCAACCTAGTTATATAGCTAACCTAGCTACATATATAGATACCTACTAGGGTAACCAACTTAGTTACATAGCTAACCTAGCTACATATATATATACCTACTAGGGTAACCAACCTAGTTACGTAGCTAACCTAGCTACATATATATACTTATTAGGGTAACCAACTCAATCAGCCATCAACAACAACAACAACAACCATATGGGCACATTGGGTTCAAAGCTGGACAAAGTGTTGTGCAATGAACTTTGATTGCCTCCTTCCACTAACATGACACCTCTGAAAATGGAAGTAATAGCTGGAAAAGGTCAAGAGCTACTCGGTCATGCTTCTTTGTTGGCTAACAATTTTTTTTTGAATTATATATATATATATATATATATATGACTTTGAAACTCCATGTTCCAATCATGGTCCAATCTTGCACTATATTATTTACAACTCAAACAATCCATAGTAAAAGGTGGAGATGTCCCAAAAGCTCCATTTTCATTTACCTAAAAAATCAAATGTTAATCATACCACATGGACAAGATAAATGATGTCGGAGGAAGATGATTGTGGGGAAAAAGTATATAGAGAGAGTTAAAACAAATTTGGGACATGTTAGAAGATCCATGCTTTTGGAGATGTTGAGTTGAGATTGTAGTGTCATGTTAGGTAATGAAGATAGAGATGATAGGTGAGTTGGAAGCTTTTGCAATTGTGAACTAAAAGCATACAAAATTTTAGCTTTGCTTTTGATGAGGGAAATAGAAGGACCTTTTATGAAGTGAGGTTGGAAATACTTCAAGGTGCATGCCTCCCCCTTCCTCAATACAAAAGTGGACAACAAATCAACAGGCGGTTCTATAAATTGCAAAAAAATGCTCAAAATTAATCTAGTTTGTTATTTTACCATGGTCGAATGACTCAAGTAGTGAGAAATAATGTGTGAAGTAGGTTTTTGAATTTTTATGTTTCAAGAAAATGATCAAGGCATCGACAACCACAAAACTATTTGCAACAAGAAGTGTGATTTGTGGCTCGATCAAAATTGATGGTTAGAGATTTAAAATAAGTACACACAAAAAATATTTTAATTATACTTATCAAATGTTTGCAAGTATAATAAATGATTAAGACTATATATTTTTATTATAAAATAAAATTTTATTTGATGGTTTGCATGCATACAATTTCGATTCAATTCAAAATGGATGCAATTCGATTTAATATTTTTAGTAAAATGGAACTCAATCTTAGCAAAATCAAAATTTACAAAATAAATAAATAAATAAATAAAATTATAAATTGTGAACCTCCAAAGTCATGAGACATGTGTTTTAATTCCCAAAACATGACTTTGGGGATTTCAAGATATTCACGAAAAATCCATTATGTGTAGTCCCCATGGCAAGATACAAAATAAGTATAAGGGGAGTATTGTCACTCACCTATATAGGGAGTCCCAAGCTATTGTGGGTTTAGTGAATATGTGCAACTTCATGAAATCCATTTGGTTTGAAAGTACAATAACCACCAATTTTTTGTTCATTTTGTCAAACTAAAATGACTAAAAGTTTAACTTGAAAAGTCATCCTATCCTAGTTTTATCACAATTTTACCACCCCTTTGTTTAATCATGAAGAGCTAAGGAATACATCATGGGCTTTTGTATTTCATTTTCAAAACTAGGATTGTAAAGTTTTTATCACTAATATTAATCGACAAACTTAGAGGCATGTTCACAACAAACAATCTTGCCTTTTTGAACTATTTTTACATTTAATTAAATGTTTTATTTTTATCACAATTTGACTAATCTTGGGTTTTCATTCACAAATAATAATAATAATAAATTGTTCAAAAACACACATTATTCATAAATGTAAAACACAATGTAGAACTAATTCATAAAATGACAAATGTATTTTTCACTGAAACACCTAGTGAAACAGATGACTATCCAAAATGATCAAACATGATTCCATTAAAAATATCATAATCAAGTAGTCCTTTTGCACTAGAATTAGCTAAGTCCAAAAATAGTAAAAATGTCCATTTTTCACTATTATCTTACTACATTTTGATAATGAAAAAGCCAAAGCTTGGAAAGAGCTAAGTATAGTGTTGAGAAAAAAACTATTGTTCATCACCAAAATCAACATTCCCATTGCCTCCATTTATCTATCATTCCATCTTCACAATCATCCGCAATTATCATTTCATCATCCACGTAGTCATTCAATGTTTTTTCCCCCTCAAATAGCCTATTATTTGTATCAACACCCATTCCAAGTTTTTAACATTCACACAAATATCCTATTGGCATTCATGTCATTTTCACTTGCAACCCTTTTCATCCTTACTTCCATCCAAAATTATTTTTTCTTTGATAATAAGCCCCCACTTCTTCGATCACCTTATTACAAATTTCAGCATCTTTCTTGTCAACCTAGTGGTGGTCTCATTGTCACTATTGTTAATTGTTAGTTTTATGCATAATTAGTGTAGCCCGTGTTATTGGCTCAAGTGTGAACATATATTTTATTTTTCACATTTTCAAGATTGAAATTTTTTAAATTCGGCAATGTGAACACATTGAGGGCTCAACTAACTTTTCCTTCCAAACCCAATTTTTCAGACCTTCTACCACTAAAATTTTTTGGCACTAAAACGCCACTAACTACACTAAGTGGTGACCCGAGGTTGTCACAACCCGAGGATGAAAAAAAATAGTTAACTTAGTTAACTACTGTAGTGGTAGAAGGTCTGAAGAATTTTTGCTGGCAACCCTTGCAGACCTTCTACCACTAAATTTTTTTGGCACTAAAACGCCATTAACTACACTAAGTGGTGACCCGAGGTTGTCACAACCTGAGGATGAAAAAAAATAGTTAACTTAGAGGTTGTTGCAACCTGAGGATGGAAAAAAAAATTAACTTAGAGGTTGTCACAACCCGAGGATGAAAAAAAATAGTTAACTTAGTTAACTACTGTAGTGGTAGAAGGTCTAAAGAATTTTTGCTGGCAACCCTTGTAGACCTTCTACCACTAAAATTTTTTTGGCACTAAAACGTCACTAACTACACTAAGTGGTGACTAGGGGTGCGCCATATTGATCCTTTGCTGAAGCTAGTTAACTTAGAAGTTGTCACAACCTAAGGATGAAAAAAAATAGTTAACTTAGAGGTTGTCACAACCCGAGGATGAAACAAAAAAAATTAACTTAGAGGTTGTCACAAACCGAGGATGGAAAAAAAAAAGTTAACTTAGAGATTGTCACAACCCGAGGATGAAAAAAAATAGTTAACTTAAAGGTTGTCATAACCCGGGGATGAAAAAAAATAGTTAAAGTAGTTAACTTTGTAGTGGTAGAAGGTCTGCAATTTTTGCAATTTATTTGAATCTCCAACAACAAAATCCATTCAAATATCAATACCTTCCACACGTTACCTCTAAAATTTGTGAAATAAACCCTATTAATCTAACTCCACAAGGGATTTCCAACAACACCAAAATGCGTCAAATGGACATTGTTTCAAAAAAATAAATGTGGGAAAAGAAGGGGTTTATCTCAAGTTTGTGAGTTTAGATAGATGGTTATAGATTATGAACTACATCATTTTTTGTTTAGTATTTTCTAGAGTTTCTACATTTGGATGAGATAATCAACATTTAGGGTCTTGAACAATTAAGAAATATAATCCTAGCAATTCCCAAAATCATGTTCTTTGTTTGAGGTATGATATAAAAAATAGATGAGAGTTAGCAATAGAATTAAAAATATTAGAAGTTATGTTCTTACATCTTAAAATTAGGTTTAGGAGTTAAAACACCACTATGAGGAATAGTAGTCTTGAGCAAGTGTAAGTAACATGCAAGAAGTGTTGTGAAAACTATTATGTTATGAATTTATTGTTGGGGATTGAGACAAATGAAATCCGAGATGTCTTTTTGTATTCATGTCTTGATTTAGTTTTGTTGCTATTAATTTTGGGTATTACACCTTCCCATCCTTTTAGTGATAACCACTTAAAGACATTTGAAAAGTGCACTTAGAAAAAATTCTTTGTGTAATTGAAATGCACCAAGTATCCTTGAATATCCTTCCTAGAAAAGAGGAGAATTCTTATGCCTTCTTTAAAAAGAACACACACATTAAAATGTAATTTATTTTGTTGTAACAATTCATGTTGTACAAAATTTGATGATTTATGATTAGTCATTGAGTTTTTTAAAAATTGATTAAAATGTGGAAGGATTTAATAAAATAATCTTTTTACATGATATAATCACATGGTATGAATTTCATAATAAAAAAACTGGAATTGTTGAAATAAATTAAAGTTTCAAAGTTTTACCAAATCATATGTAACAATCCATAAATAACAAATATGAATTGAATATGCTATTATACAGTGCCCATTTAAATGAGTTTTGCGGCATGGTAAACGGTGTGATGACATTAGTACTAAAATGGAATTATAAAAAGGATTTTGATGATCAAGATATTGAAATTTGGGATTTTTAAAATAAAGTTATATATTCAATGAAAGCAATAATTTAAATGCTCATTTTTCAAATATAATTTTTTGCTGAATTAAACTAAGATAGCCAAAATCCTAATGATGGATATCTATTAACATTTTATCTCATGAATTGTGTGGTTCAAGGGCTCGTCCATTCACAATGGTAATTTGGCTTTAAATTTGTGTTATTATGATTGACTAATGATATTAAACTTTAGGGTGCCAAGGATCCACCTACCCCTTATGAGTAGGAGAGATCCTAATCCCCATGATAGGGGCACCTTCAAAATAAGGGCCTTAGACAAAGTGATAACCAAGTCTAGAACCCCATTTTGGGCATTCTTTGTGGACTTTACCCATAGTAGAGTAGTGCACATGCAAACATGGGAATGCAACACATGGAAATTAATTTAATACTTAAAAAGGAATTTTGAGTAATTTTTATTTTAAGTATTAGATTAATTTAGGTTGAAAATGGTGACAAATTGTTTTGGAAATAGAAGTCATGGCAACCAATGAAAAGGCTCACGGGGACTTAATTGTTTTTATAAAAAGGTTTTTGAGAGAGGGTGATTCTTTTGGTCTTTGGTATGTTCCCAAGGTGTTCTTGTCAAGTTCCCATTGTGTTCCCCTCATGTTCCCAATGTGTTCTCTAATACATTCCCAATAGCACCTCATTTGTTTTATCCCCACCATTTTTTATGAAACAAACTTCTAGTATGCTATAAATGTGTGATGAATTTTTAGCACTAGGTAGTTTAGTGCAAAAAAAATGTGCATTTTAGAAACCAAATGTTTGTTAGTCATAAGATGATGAAAATAGGGCTTGAAAAGATAGGTACCCACCAGCCCTTTTTCAAAAAAAATTTGGCAAAAAGAATTTTGCCAAAAAGAGAAATTGAAAAATTAAGTGATTTTGGAAGTTTTCAATTGCCAAAAGTTCAAGAATTAAAAATAAATAAATCACCAGATTTCTATACTTGGTTTTCAATGTGTAGCCAAAATATAGAAGGATAATTGAAGATTTGAATTTCACATTTCATTTATAGCCAGATTTGACTACATCTTCCTATGTATGATAGCCATTATTGCTACAAATATTTTTTTAAAAAAAATCATGGGCACCCACAATAAAAGAGTAACACTTTTCCTATATAACGTTTGCTCAAAGTTCTACTCTTGCAACCTATTCACATACCATGCCAAGTTAGAATTTCAATGTTGCGTGTTTATTTTATTTTGAAGTTTTCATGTCAAAAAATAATAATCCCTAGACTATTCCAAAAGATTTTAATATTTTTCTTCACAAAATTTTTTTTGAATTTTTTTTGAAGAATTAAAATATTATGAAAATAATATAATTAGGGTCGAAGCTGGCAAGCCACTATGATATCCAAAGGGGAAAAATATATACAATAAGTACATATAATTTGGGAGTGTCCAAAAATCAATTACATTTTTTATGTGATGGGTCAATCCAAGGGGCCCATTGCAAGATACATGAAATTGGACTTTGGGTGTACCCATAACTAATTAATACTAATCACCCTATAGTTTAGTTAACCCATATCCAACTCTTTATTTGTAATCATGGTTACCAACCTTTGCCCAAAATACTAATGTGGTTTCCTTGACCATAATTGACCAATAATTTGGCCTATTCTATATTTAAAATATCCATTATGGATACAAATTGTTGATGTTGATGAATGAAATGTGGATGTTCATATGAAATTCGGCCATGAACCACAAGTTGAACTACATCAATTATTATTTTCTAAATGAGACTATGACAAGGGCACAAACCTCCTCTCTTCATAGAATCTAAGCCTTCTAAAATGTCTTATGAATTATGATAAGGTCAATAGATGTAATTCATAAAATTGTATCCCCTTCTAACATCAAGTTACACAAATTGGAACAACTTGAACCAAATTTGGATATATTGTTAATTCATATTTTTAAATGGGTTTTTTGAATTTTGTAGGGTGATCTGTTGATTTTCATATATAATAAGTTGATATCATAAGCCTTTCAATGAACAAGGTAAAATATTTGACAAAATAAGAAGATTAATTGGAAATCACTTCAACAACATATTCCTAATCAACATTAATCTTGATTAGTTGTGGTAATTTGAGAATGTTCTAAAATTTTATTCAACGTTATGGTTCCAATAAGGAAATGTGAAACACATGATGAATCTTCATCAAATCAATAGGTTAAAAGTGAATGACACAACACATATTTGTTCAACGATGGCAAATAGACCAAATTATTCGTAGTTCAATTTTTAAAAAGTTGTTTCATTTTGATATATGTTGATAAAACCAAACATGCTTTCAATTCTTGAAGTTTGATTTTTTTTCATGATGTTGAGTATATAAAGAAAAATCATTTTTCGTATTCTTATGATGAAAAAAAACTAAATTTCAATGTTCATCAACCATCTTCTTTAATCTTCAATTGTAGGGTTCAACATCTTGTTCATGCCATACATATTAGATTTGGAGTGTAAACCATTATTTTCAAATTTTAATAATTTTTTTGTTGATGAATGCACTATATAAAACAATATATATAACGTTTCATCAATTTGATGATAGTTGATTATGCACCACATATAAATCATAAATTTGATTGACCCATTTCATTTATGTATTTGGTTGTGAGGGAAAATTGATTTAGACAATAACACCTTTAGTAGATTAAATTATTTTAGGAAATTTCCTTTTCAAAGCTTGGACAAAAACTAAATCCTTAATCTCAAAATAATGTCATTGAAAAGCCTATGATATTGAAAAACATGAGAAATAAATATTATTGCCAAAAAATTTCCAAGAATTTGTGTTATTGGTTTACAGAACAATATGAACATTCTCATAAACAAATCTTATAATTAATTGTAAAGCTCCTTGCAATCTTTTTTGAGGTTGCTAAATGTCATTTGCGACACATGAATGTAATCAAAAAATCAAAATTTCATTTACAAATACTTAAATTCTTCATTGAAATGTTAAAAAATTCTTAAGCTTGACAATGATGATGGATTGATAATTATAAGCTTCATACCCTTTTTTACTATAATATATTTATAATTAACAAAATTATGCAACTTATTTTATTTCTTGCATTAGAGGTTTATATGTTATAACGTATTGCACTTGTCAAAAAGCATCCAATGTAATTAATGTAAAGTCAAAACACATGTAATCATGAAATGATATAAATGTTTTTATGGTTTGAATACATAGCAATTTTATGTTGCACACATTGAAGTGGATGGTGCCATTTTCAAACACATGAGCCATGGGCAATTTTTCTTGAATCTTGTAGATACTAGTTACTCTCAATAGCTAAATACTTAATATTTAAAATATTTTTTAAAAAGCCAAAAAGATGAAGGATTTGAACAAGGAATGAAATTTATGATCAATCTTTAATTTGGAATAATTCGTAAGCATCACCATAGAATTAATGGAGGAACCAATGTCCAAAAATTTCTCCTTAGAGTTTTTTTTCAAAAAAAATAAAAATAAAAATTGTTCATTTTTAAATATTATTTTTTTAAGAAAAAGAAAAAAAGGGCCACCATCTTGGAATGCTTACTATTCCATAAAACATTTCGCAACACAATTTCTAGAACTTTTGGCATTGTGAGTAGCTAATTTTGAAAAGAAACAAAGAAAAGACATTTACTGAAAATAATTTAATTATTGCTAGAATGGTAAACGTTACTACAATATACCATAGCCTAGGGTCAGTTTCCACATAACAAAATGAATAATTATTTATTTTCAAAAAATGAATTCATTTTGAAAATATTATTATTTTCATCATTTATTATATAATATTGTGATATGAGTAGTGAAATTATTCAGAGTGTAGTCTACGATAATGATTATGATGATTTTCAACATGTCAACTTCATATTTTCACAAAATTTCATTTTCACTACTTTGGGGATTATTTAACGACGAAATCGACATTAGGGTAACGTACTTGATTTTAAACAAACGTTTCAAAAAATTTAAGTACATACACATTCAATCAAAATATTGAGCATTTGAGTTGCCTTTAATGGCTATATTACCTCCATTGAGGTTGATTTATATATATGATACAAGGACCCAAATTTGAAATAAACAAACGCTAACTAATAACGGAGCGGCCATACTAACACACAAGTAGACATTAAAAAAAATTCAAAATGGACTCTTTTTTTGCAAATGAATTGTTCATTCGTTATGACAAACATAGTTCACATTCATAAACACACACCCAAAAAAATCCAATTCATTTGGAACAACCCTTGGTTTTGGCCCTAAGAGCTTGTAGAGGAGTGATTGGGGTGAGGGGAGGAGGGTGGGTTTTCAATGGGATGAGATAATCAATCTCCATAATTAGCTCACCAAACTCAAAGGAAGAATTTCTACTTGCTTTCATCATGTTTGAATTTTTTTCATTTTCTTCCCAAAAGAGCTCGGAGTGATGAGAAGTTGGTAGGGGAGCATCTTGCAAGTGCAAAGAGTACAATTAGTTTTGTGCCCCTAGTCAAGTGACTACTAAAGGGTCCCCACCCCTACCCCCATACCCAATCCCTGCCAACCCGAACTCAACTCATTTGGTCCCTTGTCCCTCCCACTCCACCTCAAATGCTGGGCTAGTTGTTGGCCGGTCGGCTAAAGCGGCCACAAAACAACAATAATTTAATTCATTCGGGAAACCGAACGGATACCCCCCCAAGTTCCCAAAATCCAAAATCCAAAATCCAAAGAATCCTTGGAATACATTACCCCTACCTAAAGCACAATAGTTATCCTTAAAAGATGAAAAAAAAAAATTCTCATCCAAGTGTGAGAACTAACCAACCCTCCTAAAATACACGTACCTATGATAGTATAGACTCCCTCTTTTTTTAATGCACAATAAAACATGTACACAACAAGGTAGCAACAAAACCCTAAACTCCCGAAAATAAACCTACATACCTAGGATTGACTCCTCGTTTGGTGTTCGATAAGCATGTACAATAGGCAAAAACAAAACCCTAAATCTCACGAAATAATCTACATACCTAGGATTGACTCCTCTTTTGGTGTACGATAACATGTACACTACTAGGTAGTAGCAACAAAACCCTAAATCGTGAAGTAACCTATGTACCTACTATGATTGACGACTCTTCTTTTTGTCTACAATAAACATGTACACTAGGTAGCAACAAAACCCTAAACCCCGAAGTAACCTAACTTGTCTTCTTTTTGTCTACAATAAACATGTACACTAGGTAGCAACAAAACCTGAAACCCCGAAGTAACCTAACTTGCGTATACCTATGATTGACTTCTGTTTTACACCAGATGCAACTTGAGTAGTCATGTGAGGATTGTGTCTTTTGATGTTATGACTTTTTAAGAAAAATTTCTAGACATGTGAGAAAACTATGTACATACCAAAATGGTCAAGCCCTAGAACAAGTAGAAAGTGGATTTTTATTTATTTATAATCTTTTTAATGAATTTTTTTTGTTGTTGTTGAAGTAAGTGGACTTTTTTTGATATGTCATGAGTCACCTAGGCTAGATCCTTCTTTGGAAATCAGCTCAAGATTTGCTTGTGGACATAGGTACTTACCTACCTATCTACTTACTTACTTTTATGCACCTACCTAGTCTTGTTTGTTGTGGGTATTTGTTATGGAAGCTTTTGTGGGTTGTTTCACAATCAAGTCATGCACCTCTCCCTCTCTCTAAGTCTTTCTCTCTCATGAGCTATACTACCTATTTGCTTAACTAGTTCACTGACTTTTGGGTTGGTTGGTTGGGAGGTCTGCCTTTATGGGAGCACTCATCACAACCCTCCTCCTCCTCCTCCTGCTTCTCTTTGAATGTAGCCTACTAGTAGAGAATTGGGGATTCCAACAGACAAACAAACTTTTTAGCATTGTCACAAATGAGAGAGGTGTTTAGGGCCCACTCCCACAAAGGGGGTTTGTTTCAAGTCCATCTACCACACCCAAGGGAGTTTGGGTTAAGGGTGTTCTTAGTGCTTAGGCCCCACTACCACAAAGGGGTTTTTGCTTCAAATCCATCTACCATACCTAATGGAGTTTGGGTTAAGGGTGTCCATAGTGTTTGGACCCTGCTACCCACAAAGGTGTTTTGCTTCAAATCCATCTACGGCACCCAAGGGAGTTTGGGTTAAGGGTGTCCGTAGTGCTTGGACCTCGCTACCCACAAAGGAGTTTGCTTCAAATCCATCTACCACACCCAATTTGCTAGGGTTAAGGGTGTCCTTCTAGGAGGTGTTTGAACCCCACTACCACAAAGGGGTTTTGCTTCAAATCCATCCACTAAACCCAAACAGTTAGGGTTTTCATGTGCATATTATTCAAGTGACCAGGCATGGAAGGAATTTTTAAAAAGAAGAAGAAGAAGAAGGGGGGGTCTCAAAGCAACATGGGAAGACCCAAACGGTAGCCGTGGCCCCACATTACTAGACTTTGTGGCCCTTGTATAAGTTAGAGTGGTTGTAGTAAAAATTGGGGACAATTTGTTCCTTCTCCTCCTACATATGTTTGAGAAATGGAGGGGGCCTACTCAGCTTGTAGTCTTTCCACGCATCAAAAAACCGATAATTGCCGACATAAAAGCATGAAGAAGACTTGAAGATTTCCAGGGACAAGTGCCTCACATGCCTGAATTGACTTGATTGCCACCGATTGTGTCTCATGTACGAACTCTTGTTAAGGTCAATTAGGAGTGAGAAATTGGCCGCAATTCCAATTTGAATGCTTGATACACAAGTTGTTACAAAATGCAAAGTGAGCGAGGTTCATTCATTCATTCATTTTGAGCACAAACCAAAAAAGTTCACACAACTTCATGAAAATGAATCACATGTGCTTCTTCTGATTTTAGGAAGGATGTTTTGAAGTTCACATGGATTGTTTGCTTAAGAAACACAACCATGTAGTTTGTGGTGTGGAGTTTGGTAACAATTTTTTTTCAAGTTCATAAGAGTAGTTGCATTGACACTAAACTCCAACCTACTCTCTAAACATATCCAAACATTGAATTTATCCATATTGCTAATTTATTGGAAAATAAATTGGTGAAAATTTAATTCACCAAAAGAAATTTAATAATAAAAAATTGGTGAAATTTTAATTCACCAATTTTTTAATTACAAAATTGAAAAAATAAATAAAAAATCACTTAGCTATGACTCTGCTAGCTGCCAAAGTTGATCTAAAAGCCCACCAATGATTTCTAGAGTGAGAGAGATGAGAACTTTGTATTGGGTGTTTACTGACATTCTGGCTGCTATTGGGCAGTTTTTCTGGGACCAGCAAACAAGGGAGCAGTTTATCCTCAGCTTGTTTGATGCTTTGCTTTAACCCCATATGGTAGGCCTCACCTTTTAGGCCAAATTTTAATACTTTAGATTTTAAAATTTTGATACTTTAGACCAGTTTTTTTGTCTTCAAAGTTGAATTGGGTTGTGCTCTAAAGAGAGCAGTGAGTTCGCTTGAAACTCAAGCTCACTAAAGACAAAGTTGAATTGGGTTGTGCTCTAAAGAGAGCAGTGAGTTCGCTTGAAACTCAAGCTCACTAACGACAAAGTTGAATTGGGTTGTGCTCTAAAGAGAGCAGTGAGTTAGCTTGAAACTCAAGCTCACTAAAGACAAAGCTGAATTGGGTTGTGCTCTAAAGAGAGCAGTGAGTTAGCTTGAAACTCAAGCTCACTAAAGACAAACTTGACTTGGGTTGTTAAATCACTGCATCTCTTCTTCATTTTGAGTGATTTTAAAACGTTATGGGAGCGCTAACTTGAGCTCTTCAATTCGTCTTTGAACAGCAGAGGCAAAGGAGTAACAACTATAGAAGAGCAAGAAGAAGAAGAAGAAGAAGAGAAATAAGCTTTTTCCAAGTTATAAAACGCGTTTTTCTTCTCTTTTCTTCTCTTCTACCCCCTCTTACTTTCAATGCTCATAACTTTCTCATTTCTTGTTCAATTTAAGTGATTTCAAGTGCTATAAGAGCGCAACCTTATGATCAAATCATCTTTGAACCATAAAGGCAATAGAGCTACTTTCAAAGACTTTTTTTTTGGGGTGTTCGGAAATAGTCTTCCAAGTGTGCTGTGGCTTTTCGTTTCCACCATTTGAGAACCGGGGCCATTAACCCTAAAAAGCTGTCCTAATAACCGCTGAAGGGTCTTTCTCAGTTGGAAATTAGAAACCCTCGCCCATCCCAATACTGTTCCCATCAAAGGGCTTAACTTCAACATTCTTATAAATATTTTCTTTTTTTGCAAAATTATTATTATTATTATTTTTCCAGAGACAAGAATCACTACAAATGATGAAACCCTTGAATCTAAAGTGAGCTTTTACTCATAAAAGTTCTGTATAATTTGTCAAGACAACTGAATGCAATGGATGGAGAAAGGAAGGAGGCCCACCGTATTGAAGACTTGCTTGAAGAGGAGTTTTGTTTGTTCTTCACTTGTCTGTAAAGAGAGGCCAGAGCTTCTCTGTACCCCCCCCCAACAGAGCAAGCACCATTATTGCTTGCATGGAAGACCCAGACAACACAAATGGAAAAAGACCATCTCTGTCTTTATATTTTGATTTTCCCTTCCATCACAGAAAAGGTGGGCAAGCGTTCTTGCATGATCCAAAAGATGCCATGTTTCTCTCCTTCCATCCTACTTATATATATATTCATAATGTGGTCCTGACTGTCAGTCAACGAGATCCAGGTAGATGAAGTGGCTGACCCAAAGAGAGTTTCGTCTTAAGAGAGGTTGTCACTGCAAGCTTTGCTTTCAGCAACTGGAATCTAGCTGTGCCAGATGTAAGGATGCTAATCAATAGTCTTTGAACAACTCCATCTGTCCTCTGTATTGTCTCTCTGGGCAGCTGACTCGATATTCACACTTGGGGACCAATAGCTGCCATATTCCCAAGTTTCAGTTGTCCAAAACTGCAAACAATTTTACTCTACCGAGAGAAAATGATTGTATTGAGAGCTTGAAGCTAGACACCAATCATGGGAGACCTCTCGCTTGTGAGGCCATGTAACCACTTCTGTTTGAAGAAGGTATCAGCTTTCCTTTGACATCAGCTCCCCTTTGGCATCACCTTACTGCAGAAACTGTACATGAAGCATTGCAATCAGCCAAAACTAAGCTGTCAAATGCCTATTTATTCTAAATCAACACATTTGTCTTCACAAACCACAAATGAACTCATACAAATTTAGAATTTGGAGAAATTTGGACCCCCACATTATTCCATTCAAGGTGTCAAGAAATCTTATGGAAAAAGGTTTTCCATCAGCTTCAAGAGATTCACAGAACAACATGAATCATAATCTATCATGCTAATGATTTCAGTGACAACTTGCACAGAAGGGGCCAATACACAAATGGCAACATCATCCAGGCAAGGTCATAAGGTTTCAGACCTCCATGAAACCTTACTGGTTGTTGTTTTATGGGAAGGAATGGTGATACCATCAGCTAATAGGTAACTTATGATTGCCATAACTGTGTTCATATCCTACTTCACAATTACACAATCCCACATTTAACACAAAAAGAACAATGTATACCATGATTGGCTCACATCCAGATTCAAAAGAAGCTGTCAAGAACAAATCAGCATGTAAGTTCAGAATTCAAACTCGTTATCTGGGCCATCTTGTAATCTGTATGTTTAATAATAGACAGTTCTAATGCTACATCAAACATGCTTCAGCAAGGATAAACTCGATGAAACCAGGGCACAGTGCACACAAATGAGTATGTGGTTGGTGCAAACTTGTATGATGAATTTTGCGCATTCTTTTGCTCCACCTACAGTGTTTAGTCCTCTGAACATAAGCCCAGTAAGGAAGGTGAATATCCCCTCATCAATCTCCTTCAAGATTTTAGGCACAGACATTTGGGGTTCTTGTGAATCCAATTCACTCACTATATTGCATTCACATGAGATCTGCAGGATCCCATGCCTCTGCTGGCATCATAGAGGACAGAATACAACATGAAAAAGCACATACCTTTTGATATTAGTGTTGATTCTTGCATGTAATGCTGTCTACTTGGCCAAACATCTGATGATTCACCCCAGCATGGACACTCTCTGCTGTAACAACACAGAGACTAGTGTGAAACAATACAATTACAGAGAAGGCATTATGATAATTTTATTAAAACATTTGTGTCCAATGTCATCACTGCACCAGAAAATACAAAGTCCCATTCACAAGCAGAAAAGACTACATGAACCTGGGCATTGCACAATCCATGGAAAGATCAAACTTGAACTACTGAGCTTAACTCCTTGCAAGGTGGCTCAGTCAAGGATCTGTTGAAATTGGAAGTCCAGAAAAGGAATGGCACACATGCAGAGGCAACTTAGCTCGTTAAAGTTTACAGTCAAATAAATGGGAGTCAGTATGACTGGTGTCATTTGGGGACCTTACCTGAAACCAAGAGATACAGCACCCTTTAATTCACATCCCACCCATCTGAAATATTTGAAGGACAAGACCAGTCTGGTTTATACATGATGATCTCAAAAGGGAGTCCAGTGATTTGAAAGAAAACTGGTTTCCAGCAGGAATCTTCATAGAACCTTGTTGATATGCAGTGGACAGAGCCCTTGGCATGCCATCATACACATCCCCTTGATGCATCTGCTTTGTGCATGTCCCTTACTGAATCTTACATCAGAAGCACTTCAGCCACTCCTTGCTCAGACACTAGGTTTAGGGTATAAGATAGAACGCAGATCACAAGGCTGCTAGGGATAATCTAGAAGGGGTTTGGACAAATTCAATGTAAATAGATGCATGATGCAACTGTCTGTTCAAATGAGATGAATGAGGAAGCATGCTCGAGGAAGCAGGAGCAGGGAAACATGATCTGAGGGACAATTGATACTACAGGAGAAAGAATTTGTGTCAATGCAATACACGAGTGAGCTTTTTGGGTGATTTTCAACCTGGTATTACAGAATCTCACAGAGGAAAGGCGATCTCTTAAATGTACTGTAGCTTGTTTGTCACTCATTTCAGCAACTCCAGCATTCCAGGTTCTCCACCTGCACCTTTTGCAAAGGGCAACATCACAAGGTTTAGCAACAAGGTACTTTCGGCCCAACTTAACACAGAGACAAGTGGACAAATCTTCTTATGACAAAGCCAAGCTTGTTTGACAGACAATTATGCTGGGTAACATTCCCAAAGCAAATGGAGCGGGAGTGAAATCAAGCATCTGAAGAAAAAAGCACAAAGTTTTCTTGATCGTGCAAAGCTCACATCGAGTAACACAGGCTCCAAGCTGCACAAAACAGGTACAATCTCAGATCTTGCAAACCTTACGGTAGTTGATTGACAACCTCTCCTCTCCTCATGAGGGTTGAATGCAGGGTTTGAAAACCCTAAACCTTGCACTGTATCCAGATAGTCCAGGAATTACATGGAGCTTACAAAGCTGATAAAAAAAAAGCTTCTTTAGAGCCCTAAAGCTAACTTCTTGCAAAACAGGTTGACAATATCTGTGGAAAGGGAATTGTTGTTGGTCTCCAGGGTGTAACATTGTATCCTGAAACCTGAGCTCCTGGTCAATGAAAGGAAGCAAAGGTAAGGGTTAAAAACCAAAAAAAAAAAACTTGAATGTGTCAATTGTAGAGGCAACATCAGATACTTGGGATGTACAACATATTTCAAACTTCACCTCAGAAGGAGGAGGAGGAGGCTGTACGCCCGACTTACAAGGGTGATTCTCTTCAGACTCTGTCTCTTCATCTTTTGACACGCTCTTGACTGGCTGCCCCGAATGTTCACCCGAGATTGCAGAAGTCCCAGTCTTCGCAGGATCGCAACAAAAGACGTGGGTATACGTTCCATCAAGCGCTGCACTAACAAGGATACGAACTCGAACTCACAGCAGCAACAAGTCGCAAATGTAGGAAAGCAAATTAGCTCTAAACCCTAAACCTAAAACCCTAACTACCACCCTAAACCCTAAACCCATAACTAGTAACTACCATCCAAAACCCTACATCTATAAGGAGTAGTATCTTGGCAGCTTCAGCATAAATTAAATTATTTTTTAATTTGTGGAATTTTTTTAATAATTTTTAAATTTTTAGTCTATAGAAATTTCAAAAAAGTTGTTTCAAATGTATTGAACTAAAACTTAAGTTCAATTAATTATTCAATATTCATGTGCTAAATCAATCGTCACGATTGTTCCATCTTCATGATTTGATTAATCAATTATCGCAATTTTTTCATTGTAGTTCTTGTTGCATTTAAAATGTACATAAGACATAATAATAATTTTTTAATTTTTAATTTTAATCGTTGAATGTTTTATACAACCCAAATAACCTTATCAAAACTTTTTTAAAAAGACCTTGAATTCACATGGATTTGGAGCACCTTTAAAAAGGCATATATGTCAATTCAAACAAAAAAAAACATTTGTGATAAATTATTATATTGATTAATGAAAATGCACTACTAGGAAATGTGGGGTGTATTTCATTAATCCAATTCATTATTTGGTGATCAAATTGCTTGCACCATTTTATCTAAAAATGAACTAGGCCACCATACCTTTGTGCCATTTCACCTTGGATGAAACTCAAGTCATTCATGTTCACCTCTTGTCAAAACAATTCATTAGGTTAACCCATTAAGGTCAATTTTTGTATTATTGAATTTTTTATAAAAATAGAAAAAAATTCATAATTTGTGATTGGTTCATATATTGCATTAAGATTATGTATACATATAATTTTCATATGTTTTCATTTGAATTATATATGAGAAAAAAAAAAGAAAAAAAAGTGTGAAAGTTTGATTTGTGAAACAATCTTCTAAAATCGTGATATATTCAAAATTTTAGACCTTATTAACACAATTCAAATTAGTAGTTGGATGGCAAAGAAATTATGATGTTCCCCTTGGAGACCGAGCTTCAAACCTTGCTACCAACAATTGTATGAATTGCATATGTTGGCCATATATAGTATATGTGTTGATTACATACATATTTAATAATAATAATATTATTATTATTATATTAAAATATTGTAAAACTATGAATAATTCACTATTGGTGAATTCATTCTTAAAATATGGGTGAATTATGTCCATAAATAGTGATCCTTATTTACTACGAGATATAATGAATTCACAAATTTCGTATGTAAGTTTAGTGAAATTCCTTGTGAACTTGGCCACATCCCCTACTAACTTCATGAACATTTTTTTTAAGATTACAAATTTTTTTAATTACAATTTTTTTAATAAAACTTTTTAAAATCTCTAAAATCTTGCTTTTACTTTCTTCATTTGAAAAACAATTGAGAAACAAAAGGAATGTTTGGATTTCTACATTCAAAGCAAACATGATTAAAAAAATTGTTGGTGCATCTTTATCATCAAGTAGTCTTGTTGTTTGCCTCACTAACATTTTTCACCCTTTATTTGATTCATGGGCCTCTCTTTCATCCATGACTATTATTTTTTGGTTTTTGAATTCACACCTTTGTGGGGATTTTTTAAGTCGTATGGTTTGATGGCAACAACATTATAATTGTCGCCATGAAATATTGGGCTTAAAGTTGAATGAATCATATATTTATCACAAACATGTGCATATGATATTTCATATATTTTGTCTCACAAATAGATGGCCCATGTGATATGGGTGCATACATAATAATGTTTAAAATATGTTGATCAATTTATTAATTTTTACAAAATCAGCAATTTAAACATGTTAATTGATTTTGGATAACATTATAATTAATTTAAATATTAAATATTAAATATTTTATTTATCGGATCTTTATATGAATTTTTTTTTTTTTTTTTTGCACACATTTTTTTCAAGTTTTTTTTTCAAATGTATGAATATTTGCTTTTGTGCTATGGGATAGAGGCAACGTCACCGTCTCAAATTTTAATTTAAAATACAAAATATTAAGAGGGGGACTTGTTTTTAACACCATGATGCAATTGCATGATATTGCATTAGTATAAAATTTATTGCAAGTATGAAATTGTCACCCAACATGGAATTAAGAGATTGGGTAAAAGGTGATCTAATTTATTACATGGTATTTTTAGTTTTTAATGGCACAACATGATTATTTAAGACGAATTTAACATTTCAAAGTTATTAAAGATTTTGTGATGTAATTTTCTACAAATTTGAAGCTCTTTATGGAAAAAAATGACACACAATACCAATGTGCAATACTAGTTGGAATTTACATGGCATGTTTGTGTAATATATACAAACTAACTCATGGTTTGGAATATCTTCATTGTGTCAATTTGCTTGCAATTGGAAAATCAACTATTCACTTAGGTATTTGATAATTTTTTTGGGCAATCAATTTGGTTTTCAAGAATAAAATTAGATGGCCTTAAGGTGAGGCTTTGCAAGAGGTAATGTTTGGATTAAAAAATCTATATGATTTGCCAACCATCCATGGTTTTATTGATGTGAATCAAATACACATACAAAAACCTAAAGGCCTTTTTATTGTTAATTATTTTTCTTACAAATCTAGATTTGATCTAATATACAATTGCAAGGCATGTTAAATTATCAAAAAAATTCATAAACATTTTCATAGGCATGCCTATTTTATGAATGGTAGAATTATATTTTAGATATGCCTTTCATGTTTAGAAGGAAGGGCATGTACATGCGTAAAGTGTAGAATGATTAATTATAAGGCATTTATTACAATGTTATAAGGTTGGAATGTGTGAACTATGATGGGTTTTCTTTTCAAAGACCCCACACACTTTGGGAGGCTTTAAGTTTTGCATTTTTTACCCAATTTGAGTCTATGAAGTGCTATTAATGTCTATCCTAGCGCTCTACCAAATTTCTTTTAACATTAAAACCATTAAAAATGTATGGTTACTAAACCCTAGTTCTCTAAGTTGCTGATTGTTTAATGATCAACCTATCTACGAGTGCATTCTTTCTTTTTGGAGCCACCTTTGGCATAAACACTACTTAGATTTGGAGGTTTTATGCTTTCAAAATGAACATTTATTCTTACAATCTTATAATTTTTTTGTAAAAGTTTTTCATTATGTATTATGTTGTTAAAATCCAAAATAAAAGATGATGACAACAAGAATAGAGGATGCAAAAACACAACAATGCATATGTAACCAATCCTTTCGTTACTTAATGCTCTTTAAATGTTTTGAATCTTTTACTCATCATATTTATAAGAATGCCTTTAAATAAAACTTCCACATAATAGTACAATGCAACATTTTTTTGGGTCATAAAAATTAAAATCATTCTTTTTGGCATTTTATAAATCATGATTCTAAAAATATTCTCTTAAAATTGACCGATCATATTGTGCCACATCAACTTGATCGCTTCATCCACTCCTTATAAAGATTTTGTGAAATGAGTGTTTTTGGTTCTTAATAGAAAAAATGCACCCTTACAATATCCTTGTTTTTCTACCACACTATGCATGTTAATGTGACATTTATGATTAAATGCATTGAGTTTAATATTCTTCAAAGATAATTAATGTCACCTTAGAATAAACCTCAAGAATAACATGCATTTGTTTTCCCCAAATCAATAATTTCATTCCCTCTTTATCCAGGTTGTGGAAAATGAATAGGTAACATGAATTATTTGTTTACGCATTCAAGTGTTATGACCTTTTGGTAAGGATAAATCCCTTGAATGGAAAGACTCCCCAAATAAAAGGCTAATACAAGGTGGTGCACAAGTCTTTCCTTGCATTTTCAAAATGTTTTTCATTTATGAGATTTACCCATCATAAAAGACAAGGTGTTAATTATCGTGAAATGGATCAAAAAACATAGGAATGGGAAGGTTCTTGTGTCCACTACTTAAAAACCCAAAAGGATTTTACAATTGTAAATATGCATAAGTTCCCTCCCATTATTAAATAATAATTGCAAGGATATTCATTAATATTAGGTGCGCTCCAAAAAAATTCTAGGAAATTTCTTTGAATGCTTTACATGGTAGGCAAAGCTCAAGTTGGTTATACATTTTATTGTGGATAAAGACTTGGGCACATTTTTTAAAAATTATCTATAATACTTGCACTAGAAGAAAATGATCATTTACAACTAAAAAACAATTACAAATGACAATTTTTTAGTTGTAAAAATTGATTGGGAATGATAGTTTTTTTTTTTCTAGTGTTGGTGGATACAAATATGACATGGGAAATATCAAAAAAGGAGGGTGGGTGTTTCAAAAAGTGAAACAACATAAACAAGCATTAAAATTTTCAAAACATTCGCCTTTTGTAAAAGAAAAATTATGAGTTGCAATATGCTCCAACTACACTACAAAAGTCCATTTTAGTCTTTACAATTCTTGTGCCTGTGGTAGACATGCCCATCACCAAACACTTGCCCATAATTCCACACCAATTTGGTTCAAAAAGTTGTGTGTTATCAATCAAATCATCATTTTTTATTGTGCATAGCCAATCGTATAATCAAACACACAATGAATGAAATTTTTATTTCATGTCTTCCAATTGTTTGAACTAGTATTACAGCATAGTTGTGTTTGGAAATAGGCATGGGCTATACACCATTTTGAAAAAAATGGTACTTTTATTAAAAAAAAACTTATCGACTAGTATTGTAATGGTTGTGTTAAAAAAGGAATGTGAGTTGTATTTATACACACACACACACACACAATTGGTGATATGGGAGGAGGGGGTCAATCCAAATGCACAAGTGTTGATATTAGAAGGCCATTGTTTGGTTATCAACAATTGAAGAATTTATAAAATGCACAAACAATGTGGAAAAATCTCTTTAAACTTTTATGCATACATAAAACTTTAAATGTTTGGTTAAAAAAATGATCTAAGCCAAATCTACATATTTAAGCGCCTTTGTTATGGGATTATATTTATTTTGTGATGAGGTGATTTAATGCATAAAAAATGTGAAACCCTAATTCACTTGTAATATAAAATTAAATGCATGGATGATATGTGTATTTATGAATCTTGTGGGAATTAAGGATAAAAATCAACAAACATAAGTTCTCAGTTGGGATATTAGCATATAATGCAAATTTAAAATAGTAGAAGGAAAAGCTTAATTTATACCCATAAATTTATCCCTACTTCTTACCCAAAAAATGAATATCACAATCTCAATGTTATAATGCCTCAATCCATTTACATTTAACAAGTTTTAATTTCCGTCCAACTAAAAAACATGTCCAAACTTTTTAAAGTTGTCCTGGAAGAACTCCAAAGTTTTTTTAAAGATTTTAGTGCCTAGTGCAATAATGTTAATATCAAAAGTAGAAAATAAGAAAAAGACAAAGGATCAATCTAGGCCTAGTTTAATATTGTTAGGATTAAAGATAGAAGAAAACATAGAAGGAGAGATAGAAGACTATGCTATTGCAAAAATGAACAAAGAAAAAATAAATTGGAGATGCAAAGGTGACGCTAGAGGACAACATTTGTGAATGAAAAGTTATTTCCATTATAATAATTTAGAATGAAAAACATAACAAGTTTATTTATTATCATTTGGTAGCTAAACACATCATTACATACATAAGGCCAAATGCTAGAAAAGTGGGATCTTGTAGGTTTCCACAAGATCAATGTAGCTTGAAATTCACAGCAACAACCTACATAATTTAACCATAGACGAAAATTTAGTGTGGGAGTTTTTTTCAACTCTCTTTCATTTTATTTTTGAAACTTGGAAAAAATAAATCACATGTTCATGATACACATCATGCCTTTACAAAATGTATGTGGTTTTGGTCTAATTTTATGAAAAACAAGGGTATACCTTTCATTAAACTTGAAATGGAACCCCAATATAATGGAGGCTAAAGTTAGGAAAATCAAATCAACCATGATGTCCAATGTGCCTTGCAAAAGAAAAAATGGCATGTTGGACCAACCAACTACTAATAAGGATAATTTTATCAGTATAACTTGCACAAAATATTGGTCAAAAATTAGGGAAAAAAAACAAAAGCCCAACAACAAGTTTAAAAGGCAAGTCAACAATGAAAGCCTTAAAAGATGCTATGGATACAAGGGAAAAAATGATCACATCAATGAAGAAGGTTGATTAGTTCTAAAATATAATAAATTAATTTCACTATCAAAATCACTTCAATGGGAATACCATGTCCAAGAAACATGGCCCACCATGTGTGTTAACAAAAGAAGAGGATGTTGGTGTCAAAACACGTGTGTTTCATTTTACCAAAATCTACAAGCATTGTATAATTATCAACATAAGTATATTGCATGTCAAACATGAAATTTTGATGAGACATGCATCAAAGCTAGGTGACAATTAGGAGCATGAATGTTGGCTAAAAGAGGTTCATAATAAGTGTACAAAACAATCCCAAATCTAGAAAATGATTGATTATTAGTTGGGTCATAAATGAAAGGGGAGGTTATTTGCCAATATTTTATATCTTTAGAGGTGAGAGAATTAAAGATGACTACATACAAATTTGCAAATTAGGAACATGGATGGCAATGCAAAAAAAGGTGTGGATGACATGTTTTATGTTTAAGGAATTTATTTATTTATGTATGAGGTTAATCCCCATTGATATTTAAATTTAATTGCCATCTATTAATATTAAATACACATGTTTCACATGTAATTCTAAAAGCAATAAAACATGCACATCAATTTGGTTTTGACATGATCACCTTACCTTCACACACCTTTCATGTGTACAATCTCTAGATGAAAGTTGTTTCAAGCCATTCAAATCAACTTTCAAGGAAGAGAAAAACATCAACATGGTTAAATTACATAATCATAGTGAACTAAGCAAAACAACATTATTTAGCTAGGTGGACAAAACATTGGACAACTTGTTGTCCAAATAAAAGATACATAACGGGTTGAAAGCAACAAAGATATGGCCATTCAATCCAAGGGTCATGGGTAACAAGACTAGGATGAGTGATGTGTGTATAACAAACACTAAACATTTGCAATTCAAATAAGGCCAATGGGAATTCATATGATGTAGCAGATGGTAATTCACAATGGGGGGAAGATGGAGTTGATATTGAATTAATGAACATCACCATTACAATTGAACATGGTGAAAAAGAAAATCATGCTAATGATATGGAACAACAAGGACAAAAATATTACATGGAGTAACCTATGGGTCAAGTTGCCACTCCAAAAGTAGGGACAACATATGGGGGCAATGGGCTAGTTGTAAACCTAGTTAAACCTATTCAAGAACCTTAAGCTGGAGTATTAAATTATAAGAAATACTTGTTACAAAATGAACTTTAAAAACATTTTGTTTTGCCCATTTGTTATTACTACTGAGCTTACCCATAAGAAAAACAAGAGGGACAAAACCATTAGTCAATTATATAACAAGTCCCATGTTGTAACATCCAACAAATACTTTGAGATTTTATGATAAAGGCTATGGGTAAAAAAAGAGCACAACAAATTAAAGAAGGCATAAGAAAGGAAAGAGAAAAAAGGAAGGCAAAGTCAACAACATAATTATTTAATGTAGTAAATGAATAGTGGAAATGCACATTAAAAGTTGAACAAGAATAAGTATCAATAAAACTTGAAATGCAATAATAATCAAGTTAGAAATAAGGAAAACCTTTCATAATACCATCTAAACTAGCTACAAAGTTGATTTGATTTAGAGATACTTGAAACATTACTTTGGATTTACAACAAAAGCTTGGAGAAAGATCGTAACAAGAACAATAACTCAAATGCTTGCATAGGGACATGTTGTAATAAAGTTAATATTGTATCCATGAACAACTAACAACACAAGAAGAGAGAAGGGAGGAGGATTAGGAATGAACATGCACCATGAGAAACAACAAGTGCCAAATCTACATCACACACAAACCAAACCAAACATAAATCATTAGAAGGGTTTCAGTTAAGAATCAATTGCAAAAAATTAACAATCATGAAGACAAAACGTAACATTATCTAGTTACGAATGGAAGAGGTTAAGAACAAGAAGAACAATAACAAAGAGAACCTAGTTCCATAAAATGCAACCAATGTCAAAGAACATAAACAATTACTTGGTGGACAACAAACACCACCAAGGAAGAGAGAAGAATCCTTTTGGACTTGGAGTTTGGGAGGCATCGTGAAAAGGCCAAGCCCTAATGTGGTGTGTGGCCAACAATTTAGAAAATTAGGTTTAAAAGAACATAACTTATCCCATCATCACTCATGGGAACACTTTTTTTTTTTTGCTTGTGAGAGAGATGTTGTCTATTTTGCCATCAATCGCATATTTGGTCATAGTATGGAAGTTGTTTAGTGATAAGGGCCAATGTGTTTGTTGACCATTTTTTTGGGCCTTTGCGGGTACCCTAATTTCAAGGGCGATATCTCCCTTGTTTCTTACTCAAGATAATGCATGATAAATGGTATTGGGAGCACCTAGAGGTCCTCTACCAAGTTTCTCAACCCTCCAATTCCCAACCAAGCTAAAGACAAACACTTCACCCCTCTAAAACGCCTTTTAATGTTCTATAATGATAGGCTTGTTTACCCTATTCTTGGCTACCAATTGGAACTTATCATAAAAAAATTGGCGATTCAAGAAAAATAAAAACTAAAAATCCTCAAAATTTGGTGAATCTGGGTCATTTTTTTTACCTTGAATATTGGGTATCAAAGCTGGTGATTGATTGAGAGTTCAAATCCCCCAATCATCATGGTTTGTGTTGGGGCTCATATCATGGTCTAACAATAAAGGGTGTGTGAGTCACGCTATGATGGCCTTGCCATTTACATTAAAAATATCTAAAGACCCAAAATATATATATATATATGTAAACTCTAATATATTTCACCATGCAAAAGTATATAATCTTCAAAAAAAATCCTTTAAAAAAAAAACCCAAAAAATCCTTCAACATATCATTATAACTCTCTATAATAACTAATCTTTCCAAAAATCCTCATATAAAAATACTAGACCTATTATTATTATTATTACCTAGGGGCCTATAAAAATCCCTTAAGCTACTATACTCTATAATCAATCTAAACACAATATTCTTGCCTAAAATAAATAAAATGAGCTTAACATGAAGTAGGTAGTTACTCCATGAAATATTATTAGAAATATTTATTTAATAATAATAATAATAATATTATTATTATTATTATTATATTATTGTTTTCATCCATTCAATATTTCGTTGGTCCCTTTGGTAGCATTCAAAACGGTTCCCCAAAATTCGCTGACTAACTAAATTAACCGCACCGTTAGGTTAGGTTAGGTTGATGACCGCGGTTATAAACTGGGCCCCACCGTCGTCTCTCGCTCGCTCGCGCTCTCTCTCTCCTGAGGTCGAGCTCTCTTCTCTCTTTTTTCTCTTGTGTGCGGAAAGCGTGCCTCTTTTGGGTTGCGTTGTTTGTGCGCTAAGTACTACCGATTGTTACGTTTCCAGCGAAGATCCTCTCCTCCTCCTCTGCTTCTCCCAAAAAAAACGTTGAAAAAATAATTCTTTGCTAAATACCCATTGTCACGTTTTTCGGCAGTTCTCTTCCTCTCTGGTTCTCAATACAAAATAAGAATCCGTTCTTCTTTGTAAGAGTAAGAGAGATCCCAGAGAGAGAGAGAGACACACACACACACACACACACACACAGATAGAGGGGGTCTTCTTGAGTGGAGGATTGCCGTGCCATGGGGGATGTGAAGGAGCAGGCAAGAAGCTGTGGATTGTGGGTGGTGGTGAAATGGGCACTAGTACTAGTAGTAGTTGTTGTTGTAGAGGGAGCGGGGAGTGTGGTAGCGGCACGGCAGATAGCGCAACCTGAATTGATCACTCAAGTCACGGAAGCGAAGGAGGAGAGACGCGGTGGGCTTCTTGTTGATGATGTGCATCTCATTGAGTCTCTCCCCGGAGGACCTCCTGTCTCGTTCTCCATGCGCTCCGGCTACATCACGGTGGATGAGAAGGCGGGGCGTGCTCTTTTCTTCTGGTTCGTGGAGGCTGATGTCCCTGGAGACTCTGCTTCTGCCCCTCTCACGCTTTGGCTCAATGGAGGCAAGTGCCTAAGTAGTTCTCCTTCTGTTTCAATTCGGGTTTTTAAGGTTTTCTTTCTGTTTTTTTCTTGCCCGAATTCTGGGTCCTGTGTCTGGATCTTTAGTGTGAATTGTGTGCCTTTGATTGCTGCCTCTGAAAAAAAGCAAATGGCATAAGAAGAGTGAGGAGATCACTCACTCCTTTGCAATACAATCTGCTCTTGAGATGAAAAACAAGAAGAGTATGTAACCCTAGCGAGCAGGTACCATGTTTTTTCTCATGGGGTTTTTTTTTTTGTTGTTGTGAGATGACCCCATCCATATTGACAGGTCCTGGATGCTCTTCTGTTGGTGGTGGGATGTTGAGCGAGCTTGGACCTTTCTACCCAACACCTGATGGAGCTCATCTGAAACAGAACCCTTACTCCTGGAATAAATGTATGCTCAATTGGTCTTGCTTTGTTGCAAAGAAAAAGAACAACAACAGTCCGTCTGTGCATCTGTTGTGTTTTTCATCATCATCAGCAATTGTTGTCTGTGGTGCTTATGGTTCTTGTGATCTGATCACTGTAGTAGTGCCAATTTTCTTTCTTGGTCAGTCAGAGGTCATGTGCAATCCAGTTGGAGAAAAGTTGGCACCAATTCTTCACTTTCTTTCTCTCTATGACATGATGCATTTGATGAAGTTTAGGGTATTGAGCACATGATAATGGCAAAGAGGAGGAATAAATAGTGTTTCTTGATGGCAGTAAGGAGGAGGCAAGCAAACTTAGGGTTTATTGATGGCAGCAGTATGGAGGAAAAATTAGTGTTTATTGAATGTGCAACTGAATTTATCTATAAACTATGTCTTTGTTCACAATCTCGCAGTTTCCAATCTTCTATTTCTGGAGTCTCCATCAGGAGTTGGCTTCTCATATTCCAATACCACAAGTGATTATGTCACTGGTGATAAGAAAACGGGTAAGTTTGAGGATGACATTCCAGTGGAAGATTTTGGTTCATTTTTAAATTAAAAAAATTCACCTGATATTCCCTTGGGGGGCAGAATTGTGCCTAACAATTCCACATTTCCTAATATGACCTGCAAGCTTGCATGTGAATCTGTGGTATCTATTGTCAGGTAGTTGATTTGATGTACATGTGACAATTGGCCTTTTTGTTGCATTGATGCAGCTGAGGATTCATACAATTTTTTGGTACAGTTCTTTCAATTGTATCCACGGTATGCCAATAGCAGGTTCTACATTGCCGGTGAAAGCTATGCAGGTAAATTGTGTGACAAAAAATGGGGTCACTCTGAAATCAATGGAAAAAAATGGGTTGATCTTATTTTTGTGTGAACTTTCTTGTCAACAGTTTGGATTGGAGGGTTTAATGGTATAGATTTGACTGTTGAGGAGATCCATGGATTTTAGCGCTTGTACTTTTGGCATGCAGATCCATGAAACAGTTGTGTTTAACTTTTTAACTTCTTTGTTTCCCATATGCAAAATTGCAACTGGGGTTCTGTAACGAGAATATAGATGGCCATATTCCTTGTTCATTGATTTACAAATGGGTTTGCAGGTCATTATGTTCCACAACTGGCTGCCCTTGTTTTGGAACAGAACAAGGCAGCCTCGACAAAGATCAACCTCAAGGGCATGATGGTAAGACAGCATGGTCCACATTCATTCTCATGTTTTTAGTATTTGAGTTTTGGATTTCAGAGATTTGTCAACACTATTTAATTTTATTTGATTGTATGCAATCCTAAGAGGGATGAAAGAGGTTACATTAAGGGTTTTGAATCCTCTTTAATTTTGATTGTGTAAAATCCTAAGAAGGGGTGCAAGTAGTACAGGCCTAACCACCTCAGCGTTACAGTATAACCTGTTGGTTTGGTTGGTCAGGTAGGCAATGCATGGACAGATGCAGATATAGATAACTATGGAGCACTTTTCTACTGGTGGTCACATGCATTGATTTCTGATGCCACTTTCAAGGGTATCAGCAATGAGGTAATTCCATTCCTTCCCAATTGTTCCATTGTCTGTACATTCAGCATGCCACCAGTGACATCAGATATGGATTTTGTTGTGAGGGAAATCTCTGCTGCTTTGTGTACAGTGGTCATGGGAAAGGTGCAGGCTGCTTCTGAAATAATTTTCCAAAATTTGGACATTGTCATGGATATCCATATGCAGGAGCCATCTTAACCCTGTCAAGTGGTATGTGCAGTGTAATTTCTCAGCTGTGGGACCATTGCGAACTGCAACTGATGACAAGTGCACAGAATATGTGGATGATGCATCTGAGCAGTTGGTAAAGTCAAACCTACAAATGAACTCCTAGATTTTCAGGAAGGTGTCAGAATCATTTTTTCTTATTTTCTCACATTTTGTTAGGAATGTCCAAACAAGAGGATGTCATCTCCAGCAATTCTTCTTTTCCATTAGCAAACTTCTGTCCTCACCCTCTCTAACTCCTCTAGCTCCATGCAAACTTGGCACATGGTCTATGGTTAGAGAAGGCTATGGCAAGCACAGTGTTATCAGTACACTTTTCTCTAGAGGCGGGAAACTATTCCTAAGCTTCAGGTAAAATGCTTACAGAAACTTTCTGGCCAAAGACTGTCAAATTCACATATCTCAAAGTGTGGACACTGTTGACAACAATTTGTACAGGGTTCAATCAACATCTACGACATATATGTAGATGTCTGTGTCTCATCACATGCTCAAGCGGAAACCCGTCATTTTGGAAAGCAGGTGAGATTAACCAAATTATATTCCTAGCCTTTAATGAAAGCTCTGGTCTGAACTTTGCTGAACTGACCCATTGAGATATACTCAATGGCTGGCATGTCTAGACGTGCTTGGTTTAAGGACTGGTTCTAAAAGATGGTGCATGTGCTTGTTTTTTGGCAGTTGGGTCGCACACACTTTGGTGGGGTTTCTACACGGCCTCTGTTAAAAGATGCATATGATCCATGTGTGGATGATGAGGTAGACTTCTATTGGCTCAAACTAAAACCTGATTGTGGTAAGATTGCACTTATAATAACACCAGATTTTCAATGTAACATTTGAATTCTACTCAACAAGATGTTGGTGACCACAATGCAGGTGGAGACTTATTTGAACAGACCAGAGGTCCAAGTGGCATTGCATGCTAACATCACTGGACTCCCCTACCGATGGACTGACTGCAGGTCAGATAATGGTTTTGAGGCAACAAATTGCTTGGGCACTCCATGTGATCATGATTGCCCTTCTTAATATTATATTATCTCCTTACATTCAATTTTGTTCTAGTAGTAGCTCTCAGTATGGTTTGCTTATGACCGTGCTGATAAACACTTTGTGCCTTTTACTGTTGTGCAGTGATATTGTAGACTACTCAAATGATGACCTTCTGTCAAGTATTCTCCCAACTTATCACACACTCATAAAATCCGGACTGGAAATACTTGTTTTCAGGTGAGGAGTGGGGTGACATCTCTTCTCAAACTTGGTTTGTATACTTGTCCTTACACGTCTAGGCATTGATTGGTTAAAGGCAGGATTAGATCCCCCCCCCCTTGCTTGTTTATTGGACCCAGCAAAGGTGAATCTTGAGGTGAGATGCTGAGAATTTGGTGTGGGGGTGACAAACAGTGGTGATGTGGATGCAATTGTTCCTGTGACTGGCACCCGTGAATGGTTGTCCCAACTGCCACTGAAAATTAAGAGTGAATGGAGACCTTGGTATGTCAACTCCCAGGTATGCAAATGTCCCCCCCTCTCTCTGTGAAATTTGATTTGTCATCAACAGTGTCTAGGAGCTCATTGTTTTGTTTTCAACCATATTGGTCCCAATTTCATCAATTTAGTTGATAGAGTGGACAATGTAGGTTTCATCAAAATTGGTCAAATTGAAAGAAGGTTCAGACTTTGTGGCATCATTTTCAGCCACATGGGTCCCAGTTTCATGCATTTAGTTGATAGACCTGACAGTGTAGGTTTCATAATCTGTGGTGCCATTTTTAACCACGTGCGTCCCAATTCCATCCATTTAGTTGATAGACTTGGTATTGTAGGTTTCATAAAACTCGGTCAAATCGAATCAAGGTTCAGAAGTTGTGGTGTTGTTTTCAACCATATGAGTCCCAATTTCATCCATTTAGTTGATAGCATTGATGCAGTAGGTTTTGTCAAAATGGGTTGAATTGACTGAAGGTTCAGAATTGATCAAACTAAAAAGTCTTAATGAAAACTTGCAGGTTGGTGGGTATGTGACGGTATATGATAAGCTTACATTCTCCACAGTGAGAGGGGCAGGCCACATGGTGCCTTATACAGAGCCAGCTCGTGCACTGCACCTTTTCAAGTCATTCGTTAACAAAGCCCCTTTGTAGACTCTGCTCTCACGCATCATAGACCAGAAGACTGATTTATTTTCTACTTTCTCATCTTTTTCGAGTAGGTCCACAGACACCATTCTTATAGATTTCAATTAAGGCTTCATTGTTGTTCCCTCCACCCACATAGTCCAGGAAATTGGAGATTGTTTCTGTTCTTGTATGTGAACAGAAGAATATTCGTATTTGTCACTGATTAGGTTTGTGATAGATGTATGGAGGAAATTGGCCTCAACCCATTAATTTATGTTAAAACATTGGCATGCATATGCTGATTTGGGTGCCGTCTAGATACAATCCCTCAATCTTTTTAGCATGATTCTGTGGGTTCAATTCAACATTATGTGTTTGTGAACAAAAGCAAGTATAATATCTTGATTTCTTTCAATGCGAGTCATTTGGCTCGTAAGACATGCATTTGATAATGTTAAGAAGACATTTAAAATGTAGCTGAAATTCAAAGGTTGCATTTGTTTGACAATGTCCTTTGTTATTATCCAAGGCTTAATGAACAATCTTTTTAAGTTGAAATTGTTAGAACTTTGAGGCATGAAATATCTGAAAACGTCTGTGCTTTGCCCTTTATGAACCATGATTAAGGTTATTATAAGGATGTTGTTAAACAAAATTTGTTCAATTCTACAGAGTTTGGCAAAAGAGTGTGCCAACAAAATGTTCAATTTGAAAATGTGGATATTCAACATAATATCAACATAAAGGTGAAACTACATTTGCAAAATGGCTTCACACAATCACGGGGGGCATAACAATGGTGGGGTTTGGTGTTTGTTAACAAAGAAGCTCATAGATAGTAAAATCGAGATAGAATTTGTTGATGTTGTGTATAAAGGGGATGACATCTAAGTTTGTTAGAGAAAATAATGAATGAAAGGGGAAAAAATCACTTCTAATTGGGAACCATAGTTCATCATCACCAACTACAACTATTGGGTTTCATGCTATAGGAAAAACTCACAATCATTGTTACAAATAGAACAAGGGGTGTGTCGCATTGTGGCCTTGCCCTTTACATTAAAAAGTATCTTAACGCAAAAGAAGAATTATGGAAACTTGAATATTTCACCATGCAAAAACATAGTCTTCAAAAAATCCTCTTAAAAAACCCAAAATCCTTCAAGATATTATAACTCTATAACTAACCTCAAGTTTCAACACAAGCTCATCTTTCAAAAATGCTCAAATAAAAATAGACCTATTATTACCTAGGGGCCAAAATCCCTTAAGCTACTCCACTTTATAATGAATCTAAACAGAACACCGTTGTCTTGGTAGGCAAGGCCAACAATGGTTCACAATCTTCAAGGCTGTAGGTTATATATCAATCAAAAGTTAACAAGGTAATACATCCAATTACATACTATTTCAATACATGGTTTTGAGTTTTGACCTTTGTGATTGGGGGGGGGGGACTTTTTTTTTTTTAATCATTTCAAGAACATGATTATCCTCTTGTTAAATATCAATACATGACACTGCCATATAAATCTAGACCTAAGTTTTTTACATTAAAATACAAATAATAATTAATTCCAAGAAATAGGTTTGAACACCTTGGTGAACACTTGTAGTTTTTTGTCCCCTAAAATGTGTTAAAAGGTTGGTAACCCAAAGGCTAAAGATTTGGAGGAGAGATTACACATAAAAGCTGAAATTATTTTAGAAATTTAAGGTCAAGTTTTAGAAATCATTAAGGATTGGATTATATATGGTGGGAACTTAGTAGAATAGTGTAATATAAAGACCTAGTAATGGAGAAATTTGCAAAGTGACTTTGGGCCCTCTTTTTGCCCTTACCCTCTATTTCACTCTCAAACCTTGCTATAATGCAAAGTGATTTTTTTTTTATTGAACTAGGGTTGGAACTTAGGACCACAACATCTAGTGCACAAGATTCAAAACCATTATGACAACAATAAGCACAACATTATTGAAGGTGCTTACGAAAAAAAAAGGGGTGAAATTCATATTAGATTGAATTTTGTGATAATTTGAATTTCATTCCTTCTTCAAATGCAATGTATTTTTTTTATTGATGTTTTAAATTTTCACCCGTTTTAATGACCAAACTCTTAAGGTATTCATATTGTGATATGAATATCTCTATTAAGTTAAATAGTTTTAGCGTGTTAACATGTTTCCAATATACATCTTTTATCACATTCCATTTATCTACCTTTGCACATGTATGTGCATTTCAAGCTTGTTTAACAATATTAGGCAAAAAGTCATGCCTTTAAGTCCTTACAAACGATCATATGTACATTATGTATGCAAGATATTTGGTGTTGTTGCATTCATACATGTTCATACATAATCAATAATGCCTCCTTGATCTAGTGCCAATTCCTTGTATCTTGATGATGATGGTATTGTGTAACAAAACTTGGACTTTGAAAGCATGAGGTTTGAAGTGTGTTCATTGTCAAACCTTTTTTGATGACCTTTTATTTTAACCTTTAAACAACCAATTGAAGTTCCAAGACAATCACAAAAAATGAGTTATAAGGCCTTTAACATCATGAATTGAATTTGAGCATTGGGGGCCATCCACCAATCTACCATTAACTTTTTAAAATTGAATTCCACTTTGAAATGCCCATAAGTTGTGGAAGCTTATGATTCATAATCTTTCCTAACAAAGGTTTATCCATCTCCACATATGCACTTGGATTATGCCAATGCATCCCATTTGCTCTTGGTCTCCTCCCATCTCTTTTCAGCTTTCATAAACTCTTTCCACTTCTTTCAAATTTTGTCATTTGTAACAATTACATTGTATTTGAGATGGTCAATTTTGCAAGGTTTGGTGTTGGGTTTTTGAAGTTGTTTGCCTTTGGGCCACTTCGTAAACAATCTATGTTTGAAATGTATGTGGGCTCATAAGTGATTGTGGTACTTGTAAGGCCTTGCATTACATGATTCGACAAGGCCCTTGAACTTGTTCAAGTCCTCATCATAAATCCATGCCACACCCTTTTTGATGACATCCAAGTTGTGAATATTCATTACAAGGTTTGGAAGTGTAGGAATTGACATGCCTACAATAAAATTGATTAAAAAAACATTAAATGTAATTACAAAAAATGTGCAATTTGCATGAATGAAAAGAAACCATATTTTCAAGCATTTTTAACCATCAACTTCAACTTAATAAATTAGTGTTTTTATTAGGTTTCCATTGAAATGAAGGAAATGACAACCATCAATACAAAACTAATAATTTTTTTGAAAAAATTGACAAAAATGGAAAAAAAAGTTGAAAAAAAACTAATGTTGTTGTCATTGGTGACAGTGATTGCAATAATAAGGGCATGAGCCCATGGTGTCCATGGTGTTGGCTATGGTAGTTGCAACATCAACAATAAAGCTTGACAATAAAAAAGAAGAGGATGCTAATGTTGAGCTTGACAATAGAAGAGAAGAGGATGCTAATGTTGTATAATGTTTGAACAACAAAGAAAAAGGAGAAAAAGAGTAGGAGAGGAAAGAAAAACTATTGCTATGCAATGCAACACTACAACATCATAGAATAAAAGAAAAAGAAAAAAGGAGGAGGAGGGAAAAAAAAAGACGAGGAGGTGAACACAAAGATAATGAAGAAGAAAAAAATAGGAGGAGAAGAAGATGATGATGAAGAAAATGAAAATGGGAGGAGAAAAAAAGAAGATGAAGGAGAAAAAAAATAGGAGAGAAGAAGAAGTTGTTGGTGTTGCATGTTATGCAACATCAAGAAATATGAAGTAGAACAAGAACAAGATAAGGAAAGAAGAAACTATTGTGTTGCGGAGCAAGAGAAGATGAAAAAAAAGGAAAAAAAGAAAGGTGCAACAATGTTTAAGAGAAGAAGAAAATAAGAAAAGGAGGAGGAAGGTAAAACATAAAACAATGAAAAAGAAATGACAAGACAAACCGACCATTGGTGATGATGTTAGAACAAGTTGTAATAATGTCACAACATCAAACTTGAGTTGAAAAGGAGAAAAACCTACAACAACATTGCAATGGCAATGGCAACCCAAAAAAAAAAAAACTAGAGAAACAATGTTTTTAAAAAAACAATAACAAGCGGGAAACTTCTACCTACCTACCTAAGGTAGCCAAATACCTCCTTACCTAGCTAGGATAACTAGCTACTTTTTAATTGTTAACATCCAACAACATCATCCATCCATTGATGCTATGAGTTTGGGTGTTGGTTCACCCTAGCGCAACTATTGTGCACCTTATTTAGTAAACATAACATACTTTGAAAATGACACAAAACAAAACTCCATCACCAAATAGAGATAAAGCCCTTGATGCCCCCAACTCCTAATCACTCAATTTTTCTATTTTTTGCAAACTCACACCCATTGCTAATAAGGGAGCAAACATACCAAACATGAATTAATTATGTCAAATAGTTTGGCACCTTTGTAAGGGAAGGGTGAATCCTCGTTAACAAACATTATTAAGCAAGTGGATGAACACAAAACTTTTTATCTTTAATTTATGAGATTAAAAAAATAAAATTGTCCATTAAATTTTTTGAATTGGTTGTTAAAATTTAGAAATTATTTTGAGCGGCTACCCACTTGATGATGATGATTCATAGGTATTTTTTGGGCGGTGTAGGTGTTCGCCCATTGGTTTGAACCTACGGGAAAAAGGCCTCCTTAGGGTATTAGGGTATTTTTCTAATGTTTGGGTTTTATCTCATCTCAATTCAGCCCCTATTACTAAAAAAATATTATTCCTAGTGTCAAATCCCCATTCTTTTGCATATAACTTAAGTAATATATGCTTGGTTCGAAATTTTGCCAAAATGTAAAAAATAAAAATAAAAAAGAATATTTTCGTTAAGCTATTCTTTTTTTTCTGAATAAAAAGGAAAAAATTCAAAAGAAAACTATCTCCGAAAAAAAATAAAAAATCATCACATTCGGACTCTGATTTTAATTTGGTGACATCTTTTAAACTAGTGTTTTTACTATTTAGACAGGTTCTAAAAACCCCTTGCGATCTAGAGCTAAAATCCCGCTTGGGAGGCTAGCCCTAAAGCTAAATCCTCTTGGAATGCTAGCCCTAAAACCCTAAACCCAGTCACTGGTGCAGGTGCACATCCTGCATGATGCTCCAGTGGGGTGCTGGTTCACTTTGGCCAATAGGTGCCCTAACAATTTTCTAATTGATTTTTTTTTAGGTATTTAAAAGGCTGATTTAAAACCCTAATTTTAAAGGCTGATTGAAAACCCTAATTTAAAAGGCTGATTTACAATCCTAATTTAAAAGGCTGATTTAAAACCCTAACTTAAAAGGCTGATTGAAAACCCTAATTTTAAAGGCTGATTTAAAACCCTAATTTAAAAGGCTGATTTAAAACCCTAATTTAAAAGGCTGATTGAAAACCCTAATTTTAAAGGCTGATTTAAAACCTAATTTACTATTTAAAAGGCTAAGAATTGAAAGACTAGTAAAGCACTGTCATGGGGACCCAGTTCATTTAGTGCGTGAGTCCTTGACTTGAACCTGATCACACCAAGCCCAATGGACCGACCAAACCACACACGTGCCAAAGGGGCCCCCCCAAAAAAAGCTGAGTTGGAACAATAAATGCAATTTTTGGAACATACAACTTGACAACTTGGAGGCCTTGTGCATCAAAAGAGATCTTCTTTTGTGATGACTAAGCATGGTCATGATTCCTTCTTTGCTGACTAGTTGAGGTCCTAGTCAGCTCAACTAGTGGAGCCAACCGAGCAAAAGTTGTCCATGCTGGAAGGGAAGAATCTGACTCGGGTTTGGTTACTTGGTCAATTGGTGGGCAAAACCTTAAGTGTTTTTGCCCTTGCGAAAAAGCTGCGTTTTTGAAAAAAACACTCGTTTTTTCCATTGCAATTGACCTAGCCAACCAATTCGAGTGAAATCCAAGCACGAACGGACAACCAACCGACCGGAAGTCAAGATGCCAAAAGTGTCGGGTAAGGCATTCCCAAAATAAGTGGCCTAGGATGAGGCAATAAAAAGGTATCCTCTTCTCATCAGTATTTTTTTATTAAAAAAGTTTAATTATTTATATTCATATTTATAGTATAAGTATAAATTATTATTTTACATTTTTGTGATGTCAAGTTTTTTGCAAATTTTTCCCCAAAAAATAGAAAAAATGGTCAAAATTACACTAGAAAAAAACATTTATCCAAAATTGTTTTTTAAAAAAAGCAGTGTTTGTGCAGTTATTTGAATTTTATATAGAATCATCATTTTTGGTCTTTTAATTATTTCAGAATCAGCGAATCGCTGATACCCTAATCTTTGATTTTTTTTTAAAAAAAATCACAATCAAAGAACAGCCAGTCCTGGTTAGGTTATTTGAAAAACCTTAAAGAACTGCCAGTTTTATTATGGCTGATAAATTTTCAGAAATCTTAAGAACCGTTGGTTATGTACCCACGCTCCGAATCTGTGATGTTGAAGAAGCATGATTATAAACCCTAAGAACCGCCATGCCGATAACCACTGGGTCTGTTGTGGTTTCTAATAATCGCCCAAGTCTAGCAAAAAAAAAACGTTTACAAACTTCTTAATAAGTGCCCCAAAACTAGCAAAAATTACAACATCTAATAATCGCCCATGACTAGCAAAAACGCTTACAACTTTTAATAATCGCCCCAAGACTAGCAAACACTTACGAACTTCTAATAACCTCCCAAGACTAGCAAACATTTATGACTTGTCGCTGAAATAATGTGTTGAGGCTAGTTTTGAGTGTGTTGCTTGCAAAGCAAGTAACAAGGGCCAGACTAAAAAAGAAAAAAAAAAGGAGCCAAACACCCTAGAATGGGATGAATGAGAAAAAGAATGAAACATTGGAAGAAGAAAGAGTCATTCAATCAACAGCCAAAAGAAAAAAAAGAGAGAATCCGAAGACAAAAGGAGAGGATGAAGCATCCAAAGAAAGTGCTGCTGCAACTGAACTCAGAAAGCACGAAAGAAAGAAAGAAAATCAAGGTGCACAAAATAAGAAGAGGATGAAGTTTCCTATGAAAGTGTAGGGTAAGAACCGAGAAAGGGGCTGTTTTTGGGGAATGAGAGGGCCTGGTGTGCCAGGACGTGGGAGTGAAGCATGTGACCCAAATTCCCAGAACAGGCCGCCCTTTAGTCTTTTACCAGTTTATTTATTTATTATTTTCCTTCCCAAATTTTTCAAGTAGGTGGACTGGCAATCGTTCACAAGAGGAATGAGCCACCTCTGGCCAACCAAAGTAAGAAAGTTCGGATTGTTATATAAATATGGCAATTTCTTTGTTTTCAAAATATGGCGATTTTTTTCACCTTTTTTTTTTCCCAAAAAAGCCCTATGTTCTACACTGGGTGACAAGGAAAAACTGTATTGAAAATTTTATAAATTAGATTAGATTAGATTAAATTAAATTAAATTATTCTGTCTCTGCAAAAAAAAAATTGGGTGAGTTTGAACTACAAAAAATTTTGAATTTTTGGGTGTAATTTTTTTTTAAAATTGCTGAAATTTTGAAATTTTTTGGCTGAACTTTCAAAGCCACACAGTTAAAAAAGAAAAAAAAATAGAATTTAAAAAAAAAACCCCTGGTCTTAACCTAGCGTAAAGATCTGGTAGAATATTAAAATGGTGGTGATGTTTTTTGTTTCTTTTTTTTTTTTGAGAAGGAGAGGAGGTAGTTTACACATAAAAAGGTTTAGTCAAAATGACCAACCTTCGGCATAAAAGGTGCCATCTTCTGTTACATTTGTGGCCGTAAAAATTAAGGCACCCTCCAAATACATCACAAAAACTCTACCGATTCTTGCCAATCAATAACATTCAATCAAACAAATTCACACGGAAACTGCAAAGGAAGTAAATTATTTTTTTCAATTGAATTATTAACTACTGGGTAGTAGTGTTTTTTTCAAATTTTTCATTTTTTATATCGAAAATTTGGGCGAAATTATACCCCAGAAAAAAAAAAAAACCAAAATTAGTCGAATTTATACACTGGATTTTATTTTTAAAATCCAAAATTTACCCAATTTCTTTGGTCGAAAAATGGCGAAATTTCGCCACAAGAAAAAACACGGCTATTACGTAGGTAATCTATTTAGCCTACTGGAAGAAAGAAATGCCTGCTTATTACACGTGGCTTTCATTGGTTCGCTGCAAACTAAAAAGGAACTTTCCTTTGGGGTGGGGGGAGGAACGTACCGACTAACTTCTGGATGAATTATTTGCCATTGATTGGGTTTTCTAAGCACCAGATGCAGCCACGTGGTCAAAGGAAAACTTGCACGTAGACAGCCTGAGTGACGTGCACAGGTAGGTACATGCGAATCCTCATATTCCCGTCAAACATGTCGACGTGTCTACATCCTGACCGTACATGTAAGCTATTGGACGGTTACGCCTGTTGAAGCGTCAACTCGGCATTGCCGTGTGGCTAGCTAGCTGGCTTGCCCGCCCGCCTCCTCCTTTTTTTTCCCCTCATTGTCAGGGTTTTTAAGAAATTAAATAAATTGTGATGTAGCCCAAACTGACAATCATTGACAAGAAGAGTTAGCCAAATTTGGCTACTGACCAGAAAAGAAAGCAAATGTTTTAAAAAGGGATCCTTCACATTTTTGGCTAAAATGCTAGAACCCAATAGAGAAATCTGGCGATTTATCACAAAAAAGAAATTGGTCAAAAATCTGGCGACTGAAGAACAGAAAAATACATATTTTTAAAATTTTAGATTTTTAAAAATGAAAGTAAATATCTCTTAGAATCCTTCACATTTTTGGCTAAATTTTAGAACATATTAGAGTAATATGGCTATTTATCAATAAAATTGGTTGAAATTTGGCGAATAGAAAACCCAAACACACACACACACATTTTTAGTCATTTTGCCTCCAAAAGAAAAAGAAAAAGAAAACAATTTTATCATTGTTATAATTAGGGTTAGGCTACTACCCCTCTCCCCCTGGTAACTCACTGTCCGTCGGATGGGACCACTTCCTGCCAACGGACGCTGGAGACGGGCCCCGTTGCGTCTCTCTCTCTCTCTCTCTCTTCTATTCCAGAAGTGCACTCGCGTACGTTCTAGAGCTTTGCCTTTTCTTTACAACCGCGCGCGCGCATACACGAGAGAGAGACACACAGGGACAGAGAGAAAGAAAGAGAGCTTTCGAGATCATCGCGATCGTGTTTTTCGGAGATTGAGCTGAGCGGATTATTGTGTTATTGGACACGAGGAAGATCCGAAGTGAGCGAAAGAAGACCGATCTCAATCCGTCGACATATCTTTGTTTGTTTTCAAGGTGCGTGGCTCCGTCTGTCTGTCCAAGTTGTACGTATGTATGTATGTGTGGAGAGGAGAGGAGAGGAGAGAGAGAGGAGAGAGCAGCGGGTATTCTTTTTGCAGTCTGTGCGATTCGTAGAGGAAATAGGCTTCCTCAACACAATCACAGCCATGAGGCAGTATCGTAGAGGAAGCAGTTCTTATTTGGAGGGTTGCGGGACGCGGTTCAGAGGTTTTTTGTTTTTTGTTTTTTGTGGCAGTAGGGTAGGGGGAATGGGGGAGTGGACTAACTGTGAGGAGTGGAATACAAGAGTATAGAGCAGTTGCAGAGGGGAATTGAGTGATTGTTTCTTTGACTGATTTGTAGTATGTAATCTTTTCCGGGCAGGGAGTTTCTGATCAACAGCCAGAGCTTAGAGAGCGCAGCAAAGAGTTGTGAGGCGAAGTTTGCAACGGAACAGGTTGCTTTGCTTTGCTTTGGGATCAATCAAGCGTGAGACAGACTGAGACGAGTAGGAGGGAAGGAAGATACGTTGTTTGGAGCAGTTTCCAATACCAAGGGTTTGGAAAGGTAAGGGTTGTACAACTACATGCTTACAAGAAGCTGCAAGCATGGCAGCGGGTACAGAAATTGTGCAACCTGTAAGCGCTTTAGATGGAGCTTACAAGCCCCTTTGTTTGGACGATGGCAAACTGAAGAAGAATGGTGGTGTGGTGGATAACAAAAACTCCTCTGCCACAGAGAAAAGCATGGTTGATAGGGATGACAGCTGTTGCTGGCCCCCCTGGCCGCAGACAGCTTCCATGTCTGCCTCTACTGCAATTTCTATCAGGGGATGTGTAACCCGTGCTCTATTTTCTGGGGTGGCTCCTGCTTCTGACTCGGTATGTTTTCATTTTGTTCACTCTTGCTCTTCTGTGCTTGTGGTGAAAAACAGGGCCTTCTGTATAAGAGCCTTTTTAGTGCAGGGCCTTCGTGCTTATGTCAAAAATCTTTTCTATGGAATTTTTTTTCCAGGTTGTATTGGAAGGACAAGACACTGCCACTGTCAATGGCAAGGAAGGTGTTAACTTTGAGTTCCAACCTGTCTACCGGTCTGGAGTGTGGTCAGACACAGGTCGGCGTACTGCCATGGAGGATGCACATGTTTGCATTGACAACTTGCCAACACATCTGGGCTTTGAAGATGGTGGTGAAGCTCCTGGTGCTTTTTATGGGGTGAGTGACATTTTCCCGCTGGTTCTTCTTCACTGTCCAGGTAATCCTGGTGATAAACTTTTTTGGGTAGTGGTGGTTGCTGCTGTGTTCAGTAGCTGAGTATACTCTTCCTGATAATCAGCATTAAAGCTATTATGACTTATGTTGAATACATTGGATGGGCACTTTCCTGGTTGTAAGATTGGGTGTGCCCATGGAGGTATTTATTACTAGTTTCCTGGCTTATTGTGGTGTTCTCTTTCTGTATAGTGCTGTTGTTGCACCTTGGCAGTTCTTGTATTTGTTCTGCTTTTGTTGTCTAGATATCAACTTGTATCTAGCATGCTGGATGTGTTCCCAGTCAATTGGACTGCAGGTAGTTACTTGTATTTTGGGATGAATCTGCTCACCATGTGATGTCCTGATTTTATGACAGGTTTTTGATGGTCATGGTGGCAAGGATGCAGCATTTTATGTGAAGGAAAACGTACTGCAGTATATACTTGATGATGTTGCTTTTCCAACAGCTATTGAAGATGCCGTGAAAAGTGCATTTTTGCGCCTGGATGATGCATTTGCTAAAGCATGCTCTGTGGACCATGATCTTTCATCAGGAACCACTGCACTCACTGCACTCCTTTCTGGAAGGTTTGTGCTACCATTTTTTTTCCTGCTTAGTCATGGTGATTATTTTCAAGATCAGGTTCACTGCATCTCAGTAAGTTGTTTGTATGAAAGAAGAACGTGGAATTATGGAGGACTGTCCACATTTTATTATCACTGTTAGATTACTTGAAAGGTGGGGGGGACTCATCTGGGTTGTGTGGTTTGGATTTTACCCCTACTGGTGGGTGCAGCAAGGTAGCGGGTAGCTTACATAAGGTTGTTGGCTAACTGTTGTCTGCAATTGTGCAGGAACTTGCTTGTAGCAAATGCTGGTGACTGCCGGGCAGTATTGTGCCGAAAGGGAAATGCAATAGAGATGTCAAGAGATCACAAACCAGAATGCTTAATTGAAAAGCTTCGAATTGAGAACGTGGGAGGTTATGTTGATGATGGCTACCTGAATGGCCAGCTATCTGTTGCTCGGGCCATTGGTGATTGGCATATGGCAGGCCTGAAGGACCAGAGTGGAGAAGGTCCTTTGAGTGCAGAGCCAGAGATGCAGCATGCAGTCCTGACTGAGGAAGATGAATTCCTGGTCATTGGATGTGATGGGTTGTGGGATGTTTTTACCAGCCAAAATGCAGTTGATTTTGCACGAAAGGAATTGCAACTGCACAATGACCCAGAGCGTTGCTCCAGGGAGCTGGTTGCCGAAGCTTTGAGGCGCTATTCTTGTGACAATCTTACTGTATTAACAGTGTGTTTCAAAATGGAACCCCCTCCCCAGCGGGTGTGTGCATCAAGGCCAAGGGCTTGGAGGAGGTTCTCAGCCACAGGCATTAGTAACTTGCAGGGTTTCCTGAATGACTGCCCTCCAGTTGAAGGTTTGTGCAACTTGTAGGGCTTTGTCATTAACTTCCGCAAACACAGACTGGGAGAGCATGGTGTTGATCCTGGGGGCCCTAATCACATGGTCCTAAGGATCCCACGCAGGTGGCAATTTTTGGTTGATCAAATGTTTGTAAACAATGGGTTGGACTGAGTGATGGGGTAGGAAGATTGAGCTGCTATCTTGGTCCCTTTTACCAGGGAATGTCTTGAAATGGCAGCCTTTTGAAGTATATGCGAACAAAGAGAAGTAGGCTTTAACTGTGAACAATTTAAGGAATGATTTGTTGTAGGTGATGGATTGTCTCCTGTATCATATAGGATCTTCATGTTTGGTCTGACAAGTGTTACAGTCTTAGCATTCTAGATTTATATGAAGAATAAGGGCAGTGCAGTGATAATTCCAGCTTGTCCAATAATAACAGGCTAGATTCTGCTTGCAACAGTTTAGTTCAATAACTTGTCATACAAGAGTTGGAAGTACATTGGCTCTGGTCCAGAGATGGGTTTAGGGTACAATTGTTTAGTGTACAATTGTACAATTAGATTGCTTCTCTGAAAAGGATTGACAAAGGGACTTTTCACCTACTATTTGTTGAGTTATTATTCTTTCCCTCCGTCTTATTGGTGTGAGAAACTGAGAAAAGCAGATCATTTTCCAGGGGTTGTCTATTAGTGCATGGATGAGACATCACTGTAGAAGAGCATTCAGAATGGATTACTGTCTGAAAGTATGTGAGGCAGAACATTTCAGGCAGGATTTTGGAGAACCAGAACTTTTGTACTTTTTGCATAGGATTGGCTGTCTGAGGTTGGTTTAACCTCTGAGCTTTGTCTGTGATATCTTAAGCCCTGTGCTGCAATTTGACTGTGGATGGCTTAAGATATGTGTGTTTTCATTGTCAAAAAGCTGCTTGAAGTTTGGTCTCCAGCATTTGGATTCATAAGCTACAAACTGAAGTCCAATGTTCTTCTCTTCCTGGGTTTAGCTTCCTGGGTTTAGGGAACTGTTTCAAGCTGACTTGAAAGGTCACTGAACATATTTGATTATATCACAATGCTGCTCAAACAAAGTCCTAAGTCCTTTCTCTGTGTTTCAGGTTTGGGTTCTCCTTTTTGAGCCCCCTTTCCTTGATATTTGATTTGTTGTCCAATGTGAAATATCTGCAACTATTATATCACCAAGTCATCTCTCCATGGTAGTAAGATTACATTAAATTTTCTTAAACACTCTGGGCAGATCTTCTAGCAGATCATGTCTCATGAAAATGAAATGAGTTACTGATGGTTAGATTTTGATTTTTGATCCGTTTGCAATTGGGGATATAATATACAGAGATTCCTGTAATAGAATCTCGGCCATCTATTGAACCCCTGAGAGTCTAGACAGAAAAAAATGATGGGTTTTTCCAATTGACCTTTAACTACTAATCCATCAGAAACAACTCTGACAGAACAAAGCTGGTAGAGTACCACACTGCAGAGATAATGAAGACTATGCTGACCACACAGTCAACCCTCGACAGTCCTCATGGTTTTTTCAATCTTCAAGGTTTGTGGATTTTTCTGGAAGAATCTGCAGTCCCCAAGAGCTGTGATACAACACAGCCACTTGTAAACAAAGGGTTTATCAAACATGTACCAAACAAAGAAACAACAGATTGCAAACAATATCAAGCAACACAAATAAATTGCAGTCTGCAAGCAGGATTGATTGACCAACAAGTAACAAATGCCAATAAAGGAAATTATAGTATGAATTGGTGAAAACTACTGATCTACATATCAAAAGCAGAAACATTATCCAAAGACCAGACGCAGCGAACATAATTGTGGTTTCTATTTTTTTGCAGTGCTCGGAAGATGAAATGTCCTTTCTATCCCTTGTCAGACTAGGTCCACCAATCTCCCCAACCAGCACAGAATGACATAAACCCAACAAACTAGAAATTTGGAAAACTGGGAACATAATATGTTTCCATTCGCCTTAATGAACTGAGGGAAAGCCAGAATCTGAAAATTATTTATTTCAGACAGACATCATTCACAAGTAGTAAGTATATCACTTCTGTATGCATCACTACTACTTGACTTAGTTCTGGGCATTTTGTTGACTACAATATTCACTGGACAAACAGTGTGTGTTTACCTATCATTCCATCACACAACAAGTTTCATCTTCAACATTCCTCACCAATCACATATTCTCCCAAAGTGGATCCTCATCACTGTTGATCATGTGAACAACAACTTTTGTGATGTCAATTGTCAAAACTTTCAAAGATAGTCATCATGCCAATGATTTCTTTGCTCTGCATTTCATGTATCTCTAGCTGTAAGAATACAAGTATCAGTGCACTTATCAAACAAGCCCTATACTATACTCAGTACACACAAGAACAGATAATCTTTCCATATGTCACTTCCAGGACACATTTGCATTCATGCCTCACTTAAGATTACAAGCATTTGTAAAATTATGGCTGACAAGGGCATACATTCTAGTGAGGAGGAACCCCAATCAAAGTTAAGTCCATCAATGACCCAGCCCTTGACAATGCAAATCAGTCATGTAAACAATGACTTCAGAGTGCAACTGATCATGTTCTGAGAGATATCCAAAGCTGTCTCTGGAGGTCATAGGTCACCAGCCCTAAAATCTTCGAAAACAACTGCTTATGTAGAAAGAGTTGCAACTGTTGCACAGAAAAGCCTGCCAGATGATTGTACTACTGAATGTGAAGCACAAATTCTCTCAACTGACAATTTGAGATGAATTTTTAGGGTTGTGGAGGGCACAAAGAAATGACAGATTATATATCTCAGCTCTTGCCTGTGGCTGTGACCTCTCGTGGGGTTTTGGTGATAAGGGAGAGAGCATGCACACCACCGGTCTGAAGCTCATCCTTGAGCAGGTCATATACCAGTCGATGCCGCTTCAATAAGCTTCTTCCTTCAAAGCTCTCAGAGACCACCTTCACATTGAAATGTGTCTCTGTGGCTCCCCTCTCCACTCCAGAGTGACCTGCATGCTGGTATGAGACATCCTCTACCTCCAGCTCCGTTGGGGTCAAGGCTTCTTCTAGCTTTTCCTCGATCACGGCCTTTTTGGTGATCATAGGTCTGGTGGAGGAGACATGAGAACCCTCCGAGGACAAATTTTCTGCCACGGGAGAGTCTAGGATGTCTTGAGCAGCATCCGCTTCAGTTTCCCTCACAGCTGGGGTTTCGAGTTCTCGAGAATTGGATATTGATGAAGCTGAAGCTGCTCCTTCCGATTCCATGTACAGCTGCAAAGTCTTCTTCTGCATCAACTTGAGCATGTTCAGAAATCCACTACTACGTGAAGGCGTCAAGCTTTGATTCAAACCGAGTCCTTGTATGAAGTCAGGAGTTACTGCCAAAATCTCTTGAGCCGTGGAACCTGACAATCCTTCAACGAGAAGAGCCGCCAAACCCTTAGTCAACAAGGAGTCGGATTCCGCTTCAAAGTAGAAGCGCTTGTCGTCCTGTCCAATCGACGGTCTCACCCACACCTGCGAGACGCAACCCTGAACCTTATTTTCAGGAGTGAGATACTCCTTCCCTAGCGGCTTCAACTGCTTCGCATAGTACAACAGCTGTTCGTACTTAGCCCTAGGATCAGGAACAGCTTGAAACATCTTCACAATCTCCTGCATCTTCTTGGGCAATTCTTCCGCCATTCTTGTTCCTGGCATCTCCACTCCCATAGTCTGCACCGTCAATCCTCTCCACAGCAACAAAGAAGAAGAAGAAGAAGTAGTAGTAGTAGTTCTAACCCTAGAAGACGACGACGACGACAAAACGGAGGAGTCCAAAACGCCCCCACATAAGAAGGAAGAGCCAGACAAAACTCCTACAACAAAAGGAGAAACCGATGCCCTCAAACTCCCAGAAACAACAGGAGACAATCGAGGGAACGCAGTAGAGAAGTGCGAGGAAGAGGACGCGAGAGAAGCACCCGAGACGACGACAACGACGACGGAGGAGACACAAGGCAAGGACACACAACTAGTGCTGGCTGCCATACTTGGTAGGTCACACAAACACTGAAAGGGGCAAATAAAAACACACACACCCCAGAGAGCGTGATATATTGTCTTTGTAATGTTGTTTCCAATTTCCATGGCCTCTTTCCATTAGGTCGTTGTGATCACATATTCTGCCCCTTGTAGCATGCCCAATAATTAATTAATTAATTAATTTTGAAGATTTTCATTTTGAAAGAGAATATTCTCAAATCCGTATTCCATAAGCAACTCTCCCTTCACAAAGATGGGGCCAAGGTGCAATTGTGGGTGCTTTCCATGACACGACGTTTTGCACCATCTATCTAGCTGTGCACACAATCATCTCATAACTCTCTGCAACCTACAAGTCTTTCACCATCTAGCTGTGTTCACAATCACCTCATAACTCTGCGACCTAGAAGTCTTGGACCAACTGCAGAGTAGTGTGAGCTACAGCGAGTCGACCTTGAATCCGGAGAAGGTGACATAAGTCTCTTTTTTCTTTTTCTTTTTTAATGGGAACGTGCATTTTTAAAAAATTCTCCTTACGTGAGAAATCCTCTCTCAAGGTTTTTAATAGTGATTTTTGCTTGCTTAATTCCAGCCCCCAATTGCAGCTCTCCAAGTGCTTGTTACATTGTATCATGAAACACCCCAGCATAAAATGATCGTCAGGCTTTGATGGCAAGCAGGCGCATACCAAGTGCTCAAAGCATAAAATGTTTATGATCGTCTGGTTTCGATGGCAGGGTGTTTTCAACAAGGGTCTGCCCTATTCAAAAATCTCAAACAGGTGAAAATGGATGGGAAAAAAGAGTGAAAAACAATTTCTTTGGGGGGGGGGGGGGGAAATCCATGGGTAGCTTTGCATCCTGCCGGCAATGTATCAAACTTTATGTATCACTACATGATCATGACTAGATTTTCTTTCCATTTAGGTAGCTATGGCAAAATCATGGAGCATAAGTGCCCCCTGTAATGACCATGATGCATTCATTGCTCAAGGTTTAAAAGTGGCTATGGTTTGCATTTCTTGGTTTTTTTTTCTTTTTTCTTTTTTTGCAAATTGAATATTTTGTTGCAATTTTTTTCAATCCTTAGGATTTGGGTGAAGGATTTTGTTTACAACCTAAGTGTTTTTATTGTGAACTATTGCATTATATGTTGGTGGGTGTTTATGTAATTTCTTATTTGCTTGAAAGTCAAGGAACAAGGAAAAAAAGAGGCAATGTTGTTTTGTAGAGAAGAGGATCAAGAAAAACAACTTTTGAACCCCTTCTTTTTCCCTCTCCCTCCTCCCTTCATGCCATTTTTTTTAACAACAATTTCAAATAGGAGCAGTTCCAATATTCAAGTTATTCTTGAAAATCAAGCAATGATAAACATGTGAAGCGAGTGATGTTGCTACTAGAACATTTTCATATTCATTGTTGATTTTCTTAAGAAATTTCATTGCTACGTATGTAAGATCATCCATCATTTCAAAGGTATTAGCCAAATAAATAACTATTTTTTTTAAAAGTGCAACTTGAATGTAAGATATTGCATTTTTTTCCTCCTTAGAAGTTAGTGAGTTGAACAACATAGAAAAAATTTGTTTGTCATTGTGAAATTTCCATTGTGAATAGGCATTTAGACAATCTATGTTCTATGTACATGGCAACCAACCCAAGTTCAAATTCACATTGTGCACAAGTAACCAACCCAAGTTCAAGTCCATATTGTGCACATAGTAGCAATTTGAGTTTAGGTTTACACCCATGATGAAAGAGACTAAAAAAAAGGCTATGATACAATGTATCACAAATAAAGTTCAAACTTTTTATGTTTGTTTTAAGTGCATTTGCATGTTTATTGATAGGAAATCTAAACTTGATTAACTTTACATTTTTCACAATTTGAATCAATTCATGTTATTGAAACTAATAGCTAAGTAAAAGGTAGCAATAAGTTGAATGACTTTTTACAACAAGCAAATCAAATAATTTTTTTGCTATTCAAAACAAGGAAAAAATTGTGATAACAAAATTTATTGTAAGATTTTCCTTGTTCCCCACCTATACATTATTTACAATTTGTGAACTTGGTTATTTGTTACATAATCACAAATACATTGACAATTTTGAAAGTTTGTTATTTTTATGTTAATGATTGTTTTGTTTCAAGTTTTTATGGTATCAATGTAATTGGATTTTTGTATTAGAAATTTGATACATTGCAATCCACGTGGAAAAGCTTTACATGTTCAATGTGTGGCATATATTAATAGAGGGTATGTTGATCTAAGCTCCTTTCCTTCTGCCAATGTTAGCGCCTTTCTGGGTCTCTATCAAATAAGCAAGTACTACAAGCCCTCTGCCCCATTCAAAGATCCAACTATCCAAATGGTTCACTGGTTCCACTAAATGCTCCACCTAGACACGCGTGGAGAGTAATCTTAAGGTGTGAAGTGTGAAGCTTGAAGGATAATGTAATGATGCTTAGGATTTTGTACTAAGTTAATGTTAAGGTAAAAAGAGAAAAAAACATTTTTTTGTTGCAGCCCACTTGGACACACAATGCTTACCTTAAGCCTTAATCACAATCTCAAGTTGGTGAGCCATGTGATGGGTAACCATCTTGCATGTTCAGAGAGCACTTTATTATTTCACTTGGGTGAATGGCCGCATTGCAAAATGATCCTTAGGAATGGTGAAATTAATAATGTTGTATCCTAGAATGTAAAAGTGTAATAAAATCAAATAAAAAAAATAATGCAAGAAAAGAAAATGAAAATAACTTGAACACATGAATAAACATTTATAAACCACATCATATTTTCATGAAATTTTTGTGGGTTTGGATCAAATGCGAACATAACAATATTATACAAAAATTATAGTTGTGGTACATTCCAAAGACATTTGATCATTTGGTACGAACTCTTAAACTAACCATTCATTATTCACAACATTTAATACTAAATTTATGAACCATTTTTCCTTCAAATTATTCAATTTGTGATTTTTTTCCCAAAATTTTCTAAGGTTTCCATGTAGGTTGAAAAGTTCAATTTTGGTCATCAATATTAAAATGTTAGTGTATTAGGGTTGTACTATATAAGTATTTGAACGATAAAACATTTGAGCAATACATTATACAATACATTTGATGAATTTAAAATGTGATATTCAATTTTTTCTTTGGTATTTTAATGTATCAAGTTGTATGTATGAATGTATCAATTTAGATAATGTAGTATGTTGCAAATAAAATTATAGTGTATCATCATAAGTGCAACATTTCAACTTTACAAACTTACTCATCTTATATTGATTTTTTGAATGTAGATCTTGAATGAATGTTATGTGGCACATTTGATCCTTTAGATTATTAAAAAAAAATGAAAAATTCAAAAGCTCATTAAGGAGCATGAAATGAAGGATAAACAAAGTTGTGACTATTTGTATGGGGCAATTTAGTGGTGAATGTGCCCGATTCAAAATGGATGTAATTATCCTTCCTAATACACTTGAGTTGTTTGGGGATTAAAATTTTGGTTTGTGTTTGGCAATGCACTACTTGATGTAACTCACCTTCCTATCAAATAGTGACATGTATTAATTTACACGTCGAATTCTATTTTCCATTCATTAATATATTGAAATACTCTTGATGAAATCAATAATGAAAGTTTTAATGATCAAGGCAATACACTAAGGTGCCACTGCTAAAATTAATTAATTCAATATTAGAATGTATAATGGCATATTTTATTGTATTTAATTCATTTTTCAAATTGGTAAAGCTTTTAAGTAAATCATGGACGTGTGGTACTTTCATATGTAATTCTCTACATCATACATTTCAAAATGTCATACATCAAAAGTATCATAAAATGTTTATGTTTCAGAAATAATACATCAATATATCAGTGTATTGGTGCATTTATGTATTAATGTATTAATATGTCATTATATTAATGCATTAGTGCATCAATACATGAATGTACCAAAGGATCTTTAGGCAATGCCCATTGTTTAATTATTGATTCACACATTTAATTGTGGGAAATTGAAATGATCATGCATGGCACATATTTTCCTAAAAGGAGATTTTTTTTTTTTAAATGGTGATTACGGTTATTTTGAAGCAAGATTCCATTATGATGATTTTTTTCGAAATATAAGGCGACTACATATCAATATGGTGTTTTGTTCAACAATTTCAAATTTCAAAAATGCAAGTGACAAATAATAATTGGTTACAATCAAAAAGTGATGGGAAACATAAACTAAGTGTCAAGTTCTCATATGTAGTCACTATTTATCAAATGTGGAAAAATGATAATACACGAAATGTATTGTTCACATTGTGTGCCATTAACATATTATTGTTTTTGACTAAATAAAAAATTATTTTACCCTACTTATAAACTGGAAACATGAGAACCTTTTGTCCATGTATTTTGAAATATATTTATTATGTTTGAACACATGTGCATGTCAACTTTCAAATAGTTTTTTTAATGTATTAAAAAATCTTTAGTGGATCAACAAACTTTTAGTGTATAAAAACATGTTGTAAATAACAATTGGTTATAATAGAAAAATATTTTTTTTAAATTCACACCTTTTTTGGTTAAATTCACACCCTTCACATGTTTGATTTTATGTAGATTAAACTTTAAGAGTATGTTCTTTTATTAGTTCAATTACTTCTGCGGGCAAGTTCTCAAGTTGTGCCCTGATTGACCACAAACCCCACACTTGCGTCCTTCCACGTATTCAAAGTGAGACTTGTTTTTGGCGCGTATTGTTTACAGGGGGTGGGGCAGACACACTCAAATTTAATCTGCATATAATCGAACACATGAAGAAAGGGTGTGAATTTAACCAAAAAAGGTGTGAATTTAAAAATTCCCTAGAAAAATGGTGGGAATTGTAGACTAGATGCCAATTGCCATATATTTGTCATGTGTGGAAAAATGATGATACATAGATAGTATTGTTCACACATGTGAATATTTTATTGGTATTTTATAATATTTTAATGAATGCCTTATAGTTACCATAGACTTGGAAACAAAAAAAATTCTTGTCCATGTATTTGAAAAAAAAGAATCCACTTCATGCTATGTTTAGGCATGTGCATAACAATTGTCAATTGAAAAAATCTTCAATTTATCAAAACATTGTGTGAAAAAATATTTAATGTATTGAAAAATGTTTGGCAAATAACAATATTAATTATGGTTGAAAGGTGGTGACATAGACTATATGTCAATTTTTGATATGTAACCATCCATTTGTCATGTGTGGAAAAAACAAATGATGATATATTGAACGTAGTGTTTACAAATGTGTGAATAGTGTATTGTTATTTTTTATACATTAACAATTATCTTACAATAACCATAGGCATAGAAACGTGCTAGCCTCTTGTTTATGGATTTTGAAAAAAAAATCTTAGTTTTATTTTTTTAGTGTATCAACAAATCCTTAATGTATTAAAAAACACCATGGCAAATAACAATTGGCTACAATTGAAAAGTGGCAAGAGAAATAAATTAGGTGTCAATTTTTTTGTATGTAACCATCAATTTGTCATGTGTGAAAAAATAATCATAGATGGATTGCATTGGTCACTCAATGTGTGAATAGTGTATTAATAAATTTTTAATGCATTAACAACTATTTTACAATAATCATAGACATAATAATGTGGCAACCCCTTATCCATGTATTTTGAAAAAACTTCCCCACCCTTGCTGTGTTTAGAGATGCATGGTAGCTTTCAATTGAAAAAATCCTTAATGTATTAACTAATCCTTAGTATATCAAGAAACATGTGGCATATAACAATATGGACCTTATAGTTGAAAGGCAGTGCGAAATGTATGCTAGGTGTCAATTTCAAAAATACCAACATACCACTCACTGATGAGTAATGTATTAATATATTTTGATACATTAATAACTACCATACAACAACCATAAACCCAAAAATGTGATAGCTTCTTGTCCATATGATTTTGAATTTTTTTTCACCTTGACTTACAAAATGCATATGTATCATAAGATTCATTATGTTAACACTACGTAATGTATGATGACATGATGCATCAATACATTGATTTTGATACATTGCAGAGTAAAACAAAAATTATCATTGTTGACAACTATATTTATTGTTAGGTGAAAAATATTTTTACTAATAATTTATATGTTTTTACTCGCGAACACATATTTTCGACTTGGGGCAAGATGCCCTTAACTTTTAAAAATACTAATGTAGGCACCTCATAAACACTTGCCATCAAAACTTGATAATCATTTTATGTCAGGGTACCAAGTGTTGACATAAGTACCTTTTTGAAGTTAGGGGCATCTTGCCTTAGTGTGAAAAGGTGTGCATTCAACAATATGAAAATTTGTGCATGTAAACCATAACACATGTTGTGAACAATCCATTGAATGTATTATTAATATTTCACAATTGAGAAATAAATGGTGACATATGAAAACTTGACACCCGGTATACATTTATCATCGCTTTTCAATTATAATTAATTATTATTAACCATATTTTTTATACATTAAGGATTTTTCAACCCATCTAAACATAAAAACAACATTAGATTTTTCAAAATAAATGGACAAGAGGTTGGCACATTTCCAGATTTATGAGTAAAATAAAAGAACTATTAATTTAGTAAAAAAACCACTAACTATTTACTATCAACACATGATGTGAACAATACATTAAGTGTATTATTAATATATTTTCACATTTGAGAAATAAACCTTACATATGAAAATTTAACACCTAGTATATATTTACCATCATTTTGTTATTATAACTAATTATTGTTCACCATATGTTATTAATACATTGAAGATTTATTAATACTTTAATGTTTTGTTGATACATTAAAGATCTTTAGATACACTTAGGATTTTTCAAACCATCTAAACATAGAAAAAGTAGGAAATTTCAAAATAAATGGACAAAATATTTTTATGTTTCCAAATTTATGGGTAAAGTAAAAAATTAAAATTTAATCGAAATGCATTGTATGCTACTAACATGTGGTGTGAACAATACATTGAATGTATTACAAGTAATCCACACTTGAAAAATGACTGGCTACATATAAAAAATTGACAAATGTTATACATTTCTCACCACTTTTTGATTTTAAATAATTGATATTTTCATTTTTTAGTCTATTACAAATACTTGTTGAACTTTCAACAAGGATTATTTTGCATATTAGGGTGTGGGGTTACATTTTTCAAGCTTTTGCAAATCAAGTTACATGAACTTCTTCTTCACATGTTTTTGTGTTATTCCAAAGGTGTTTTGGAGTAAACTTCTAATGTTTTTACAAAATTTTCATATGTCATTGTGACCTAATTCTATGTAAATGAAAGATTTACCTTATTTTTAGCATACAAGACTAATTTTATGTTGATTATCACAATTTTGAATTAAGGTGCATAAAAATTAATATCTTCTCCAATAGTTTTTGTAGGCATGGAGGGGAAGTTCCATTTGTATGAACATGGTCATCAAGCTAAAGTGCAAGCATTGGAAAATGTAATTCAAACCCCACTAGATGGGCCCTTTGATCATGAAGATTGTTATGGGAAGTTTCATTTGACACTTTGTCAAGGTTGCATTCATTCCCACAACTCAGGTGTTTGTTTTCATAGTTAATGAAGAAGGTCAAGATGGTGGACAATTTCAATTTCTTTGCAAAAAGTGTATCATCCACCTTGATAATGATTTCCAACAATTGTGAGTAGATAGTGTTTCCAAGTTTTCAAGGTTCAATTTTTTAACTTCTATGACATTCTTGCTTCAAGATTTGCATATGTATTATACATGTATAGATGTGATGTTTAGCATTGGGTGAAAATTAATTTCATTATTTTATAAACATGAAATATGTGATTAGTTTTCTATTATGTAATGCAATTTATGATCATAGGTAGCACTAAATTGGTTCACATGGTTATTTGTAGGTACTAATATCAATATGGTCCCAATGATCTCACAAATGTTGTCAAGGATATTACACAAAACCACAATGCAACTCTAAAAATATTGAACGTCAATGACAAAATAATTCCATCAAGGATTAGCCATAAGGGTACACAAGATTCTAAAAAGAGATGGGGTGGTTATATAATTAAGAGAGGATGTAGAGTTAAATTCACCATTAAGACATTGTATTTGCTCAAACATATATTAGAATTATGTTTCATTCAATGAAACCATTTTAATCAAGATGGTCTACATGTCCATGGGGATTTAAAATTGGGTGATATATCTACATTTGTTGCCCATTTATCACAAAAGATCAAGGATTTTGTGATGGAACGACTAAGGCTTGGACTCATAGTTTTCAAATCATGGCAAAACATAAGCAACATGTGGAGAACATCATGTTATAAACATGTGGATTAAATAGATACATGTCATTCACTAAACATGATGTTAGGGTGTTATCTAGGAAATTGGTTCAACAAACATACCAACTACATAAGAATGATGCAAAAATTGTGCGTATGTGGGTTTAACAAAACATTAATTTAGTGTTTCACTATTAAGAAATTGGGGTAGAATTGGATGGTGGTCTCATTGGGCAAAACATGTTTTTCACTTTAGGTATCCAAACATCACGACAAAAGGAGATGATGATTGAACATGCACACCAAGGGAGTGTTGTAGTTGATGCACCTTTGGAACAAATGAGAAAGAAAAATGATACATTATGTTTGATACATAATACATGCATGTGGTCTAATACATTGGTGTATATGTAATCTAATGCCATTGAAACATTAATAAAACAAACCAAGGGACATTAATAAGTACTAGAACCTTGTAACCGGGAAAAAAAATTCTAGATTAATCAAAGGAACTATTTAATGTCAACTCAAGATTCTCACAAATAAAAATTATGATTCTATTTGCATTTTATCTTCGTTTGATATTCTTATAAATAAATTAAATGAATAAAAATTAAAAATTTAGATAATGTAATGTATTACTAAATATATATATATAAGGTGTAATGCATAATGCATGATGCAAACATGTTTATCAAGTTCAATATTTTTTTTTCAAAAAAATTCATAGTTGCAAAACTCAACTAGTATAATGATGGTGAATAAATTCATATTCACATAATACTAATAAATCACAATCCATGACTACATCCATGATTGGGTTGCTAGTCGTTTATGACATTATATGATTACATGATTGCATAATCTAGGATGAGAAAGTGTAGATCGAATTACTTACAATACCTAGGCAACTAGGTCTACAAAAATCTTACTATGGTAATTTAGGGTACTTATGCATAAGGTAGGTTAATTTAGGTAGCTAGGATAATCATATTTTAAAAGGCTACTAACATAGGTATCCTAAAGTCTTTATGTGACAATTACATCAAAAGGAATTTTTTTAAATATGGGGATCATTCATCAAAGTTCAAAAGTTATGCACATGTATATATGTAGTTATTCACAAATCCAAATTCTAGTAACCATCCAAATTGTATGAAATTACTTCAAGTAACATGGATGAAATAAATATTGTATACCTAGAAGTTTCATTAATGATTCAGTGATGTGCAATTGTAATTGTTGGCAATTAGTAACCAATAACATGACCCAAAATGCCATTAACGACTTGTGTCTAAAATTGTTTTTTGTGCACATGACGGGCATTCCCACTTCAAGTTTCAAAATCATTAACACATAACTTGTTTTGTCATCATGTAAATAGTTGAACCTTTGACAATCAAGAAAAGAAAGAATCAAATGGTGACCCTTAGTGATTCAAACATGGAATTGTATTGGTGGAAATTCCCTTTGTATGACAAACAATTTCGCACATGGACAGTTGAAGGCAATTCAAAGCAAGTTTGATGTAAGTAAAATAGATTTGAACTCAAAAGTGGTTATTAAAATATTGAAGTTTATATGTCTTAAGTTGATGACATTGACATCATGGCTATTTAAGAATTCCAGTGCAAAATCTTCAAAGAGATATTACAAAATCTAGGTTGTTTCATTGGCACATAATTTCTATGCAGTAGATTGAATGGTTAATTTTTATATAGAAGTTCACTACTACTAAAGTGGGGGGTAGTTCACCTTGTATTTCACTAAGATTTGAGTGAACTAGGACAGATTAACTATAGGAAATCATGGTAAAACATGTTAACCCCCTAGTGACCGGGGACCAATTGCTACGGACAGGTCAATTAAGCTAGTGAAACAAGATGGAAACAAGTGATGTCCAAATTCAGGTGGGAATTACACCTATTAGTTAAATCAACCTACAACACTAGTCAATTAAGAGGGTTTTTTCACCTGGTGTGATTAATTAATTTAAATTGTTTTTTCATATTGTGTTTAGTTAATTTAGGAGAGTTATTTCACAAATTCTGGTTGGTTGATTTAGGGAGATTTTTCCATCTGTTAACCATTAAATATGGGTAATTAACTCCATAATATTTTCATCTTGTAATTTCCATGTGTCCATCTAAGAACTCAAGATGACAAGTATAGAAACATGCATAGAAACTTGTAAGGTTTGATGATCCTTGTTTAAACTTTCAACGTGCTTGCAATTTATACAAGTGAAGAGTCACCACTACCCTTGGATGACATTTTGTTGCCCTAGACTGCCTAGACACACCACATCAATAAATTTATGAACAAATTTGGTGAAGGGCTTTTAGAAGCAATGATTCCATCACTTGAGTGCTACTACCAGCTCCCTGCAAACAAAAAAACATAGAAGCAAAACTTCTCCCACCCCCAAATCAAATCTACCAAACCCTTTTCCATATTGCTAATTCCATATCTCTATCTTCTACATCTGCCATTGCCAAAAAACCACACTAGGAACAAATTTCCAAACCCAATGTTACACACATGCAAGCCCTAAGGGCCGCAGCAGAGCTGGATCTAAACTCTCAATGCAATTGGTAGCGAAGATTACTTTCACATCAACATGTGCATCAAATCCATCCAACTGGTTCAACAACTCCAGCATAGTTCTTTGAATCTCTCGCTCTCCCCCTGGGTGTGCATCGTATCTGCCAAGTAGTGCAAGAACTTTAGAGACCCACTCTACAACACATCCCTCAAGTTTGAACTATTAGAAGTGTACCTGTGGAGGAAGAACTGGATTGTTCTATCCAATGTTGTGCAAGAGGAAAAACCTACCTATTTGTCCCAACGGCATCAATTTCGTTGATAAAAACAATGGACGGGGAAAGCTCATCGGCAACACAAAAGAGTTCTCGCACCAACTTGGACCATCCCCCAAATACTTTTGTATCAGTTCACTTCCAACCACCTGCAAAAATGTTGCCAATGTGGAATTTGCCACCACCTGCTCCAAATTCCAACCCCATGTCTTTACTTTTAGATTGCACCTCATGCATTGGTGCCAATAACAACCCAAAACAACAAAATCCCTCAATCCTGAGCAGTCCGTCCTGCACTCACAAAGCTCACCTTGGCAAGCAGTGTCTTTCTAGTCCCAGGTTCCCCATAAAGGATAACACCTTTAGGAGGCTTGATACCAATGTCCTCATAAAGCTTTGGATGTGTGAGAGGCAGCTCCATTGCCTCCTTAATCTCTTGAATCTATGAATCCAGACCTCTGATATCTGCATATGACTCCATATGAAGGCCTTCTCCACCTTCATAACAGATACCATGGGGTCCACCTCATCTTGCAACAGTCCTACCACTGACAGCACCCGGAATACAACAAGAAATCACTTATTTAAGTGTCACTTGATCATTTATGATGGCTTAGACCATGTATCTCAAGAAACGATGCTACATATATGCATGGTGATAGACTGAGGTCATAGAACTTTCTGCCCTGAAGATGCTAACACTTCCCTCCTCTGAACTGCTAGTTCCCTGTCAAATATAGAGTTTGGTTTTTCTCCATTGTTACGGAGGGTGGTTGGAGGTCATATGCAACACTCGATTAGTTTCTAATAGAAAGAGGGGAACTATAGAAAATGTGCAGAGAAACAAAACTGGAATGAAAGAACAATAATTGGTATGACCAAGGAGTAGAAATGATCCTTGCCATCAAATGCCACCACAATCAGAGGTTAGAGGTTCATTGACTAAGCCCAAGATGAGGAGGGATTCGTGTTTCACCCGGGTAAGCGATTGCTTAATCTCCACACTTCAATATCAGGGTACAACTTGAACAATTCATTCATAGCTGCAACTTAAGGTGAACTCCTTCTTGGCTTGCCGAACCCTACTATTGAGAATCTCGCAACATAATGGACTAACTTCCAGGATATTCAGTACCTTAGGCTTGAACCCTAAAATGTCCATTGGCCCTTAGCTTTTAGTAAATAACATCCTAGATAATTCCCCCCCTTCAATAGGAAAAGATGAGCTTATAGCACTAGATATACTGGATTCCATAGCGCCCAAGCACTTAGGTTGCCCGTCATGTGGACAGGAGCCAGCACAGTTGCAACAGTAGAAAGGCAGAGACAGAAACGTGCGTGCAAACATGTCAGGCCACCATTGCTCCTTTTCGAAAGCTATGTGAACCAGATAAAAGGAGAAGAATACCTTGTTGTGCATCAGAATAGCACAACCTGGCTCCAGTTGGTCCTTGTCCACGAATGATAGGACGTTGACATAGTACTTAAGCCCCACCGACAAGGACACAATGGCGTGATTCTCGTCAATTATTTCCTCCAAATTGCCCACGTTCATGGGAGATCCCCTCAGGTTGTCCACCTTGGACCAATCCTCTTCGTTTTTATCTTCCTACGGCTTCAAACGCTCCTGACCCGCCACAAACTCCTCCTCCATCAGCAGGTAATCCTTCACGCGATCCAGCTTCAGAAGTCGAAGCTTGCACTTGGTGGTAGGTGTGAACCATGAGCAAGCGAGCGGTTGCTTCGGGTCCCTTCTGCTTCCGCTACTTCTTGCCAACACGGGTTGGCGGTGTCGCAAGCTCGTATTTCTTCTGCTTCTTATTATTAGCATCGCCTTTTTAATCCCTTGTACCTCCTTGCTTGTTCGACAACCCACTCGACTGTCCTTGACCCATTGCTCCTCCTCCTCCTCCTCCTGTTCAGTCCGTTTGCTCTGTTCCAATTTTCAATAACTACAATTTAGTCACAAACCTGTGAATACAACCCCAGAACACAGAACCTCTCGGAGAAAACACCATGAAACATGAGCGAAGTGGCAGGAAGAGCTTGAAGAGGAAGAAGAAAGGACTCTGCGCGTGCTGCTTCTATTGCTTTAAACATGAAGGCCATGTTCCCGATGCATTCTGAGCTAATGAAATTCCCACCGCTACATACGTGCGTAGGAAAAACCCTCCTCGTGCTGGCCGTTCTCTACGTTCTAATGCGAACGATTTCCATGTTCCCTATGCCCATGTACCCTGCTTTCAACCAACCAGATTGTGAAGCTCAATTGGAGTTTGAATTTCGACACAATTGAACTAGACCGGTTAATGATGTTTGGAAATAATGCTATGTTTTCATTAGACAAGTTTTGGGTTTGAAATGTGATAAACAATCTAACGTTAAAGAAACAAACCTAGTAAACAAACTTCACCCTTAGTAAACATGTACACCATATAGTAAACCATTTTCACCAATGAAGGTAAAAGCACTGAAATTATAATGAACTTAATTCACTTTTATGGTTCCACAGTGAAATAGTCTAGTGAACTACAACACACTTAACTAGTAGTGGTTGTAGCCAACCCAATTTTGAATAGATGCATTCAAATAAGGTTTGGTAAATAATGTTGGGCCAACTATAAAGACTAGTTGTAGCCAATCAACGCAATAAAAGATGATATCTTCATAATTCTACCCAACACGAAACTCGTTAGCAACACCAGCGTGATGGCAATGAAGACAAATTGAAAGTAAATCATAATGGCCATGGGGTATAAAGGTATGATGGTGTTATTTTCCACACTCCCATCATGGTGATGAATGACAATGGAAGGTAAATCTGCATGTGACAAGAGCGTCTTGTATGAAAACATAGTACTAGTTTTCTCCCAAAAGGGCAACAACTTCTTCCTGAAATATATCTTGTACGCCCATACAACCCAACACAATAGGGTGCGGATGAGCTCAAACAAGCCAAAATTGATGTAAAAACATCAACTTTTTGGCAAGTATTGTTACATTTATTTATGTGGTGCCATTTTAATGGCATGTGAATCATAAAAAAATATGCTTATTGAATAATATGGATATTGAAAAATATAAATGAATCAAACAAAATTCCAATATCAATGTTTGGTTTGAATAAAGGATGTTTAACAACTTCATTCAATGACACTACTTTCATAAAGGGCCCCTTAATTTTCATAATGCAATTTATTTCATCCTCAAATTTTGTATAGTAATAAGGTTCTATTAGACACATATAAAAAGCACTCAAACTTTCATATTTTTAATTTGTTGTTTATAAAAAATTAAGGTTTAAAAAAAGTTCATGAGTTTTTTTCGACATGTAAATGTGATGTAATATATATGTTGTTTAAAGTAAAATAAAATTATAATATAAAGAATAAACTTGAAAGTGTTAACATGTTTTGGTATGATTTGAAATTATGATAAATTTTCAAGATGAAACACAAAATTTGGCAGAATTTGTGCACTTTCAAAAATTGACTGTAAAACAACATATGACATATTGGGGTAGATATTTTGAATCTAGAATGACCTAAACTTGGTCAACAATAAAAACACATGCAAATAACACCAAAGATGATGAAAGAATGAAAAAACCCCCAAAAAAAAAGAATGTAAAAAAAATGATAAAATATCAAGCAAGAGCAAAAGTGTAAACAAACACACTAGAAACACCAAATGGTTAAACATGAAAGATTTTCTTTTCAAGCAATAAGGGCCACTAAAAGGTTGAGGGTGTTAAATACAATGTAAAAAACATGACGAAATACATAGGGGATGTTGTGGACACTAGGGTCAAAAAAAATTATAATTTATATATATTTTTGAACCAAAAGGTCATTGGAAAGCATGGTAGGAAAGAAATTGAAAGATGTGAAAAAAGCCAAAAAAATTGCTTTTGAAACAAGGGATGCCCAACTGGACATCATGGGTGCTAAAAATATTATTTTAATAGTTGAAATTTTCATATTCTAAAATTATTGACATGGAAAAAAAATTCATGGACAATCTATATGATCATGCATTACCAATGTTTGGTATAATTATTTAAATTTTAAAAAAGTTCTTTAAAAAATTATTAATATTTTGACTTTATGTCAATTTATTGCCATTCATTGAGCTCCAAGTCTAGGACAAACTCCTCTCCATTATAATGTTTGAATTTTTTTACATTCATAGTAATTGATTCAAGTCATTAGAAGGGTTTGAAAAGTAAAGCGATGTAGTTTTGATAGATCCAGCCACAAGCAAGCAAGGGAAGGAAGCACGAGATAGAGCAATTAGGGTCAGGGCGCCATCATTTCAAGCTTCTGCGGCATTGCATCTGTTGCTACTACTACAACCTAAGAGCTTGGAAGGAAAATAAAAGAAAGGAAGAAAATATAAGAAAAGGAAAGGGAAGTAAAAAACAAAGGAGGGGGCACGGAGAGTAGTAGCCACGAAAGTTCGCTCACCTGGCGGCTTGACGACGGCATTGGTGATGGGCGAAGCTGCAAAAGCGAGCAGGGGATGCGAAGAACAGCAGCCACGGAAGCTCATTCGCCTGGCGGCTTAACAACAGCAACGGTGACGAGCCCCAATAGGTGCAACCAGTGACATGTTTGCGGTGATTAGGTTTGTTTTTGTGGGAGTTTTTTAAGGTCTTATACTTTTGACAATTTTAAGATTTCAGGGTTTCAGTATTCATAACGTTTGAAGTTTTTAAGGTGTTATAAATCTTAGGGTACTAAATTTTTAGGGTTTCTAAAATAGTAGTCTTTGAAGGTTTTAGGCCTTTCAAACCTAGAGGAATTCAAAATTTTTAAGGCTTAGGGTTTAGAGCTTCAAATTCTATTACTTTTGAAGATTTTTAAAGTTTTATGAACTTGAAGTTTCAAGATTTTTAGGTTATAAGCAAGTAACATGTGGTGTTAAGGGCTTCAAAGTTTCAAATTTTATAATGATAGAAGATTTTAGGGTTTTCAAAATAAACTAAAGATTCCAATGTTTTAGTGTTTTGAAATACATTGATTTAAGGTTTAAGATTTGAAGAACTCTGTGATGGCACTTGTTGCCGCACCGTTGCTGTGTCCTTTCACTATAGCATCGGACATTTTCACATTGAAAAAGGACACTACCAAGCTGCAGTGCAACAATGCCAGGCTCAATGTCCCAAACAACGCACCCTTGGCGGTCTGTCAGGTAACCCTGGCCGGGCACTTGCTAGTCATGGGCTTCGAGACCCATAGCTCACCTATTGACACACAATTGTCCAAGATGGAGGTGGCCATTGAAAACATTGCATCCCTTGCGACCACAGGCAACCAACCTTGCGGTTAACTAGCTGATGGAACGCGAGGCGACTATGACTGTCATAGCCAAGGTTGCATCTACGGAGGAGCCTAAGTGGACCACAATGATGGCCAAGAAAGTGCGTTAAGTGGTTAGCCGGGCTATGGAGACCCTGGCCGATGTGCCCAAACAGGAGGAGTGCAAGCTCAACCTGCGCCTCACAGGCTTTGAAACCAAGGAGGGTGAGATCGAGAAGGAGTTAGTGCAATAGCTCAACACAGAGTTGTTGCAAGGCCAAATGAGGCTACGTGCCAAGGTCATTGTCGCCACGCGATAGCGACATGCAAGTGCATGGGCCTCCACCTCAGTGGTGGGCACGTGCCCCGGTGTGGTGCTATTCAGGTTCACAACAAGCGAAGACTGTTAGGTCGTGTTTCAAAGGTGCAAGGGCCTAGTGGGGACAAAGCTCGGCCTAGACAAGGACTTTGTGCCCGTGCAACAGGCGCACAAGTTGGAGTTGTGGCCATTGTTCAAGGAGGCCAAGGCAGCAGGCAAACGCGCTTTTTGGTGCGCAGTCAAACTTTTCATCAACGACACTCAAATTTGCCCACCCTCTTCTATCTAGGGGCGCGAGGACCAGAGAGACCTATGCATGGTATTATGGAACATGCACGAGGGTGGTGTAAATAAACATGAAACGGGGGTGTAAATATTAAAAATGTTTCAGGGTGTTGACCTTGTTATATTAACCAAAATTTAACACTTCCTAGGCCAATATTGGTCACATGTTGAAGGGTTTGACTTACTTGCAATAGCGCGCACTATGCAGTTGGGAAAAACAAAAATGACAAAACATAGCGGGGGGTTGTTGCTTATTTTTGCAACCACATTAGCCCAAACTGGTCACAATGGAAAGAAGGAAGCCACGATTCTTATCTATGGCTACAGGTTGGTAGGGGTGATGCCCCTGATTTGTTTGTCTGCGTGGTGTACATTGCCCCTGTTGGTTCCAAACATGAAAGCGAATCCTTGTTCTAAAACCTGGCAGTAGATATTGTTGAAGTTCAAATTTTAGAGGGCATAATATTATTGGGAGGGGACTTTAATGTGCGTACTGTAGCACTACCAGATACCAATGACATTAACGACCTTTTTGAACTATTATAGGCACTTGAGCTCATGGAGATTTAGCAACCAAACGTTGTGGCTAAACGACAGAACTACGATGCTAGTGTTGGTAGCTAGGGCCGCGAGTTCTTGGACCTATGTTGTGATGTTGGGTTGTTCATCTTTAATGGTCGAACATTCGTTGACAAATTGGGGGAGTTCACTTGTTTAGCAAATGGGGGGTATAACACTATTGATTATATTGTTGGCTCACCTACAATTTGGCAAGCTGCTACACACTTTGAGGTGATAATAGATGACACTCGCTACTATGCGATGGGGGAGACTCTGACCACAGGTAGTTGCGCCTACGGTTGAGCATCAATTGTACTTTTGTTGAGCCACAACATACAATTATAACAAAAAAATTCCTGCTTATGTTCAAATATGATAAATCAAAAGTTGAAGAATATTAGCTTGCCCTAACAACGAATCTTGAAAACATGTGGGTTGCTAATTCAATTGGGCATTTGGGGGCAGATGGGTTAGTTGACCTACTTGCAATAGTGCGTGGGTGCTGCAATGGAGTCTACTTGTGGCAACAAGCTTTTGGGAAGGAGCTACAGAAAGAGACACTACCATAAACCTTGGTTTAACATTGAGTGCTATATAGCGAAATGTGAACTGAAATTCTAGTTAAAAGCCAACCGCAATTCACATGCTGCTAAAAATCAAGAAAGTAAACTTAAAAAATTATTAAAAAGGAAAAGATTTTTTTGGGAAACTGCAAGAACTCAACATATGTGTACGTTTGCCAAAGTGGATGTGTTCTCATTCTGGAAAAAATATTGGCCAAGGGCACCCGTTGTGGACAAGATCAGTGTAGCTACACTTTTGGAAGGATTTCGGGGGCTAGTTGGCTAATCTTTGCCACCCATACGGCTATGAACTGATCATTTGGCTCAAGTGACGAAACCTCCACCTAACCACACCCTGAACATAGATATCACACTAGTTAAGTTGTTTCGGGCACTGAAAAAACTACAAAGGAACAAGGCTGTTGGTTTGGATGGTATGAAAGCTGAGTTCATTTTAGATGCGAGAAAGTTGCTACGCATGCCACCATTGACAACGTTCAATTGCTTTTCGGCGAAAGGCTTTCCAAAAGCCTTTTCCACTGGAGTGGTCTACGTGTTCTTTAAAGGGGTCAATGCCTCCGAATTTGACAACTATAGGGGGATAATTGTTGGGCCTATCCTAGCAAAGTTGTTCGTTATAATCCTTAACAAAAGGCTGAACGAGTGGGTTGAACAACATGGGCTACGTGCCAAGGGTCAAGTTAGGTTTTGTAAAGATTACCACATTATTGACCAACTTTTCATATTGCGAACTTTGATAAAACAGAGCAAAGCAAAAAAGAAGCTATTCTATTGTTGTTTTGTGGACTTCAAAAAGGTGTTTGATATTATGCCGCGTGAAGTGTTATGGCAAGTGTTGGCTAGCCTTGGGGTGGAGGGACACTTTTAATGATGCTTATAGGTGATGTATGCCAAGGATACTATATGCATCAACCACCCAAGCGAAGGTGTCACCTCCAGCTTCAAGTGCCAGCAAGGTGTCAAGTTAGGTTGCCCTCTAAGACCCTTATTGTTTGGGCTATATTTGGATGGCTTAGAGGGTGCTTGGATGGCAGATAATGCGATGCAGCAGCCTTAGCAGACGTGCATGTATGGCTGTTATTTTTTGCAGATGACCTCGCTCTGACGTCGAAGTCAGAGGTGGGATTAAAATAACAATTACATGCGCTCCAACAGTTTTATGCTGAATGTGGGCTTACCGTGAATGTGAAAAAAAGAAGTCATGGTGTTCAACTTTGTTGACCCATGCTAAAAGTTTGTGTTTAAAGGTGATGCTATTGAGCATGTGCAAACCTTCAAATACTTGGGGATCTTGCTCGAGACCACCCTAAACCTGGACAGTGCAGTGGAACATCTAGTAGTTGCTAGTAGACGCTTGCTGTTCACATTGAATCGTCGTTGTGCGAAACTACATATTATGGATGTTAAGCTACGTTGTGACCCCTTCAACATGTTGGTGTGTTCCATAATAAGTTATGCATGTGAGGTTTGGGTGGATTACAAGAAAATTGAGGTTATTGAAGTAGTGTATCGAGGGTTCATCAAGTTCTTGTTTGGGGTGTAAAAAATAACCAGCATGTCCATCGTGCTGACAGAATTTGGCAAATTCCCCTTTGAACACTTCGCATGGGGACAAATGCTATTGTACTATAACCATGTGAACATGGTCACTAAAGATCACATCTTGGGAAAGGCATGGGAAGCCTAGCTTGGTACGAGAAAGAAATGTTGGGTTGGATTCGTGAAAAAATGGCTACTCAAGAATCAACCCAAGGAGGTGGCAAGTTCTCTACCTTCGGTTCAATTGTCGCTAAAAACGATGCCCCAACTTGGAGCAACCTGTGCGTTCCAGGCAAAGATTATTCAACTGCCGCTGGAAATGATTCCTAGGACAACGCACATACATCCAACCCATCTAGTAGGGGTGAGAGGTCGGGCAAAGAGCCAAATGTTTTGGTGCAACACGCACAATGTACAAGTGGGAGTTAGGATGGCTAAGCTGGCCACATTACAACTAATGCAACCGGTTGGTGTTAGATCTATGGCAAGAGGCTTGATCAACCAAGAGGCTGGGGCCCCACCCCCTCTAGGTTTTCCCCACACAATGTTGAATGTAAAAAAGGTGAAATATAATATGTGCTTGACTTTCATTGAAAAGCTCTTCACCAACTTCGAGATCGAGACTAACGTGTAGACAAAATACTTATGTTTCAAAGGTATGTTGTACAAAAGCGAAAGCTATTTGTGTGACATTAATTGTGTTTAGCTGCGAAAAGTTTTGGCCCAGTTTCAGTGTGACAACTCGCAACTTGAAGTAATGTTAAGTGTGTGAAAGGGCACCATACACAAAGAGGCTTTGTCGAGGTTATGATTTGGGAAAGGTTGATGATGAAAAGCACTTGCTCTTTGTTTGTCCAAATACACAGAAAGTTAAAGAATGCTTTTGTTCGACCCTGCCCTTCACCCACATTAACACTCTTGTTGAGCTCATGTAGACTATGAACACAATCGCCCTAGCCAAGTTTGAGGCATGCTACTAGTACTAGAGGACAATCTGTCCTTTGTGATCTACCTTTCATCTAATGGACTCTTTGGTGCCAAGCAAACGTTAAATTGTAAACAGTCGTGTGAAGCAACATAAAGCCCAAAACCGAAGTTAATCATTAAACAAACACTTGCTGAAGATGCCATAGTACAATATGTAAGGCAACCTCGCCATGTGAACCTGTTAGGGTGAGAGAGGGTGTTCGCAATAGCAAGATGGTGCACCCAACATAATGGGAAAGGACAAGAGGATTCAATGACATTTACGGTCTGGGATGGAAGATTCAACAATTTAACAAACATATTTTCATTACTAGTAAGAGTGTCTGTATGATCATCATTGGAAGATAGAGTCATATAATGTGTTCAAGGAAATGACATAACCTGCCACCCAACCTTAATGTGATTGGAAGTCATCCAGGCCAATAGCCTAGCTACATGGTCAAACCTAAAAACATGGGCCAATTTCACAGTATGAATGGAGATTACTTAAAAATCGAAAGAATTTGGTGTTGAATTATAGAAAAAAAAGGCAACAAATTTGGAAGTCATCAAGCTGATAAGCTATAAGCTTTGGCATTTTGCCAAATGAAGAACTGACCAATTTCATACTATGATGGCTTCCTTCATTTTATCACTTTTCTTATTAAATCTTGCATCCAAGTTTTGAAAGACGACTTTTGAAAACATTCTTGTTGTCAAGGTCAAATTGTTCTCAACTTTTGGATGGAGAATGCATATGTTAATCAAGCTTTGGAGTAATAATATTTGTAATCCACAAGGGAAACGACTGCTCCCAGAGCAGGCTTTCCCCATGGAAAAGTACAAAAAGCAATTTTATTCGAATGGTGGAAGGTTTGATTGCAAACAGTGGAAGGGTTGACCAACTCAACTGCTCATCAACCAATGTGACTGACTGGCCAGCCATCAACTGATGCTCTCAGGAAGCAATTCCAATTTCCACCCAACCCTTGTGCAGGGGAAGGTCTTGGAAGGCATACTATAAGAAGCTGCACAACATGCATGTTCACAGCACCTTTACAAAAATATATATAACTCAGACAACAAACAATTTTGCTCATCCCAAATGACTGGATTGAAAGATGCAACATTTCTAGCAACTCTCTAATAGTTCCAACCTCAGACATAATGTCAAACTTACATGGAAAAGATTGAGGCAGCTTGTGAAGACTGCAGACAACTTCAATTTTGTGAGAAGGAACACCTGCACCAGTACTCTGTTTCTGTAGCAAGACCTGTGGCTTTGCTGTTGTCACATTCCCAACAACAGCCGGTTTCAGAGCTAATTTGTTGGTAATCTCTTCTTCAACTGATTCCTTTCCAAAGATCCTTCATTGAAGGTGCTGGCTGATGTAACCATGGCCTTCTTCGTCACTTTGATCTGCACCTAATTTGCTAAAACACTCACAGAGACATAGAAACAATTCAGTTTGGATCCATCAAAAGAAAAGAACATAACCAGCTCACAAGGACATGTATGATTTTGCCTTCTAATTAAAAGCATAAAAGAGATGATGGACTTATCATTACTTTGTACTCTTTGAAACAATCACTGCAGTGAATGGAATGTGACATCCTGCAGTTTCAAGCATAAACAGCACCTTTGTGCCACTGAGATGTCAGTGAAAGAGTGGAGATTTACTATATATAGAACCACTGGAGCTTCTGGGAACAGTGGCTTTTCACCACTGCACACAGAAATTCCACCCTTCTCCAAGCCACACTAGAAGTCAAGCAAGTAGTCTCATCCCCTGAACTTTCTTCTCTATCATCATCTCTTTGCAAACTCATGGTATTGACATTCAAAGTTCACAGCCCCAAAACTTTGAGACCCTTTTCTCAAATTTTCCTCCCTGCCTTTCTTGATTTGAAACCAACACTTCTTTCCCCATATCCTCATTTGGAAATACAATGACTTGAATGCAAGCTTCCACATGCATCTGCCTCCAGCACCGTGTATTAGCCATGTAGTCCCCAATTCTCCACACCAATCTTTGCATGCATGAACCCAAAATTCAAAATTTGTTGATGTCCAGAAAACATCTCACTTGGACTTCAGTGTAATATCACATGCATTCCTCTCAGTTAATTGTTGTGGAATAAACGTGAAACCTTCAGGCAGTTCAATTTCTGTGATGAACATCAAGTTTCTTCTGTTGTGATGATATGAAAGCTTGCTTGAAGAATTGGAGCTAGAAACTAGTCACGCTTCTTTCGGAAAGAGCAGCCTTCTGTCAAGCGGACCCGTCCACCTGTAGGTTGACACAATAAACTGGAACACTTGGAGCACAACACAACAGTCTGTGAATGACTGAAAACCGTTGTTCTGCAAACAACCCATCATCACATCCGTCTTAATCAAATAGGCTTACTTCTCAACATCCCTGGACTGAAGCACTTGCAGAAATATTGACAACCAATTTTCCATAAAAACCATCAACTTTGAGACTACAGACAGGCTCCGACAGTTGCTTAAACACTTGGTCAAAACCTAAACCCTAGCAGTATTGGTACCCTGGTCTAGTGAAATGATTGCATAATCCAACCCCAAAACATTCTCAGAAATGAACATAGACCCAACAAACTAAGGATTACTATGTGGGTTTAGCAATGGAACAGAGACTGATAGATCCACAATGGCATTAGGTCTGTGCACACATACATGGTGGAACATACATAGCACTTCACATCCTGCCACATGACAGAAACACATAAGTCTGATATTTTGAATTCTGAACCCTTAACATGCTCAGAAAATTTCATACAAGTTCAACAGGCTGAACAACAAGATGGTTGCAATTGGAGTGTTCAATCAGTCAATCTTGCTGAACATGGAGCCATGAGACCATGAACAAAAAAATGTCATTCCTTCATATTCTGAACAAGATGCTTGTAGTTAAGAGTTGAATTGGTCAACCTTATGGAACATAGAGCCATGCAATCTGAAAACAAAAAAATCATGCCATTACTTGGTGATAAGATTTAATGTTTGATATGAAACGCCAGGGAAAAACTAACCTCCAAAATTCGTAACACTGAGAAAATAGTAAATACATCCACTAGTGCACGAAACCTCTTACCATAAAAAAGGAGTTTGGAGATGGCACAAGGCGCTTCAACTTGTGCTTCTTTTGCTCCAATTCTGGTGGCGGATTCAACAAATCGATGTCATTTGAGACACCCTTCATCCATAGAGACGTTCCACAAAAAAACAACAATGTCAAAATTTTGTGACAAAAACTGCCTACGACTGTAAAGCCACAAACTTGACTTGAAGTATCAAGCACACCCGCCAACTTCATTTACAACCCACCCACATGAGATTTCTGTGCCAGAAGACGCAACCCACTTCTGGAAACCTCATGAAAAGAAAAAAAAAACACAACATTCATTCCCCCTCCTAACCTTCTGAAACCAAAATTACAAATTCCCACAAAAACTAACTGAAGAGAAGAACCTTTAACATAATGGAAAATCAAACTACAAACAAAACCTCCATAGCTAACATGACTTTAAGCACTCCAAATCTTATCTTTTTGGGAGATCACAAAAAGAGGTAGGTGAAGAGAAAAACCCAAAATCTGCAAAACCCAACAGAAACGAAAGAGGGAAAAAAACTCTATGCAGCAAGCAACCCTCCTCAAAACAAAATCATCATCAAAATTCCCACACACCAGTCAGGCAAGGGGAAAGAATGCAACTGAATTCCAACAGCAACGCAAGCTTGATGATAAGTGCTTACCATGATAATATAAATCTTTGTCTCAGAACTTCCAAACCTTCAAAACCTAAAAAGTGTTGAGAACAAGTGCCAGCCTCAACGTACTTTCATCTCAAAAGACTTCCAAAACCCTGAAAACGTGAATCTGTTCACACAGAAACCCTGAAACTTCAACACTCCAAAAAAATGGATATACAGGTTCACACTGAAAACCCTAGAACTTCGAACCCGTAAAAACCTGAATCTGTCCACAAAAGAAACCCTGAAACTAAAACCCTAAACACGTGAATAGGTTCACAGTGAAAGCTCTAAGACTTCGAAGTACTAGGGTTTTCACTTTGAGCATATTCAGGTTTTTAGGGTTTTGAAGTCTTAGGATTTTCAGTGTGAATATATCCATTTCTTAGGGTTTTTATTTAGGGGTTTGAAAACCCTACAACCTGAATATGTTCACACTGAAAACGCTACAACTTCAAAACCCTAAATTAAAAACCCTGAAACATGGATATATTCACACTGAAAATCCTAAGACTCCAAAACCCTAAAAACCTGAATACTGTATGTTCACACTGAAACCCCTAGTACTTCAAAACCCTACAATCCTGAATATGTTCACACTGAAAACCCTAGTACTTCAAAACCCTACAAACCTGAATGTGTTCACACTGAAAACCGTAGTACTTCAAAACCCTACAAACCTGAATATGTTCACACTGAAAACCCTAGACTACACAAGAAGTGCTTTCTTTCACACGTTTGGTTTTGCAACGCAGACATTAGTATTGTAGTTGGTTTGTTTGCTTTTTGTGTGGTTCTCTCTCTTTTCTTTTGTTGCAAAATCCATCCGCTCGACTACCGAATTCGGGTTAGTAGAATTGTTCCAGAGAGAGAGAGAGAGAGAGAGAGAGAGAGAATTCAGACACACAGACAGATAGGAACGCAGGTAGGGAGGAATTGGGAGAAATGGCTATGGTGGAATGTGGCATCCTGACGAGAGGCAGTCTAGTATGGCGAAGAAACCCTAAGTCGTCAGATTTGAGGAAATTTTCGGATTCTTCTTCTTCTTCTTCTCGGACTCCGGCGTTTCTGGCGTTACGAGCAAAGCCTGCTGCTGCTCCTCGTGTGAGCATGGCGATGAAATCGGCCCATTCTTCAAATGACCCATTTCTTGCTCAACTTGCAGCTGCAGCTAGCACTCCTCTAGGCCAAGCGCAGTTGGCCCATTCCAGCAGCGTCTCGAATGATGGACCTCCCTTGCTGGACATTGTTACTGATCCCTTGATGATGGCTGCTCCAGCACAGGTCAGTTGAAGATTTGGGTCTTTTGAAATGTGTGTGTGTGTGTGTGTGTGTGTCTCTCTCTCTCTCTTTCTCGGATTCTCAGCGGCCTTGTTGCTGTGAGAGGATTTACGTACACCCATGTCTCTCTAGCTGTCACTCTGCAGTGAATTTGTCTCAGAGTATGTGAAGAACCCCAAAACCTGTTCAATCTCTTTCTTCTGTCTCTTTTGAGTCTATGGTCGCCACTCTGCCCTAAACCCTAGAAACGATCTCCTCTAGGGTTTAACGCAGAGATTGTAGTTTTTTACATACACAAATCAATCACAACAACACAATGATTTATCCACATCTTTGGAAATGTAGAGAAACTTCAAGTTTCAGATTTTAAGTGCACAGGGTACCCCAATTGTCAGAATCCAATTGCAGTGCCACATTCTGTGTATTTGTTGCCTTGTTGCATTTTTTGTGCAAGTTTGCTCCTGTGTCTTAACCCTCTCAAGGGCATGAAGAATTCAAGGCAGGAAACAAGTGAGATATGAATGAGTCAAATCTCATCTATTGTGGCATCTGTTTGGATCAATCTTTTGTGGGATCAGGTGGAGCGATCGACATCTTATAATGAGCACAGACCTCGCCGACCACCTCCTGACCTTCCTTCCTTGTTACTGAATAGTCGCATCGTATACATTGGGATGCCAGTATGTTAAAACTTGTCCTTCAGAGTTTCAGGGGTGGGGCATAGTGTTTCAGAATCTGTGAATTTGTGGATACGTGGTGAACTGTAGCAGAATTGCAGCTTATGTCCATTGTCCTTCTTTTGGGTTCCATGAAAAGTCCATCCACTTCATAATTTGTCTTCAAAATGATATGTATTGTGGGGTTAACAGAGGACTAATATGAGTGGTGGTGTTGAACAGCTTGTACCAGCAGTGACAGAGCTAGTTATAGCAGAGCTACTTTACTTGCAGTGGCTGGACCCACGTCAGCCTACTTATGTATATATCAACTCCACAGGAACTTCACGTGCAGATGGGGAAACGGTACTCTCACATGATTTGCTTCTGAGCTTAACTTGTCTCATAGAGTTTGGACATTTCTTTTGTCCCCTGGAGCTGGTGAAAGCTCTGTTCATTGTATAGTGTGCAATCTGTTGTTCATCATGCACAAGCCCAATATTATAATCGAGCTGTTTGCACGTTATGGGTACTGACCCCTTGAGCAGCTCCAGAATAACCATACACCATGGAGATTGTGAATAACATGCTTATATAACTGATGCTTTGAAATGTCATGGATGGTAAATTATGCTCTTCAAGCTCTTTGCTTGTCCATTTGTTGGAGTCTTGGGGGTGCTTAGTAAGCCCAGGGGACTTTAGGGAACTGTCTCATATGTCACCATTTTTTGTAGAGCAACTCATGGTACATAGTGGTGGTTGGCCCTTGTAATTACATCACCCTTGTTGTGATAAGCATGCAGTTGTAATTTCTTGGTCCTCAACTGCTCACATCAGGCAGTATTATTATCTCAGAAATGCATGCTCTGGCAACTGATTAGGGGACTGGCTCTGGCCTGTGCTTCTGCTTGCAGGTGGGTATGGAGACAGAAGGGTTTGCAATCTATGACACCATGATGAATGTCAAGAATGAGGTACTTGGGTATTTCTATCATTGACTGTCTGGTTTGTTGCTCGTCTGGCCCTAACTGCAGATGAACACAGCAACAGAGCTGGAATCAAGTGATGTAGATGCTCACTGTAAGCAACTACCTAGGCAATTGATCACTCTCTTGAACAGAAACTATGGAAATACACTGGAGACATGGTTCCAGTCTGTGGGGTTGGTTTCCTCCTTCATGGTTATTTGGATTTTGTTAATCAGTAAAGGTATTAAGTGCGGTATTGTTTTTTCCTACTGCAGATTCAAACAGTAGCAGTAGGTGCTGCAATTGGACAGGCATGTTTGCTGTTAGCTGCAGGCGAAAAAGGTCGGCGTTATATGATGCCCCATGCCACAGGTCTGCATCTCCTTCCCAAGGGCTTTCTACTGGGGGTTGTTGTTTTTCAGCACCATTGTGTCTGTGGTAGATGAGAGTTTAGTTGTATATAAAAGCTCTTAAGATAAATAGGTCATGAGGAACATTGGGTTAAGGCATTCACATCACTCCAGATTATGATAATTGTTAGAAAGATGGAACAAGTGCTCAGTATTGCCTACGTTTGCTGACCTGTTTCTGCATGTCACTGATCCTGTTCTTGTCCTCCATTCAGCAAGTTTACCAAGCTAAGGATGAGAGGTATGTTGTGTTACTGCAGCTATGATTCAGCAGCCTCGGTTACCATCAACAGGCCAAATGTCTGCTATTGATGTTCACATTCGGGCCAAAGAGGTTCCTCCATCTTCCTACTTTAGACATTTTGCTCTATTGTTACTTATGTATTTTTCCTTCTAAATAACAGCTGACACAACTGGTTTTATGTAACAAAGGAAACTGTAAGATGTTTGGGCAAGGAATCTGAATTTCCTCATCTAATGGTATTTACTTGGTGGCAGGTCATCAACAACAGGGACACTCTTGTAGAACTGCTTGCAAAGCATACCGGCAATGTACACATTTCTCTCCTTTCTACATTTCATAAACTCTAAAGCCCATTTACTTGCTTTATTTGTCAAACCTTGCTGTGTGGGTAGCATAATGGGTTTGCAAAGAAGTTCTCTCTTTGAGTTTCCTCCATAAACAAGTCTTGCAAAGAATGCGGGAATACATAACTGATATGTAGTTTTGGGTGGGGACTGGGTTTGGCAGCCATTTGAAAAGGTGGCCAAAGTCATGGAGAGGCCTTTCTACATGAATCCTCGCAAAGCTGTTGAGTTTGGGGTAGCTGACAAGGTAGTAAACTCTCTCTCAGCTTGTCGTAATTCATCAGTTACAACCCACTATAGTAAACTCCATCAACAGCTAAGTTGAGGCACACATTCAAGACATTTAGTTTCTTTTAAAAGTCTTTGCTCATCTGCCTTCTGTCAAGCTGATGAGCTTGGTTAGAATGGTTTTTACATAGACTGTGTTGTAGTAAGTTTTGACAGCATAAGTACCCTTGGTACCTAGAACTGCTCCTGGAATTTTCATTGCTGTTGGATCTATTTGTGGGAAGCAGATCTTGTGGCGAGGGCAAGAAGCGATGGCTGAGACATTGAAGACAGAAGAATGGGATCAGAGGGCAGGTATCCGTGTGGTTGAGCGGCCAGCAACATATGGTGCACCAACAGCCCCATCAATTTAGAGAACCTGAACTGTATAATGAATTCTAGCAGTTTACAGTTTTACTGAGGGCCTTCCTTTCCATCCTTCCTGTATAATGCTGTGAAGCAATGAATTTGTTCCAACTTGTAACTTTTAGTTCTCCTGCAACCTGACGCCTCTGACAAGACCGGTAGCGGTGGTGGGCTGTTAATATAAGGATATGCTGTTGTGTGCTACTATGTCACTGCCCAGTACTATCAAAACTAAGGAAGTCACACACGAAAACATGCAGATGGATGGGTTTTGAATCTATGTAAAATATCACAAAAAACATCCACACAAATGGGTTTTGAATTTATGTAAAACATCACCAAAGCGCTGAACCTGTCTATCTTGTCTACACAATTTTGATCCCGTCTACACAATTTTGTGGCATGCATTACAGGTTTTTAACCCTCACCTCATTTAATTTAGATTTTTCTGATTTTCACAGATGTGGCTGTTATAAATTTCCAGAGCTAGTTTAAGTGTCCACTTTAGGTTTCATAAGTTGTCCTTTGGACACTTCCAAATTGGAATTTTTCATAGAACCTAAAAACCTAAACCCTGGTAGGTCTAAATGGACCTGAAACCAGCCAAGAGTTCAGCTTGATAGCACTGAATGGACCAGAAATCTGCCACGAGCTGCACTTGGTGAATTTACATGGACTTTGGAACCATCCTTCGAATTGGACCCAATGGGTCTTAAGGTTTTTTTAGGGTTCAGGCTTTAGGGTTAGATAGGGCCTAGGGTCATAGGTTTAGATAGAGTTTAGGGTTTCTAGTTCTATGGTCTTGTGTCTAAATTCTAGGGTTATAGGGTCACATAGGCTCTAGCCCTAAGCTTGAAAATATAAGGACTAATCCCCAATTGTAGCACTAAAGTGATCTTTACACAAATATTTTGTGATGTTCCTTATATTCCTAAACATTATGAAACCAAGTCAATGCTGCCTTAATCATCGAGGGCTTTTCCCAGGTACCAACCAAGAGCATGGCAAGAGGTGTTATGGTTTTGGAAACTTCAATAGGACAAATAAAGCAAATAAACTACCTTCCCTCATAAATAGATTTGACTCACTCCAATTTTAATTTTCAACTTGAATTTGAATTCAATTCAATTCATGTTGCAAACAATGTCATTCAATATTTTCACTGGAATGGAACTTAATTTTCACAAAATCAAACTCATTTTTTCATCATTTCCTTGTCATTAGTAATGTGTAGAAGTGCAACCCCACCCTAATATTGAATTTGATTCTATTTATTTTGAAAGATAAATTATATATCTAGACAAGAAAAAAAAGGAAAAAACAATTCACTTTTCATATTAATATGTATTCCAAATAATCACCATTAGATTTGGATGCATAATTATAAAACTTGTTGATATTTAATGTTTTATTTGGAAAATAGTATAAAATTTATAGCTAAATAAATGGTTGATCACCATAATTTAGAATATTTGGATGTGTTGTTTATACCATCAACAATAAAATATATTTCATTTGGATACAAACATGTTAAATTGCTTAGATACTTACTTATAATAAATAATGTTAAACATCTTATTGAAATTAAATAATAATGTTGGAATGAAAAATGACACCCATTTTATCAAAATGAAAGGAAGTTATTAATATTTATGACTTGGATCATAAATACAAGGTTGAAAACCATATGTGTTAAAAAGTTAGATTTTATTTAAAAATAAAATAAAATGTGGTTGAGTGAAACCTTTTCCAAGCTTAACTCTCTCATTCCTTTCTCTTACCCACCTACATGAATATGAAAAGACAAATTAGCATGTGCCTTTTTGTGTCCATGTTATGTATATTAAAAAAACTAGTGGGTACCTGTGACCTTCCGACACTGTGAAGTCCCTCGGTTTCTTTAAACCATATTTATTTTCTTTAAACCGGGAGCGTGCCTCTCTCGGGCAAGACGGTTCGGGCGAACGCGCGGGTCCTCCAAAGGGGCCTCCTCTTCCTCTTTGTTCATTGGTTTAATGAGGGTTGTTCTCTTGAAGGGGGGAGATAGGTGAAGTGGTCCGTTCTGTGGGAAAGGTAACCAGGGAAACAATAGGGAAACCAAGTTCTAGTATATCAGGAATTTTTTTTGTTTCCCTAAAGTAAAAAGTCGACTAATTTTCCTAATATTTTTAAAAATTTCGCCTAATTTTCGATATCACAAATTTATAAAATAATTATTTTCAAAATTTTATTTTAAAATATTTATAACAAAGAAAACCTGATCCCAATTCTGATAGAAAAATTAAAGGAAAAAGACCCCTTTTGTTTGTGTTTAAAAAATTTATCATTTTTTTCCTAATTTTTTTTAAATTCCTAAAATTTCCCAGAAAACCTTTATTTATTTATTTATGAAACGCTGCCCAAAAGAGAGGCAAGTTTTGATACCTATTAAGAAAAATTAATGGCCAAAAAAAAAAATACTATTGGCACCCCAAAAAAAAAAAGGGCAGGGGTAGGGGCGTTTGGAAATAAAATATGTCACTTCGCTGGGAAAAAAAAGTAAAAAAAGTCAGTTGGTGTCGGACCGGACAGACAGTTATTTAGGTATATTTAGAGGCCGGTTCGGCTGCAGAACGCTTTTGCAGCAGAATTGTCACATCACAGACGGACTAAGTGAATTTATATATAAGATTTAATAGAATATTTCTTTCAAGCCTATTTACTTAACCCTTTCCCCTTGCACATCTACATGGACATGGAAGATTTAACATAATAATTATGAATTATTAGGAACCCAATGGGAAGATAAAAAGAGAGGGAAAAAAGAAGAAATAAGGGGTTTTTTTGCTTGGTTCGGAATCTTGCCTTTACCCATAGGGCATTACACTCATTAATTTAGTTTTAATAGTTGGGATGCTCATGGTTCTCACAAATATTACAATTATGAAAGAGAGAAAAACATCATTTTGTGCATTTATGACAATTATAAATGCTCAATCAAGTTCATACGCTAATTTTTTTGGTTGTTTCAATTTTTTTCATCACCATATTCATTTGTTTCAATTTCTCATGATCATATTGAATTGCTATTTCAATTCTTGCATAAAGAACACAAACACAATTCAAAGATCTTGTAACAAAATACCATCAACATGACAAGGTAGATTAACACACGCCTTTCATGTTCATATTGGTGAGTAGGTACTAGTTTGTTAGGCTTGGAATAGGTAACTATGAATGGCAAAAACAAATACACAAACAATATTTTTTATTCCATAGATGTATCGTTATGGTTTGAACCACATGGGCCCTAAATTGCTATGCACTACCAAGGATGATTAATTGATGAAAATAATGAATTGGAAATGTGAAAATTAAGTTCCATTCAAATGAAAGTATTTGATGACCTTGCATGTAACTTGAATTGAATTAAAAAAAAATCAAATTCAAATGAACTAGAATTCAATTAGATTAAAATTCAATTGAAGAGAAATGGCATGCAAATTGTCACATAATGTATTGAACATCTATTCATGATTATAATGTTGAAAAAAAAACTCTATAATACACATATCCAAAAAAAAAACCTTTTCATTCCTTTTTATTTGAACATTAGTTAAACATATTCTAATGTGGAATCATCCAAAATATGACTTATGAAACCTAGAGTTATCCTACTGTATAAATGAGTTCTAATGAATCATTGTCACTTGAATAAATATATTTATATGATAAAAATGATTGTGTCTATTTATGTCATCTAAATCTATCTCTTCCAAGCATAACTACCTTATTCCTTTCCCCCATGCACATACATGGACATGAAAAACCATATGTCAATCTTAACATGTGCCTTTGCATGTCCATGTTATATGAATTAATAAAACTTAATAACCTATCTCTTTCAAACTTATTTATTTAACCCATTCTCCAACACATCTACATGGACACAAAAAGACACAAATTTTAAATCTAGCATAAATAATACACGATTATAAAAAAATGAGAACATAAGAGGAAAGAATGAAATAGGTGAGAAGGGGGATTTTATCAAGTTGAAATCTTGCCCTTTGAGCAAGGGGGTTGTATGTAAATACTATGACTACAATCAAAGATTTAATGAAACAATCCCTATATTCCTCAAAAATTTAAACAAATAAGTAAGAGACTTGAAAAATTAATGTGCCTTAATTTTCTTTCATCCCTTGTATGTCAATTAAGTTTAATTCAGCTATTGATATGGCAAATCTAGAGTAATCAAATTAAATCCCACAACACCTAGACAAGTGTTTGAGGCCTTCATAACCATGACATGTTCAACAATACAAATTACTTAAAAATATTGATTTCCATGGCAATTAATTAACCTAGTAAGTTAGTGTAAACATGATAATTGCATAGAGATTTTAAAAAAAAAATGGAAGTTCCAGTTTCTTCAAATAGGAGCATAAAATAGATGCATAACCACCCAAATGTCCACTTTTGTTGTCCACCTTGGTTATATGTAAGCAATTGTTCATTCATCTGTCTAAGCAGTTACAATGAACAAAAATGTAATTGCATATATGGGTACATTTAATTTATTGTCAACTCATGTGGTGAGTCATATATATAGCTAATACTATAGATTATATTGCTCATTAGCATGGCATGCTCTCTCTATTGAGTTCCAGAGCTGGGAAAAACAAAAAGTGTTCTGCATTAAAATTCAGTACTCTATCTATAGACTTTAAATAAACAAAAAAAAGACTTTCTTTTTTTTAAATTTAATTTCTATATTCATAAACACTAGTGTGAGCCTGTGCCATTGGCCCAAGTGTTACCATGTCCTCAACTGATTTTTCCCTTCAAAAACCTGGTATTTTTGGAATTTATTTGAATTTTTAGCAGCAGAAATCACTTTTAAAATCAATATCTCCCACATTCTGAATCCAAATCTTACCAAATAAATTCCATTGAATCCTGGCTCATCAAGATCTTTCCAACAACACCAAAGGAACATTCCAATTCCTCCCAAAATTTTCAGTTACGATTTAATTTAAGTTTTAGTGAAGAAATCATTCAATATTCAACAACTTTTGCACTGCAAGTCCAAATTTCATGGAACCAAGCCCATGCACCACCCCACCTCGTTGAGAGCTTTCCAAAGAACATGATCTGAAGCATCTTGGTTTGGTGGATCTTGTAACTACAAAACAAACTACCTCCCCTTTCATAGATAGATCATCCTGAAAATATATTAAATATATTTTTAATCATACAAGTTAACAATATAGATTATAAACTGCTGAAAATTACTCATGTCAATATATCCAGGCGCACCAGAGCTCTGCTGGTATTAAACTTTGAGCTAGATCCCTATATGGTTCTGATCATCCCCCACCCCATCCACACCCCATCCCCTTCGAGTTAGGGCAGATGACCATCATTCATCCATCCATCTATCCTTTTTTAACACAGCAAATGTGTGATTGATTTTTTTGTTATGATAAATGAGAGTCATCCATGTTCATGTACCACATAATTTGAAGCCCATGCATGAATGCAATGCACGAGTTCTGCATGACCCTTGGCATGTACTTATATGTGTATAAGTATAGAGATATATAGCTATGTATAGGGAGGGCGGGGGAGGGAGGGGGTGGCATCAATCCTATTTTGAAGGCACAATAATGCAAGGGGAATCTACCGTATAATTAAGATTAAAAGCCTCCTTTTTTCAGAGTATAAGAAGTTAGAACCTGGCGAAATAAAACCAACTCTTGGTGTGTAGCTGCTTGTCTAATACCTATACTACTGTCTGGGAAAACTCCTTGAACTGGACTCAATTATGTCAACATGGTAAAATGGAGAGATTGACCAAGTGAAGTAGTAGTAGACTTGTGTGCCCAATGATCTGAACTTGAAATGAGTTGGGACCCATTCATGATGGGCTGGTGTTCTGTTCAAAAATTGATTACTGAAGAAGCAGTGGAGAGGAGAGGAGATGAGAGGAGAGGGTTGGAACTTGGGGGTGGTAAAAGTCTGGTTTTAAGTCTTGATAATTGTTCAAATGTCAAACCGATAGAACCTTAATTCAAAACCCCCTTATATCAGATCTACCCAAATGCAGTTGTCTACTGAATTCCCCTTAAAGTAAAGATGCCAACTCGCAAGAGTAAAGACCCTGCCCCCCTCACACCACCCCCCAACCCGCCCACATGCATGACATAATGACTCTACATTCTACACCTTCTGGCAAGTTGAAACTTCAAAGCAGCAAATATAGTACTGAAAATAGGAGGAAATGGGTTCATGAACTTCCAAGAAATGGTTTAGGAGTGTGAAGAGTAACAGCACCTGGTGAACATTTCTCATGTGAGACCAAATTTTCTCATGTGTAGCTGCTGTTCACTCCGCTGTTCTTAATCATTTTCACCTACATGGGACTACCTACAGGCAGCATTATTTTTTATAAATTATTATTATTTTAAAATAATTTTTTTATTGGCGAATTTTCAAGCTGTGGATTTTTTGGGGAGATATTCTGGGATTTTTATATTTAAAAAATCCGAAAAAAAGGCAAAAAAAATTCAGAAAAATTCACCAAACTTTCAAAACCACAAAATTGAAAAGAAAAGAAAAGCTTGCCTATAAGTAGCTACATGCTTTTTCTGTGTTATTAATACAATTTTACTTATTTGGGACTCTGGACAGGCTAGTTTCTTGACTGTTATTAATAATATAATTGACCAACATGGGAGTTCCAGGCTTGCTTCCCTGTTATTAAAATAATATAATTCACCAATATGGGGGGACACCAGGCTTTCTGCCCTTTTATTAGTATTAAAGGGAGACTAGGCTACTTGGACAACTTTCCAAAAACGAGAATAATATAAGAGAACCCTAAACCCTAATTGGGGAAATGAACCCCGGATCCCCGCGGCGTTGGGCGATGGCGCGCGCTCGGGGCGCTTCGCGTCCCTCCCTCCGTCTTACTGGCTGCTTGCCTTTATTACCACCAATCTTTCCATACTTTCCTTCAGTTCCTCTCCAAGGAGGATCTAGTGCTGCTAGTTGCTGCTTCTCAGCTCTGGCTAGTAACGTACACCAACGAACTTCAATTGCAGCAGCAACGTGTGTGTACTCATCAGCTAGTAGTGATCTCTAGTACTCTGACAAATTCTTGATCATATATTCGTATTCAAACCAGTAATCGGCGTTGAGAATTTTTGATTTGTGTGGGATTTTTGCTGTAATGGCTTTGATCAGTAGCAGAGTGATGAGGTTTTTGACATTGATCAACTTTGGAGCTGTGCTTCTTGTTGCATTGTTTGCTCCTGCCGTGACTGCTGCAACAGGTTATCCCGTCGGGGCTCCCATTGGCGCTCCCGTAGGAGCTCCATGGGCTAGTACTTATGCGCCGGCTCCCGCTCCAGGTCCCAGATCCTGGTATAAGCATGCTCCCGCCCCTGCTCCCATCAGGGTGAGGCCACATCGCCGTTATGGAGCTCCCGCTCCATCCCCATGGTAGGCCTCCTACAGGCGGCCAGTCCACCAGCTGGTTCTCGCTGCAGCTCCTCCTGGCTTAGACTCTTGAACAACAACAACAACATTAACGACCGGCATTTCTTCAATTTTCTCTTCCGTAATAATTCCTCTGGAGCTGCGTCGAGTTGTGTGGAATCTGCTGATTTGTAGGAAGAGCAGGGTAGGAGATATTGTGGATCAGCTGGCGGTTTGAAGACTGGGTGGATTGATTGGTCGTCTAAGAGAATGCTAGCCGGTGTAAAGATCGACAAGAGGGTTTAATATCTTATCTTTTGGCTCAAGAATGAATGGTGCGGAGTCCAAGCTTCCTCAGTAGACAGAACTAGTATTCAGATCTGATGCGATATGCTCAGTCCTACCTAAGTATTACTTAGTACATACATATATCTTGCATAAGAGCTTGCGAGTTCACATATAAATTAACCGACCTTGTTATATAACGAGGTAGCTAGGGACTTTGCCAGGCGCAAACAGGAATTTATTATTTTTGTACCAATAAGTGGGATCTACGATTCATGATCCTCACAAATAAAAAGAGCTGCGAGTTTGTTTTAGATGGTCACGTGGTTTGTTTATGGGTTCCCCATTTCCATAATCTTGTTTGATAAAGAACCATGAACACTTCAACGTATTACCATACATGAAGTATTCATGGGTTCAAGCTTGAATTTGCTTTCCCTTCATGCTTTCACATACATTCATAGTAGCTGAATCCTTTCATTACTTTTAGTTTCCTTTGGACGCGTCCTTCAGCTTTTGGCAATGCCATCCAGGCCATAAAGGTTTGTTTTTTTTTTTTTTTGTGTTGGCTCTGCCCAGAGGGAAGAGTGACTTGGAGATCTGTGTGTCTATCTAAGGTCTTTTTGTGGCCTAACTTAACTACTAGTATAGCCAGTGGCCCAAGTGTGAACTGGTTGCCTATCTAATTTTTCCTTCCATAACCATTTTTAGTTTTGATTTAAATGAAAATTCGGTGAAAATTTTGTTCAATATTCAATAAGTTTTTCACCATAGCTCAAAACATTATGAAACCAACTCGGTGCACCCTTACTCATCAAGGGCTTTCCAACAATACCAAAAGCACAAGAAGCATTGTGGTTTGGGAGATTTGAAACGTGAGGAACATTACAAACAAACAATTGATCTTCCTTCATAAATAGATGGTCATATCTATTCTTAATAAAGATATTCATGTGGATTTGAATTTAGATGAACACATAAATTATATTTGAGCTATTTTGCATTATACAATTGCTAATGTTCATGTAAAAAAGAAATAGTTTAATATTTAAGACAAGAAATGTGAGTTCATCATTAACTAGGACAACTTTCATGTAGCATGATAATTAAATTATGCACATTTCTAAATTGTACAACATAAACCTTGATCAACAATAAACAAAATCATCATTGATAGTTCACAGCCTACTCATTATGTGCAAAACACTAATTCTTTTTTGTTGTGAAAATTAATGTAGGGTACCACCCTTGAATTTCTGAGGGGCACTTGCTTCTAGAACTCACATGCTTATTTCAAGAGAGTTACTGACATAATTTGTTTCCTTCTTTTCTTTTCTTTTCTTCATGATACCCAGCAAGTACCCTTTGGGTATCAAAATTGACACAATTTTTCTTTTTTTTTTAACCTTTTTTGTTTTCATGGTACCCAATGAGTATAATCGGGAAAAACAATGATGCAAGGCACTTTGAAAAACGAAACACCCACAAGCATGGACATTCAATTTTCTGAAAGGCCTCCACAAGATTTTTACACTCTGGAAGCATACCTCCAAATACACTTAAAAATACCTCATAAGTAAGTCCTATGCTACATGACTCCGTCATTTCTCATTATTGTATTTCAACTTGCCATTAACAACAAAGCCACATATGGAGCCACTAGTCAATGACCCCATTTGTTGAGACTTGAAACCTCTTTTTCACCATTGAGAAAATTACTATTAAAAGCCACAGTAGACTTGAACCCGAGAAGAAGTCCTCTTTCTCAGTCAGTACTTTTTCAACACATGATCCAGGGTTCATGTTTTCAGCTCATCAATTTTCTTTGAAGATTAATAATAGCCCTACATGTTATGCATAGTTTTCATTATTTCTGTAACCCATCTACTATATACTTATCCATGTTATTGAACAACATTTATCACCCATGAATATATGATAGCTTTTGCGAATATGATGATAACAAAACAACAAAAATAATGCAATCTCAAGACCTAATAGAAAATCACACTACCTACTTGGAATTTGTCAGACCAAATTTGAAATTCTGAATATGTTCAAGGGTGCACAGCATACTATATAACCCGTCATTGAGGTTTGCTTTTCTTTTTCCTTCTACAAGTTTGCTTTACCCTCTAGTGCACTTCCATATATATCTGCTTTGCGGGTATCAAAGCAGCAAATATTGTTGTTCACCTGAAGGAATATCTAGAACATGGATTGATTCCTTTTAACTGTGACGAAAGCATTTTGGCAAATTACAACAGAACCTATCCTTCAAACAAATTCCACCCTTTCAAACACTAGTTACCATAGATTTCTTTGTGCAAAACATGCCATCAGTTTGGCCTCTATCATCCGACCAGAGACAAGACACAGAAGTTGCATGATGGCTGCCAGGTCCAAACACTTACATGAAATACCTGAGAAGATCTGATGCCTGTGCATAACAGGGAAACTATCTCTCTTTAAAGGAAGAGGGGAATCCAGCACTCATTCCAAGAACACTTGAATTGAGCAGAGATCAAAACTGTCAAGAGAGACTGAAGCATCAAGTCATCACTAGCCATCACCCTCACAAATACTCCAAAGTGCCCAACAGAGATGCAATGGTTGAAAACTTTTTGACCTCATTTATGTCTCATGAAAAGACCCATCTTCTTGTAGCAGAAAAAAGAGTGCTGTTGATTTCCTCCTTTTCATGAGCTCTTACACTCGAAAACTACTCCTGGGTAATCTCTACCCATTGAGAACGCTTCTCAGCAGCTCCATGAAGTCTACCATGCTCATGTAGAATTGCATAAAGCCCCTGATGGACATAAAGTAAAGGCAGCAATAACTGCTGCACCACTGCACCAGACACAAACCAGAGAGGTTACACACACAATCAACATGTTGCTGGACAAACTTACTAATCCATGTTTTAGACCTACCTCACAGCTCAGTTCTGACACAAGTAATTTTCCAAGATACATAGGGGGTTGGAATTCATCTTTTGTCATATGGTGCTCAATAGGAGAACTTGATGACGGTCTCAATTCAATGCTATTTACTTTACAACCATCATCTCTCCAATACACTGAAAGAAAAACAATAGTTCAGGTACCTCAAAGCATTAGACCAGGATGAGAAACTTAACCCTTGGAACATTCAGGCATAAGCTCAAAAGGGCAAACAAACCTTTCCATAATCACTAGATAACTATTGTTGGATGTACAGCTCTTGTTTGGAGATGTAGAATGACCCCATCTGTTCCCCTGGCTCCATGCAAAATTGTTCACTAAATGTTCCCATACGCTGCTTCTCAACGTCTATACAAGGGCTGCTTGGCACCCCCTCAACTTGGACACCATCACCTATACAATGCAAATGGTCAAATCAGCTCCATATGTGAGTCCTCCCATGCTTGCATGGACTAGATGATCCATAGAGATACTGTCTCCTGGTATGCTCCCCCATATTTCTTTCCAGGCAACATGCACTCCCCCACATGGAAAGAAAGTGAAGTAGAGAAATACCTGTTGGGACAAAGTGCGTTCCAACAACAAATGAGCCTGACACACGAATCATAACTCCACGCTTTGCAAATGCACAGCACTGCAAGTTTTCCACTACATGTACTAATCTCTCATCTGCATGCTCCCCTGCTAGCATGTTGCGGATGTTGGTCAAAGTTTCAAAAATCTCCTCCGCCCCTGTGACCACCTGATTTGCAAACCTAATTACAAAACAGTAGCCCCCACCCAAGGTAAGTGCCACCATACCAGCATATTCCCCATGCCATGTTACTTTTTCCAATTAGTCTCTCTATGTTTTAGTCCAATATTTCCACAACCAACAATGAAATCAATGAAAATACTCAACATCAGACTGCAAATGTCCTGACAAAATTGCAAGTCATTGTCCAGCTTTGACAGAGCTTGTGTGAAGGAAAATGCTGAAGCAGCTTACGTGAGAGTGGAATTTGGGCCATAGATGCCCTTCATGTGAGGCCACCTCACACTGGGACCATCAAACAACATGTAGTAGTGCACCGTAAGCATCTGTTATCAGAGAAATAAAAGTGCATGTAAGACAGTGAGTGAACAACCTAGTAAGAGTCACCTGACATTTGCCACGAAGCAGACAACTTTAACGAAATGTACCTACTGCTCAACCATTTGATAGAAAATTCCCCAGTTGAAAAATATCTTTGGGGACTAAGAGGAAGAGAATTCAGTAGAAAGAAACCATATCAGAGCAATTCACACAATTTCACCAAACATGCCTTAACTGCAACTGAACAGATGAAAAATTAAATCACATTTGCAGTTTTAGGGAGTGGTGATAGTCAGCTTGGGACTCTCCCACACAGGAAATCATTAATCATGACTACATATTGCTACCAAGAACTTACATCAGAGAGGTCCTTGAGACGTTCTGTTGGGTCAAAAATGCTGTGCACAAACCCTGGCAGATCCACTTCTGTATCCTCATACTTCTTGATGAAGGGATGTGACATCAACTGCACACAACTTAATCAGTAAAAAAATCTGGAACCTCTGAATATCATGCAAATCCAAATATTATAGAAGCAGTGACATGGAACACAACTTGACAGGAGGAGTATCAGGACTTTAAATATTTACTTGCTCTGCTGTTGGACGAGCATCTGCTTCTTTCAGGAGACAAGCATCCACAAATGATCGAAACTCAGAAGAAAACCGATCGGATGGGGGTGAAGGAGATGGGTCATACATGACCTGCTTGCATCTGATTTTGTCAGTACACAAATACAACAATTTTTTTGTAACTGCATGTAACATTAATACCATGTGGAAACGACAGATTTCCACAGATTTCCATAATTCAAATCTCAGCAGCATTGAGCATCCCACTCATGGCTGGCACAAGATGTGTGACATCACTAGCAAACTTTCCCTCTGGCTTCAAGGCAATCATCATGACATCATGCTCTCCTTTTGCCCATTTCACACAATCCAAAAAAAAAGAAAAATCAATTCTCCTCGCCCCAACAGTGCTTGAGCTCTATCCATCCATTACTAGTTTGCCCATGGATAAACTGTCAGTTCTAATTTAACAGGCTGTCTGCAGTTGCTACTCTTTAGTCATTCACTGCCACAATTGTTGAACATCAACTTTTGACATTGGTTATAGACATACTTGGAGCATGAGATTGACAGGTCCTTTGCTGGCATTATAGGGAAATTCACCAGTTCCACACTCCAACAGTGAAAGTCCCAGGCTCCAGATATCTGCTGGATATGAGTAGCACTGATTGTTTATTCTCTCTGGAGACATGTATGTCACCGTTCCCACAAATGTGGCACACTGAAACAAACAACACCAACAAAGCCTTCATCAGCAGGGTAAAATTGGATAAGCCCTCTTGCATAGGTCAAATCATCTTGAGCACCACACTCACATTAAGGCGCACAACAATGCATGTGATTGGGGTAAATGCCTGAGGGATAACACACCATGGCTATTGAGTTATCCAGACCAGCACTGATACCAAAATCAGTAATCTTGGGCTCTCCATTAAGATTTATAAGCAGGTTGGCAGGTTTGATGTCCCGATGCACCAAGTGTCGTTCTCCATGCAGAAAGACCAGACCCTGATATGAATCAGCCAGGGAGTAATTTACCATAACACCAAGTTAGAACCTCACATCTCAATTGCATTGCTGGTGCATGCTTAGTGTCATCAAAGGACCTAATTTTATCTCATGGATGCATATGTACATGGAGTCTGTGTATACAAGATTGGATCTCAGAAAAATTGGTTGTAAGCATCATTAAGGAGAAGGAAAATGCACATGACAATGTCATTCTTCACCTTTAAGACTTTGAGAGTGATGACAGAGAGAATCGGTTCAGGAATGAACTTCTTAGTCCGAACAATGTCAGCCAATGATCCTCCATCCATGTATTCAAGAGCAATGCTGATCTGGCCACTGTCAGGAGAATAGAAGGCCCCATAAAATTCGACCAAACCCCTTACTCGAGGTGCCTCACATAATGTCCGTATTTCATTCAACAGTTGCTGCCTCTTTTCCTGGAGTTTCCCAAACCACATCACAAGGCCAGAAGCTCAGCTCTAAAGTGCGAGTGACCAATGATAAAGTCTCAAGTTCAAGACAAATAACAAAAACTCACTGATTCCATATAGGCAAAGTGCAACTGCAAATGAGTCCGAAAACCAAACCAGCTAACAAGTTCAACCTCAGAGAAGAATCTTCTGAGACATTTCTCTCAGAATGAACTTGTCTTCAGCTTCTGTGACAATTGTACATTTGCCTGGTTGTCTGCAATCACAATTACGTGGTGGTTCTAGTTATGAACAAAACAATCTGCATGTACTCCTGCAACTTCTTTTCCACATGCCACACATAATGTGCCATCCAACACTAAAATGGAGTTCGGATGTAATCAACCAGATCAGTCAGGCACAGCCAAGTAAGTTTATATGCTTACTTGCCTTCTCAAATACATTGATTTTCTTCAGTGCAAGGATCCGGTGGGTCGGAATGTGTATGGCCTTGCGGACGACGCTACTGGCACCCCAACCAATGGCACCAAACACACACATCTCACTGGATGCACATTGGTAGGTTTTCTCCTGATCACCTGCATCTTTATCATCCAAGCTTGCAGATCTTCGCTTCTGTAACCCTAGTTCATTGATGTTGTACTCCGCACACGATCTACTTAACAGATTCAGTGATCCTCCATCTGTCACCTTCAAACACACACAACAAAAACAACAAAAATAAAACCCTGCTGGTCAATCCCTTTACTCATTTGTGAGAAACTAATTTGCAGTAAACTGATTCAAGAGCCCCTTACCTTTGCTGGCCTGTTAGCTGTACAATCACACATGCTTTCCACTTGACTACAAGACATCAAACTAGAATTGCAACCCTAGTTTGCATACTGCCCTGTGGTCAAGTCCTTAATTTGTCTGGTGCATTTACATAAGCAGAAGTCTCATGAATCACTTCCTTCTCTGAACAATTGATGAGATTGCACAGGCCACAACATCCTATACTATTGTCTTCTAATCCTGCTTACATCCCTCATTCACAAGGCGAGATGGCAGATCAAAACCTAGGTACCTTGTAAGAGGCAGACGCATCCACGGACATCCCCGGTCCCACACCTGGATCCATATTCATCAACGGGAGCAATCTCTTCTTCAACTGCTCTAGTCCTGCCATGGCAGCAATTCACCTCTACTCCTCCTCCTTTTTCAGGCCGATCGAAAACAAGAACAAAAAGGCTCTCGGTCTCTATCTCTCTCTTTCTGTGCCGTCAGAACACACCGGGGTTTGGTCTCCCTGTGTTGAGAATGCTGCAAACTATCCAAAAACTTGCAACAACAAGACAGAGTTCAAAAAACACAGACACACATCCGACCCCATGGTAGCCGCCCCCCAAAGCAAGCGGCGATGATGATGCATTGGTTCTTGAACCAAAAGCCGCGGCATCGGCTGAATACTATAATCTCCTCCGCACAACAAGAATGTTGTCTTTTCACAGATCATTGAAGAATGTGCTTTCCTTTTCTTTTTTTTTCTTTCTTTATTTGTTCGGAAAATCAATCACATTCACAACCACCACAGTAAGCACGCTCCCCTCTTCCTCTTCTCTTGATTTCTTCTCTTCCTTCCTCTCTCGACCATACTAATGACAACAAACAAATCCCCCAAAACCTTCAAAACCCTCTTCTTCACTTCCCTTCTCCTCCGGGCCCTCCTCCACGCCAACACATACACCACCAACACCACCCCGTCCGTCCGTCCGTCCGTCAGTCCGTCCTTGCGTGACGTCTGGTCCCACAGAAAAAGGGTACCTAATAAGAAGCGAGTTTTTGAAAAGAAATGGAAATGCGGCAACGGCAGGGGGGAGATTGAGATTTGTCGTGGCGCCGCCTGCCCCCCGCGAAATGAGAATGGCTATGATTCAGCTTCTTCGCGACACAAGCGGGGCTGGCGAACGGGCTAAGTGGATTTTCTGCTGCTGATAAGGAAGAAGACGACCGGCGGCAGCAGCAGCAGCAGCAGAAAAACAGGAAGGCAAGCAGGGAAGAGGCGTCGAGAGTGCGTTGGTTGCGAATTTAGCAGCTCTTGTGGGACTGACTGGGGGTTGTCTGGTGCGAAAAGCCTATTTTAGGGAAGACAGTGGGATGGGGGCGGGGGGGGGGGGGGGAGGGGCCGCACTCCAACAACGCGCCCCCCAAAAACAAAAACCAAAGGAAAAAAAAAAACCAAATCAAACCTTTTTGTACCTACTTCCGCTAATTTGCAAAAGGAAAGACCACCAAGTTGAAAGTGGGGGGGGGGGTTTTTTTTTTCTGACCGGCCGCACTCCAACCAAGCACCCCAAAAATATAAAACACCAAAAAAAAGAAAAAAAAAAGAGAGAATCAATCCAAACCTTTTGATACTTCCACTAATTTGCAAAGAAAGACCACCAAGTTGCATGTGATTTTATTTATCCTAAAAACAAATTTCACTTTTTTTACCAAAAACTTGGGGATCTTCCTTCCAACCCATCCATCTACCCACCCACCCAAATGAACAAGAAGAGAGGGAACCATAAAATCACCTAATTATCAACCAGGGTTTGGCTATATTAAGCTTCCTTAATTAGTAGTTCTTTGGTCTATTTTGTTTAATTTCATGGTGGTTTTTGGGGCAACGTTTTTTTTTTTTTAATTTTTTTTTGAGGGTATTGGATTTGTGGGCCTTTTCTTTTCTTCTTTCCTCCATTTGTTGGGCTTTTAATTGCAGTGGCTAGGTTTTAAATTTTCTTTTGGGGGTTTTTTTTTTTAAAATTAGGGTGGGTGGTTTATGTCTAGTGGGTCCTAGTGGGGTTTTTATTTAATTACGCATGTTCATTGTTGCAAAGTGGGTTGTTGTTGTTGTTGATGTGCAGGTTTTTTTTTTTTTTTTTTTTTTGGTTTGTTGGGTAAACTATGAGTTGCTAGCCTAGCAGCTCTTGGGGGGGGGGGGGGGGAGTATGCACTCACAGGGCCATAAAGAAGGGGTGGGGAGGGGGGTGGGTTTGCTTCTGCACATGCCAAGCAGCTATACCGAGCCACATGCACATTTTCACTGGCCGATCCAGGTTTTGCATGTGCAGTCCCACTGTCTAGTTCATCTTCCCGAGTGAGTGTCACCCCGTACTCCTTGCATCATAAGTGGCTATGTATTGGATTCATTCTCTCGCTTTGCTTCCAAGATGCTACACAACTCGAGTAAGTTACCCATTGTCCATGTTTTGTTGCCGGGTGGCCGGAGGGGGAGAGTGTGAGAGTGGCGACAAGGAGGGATCTGAATAGGAGAGAGTAAGAAGGATGTGAAGGAACAAAAAAAAAAAAACTGAAGGCCAAAAAAACCAAAAAAAAAAAAACCCCCCATGTTCCATAAGTCTTGAGGACTATTAGAAGCTTAGAAAACAATTTAATCCCCAAAATGCTAATAACATGTTTACACCAAATAATGCCCTTGGGTGGGTGGCACCATTTTACTGAAATTGGGATTGCACTTGGCTCTTGCCTTGCATGCCCTTTACCCTCATTGCTTTGCCTTACACTTTTACCTCAAACAATATTGAACCACAATACAATTAGTGAGTGGAATTGCCTATAGTACCATATCTTCACTCGTTCAACTTTACAACACATAACTAGGAATTGTAATTATATGGCCAAAAACATTTTAATTAAAATTGGTGAAGTGTAAGTTAGAAAATTACCAACTAGAAAGAAAGAAAACCTTGATAATTCTTGATGTCAAAGTGTGTCATTTTTGTGTCAATTTGTTTATCTTATCAATCAAAAAATCCTTATTAACAAATTTGCAAGCATTTTATTATGATAGATGCAATTTTTGGTGTGCCAAGTGTATGAAGAAGGTTAGTTTGAGCAAAATGAGCTTGTGGACATTTAATTTCATCGCATATAAATTATTATTTTAAAATAAAATTGTTAAATTTTGTTATCTTGATTGTGATAATAATCTTGAATATTCAACATGCAAAATATGAGGAACAATGATATTTGATCTTACGTTTTCTTTAAACTTTTTTTTGATATCCTTTCCAAATATCTTAAACCAAAACATTAATGAAATAAGGTTCAACTAGTGATTTTCAAAACCTATTTTGAAAATTGAAACTAGCAAATATTTTTTAAATGTGATGTCCACCCAACATTGTTTATATTTAGTGTTGGTGTGGTATCATGTATAGTATATTATTATTGAAATATAATGTCTTATGAGAATATAAAGCATCAGTTTCATATGTATTTGATTTGATGAAAAGTGGTGAAATTTTGTTGGAAATTAATAATTTCATAATGAAAAAATTAACAAATTCTAATTTTTTTCAAATTTTAACAAAATAGTGATGTTTTGCCACATAGTAATAAAAGCATTGATTAAGTATAGATATGTGGGTGTCCATAAAAAACCAAAATGAAAAATGAAAACCCAAAAATAATAATAATAATAATAATAATAATAGTATTGGAAAATATCTAATATATCAATCACATCTAAATAGATGATGTATATAACAATACAAGTACATTTAATCTTCTAATATGTATTTTACATATTAGTAAATTGTGTACCTATATGAGTATTGATATTACAACTAACATATCTTTCATGACCATAAGGAACTTGGACCATTATATAATTCAAGATTATTAAAATTATTTTCAACAATTACCAAAATTGCTAAGGCTTTTTTATGTAGGGCTAAGAAATGGCAAGTTGTCAAAACAATTAGTGAAAAATAATTTGAAATCACCAATTTTTGGGCAAAAATGTGGTTATTATGTGATTTTTTTGTTAGAAGTTTATTGGTTGAAAGATTGTTGTTGTTGTTAATTTGGAGGCAACCATGCATTCTTGTAATTTTCTATAAAAAAAAAACAAAATAGAAATTTACCATTTAAAACCACAAGGAAGTGGAAATCTAAAGGACAAAAATAAATTTCCTCAAAGAATTGAACCTCCATCCAAACGAATGTTATCCAATACAACAAGAGATGGGCATGTGGAAACAACAAAAGCTTACTAATAACCCAATAACAAAACAAACTAAATCATATAACATACTTCAAAACATAATAAAAATATGTGTATTGAAATAAAATTAAAAAATCAAATTGACGCAATAAAATTAAAACAAAAGGGTTCAAAAAATGGCACTATGTTAAAGCATGGTTTTTACAATTGATTTCTTCTAACTATGAATGAATTGGACTTGTTATTTATACCATTTTTAATCTTAATTTAAATCAATGATGTCATTGTAATTGTAAAGATTAATCATGGATGCCATGTTTTGGTATAGTGTGAAGCAACAAGTTTTATTACAAAAGCATGTATATTGTATCATTTTTCTAAACTTCGATCTTTCTTTTGTGCCCATAATTTGACAATTGTAGCAAATGAAAAATTATCCATGTGTAGAATTATTGTGCATACATACACATTACCAAGTCTAGATGTGTTAGCAACTAGTTTCTCAACTTGCTTTTAACAAAGGATACAATAAAGAAACACCTTTTGTCCCCCACATTCCCCAAAACCAAAGACAGAGAAAGTTTGATATGCTTCAACCACTTGGATAGCTTGTGAGAAACATTTTTGGTTACTAGCCAACAATGCCCACATATTTAAACACCTTACAATTTGCAAGTAGTTTTATTACTACAACAACATTGGACAACATAGTCATTTGAAGAAAAAGGTTTGTTCATCCAATTTTATTTCATCAAGGAACAGTGGAATATAAAATTGGTTGGAACCAATGTTCTTTCCATAACAATAGTGCACCTTTGAAATGTTAATTTGTGCAAAAACTTAACATGATCAACTTTTGGCTCAAGCCAAAACTAAGTAAATAATGTTGACATGGCATTCAAAATCTCTTATAAAAGAATCCTTTGTTCCACCTCCTCAATGATGCCATGAACAACACTACTATATTATTATTTTAAACCTCTTGTACAACCACTAACCAATCCACCCTTGAAACTCAATTCAAACACCATGCTAATGTGAAACGCTTATACTACATGCAAGTCTTCCCATAAAACCAAAATGTTGCATATTCAGTCTCAAAAATGGGTTCTTTAAGCAAGCTTGGAAAGACTAAACACATTTAGATATATGGATGATACAAGTAAGACCCAAATCAACTTCAAAATCACACAACAAATCCATATTTGCCTTTTCAACCTCATGTGCCACTTTTACTCCAACATCTGAGTCACCAAGGTCTTATACAGTAGTCTCCCGCTTAAGTACGCACATTTAAATACGCATTTTTTGGAAAAAAAATTAGGGTTCAAGATTTATTAGTTGAACATGTCATGAATCGTCATTTGGCGTAAGTATCTCGGAAGTAATCGAAAAAACAAGCCAGTATTGTCCATATTGTAGACATTTTTATGGGTCATATTGTGTGATAATCTCGTAAAGTTCTTCTAAAGCTACCAACAATTCCGGATCTTTCTTGTTTACTTTTGTTCCCTCTCCGTGAAGGAGCATCTTTTGCAATCCACGCCGCACTCTGAATCAACTTAACCATTGCCAAGATGCTTTAAAATCAGATTCCGGAATGGAAAGATTGGAAGCAATGTTTTTTGCTTTGGTTATGGCAAGAAATGGCGAGATAGGCAGTTTGGCACGTCGCATGCTATCAATCCAGATGTAAAGCATGTCTTCAAGCTTAGTAAATCGTCCAACGGAAGCTCGAAATGTTTTCTCTTTAGCTTCTTCAGACAACAAGGCAAATCGTTCCAGGATCGCCTCCCAGTTGTCCCACACCTTTCAGATGGTGCCTTCACTAACGATGTATTTTCGGGCTAGAGCCTTTTTACTCAGAGCATTCGTTTTGTTTAACTTCGAGATGATTTCGCAACGTTGATGCTCATTGAGACACTTTCCATTTGGTTTCTTTGACATTGTAGCGAAACATAAACGATTTGGGAACGACAAATCTAAAATACGCACCTACCGGCTAAGTATGCACAAATTGCGTAGGTTCAAGTTGCGTACATAAGTGGGAGACTATTGTACTCAATCAAAATCTACTTGGCAAGGGAGAGCATGGAAATCCATTGTGTTTTGACATTATAAAAGATTTTCAAGGCTTCATCCTCCCAAAAAGTTGCCCAATTTGCATTTGTCCAAAACATGTTTAAGGGATGTATAAAAATAATTATACACAACTTATAGTAAAGGTTCAACCTTGGTCACTAACACTAATTTGGAAAAAGTTTGATAGCAAGGTTAATTTATTGTGCAACTTAATAGACATTCTTAGCCTGAAAGCAAGTCGTTTTTCCCTCAACTACATTGTCACACCAATTTTAGCCCCTTGGAAAATTGACATACCACTAACACCAAAACTTATCGAATTTGAGGTTAGATTAGATGTAGGAAGGCCTCCATATTGTAGCAAAACTTGTCATTATCACCTTTGTAAAAATCTCTCTATTGTAACAAAATATGTATGTGCTTCCAAGCTTCAACCACACAAACACAAACATTGTCAATTGATGTGTATACCAAATTGAAAATATTCTATGATAATGATCAAGACAATAATCAAGATGATAGATTTGGCTTCAAGTACATAGACATGATGATAATCACAATCAAGACCAAAGTTCAAACTTTAAGTAATAACTAATGTTGGGTGGCTAGTTTCACATAGAAAGTTGGTTTTCATGTTAATTTTCAAGACAATTCTCACAATGAGAATCAATAGCTATCAATTTAGATAAAAACTACCTCCTTGAAAACCATCACAATGGTATTATATGGGCCCAAACTTAATACCTTCGGAGGTTACAAAGGAACCCTTGGTCTAATTCTCACGATCACAAAGGCTATAAAAAACCTATTATCAAATAGATACTCAAGACCTCAAGATCAAATAAATTCATTACCATCAAGCTATAACATCTAGCTTGTACATGATCAGTTTTAAAAACCGTTTTATTTAAAGTCTACACATGCCAATGGATTCAATTTAAAAACCATTGGCATAAATGAATTTTAAACAAAAATAATCAACACTACTCTTTCACATGCAAAGTTATGGCCTTGTGGTTAAAGCTTTACTCTCCCTTTGGGGAATCTTGTGTTTAAATATCTCAATAAGGTGCAAATCAATCTTACTTGAAAACTTGTGGTTTTTGTTAAGGACATTCTAAGAATTGAAACAAGTATTAAATTTTGAAAAAAAATGTTCAAGAGTTGGACCAATTTTCTTAAACTTTTGTAAGAATATGAATTAATCATTTTGAAAAAAAAATTGTAAATCACCCAACATTAGTAGGAACACTCTTGAAACCAATCACAATCAAGACTAAAGGTTCAAATTTCATGTTTTGAAATACACGCATATAATGATAATTGCAATTTGAACTAAAAATTCAACTCTTGAACTTTGAAGTACACACATAATGATAATCACAATGAAGACCAAAGGTTCAAATTCCAAACTATACACAACAACAAAAATGATGATCAAATTAGACTTAGGTTATGATTCAAGATCAAGGCAATGTACATGGGCATGTGCATATGGGTGCAATCACAATCCAATGAGCCAACAAGGGTGTCAAATTGCAAAGAAAAACAATCAAAATTGGATAAATATTTATGTTTTTCCATTTAAAGCCATGGCAATCATGGCAAGTTATTGCTTGTTCATTCATATAAATGTCAAGGAATTCAAACCAAAAATCAATTTGATGAAATTTTAAATTTCAGTTTTGATTTAGGACATCTAAAAAGTGAACATCAATGTGTTAGACAATAGTCAATTTTGTAAAGGACTATCAAAAGGACATATAATAAAACACATTTGATGGGAAAAAAATAAAGAGAACAAAGACCTATTAACCACATTAGAAAAAACACTCACACTTTAAACTATGTGGAATTCTAAACCTTAAAAATTTGAAGAACTTCTCAAAATTGATCTAGAATTTTAGAACTTCAAAAGTCCTTTGCCACACATAAATGGGGTAAAATTTACACAATGTGTTAAGAAAAGTTGTAGTTTACCATATAAGAAAACGTAAAAATGTAAAAATAAATAAAATTTCTATGATTTGAAATTATTATCACAAAAAATCACAAAGAAATCCCATTCCCAACTCATTCCTTCACACATTGCACAACAAAAATACCCAAAAAAAGAAAAAAAAAACATATTTTTACCATAATGGATTCAAAAGGCAATAGGGTGCATTCATGGTTGGGGTTTCAAAATGTGTACAACAAATAAAAAAATGCATAAGACAACTTTAGGTTTTAATATATTTATCACATTATAATCATAATGTATTGTTATGTGCCTACAATTAAAATAATTTCATATATATATATGTCTTAGTTTCAATACTTTGTGTAAAAAATCAAAATGATGTATACAAGTATTATAATACATAATAAGTTGGCATTTTGATGACATCTTTTAGTCATCTTCAATATAAACAAACAACTTTAGAATTTTCATGATAACAATTTGGAACTCAAAGTTAGCTTTGAATAAAAATAATTTTGATCCAATAGTTAGATGAAGGGGATTGGATGAAATCAATCTATATAGAAAATATATTTTCAACAATCATAGGGCCTCATGTTTGTGATTCATGAAACATTGTCAAATAAAAATGAACTAATAAAATAATGCAATGCCCATCTATAAAATCTCCTCCTTTTTCATATGGTAATGATTTTTTTCCTTTAAAAAAATGCAGTAATTATAAAAAATGTTTAAAATATTTTATTTGAATGGAATATATTTCAACTCATTACTATAGAATCATGAATCAATGGACATGTGGTATTTAATTTCAACTTAGGGGTAGGTAGCTTACATGGCACCTAAGTTAGGCTAAGCCATATGGTAATTAAGTTAGGCCAAAACATATTGCACTTAGAATAAGGTTAGGTTTTAGTAGCCTATGTGGCACTTAGGTTACATAGCACCTAAGGTAGGCCTAGATTTGAACCAAGTGGCACCTAACTAGGAAAATCATATTTTATTTTTGGTTTAGTTTATAGGGTCAAACCTTTTTCATTGGTTCATTCCAAATGCTAATTCCATTTTAATGGTTTTTGTGTTTTTTCAAAACAAAATTTAAGTGCACCTCTTTATTTGCTTAAAATTTTGAAAAAAAAAACAAACCATATGGGATAAACATTAATTTAATTGGAACCTAGTCGGAACTACTACCTATCACCTAATTAACTACCTATTAACCTAGGTATTATGTACCACCTGTTACCTAAATAACCTACTACCTATTAACTTATTATTTATTATTTACTTAAACCTATTAACTAGCATACATTAAAATTTGTATGTGGCACCTAGCTTAGGCCTAGAACTAGGCAAGGTGGCACTTAACCTAGCTTAAGGTTAAACAACCTATGTGGCATCTAGGCTAGGCTTAAGGTTAAGCCAAGTGGCACCTAGGCCATGTGGCACCTAAACCACATATGACACATGGCACCTACCAACTTAAGCCATGTCACATGTCACTTAAAGCTAGGCCTAGACTTAGGTCACAATCCATGTAGGATAGGGTTAAGCCTAGACCTAGGCCACACCATGTGGCACCTAAATTAGGCCTAGACCTAAGTAGTCTATGTGGCACCTAGCCTAAAGCTAGATATATTAGTTATCTAAGTTGCCAAGTGCATAATTAGGTAAGTAAGAGAGTAGGAAATAGGTAGGCTTGGATCACATGGTTTATTAATTGCATACATAATCTTGAAGTGGTCATATATGTGATTAAAAAGGTTTAAAATAATCTACTTAAGTGCAAGGAAGCAGAGGGATACTCAACTATGAATGCACTCGACTAATTAATATAGATTCATGACATTGAAAAATGTGGCAAAGTTTTGAGAAAAGCATTTGCAAAAGGTGGCAACCTATGCAACAAAAATGCATTGAATTGAAATGGCACCTAATCATTGCACATCAAAACCCAACATCCCAAGGGTCCACACAACTCATGATTGTCAACAACAAATTTTAGTTACAAATTGACTTGTTAGCCTTAAATTCAAAGGTAATGTCAAATCCTAGCAAATTTAATGGAATTTTTTGAACTAAAACTCAACATGGAGGTTGAAACCTGGATATATGGGTTGAAATTGTGCAATTAAAAATAAATAAAAATAGTCATATAATTCATAAAAAAAAGTTACACATGTTTAATAATTGAATAACAAAAATGAACACTAGAAGAATAAGGAGTATGGTTTTTAAATATAAATTAGGAAATTAGGAAACCTTAAACCTTAGGTTTAAATTGCTTTCATCTTTCCCCCTTTTTTATAAATTAAAATTATTTTTACGTGGGAAAATCACTCTTGTATATATTAGGAGACACCTAAAGCAAAATGAATTTTTTTTATATGTTATGAATAATGACATATTCCTAACATATTTTAGAATATTTAAAATATATTCTCAAAATATTCTCGAAATGAATATTTGCACTTTAGTATTTACATTTTCAAAAGTTTTATTTATTTATTTTTTCAATAAGTTGCACCCTATAATTTTTTGCACAACATTTGTAATAAAACGGAAATGACCTCCCCATGAGTTTTAATAGTCTCCCCACTTTGGCATGCATCCCATCTTGATTTTTACATTTTTCTACATTTTTTGACATGTAATTTAATCAAAATATTTAATCAATCTTATGTGCAAGGTCCTTAAATAGACCAAAACAAATTTTAACACATTGGAAACCTATATTTCCATAACTAAGCCAAATTGGTTTCATTTTTGTGGTACCCCGAAGGCCCCATGGCCACACATTTAACCTTCTAGTTCTGATTACATATTGCAAATTTGTGGTCACCCTAAGGTTGTCAAAATATGCTGAATTCCAATCATGTGGGCTAGAGTTCAATATTTTCCAATTTATGCTTCCCAAAAGTGGTGATTATTTTGACAATCAAAATTTGTTTCCAAGTCTTTTAAGAAAAACATTCAACAAAAAGGAAATATTTTGCATCAAAAAACAATTTGTTAAGGGGGTATAGTTCAATTAATATCATGACAAATGTCTAGTAGCTATGTCGGGGATTTATGATGTGATTCCTATTAATCAATTAAGTGGTACATCAATGTTTCATTTTTATTTATTATGATGAGCCTTTACTATTGGTTCATCACAAAAACATAAAATTTGGAACTTATAACATTCCTAAATTGCTATGATAACATCTTATTAAATTAGAAGTAGAATTTTGGGTAAATGCCAATGATATGAGCCAACTTTTGTTTCTAATAGGAACATGAGAACAAAATTCATGTAACTCCCCTCATGTTAAAATTAGTTGATGAATAGGTCCTAACAAAAATTATTATTAAAAAAATCTCAATTGGAGATTACACCTACTAAAACCATTGGGTAGGTTTAAAATAGTTCTTTCTATGGAGTTAGAATATGAAGGCAACAAAAACATACTCACCCAACATTTGTTTGCACATATTAAAATATGTCTTTGTATTTAGTTTGATTTCATCTATTATGAAAGATATCCATTCACAAAATTATCCCATGATTGTCCTAGCAATGCATATAGTTGAGTCACACTTGATGTTATTTACAATTAAGTCGATGTTAGATTTGATGATGAAAATACATTGGGCCGTCTACACATGACATTGAAAATAATGTTATAAATGAGGTGATATTATTCAACAGTGTTAAAGTTGTACTTAGTTTTAACAAAATTATATTAAATGCAATTGTATAATAAACATCATAAGTATAATATTAGGATCAAAGGTTTTTTTCCCCAATTTTGTGAGATAGGTGATATGGTGATCATATTGAGTCATGCAGTCTTATGGCTCGACAATGTTAGTCATTGTCATTTATGTGACTATAATCATCTATATGATTACATGACTTTTGAGAATCATTTTGATCAATTTGACACAATTCCCCATTCACTCTCTTCGATTAGTTGTATATAAAATTATGATGAACTTGGAAATTATCATCATATACATGCCAATAAATGTTAACCTTGTATTGAATTGTGGAATAACTATTGAGTATTTTTTTACAAATTTTTGTGGGGTGCCAATTAGGGTTATCAATATTTTGAGGGTAATAACCATCGGTGGCACATGGAGGTCACTTTTCAAATACTTGGTTTAAAAAACTGGGGTTATACTGCCAATTATCCTTGGTTTAGTTAGGGTGGAAATTTTATTGAGTTTATTATTTTAATGTGTTTTTCAATTTTCTAAATGAAACCAAACCCAAAATTTTAAAAATAAAAATAAAATCCAAATTGGGCACATACAATAATTAAAATTTCATGATCTAGAGATTTTTACAATTTAGCTAGTTCTAAGGAAAATCCAATAACCACCTAAGGGGTTAGCAATAATGGTGGTGATGGCTAGCTCTTTTATGCATTACATACACCATCAACTGCAATGAACAAAAGGCCATGTCCTCAACAAATATGCAATACTAACTATTTTTACTGCAGTTCAGACCAGCTTGTCAAGAACCCATGTGGTTGCACCATGGGGGATTGAGATCCTGTAGTGGAAATGTAACTTGCTCGATCGGCCAAGGCAACTCTACAAAACCCTAACACCATTGTTGGTCCCCTTTAAAAGGTGCACTCAAATTTGAATGATCAAACAAACACAAAACAAGGTGGTACTCATCTTTTGGCAGAGGAGAGTTTTTCCAAAGTGGGAGGACGACAACAACAAATGAAGGATATCTGTTTCCCGATAGCCCCTTTGCTTGCCCAACTGAAAATAGAAGCTGAAAAAACTGTGGACTCTGTCAACACCCTTTACACTCCAACTGCACAATTGTAGTTGTTATGCTGACTTGCTGCAAGCAGAAACATTGCAGCTGTGATTGAGTCTTTGTATACCCCCCCCACATAGAAAAATGAAGCCATGATAACCTGGGGGTTGTTTTGTGATGAGTCAATAGCACCAGCTCCAACTCCTCATCCCAAACAAGGCATTACGCACACACAAAAGACTGTAGAATTAGCCATGATATGGAAGAACTTAAGTCCACAGATTTGCCCACATTGCATACATCCACTGGTGAGGACTATGTCTGATACAAAAGCGCCCACAGTATGGTTGTCCTCCAATAGCATTAACACAAGTCCAGAACTCATATTGCAACCAAGCAGGTATCAGGGGTAGTAGTCAAAATCAACTTGTATCTGCAAGTGTGAGACTTAATAGAGAATAGAACTTAAGAGATGAGTTGCCACCTAAATTAAATGGCCACAACTGACCTGCTACAATTGCCCTACATGCAGTCCACTAGGAAAATGAGTAACATGAAAATTTGAACGTGGAAAATTCATTAAGGCATAAGGGGAAACATGGTTAATCACTTACAGAGTACAAATATTCAGTAGCCTTTTTCTAATTATTAAAAGCAGCATGGAGTCAAGTCTCCACAAACAGTTGCAGTCACTAGTCTGCAAAATGGCTGGCTTGTTGAACACTCTCCAAGTAGGTATGTGATTCCATGCTTTGCATACATGCTAACCCAAGCTACTGCCCACCAAGCAACAGATTCGAAACCCAGACCACTTCCATGATCTGCTAATGACCATACCTGCCCTCTTCAATTGTAGCCACACTGGTGCATTCCCCAGCACAAAATGATCGCCAGGTTTTGATGGCAGGTGCCTACATCGGTACATTTTTTAAGTCAGGGGCATCCTGCCCAAGAGTGAAAATGTGTGTATGTGAGTGAAAACAGGGTACTTATTAGTACCAATGCATCATATTTCATCATGTATTATGTCATCATGCATCATGTTATATCATCAACATAAATCCTATGGTACATACGTATTGTGTAAGGAGGGGTGGGGAAAATTTCAAAACAACTACATGCATAAAAAACTTTTATAGATGAAAAATCTAATTGTTTGTTTACTATACTATAATTGTTAATGTATCAAAAAATATTAGTACATTAAATTTTGAACATACATGGATAAGATATTATCATGTTTTCAAGTTTATGTGTAAGGTAAAGTAATTGTTAATTTAGTACCAAACCACCAATTCACTGTTGACACATGTGAACAATGCATTGAATGCATTATTAATATATCACACTTGAAAAAAAAATGGTTACATATGAAAACTTGACACCTAGCATGCATTTAACACCACTTTGTTATTAAAACTAACTATAATTTACCAATTTTTTTGACACACTAAGGATTTATTAACCCATTTAAACATAGAAAGAGTAAGAAAATTTTCAAAATAGATGGACAAGAGGTTAATTATTTTTTACTAATAGATGGACATTTCCAAGTTCATATGAAAGATAAATGACGCACCCCCAATTTTTTTTGATAGACTCAATTACGAATCCAAAGTGAAAACAACGAAGGGGTAAGGAGTTGGGGTACGTTCTTTGATTCGTAGCATTTCAGGGGTAGAAGGGCATGTTGGAGCTCTAGGATGGGGACTAAGATGAGTGACAAGTGGGTTAATTATTCACATTGATGTGCACAAACCAAACAATAAATTAGTTAGTGTATAGTTGAAACACTTTTGGTGCATGGACGAGCTACAGGCAAACATAAACTCACAAGATTCACCATAGCCTAGACTTGGGGGAAGTCACCACCTTTCCCTTTATAGTATTCTTTGTGCCTGGCCACGGGCCTTACACCCAAATGTCATTTTGTTTCAAGACTCCCAAGTTAGGAGTCCCGAAGTTCTTGAAATGGGGACTCCCACGACTTTGGAGGCCCATAACTTTTTGTGCATACCTTTGATGGAAGTGGGGTCTAAAGAAAAGTTATACTCCTTGACAAAAGCTTTTCAATGATATGTGGCATGCCACCTGCACACATGTAAATAAGGGCAATTCCTGATTTTTAGTGGTCGCAAGTCAAATTGACAATTTGACTCCCAACCTTTCGTTTGGCCATAGGTTATGTTTTAAGTACCCAAATGGGTCATATGAGTTCATTTTAGACATTTATGTTTCAAAAGCTTTTCAATGATATAAAGAAGTCTTCAATCCAATGAAGTTTGACCCTTGCGATCACCCTTTAAAAACTTAGGAATCCATCGGGACTCCAACTCCCAAAGTAGGAGCCCATTTGGGAGTGTGTGAGTTCATTCCCTCACATTCCCTTACACTCCCATGAGCATCAAATGTGACTCTTGGGATTCACTCTTGGCTCAAACCTTTGCAAGTTCTTGCATTGGTCACAAACCCAAGGTTAGGGTTGTGACAATAAAACAATTGTTGATTTAGTAAAAAACTCATAATTTACTATCAAGATGTGATGTGAACAATCCATTGAATGTATTATAAACATATTTTCACACTTGAAAAATAAACCTTACATATGAAGATTTGACACCTAATATACATTTATTCAATTTTCAAAAATAATTAAATATTATTAGCCATATGTCATTGATACACTAAAACTTTATTGATACATTAATGATGTGTTGATACACTAATGATCTTTTGATCCACTAAGATTTTTTCAACCCTTCTAAACATAAAAAAACGATAATTATTTAAAAATAAATGGACAAAACGTTGCCACATTTCCAAGTTTATAAATAAGGAAAAACAATTGTTAATTTTGTTAAAAACCATTAATCTACTATCAAGATGTGATGTGAACAATACATGGAGTGTATCATAAACATATTTTCACACCTAATAAATGAACCTAAATATGAGAATTTGACACCTAATATAAATTTACAATCATTGTTTTATTCTAATAATTATTATTAACCATATGTCACTGATACAATAAAAATCTATTAATACATTAATGATTATTGATACATTAAAGACCTAATACACCAAAGATATTCCAACATATTTAAACATAGAAAGAGCGGGAAGTTTTTCAAAATAAATGGACAAGAGGTTGGCATGTTTAAAAATGTATGGGTAAAGTCAAAAACAATTAATTCAATCGAAATGCATTAATATGTTGCTAATTAGAAAAACATAGTGTGAACAATACATTAAATATATTGTAAACATATTTTCACATTTGAAAAATAAACTTTACATATGAAAATTTTACACCTAGTACACATTTATCATCAATTTTTATATTATAACTAACTATTATTAACATGTGTTATCAATATACTAAAGAGTTGTTGATACATTAATGATCTATTGATACACTAAAAAAATTATAGTTTATCTAAACATAAAAGAGCGAGATTTTTTTCAAAATAAATGGACAAGAGGTTCCCACATTTCAAAGTGTATGGGTAAAGTAAAAAAATTAATTAATTTAACAAAAATGCACCACTATGTTACTAACACATGGTGTGAATAATACATTGAGTGTATTATTAGTAATTGACACTTGAGAAATAAATCTCTACATATGGGAAAAATTGACATGTGTTACACATTTCCCACCATTTTTTGACTTTAAATAGTTGATATTTTCATTTTTTAATCTATTATAAATATATTTGAACTTCAAATGAAGATTATTTTGCATATTAGGGTTTGGGGTCACATTTTTCAAGTTTTGCATATCAAACTTGATGTGAACTTACTCTTCACATGAATTTTTTGTGTTATTCCAAGGGTGTTTTGGAGCACACTTTTGACATTTTCACAAATTTTTCACATGTCATTGTGACCTAATTCCATGTAATCACGTTTTTAACTCATTGTATGTTGATTATCACAATTTGAATGTAAGGTGCATAGAAACCATTATCTTTTACAATGGTTCTTGCAAGCATGGAGGGGAATTTGCCCTTGTATGAACATGGTCATCAAGTTAAACTACAAGTGTTAAAAAATGTAATTCAAACACCACCAAATCGACATTTTGATCATGAAGATTTGTTGTGGGAAATTGTCATTTGACACACTGGGATGCAACAAGGCTCTCACCTTGTTGAGGTTGCATTCATCCACACAACTTGAGTGCTTAATTTCATAGCTAGTGATAAAGGTAAAGATGGTGGATGATATTGCTTTCTTTGCAAAAAATGCATCATCCACCTTGACAATGATTTACAACAACCACAAATAGGTAGTGCTTCCAAGTTTTCAAGGTTCAAATTTGAACCTTTATTACATTTTTATACCTAGATTTACATACATTTTTTACATGTTGAGATGTGATGTTTACCATCTAATGAATTAATTTTACTATTCTGTAAACATGAAATATGTGACTAATTGTTTGTTTTGTAAAGCAATGTATGTTCATATGTAGCACAAAATTGGTTGGTTGGTCGTTTGTAGGTAGCAAAGTAAATATGGTCCCAATGATCTCACAAATGTTGTGAAGGATATTACACAAAATCACAATCCAGCTCTAAAAAAATTGGACATTAATGGAAAAGTAATCCCATCAAAGACAAACCACAAGGGTACATGAGATTCTAGGAACAAATGGGGCAGTTCTATAAAAAGTGGATGTAAAGTTAAATTCACCATTAAGACATTATATTTGCTCAAACATGTATTGAAGTTATGTTTCATTCAATGAAATCATGTTAATCAAGATGGTTTACATGTCCATGGGGATTTAAAGATGGGTGATAAAGTTGCATTTCATGGACATTTATTAGAACAAATTAAGGATTTTGTGATGGAACAACTAAGGTTTGGACTCACAATGTCTTGAACCAAATCATAGGTAGCATGTGAAGAACATCATGTTAAAGACATGTAAGTTAAATAAAGACATGTTCCTCATTGAACAAGATGTTAGGGTGTTGTCTAAGAAATTGGCTCAAGAAACATACTAGCTACATAAGAATGATGTGAAAAGTGTGTGTATGTGGGTTCAACAAAACACCAATTCAATGTTTTATTATGAAAAAATTGGGGTAGAAATGGATGGTGTTTCATTGGGAATTACATGCCTTTCACTTTGGGTATCCAAACACCATGGCAAAGGGAGTTGATGATTGGACACGGGCACCAAGAAGGTGTTACAATTGATGCAACCTTTGGGACAAATGAAAAAAAGGTGATACATTATGTTTGATACATAATACATGCACATGTGATCTAATACACTATTATATATGTAGTAATCTCATTGAAACATTAATAGGAGAAATCAATGGACATAAAAATATATATGTAGAAATTTGAAATTGTTAATAGATCACTCATTACATCTCTTGTCAATGTTTAATTGACATATCTATATTGTGAATTGTGGCAATTCCCCTTTTATACCATGATGATGTTTGACCAATGGCATAATGGCATTCCTATAGCATATTTGCATCACATCACGATGTCAACAAGAGGATTTAACTCCATGGATGCGCGCTTTGAATGAAAACATTCACAATATTCACCCATCATGGCATCCCAATGCTTTCACTGTTGATTGTGCCCAAGGGGAAATCAATTACATCAAGTAAAATCCTTATCCCTTCCCCTTTTCTATCTAGCAAATTGCCAACTATTTATTATGCATGTCATTTGTCCCAATGGATGTAACATGCATCAACATTGATTATATTTAAATCCACCAACTTTCATATATAATGCATTTCTTTTTTTGTAGGACTATATGGCCAAACACTGCCATTTTCTTATGTTTGTGGCATGTGAAAAGAACATGGCAAAAATAAGCATGTATTAAGATAAAAAACCCAACAGTACGTAATAATATATTGCAAAAACTAAGGATCATCACGTATGACAAGGATGGTCAGGTGCTGAAATGTGGGCAATGCATATGTTACAATATATCATTAGTAAGCACCCTATAGCTAATGTTTTTTGGAAATACATGGAGGAAAATTGGCAACATAAAACTCACATGGGGGTGGTTGGATTTTAAATCTACCATATGTTGGGCAAGACACCAATGCTGCAATTGAAAATTACCATGGGACATTGAAAGCCAATTGAAATCAGGCTAAAGTAGATTGGTTGGTTGTCGTGTGGATTGGTGCATCCATGAGTTAGTTGGAAATGTCCTCACTCAATACTAGTATCAAAGTCTACGTAAGAACTTTGGGTTTGTGAACAACAAATGCCAACAATTGTTTGTGGTTGGGGTGTTGTTGGGGGCACAATTGATTCTTGACACAAATGTGACTACCTTTCTATGATGGTGGTCCAACACATGTCATTTCATAAAAAAAAAAACCATTTGTGATACACCATCCACAATCGAACATTAGAATGGGCATGTTGTAACTATGTCAATGCACAATGTGGAAACATTTGCAAGCATCAACTCAAGGTTTTTTCCAAATTTCCAATACTAAAAAAATATTTATTCATGAAAGATTGTGAATTAACACACATGTGAAATAAAAGTGACAAATTTTGGATTTCATTAGTAACATTCATATTTTCAAAACCATGATGTGAAACAATTTTTTTTTTGGAGAATATCATCTACAACATTTGATGATAAAACATACATATTCAAATAATCATTTGATTGTTCAAATAGTTGGATATTGTTTAAACCATGGATTGGTTTTCATATTTTGTAAATAAATAGGTTGAATAATTTTTGAAACATTATTTTCACATGTTTGTTTATTTGAAATCTCATCCCAACTTAGAAAAGGGCTATTTAATTTCTCTTATGTTAAAATCCCAATTTCTATTTTGTATATGCAATTTAATGTTTAAAAAAGATAATGATTGTATATAAAATGGATGTAATGCTTTCAAATAAATGGGTGATTGGAAAACAACATACTTTGCATGTGTCGAAGCTTCACGTTCAACATAACATTTCAAACATATATATATATATATATATATATATATATATATATATATATATATATATATATATATATATATATATATATCTTGTCTATTAGGTGTAGCAATATAACTAAACAATAAACAATTTGCAACACCATATGGAGTACATCCAGGATCTACATCATTTTTTTTGTTATATCAAATTTTTATTTAAAAAAAATTCTTATGTTGATGATTTAATTTGCCTATTCCACATATTGCACAACATTTCATTTTCTAAAATACATGTGTAGAATAATTAATCCATTTATCATATAATTCATTTCGAGCATTCCAATAAAATCATAAGGTTGATAATGTTCCATTTGTCATTGTTGCACATGATCATATACATATTTCTTAAATTGCTTCTTCATAATTATGATTATTTACACATTTTGATTTCATTCAAATTCATTAAAAAATCTATATCAAACATATCCACAAACACATATAATTAGAGCTCCATAATTGAAATGAAATACCTGAATATATATAACATTTGTTAAAATGGAATGCTTAGAATTAATTGATTATTCAATAAACTTGTGTTGAATTCATCAATGTAATAGAATTATCAACAAATCTATACATAAATTCAACTAATTTTCTTATAAATTTGACTTTTTTCTAATAAACTATATATATATAAGTAACAAAAGTAAAGTTTAGAAAATAATCAATCACCTTTTCATAATACTTTATTTATATTACATATTTTGAAAATGACAAAAAAAATATCATACTAGAAGAGCTATCTAATGTGCAAAGACAGCCAAAATATAACCATGTTAGGCCAAAAAATGAGAGCCTAAATACTCATGGCATGCTAATATCTAATGTTTTTTCTACATTGTGAGGAAGTAGCTGAGTTTGTTTGAAGTATTTTGCAATGTTCTCATTGGGGATAAATTATTATAAATACATGTTGGCATTTTTATATGTTGCCTAGATGTAGATATTTGTATGAGTGAAGAAGAACTTGATCATTTTTATTCACAATGAGTACAAGGGAAAATCTCAACATATGGCCCCTCTTGTTTTTCCATTGCAATAACTATAAAAGTCCTTATAGCCCTTCTTTTTCCATTTACAAAGTCCTTTTTGCCTTTGGACTCTTTTTTTGGCAACACTCCACTTTGGTGGTTTTTTACCACAAAGTCCACCAAAGTGGATTGTGTTCTTCCATTACGAATCTACTCCTAAATTCTAGAAGGAATTGTGATCATTATCACAAGTATTAGTGTTGAGATGTTGAAGTGTGACATAGTCAAATAAGGAAGCTCACATGTTGTCCTTAATTAAGCATTGATACTCAAGAAATTTCATTTGCACACTTTAGCAACTGCAACTTCATGTACAAAAGTTAGGATATGATGACAATAATCCTATTGACAAGCAACTTGAAAACAATGATGGAACACATAAACACCAAAGTGGATAGGCAAAAGTTGGCCAAAACCATGTACATCATCACCACCACCACCACGACCATCACATTATGCACAATAGAACAAAAATAAGATTATTCCAAAGTTGGGAGCTGATTTAGACAATGACATTGGACCAGCTGTTGTAATTGCAATGTAAAAAGACCAAATCCCCATGTTAGTGGCAAACATCATACAGCAACAGAAGCAAGAGGAATCAATCCATGAGTTGTTGCTCAAAGCAAATTTGGGCGACAAGTTTGTGTTGTTCAAAGATCCCTATGTGTTGATGTTCATAAAAAAAATTTAGTCTGATTGCTTTCTCACATCAAAATATTCATTTGATGTGAATATTTCAGCACAATCCAAAGAACCATTTTATTTCCTGCAAGTATTATGTGTATTGATCTTGGTGTGGTCAGTCACATTGCAATGGTATTTTATGGGTCCCAGTTTTTGGCAAAATCCTGTTGCTGTCTATAAGGTATGTCATTGATTTCTGAATATATTGTGAATGATCCACAATTTCTCAGCAAATACCTAAAAGCCCAAATGTGTTTTGTTATGGTCTCTATGCCGTGGGACTTGGCTTCAAGTACATCTCAACTGTGAAGTGACTTCAAATCATTGTTCATTTACTCGAATAGTGCAAGATGTCAGATTGAGAGATTGTTACAAAAAATCCAGCCTACATGATATTGCAACAACACTTTCATACTATGCAAGACATACCTTTTTTTTCTTCTTTTCCTCCACCAACTGAGCAACAACTATTCTGCAACATTACACCAATTGCATTTGTGCATCACAGGCCACTATTGCTACCCCTATTGATACCAGTCAGCACCATTGCAAACATCTGCATGTGCATATAGATAGACTATTGTCAGCTGATGGTTACTCTGGTTCTAACAAGCAGCCTATGTATAACTTTCAATGATCAGACTCCATAGCTTCAGCAAGAGCTAGGGTAATATTGAGAAGTTTGCTACATTCTGGGTATCATGACATGGAGCTGAGAAGGATCCTAAAGACCCATCTAAAGCTATTGACAGGCAAATGCAATGAGGATTCTTTCCAAGATAATTCTAGTGATATCACAGGTATCCTGTCATTGTTATGCATGTATCCTACCACTAGCTATTGTAGCAATCACTGAACAACTTGTAGTTTACATCCCTGGTGAGATTGTGGTTGTCAGATGACAGGGCCATAACTTAGGTGTCCACATCCAAAAATATTGAGTAGGTAAGCAATAAAACCTCAAATCTGAAGCAAATTCTGCAAGTTTTGAGTGAAGTCTGGTTTCACAGATGCAAAATGAGTTCTTTGAAGATGAAACCTTAGCAACAGTGCATGTTTAGATATACCAAGAATTTTTCAGATACTGTCTACTGAATTTGAAGGTTTAGAAGTTTATCATGAACAGACTCAATAGCCAATTCATTGCCTTGGTAAAAAATGAAGACTGGAACTCCACAACTGGATTTCAGGGTTAGCTAGAACTGCAAAAATAACAAACTCAAACCTACATTTTAGTTCACTGGAGGGCAGATGATGATGTGAAGCCTATACACAGTATCTGTGAAATCAAGGTGAAGGGGATACAACTTTGTCAGATGAGTTATTTGTTTGGTTTTGTACTCCTTGATTACACTGGGAATCATCAAGAGCTTCTTTTTTGAGAGACAAATCAGCATGAACCTGCTCATGTGCTTTCGTCACTACTACAATCTGCTGACTGTTCATAACTCCAGCCATCACTGTGCTTTCCTTTGTGCTCCAATCCTCCTGTAGCTGTGCTTCTGCTTCTCTGCCAATTCGGTCTATATGCTCCACTACAGCAGCTTCCTGATAATGAAAGAAACAAAGCATGTCTCATTTTGAGCACAGCTCAAAAACACATGAACAGTTTCATGGAACAGATCAAAGTCATGGATGCTATTATTGACTGATTCATTCGGGGTATCAAGGTTATGGGTTTAGGTTTTAGGGTTTTTAGGGTTTAGGATTAGTTCATACCGCAGCAATCAGACTCTCTTTAAGCTGCTGCATCTCCTCCACCACAGACTGGAGCTTCAGAAGGGCTTCATCCTCAAGTCTCTTCTCTCTTGCTGCCCTGGCCACCCGAAGCTTCACAACCCATTTCCACAAATGTGGTCAAGACAAAGAGAGAGACAGAAAGAAAGGTACCATGACGAAAAGACAAATTAGGTTTCCACAATACTGTGAATCGATAGACCCAACGAGCTCTGATTATGTCCTGTTAACAGTGATCAAGAACAGCCTCCAAGACACTGTACAAAAGGAAAAAAAACAAGACCCAAGAATGTGTTGTGTACCCGTGAAATCTGTTCTTGGATGGCCATGGTCTGGTGTCGGACAACCTCATCGGGAGCTCGTCCCCTCAATACTTGTATCACATCCCGCACCAAACGTCCAAATCTAATCATATTGTCCACAAGAATCTAGTAAATCTGTTTTTTGCTTGCAAACAAAGAAGAGGATTCTTCCCTCGTGAATCCACTACTTCCTAGGGAAAATGCTGCCAACCCATTTCTGATCCCATTTTCCCAAAACCCTGTTGCACCAAGAACTGAAATGGGATCATAGTTTTGGACACATGCTTATTACTGGATGCCTGATAACAAGCATATGTCCAAAACCCATCACTCTTGTGATTTCCTTTGTGCTTACCTTACTTACAGAACCCTAAGAGTGAAGTTGTATAGCATGTGGAGCTCCGTTGAAACGAACAAACTTCAAGCCACCTACCCAATGATGAGGCTTGTTCTAACCTAATACAATGATAAGAAATTTAACCTAAAAATCATAACCACTAGTGTAGCGTGTGACCTTGGCCCAAGTGTGAACTGGGTTACCCCACTAATTTTTCTTTCCAAAACCATGTTTTGTTATTTAATTAATTTCCAATGAAAAAAACTATGTACTCAAAATTCAATTTCTCGCACATCTCAGGTCTAAGATAATTTTCAAATCATCTTCATTAAAATCTGAGTCATCAATGGTTTTCCAACGATATTAAGAATTCCCATATAAATTTGAGTTTTGAGAATTCCCATATAAATTTTAGTTTTGATGTTAATGAAAATTTTGTCCAATATTCAATATCTTCTCAACCCTATTTCAAAACATTATGAAACTAACATGGTGCACCCATACTTGATGAGGGCTTTGCCAACAACAGTACCAAGAGCATGGCATGAGATGTGGTGGCTGGGGGGAGATCTTAGCTGACAAACAAACAACCTTCCTTCATAAATAAATGCTTTTTCATTGTTTTGTTCCCCAATCAATGTACTACTACCATGTACAACATAAAGATGAAAATTTGAAAATTATAAAATGAGAGACCATTTGAAATCCATCATCAAGGCGAATCATTTTGTTCACAATTTAAAACTCATCATTTTCTTTTTGTGACGCTTTTGGAGATTGGGGTATGATATATCTTGTGCAAATGATTCAATTTTACTTTCACACTATTTATAAGTTTTATTTTGTCCAAACTAATTGTGCAAAGAGAGTTTTTTCAAGCTTCATTTTCAAACTCATCAACAGCAAGGCATGATATTATTTAGTAATTGCATAATAAAAAATAAGGAGTTGATTTGTCGACCCTGGTTTATATTGGATTTTGGTGCTCCCTTAATTTTTGGGAATGTTAAATGGAGAAAAATTCACTTATTGTTCAATCATTGTTATTATTGGAAAAATATATTATCTTTCTTATCAAATCAAACCAAAATTAATATTTAAATTACGCTAGTCAATATAATTTTGGTCTGTCAAAGTGCTTCTCTAATTACTCAAGAAATATTTCGAAAACTAAAACAAAAAAACCATTTCAACAAATCGAAAAATGCCAATATGTGAAGGGGATCTATATTTGTTGTCCAAGTCGATTAAATAGTGCAAGGGTATGTGTTATTTTATAATTCATGACAATGTCATAGGGTTTAACCCTTAAACATCACGTATGATCAATTTGGTCCGCCTCCTTGCAATATTCTTAGAAGGGAATAACAGCTTCAAAGATTTAACACACTTGTTGTAGTTGATGTGATGTGTCATTGAGTAGGTTAGGTTATTCTTATGAGAGTTTCTTATCTTTGGCTATTCATTATAAGAATGTTTGTGAGTTACCCAACATGATAAGTTTTGGGTAAAATTATGTGTAACACTAATGTGAAATCAATGCAATGTTTTGGTACCCAATGTTTTCAACATTTTCAAAAAGATGTTAAATCAAATGATGGATCATTCTTTATCATAATTTTTAACTACCCAAGATTTGTATTTGCCTCAACAAGGATGAAAATAATTTTTTTTCCCCTAGTCTTCTTTTGGATGGCCATCTTTGACCATCCATTATTTATTCATTCCAATTTTTTTTGGACAATTCAAATGACTCATATGCATGCCTTTTATCCACCACCAAAATTGTATGGTAAATGGAGCGCAACATCTTAATGCAAGTCTTCAAAAACTTGCATTTTTGAAATTTGTTTGAAACTAGAAAGTTTAAATTTACACTGATGGCAATTTTTCATTTCTTGTGGACAAATCTATTTTTTTAATTAAAAATTCAACTTAAAGTCCTTTACAACTTCAACAAGTTGGATTTTCAAATTGTTGCATGATATTTGGAGATGTTGGTGAACCCTAGTTTGTTTTTTGGATTGGGATTTTTTGGTCAAAAATCAATTAAGGATTAATGGAAAGCATTTTTTTCCATTAAGCTAATGTGATCACATATTTTGCTTTAGGAGTAACTTCCCATCACATTGGTTCCATCTACCTATGTTCATAATTATATGCCACCTCACAACTTTTCAAGTCAAACATTGACCAAATGCAGAACTATGTGACGAGTGAGTGAAAATCTATCATAATATATATTCTTTTAAAATATTTAAAAAGTTCTCTTCGTATAAAATTTTCCTTACATTCATAATGTACATATTTCTAACCAAGTTGTAGCTCTCCTGTTATGGACTGGCTACAAACAAGTGGAGAATTACAAGACAAGACAAGTTTATTGATCCATCAACTGGTGTTGGTCTGCTAAAAAGTTGTTCCCTAAACTATCTCCTTTTATAACCCTGAACCATACTAGTCCCAAAATATCCTAGGCCATGATATTGCCAAAAGTATCAAAAAATATCCTAAGCCATGACATTATCCCCTCCTCAAGCGATATCTTCCAGATGGAGCCGGTTTGTTAGAATACCGTTGGTGAAACCGATTAACTAAGTCTTGGGCATGAACTAGGTTTCTAGTAGGCTCCCAAGTAGCTTCAGAAGGAGGATAACCTCGCCAAAAGACAAGGTACAGGAGCTTTCCACGAATCTTTTTAGAGTCCAAGATCTTCTGAACTTCAAACTCTTCTTGGCCTTCAATTTCGACTGGAGCTGGGGGTTTTCGATGACGTTCTGGGATTAGGTTTTCATGATAGGGCTCAAGCAAGGAGACATGGAAAACATTGTGGATTTTGAACTAGGGTGGAAGCTCCAACTGGCAAGCCACTAGACCAACTAATTTGGCGATTTTGAAAGGTCTGAGGCGCTTGTAATCCAACTTGGCACATGGGCGAGTGGTAGCAATGTTTTTTCTGAGAAGCCAGACCTTGTCTCCAACCTTGAAATTTGGATGGTCCTTGCGTCGGCGGTCTACTTGCTTCTTTTGCCACTCCCGTGTTAGCTTGAGTTCTGCCATAAGGTTCTGTTGAACCTGTCCAAGCTTCGTGGCCTTTTCTTCAGCCAAGGGGTTTACGGAGTCCCCAGGAATTTCAAGGCTGAACCTGGGATGAAAATCGTAATTGGCAAAGAATGGACTGATATCGATCGATGCATGCGTTGTGTTGTTATAAGCAAACTCTGCTGAAGATAGTAGGTCCAGCTAGTCGTCCTGTTGGTAGTTCACAGTGCAACGAAGGTACTGCTCGAGTGTCTGGTTTATCCGTTCGGTTTGTCCATCTGTCTCGGGGTGGAAAGCTGAAGATAGCCGAATGTTAACTCCAAGAAGCTCGAATAGGTGACGCCAAAATTTGGATGCAAACTGAAGACCTCTATCGGACACAATTTCCTCGGGGAGTCCATGCAGTCGGACGCTCCCGTCCAGAATTAACTGAGCTGTCTCTTCTTTCGTGATTGACTTGGAACAAGGGGTGAAATGGGCCATTTTGGTGAGTCGATCGACCACAACCAGTATTGAATTCTTGGCTCTAACAGTAGGGAGATCCGTGATGAAGTCCATTGCAATAAATCCCCAAGGTCGGCTAAGAATCGACAGGGGCTATAGGAGTCCAAACGGGCGATGCCTGAGAGCTTTGGATCGAGCACATGTATCACAAGATTTGACATACTCCTATAGCAGCTTGTTCATTTTGGGCCACCAATAGTTCCTTGACACTAGTTCGTGAGTTTGTGCCATTCCAAAATGACTGGCCAGGGTGTTGTCGTGGCATTCTCTCAGGATTTTTAGGCATATAGGTCCTTTGGGTACATAAATCAGGTTATTTTGAAAGAGAAGTCCGTCTTGTTGCTCAAACTGATCCAGATCATCACAATTTGGGTTCCTTGGTCGTTCCTGGAGTTCCTTCTTGATGTTAATAGCCCAGGTGTCTTCCTCAGTTGCCATCTTGATGTCCCTGACAAGGTATGAATCTGGGAGGGTGCTGATTGTTGTTGGAACTCGAAATTGCTCGGGGTTGAGTAAAGTCTGGTTCTACTGGCCGTAGGCGTCATCCCCCGCTCGAAGTTCATATTCTGAACGATGAGATAGCGCGTCAGCTTTCCCTTACTGGGTGTCGGGTTGATACTAAATCTCAAAGTCGAAATTAGGTAGGAAGATAGACTAGCGTGCCTAGCGACGATTCAAGGTCCGAGTAGTTGTGAAATAAAGGAAATTCTTGTGATCTGTCAGAACTTGGACTCGATGGTGAGCTCCGGCAAGATACGGTCTCCACTGCTCGAATGTCATGATGATTACCATGAGTTCTTTATCGTAGACCTGGTAGTTGATTTCGGCACTGGTTTGCTTCCATGAATAGAAAGCAACTGGATGCAGGAACCCATCTATTCCAAATTGAGATAGAATAGCTCCCAAGGCAAAATCTGAAACGTCCATTTCCACAATGAATGGCTTGGCAGGGTTAGGATGTATTAGGATGGGTGCAGAGGTGAATGCCATCTTGAGAGTATCAAAAGTAGCCTGGGCCGTTGGATTCCACGAGAAGGGCTTGTCTTTGCAAGTCAAGGTTGTTAACAGTGTTGTGATCTTGGAGTAGCCTTTGATAAACCGACGATAGAAGTTGGCAAACCCCATGAAGCGTTGAACGTCCTTGACCGAAGATGGAGTAGCCCAACACTAGATGGTCTCGACCTTTGACTTGTCCATGAAAATACCATCTGGAAAGATCACATAGCCGAGGAACGCCACTGAAGATTTGTCGAATTCACATTTTTCCAGCTTAACATATAAGCCATGCTTTCGAAGCGTCGCAAGCACCAATCATACATGTTTGTCGTGGGTTTCCTGGTCCTTGGAAAAGATTAAAATGTCATCCAAATAGACCACGACAAATTCGTCCATGTACTCCCGAAAGATATCATTCATCAGATGTTGAAAGACTAGGGGTGCATTGGTGAGGCCAAATGGCATGACCGTGTATTCGAAGTGGCCGTAGCGTGTGCGGAAAGATGTCCTCCATTCATCACCGGGGCGAATCCTGAGTAAGTTGTAGGCTCCACGGAGGTCAAGCTTGGTGAAAATCTTCCTGGTACGTAGCCGATCCAGGAGGCCTGAAATCAAGGGCAAGGGATATCGATTCTTTTTGGTTATCTTGTTGAGTCCACGATAATCCACACAGAGTCGAAGGGAGCCATCCTTCTTCTTGACAAATAGAATTGGGGCGCCGGCTGGAGACTTAGAATGCTGAATGAACCTTTTGGTAAGGTTTTTAGTAAGGTAATCACGCAGGGCTTGGAGTTTCGGTTCTGATAAGCCATAGATAGGACCAAAGGGTGGTGAGTGTCCTTCTTCTAGATCAATCGGACAATCATATGGACAATGGGCGGGGAGCTGATTAACATTAATCTTTTCAAAAACATCAACAAAGTCCTTGTACTTCTCGGAAAGTTTGACAGGTGTTGGTTCTGATTGGGGGTTTTTGTTGTTAGCTAGGTTAACATGGATGGCGAAGACTTGAAGATTCTTAGCAGCCCGATAGAAAGGGACAACTCCATCAACGAAGATCTGGACAGGGTTGGTTTTCTGGGCAGGATTCTTGACAAGATTCTTGACAAGACAAGGTTTAGTTCTGACCACCGGGGGGTTCTTAACTACAGGACTTGACATAATAGACTTGAGAAAACTGGAATTGGTTTCGACCCTCTTTGGGTTCTTGACCACATGGTTCTTGGCAAGACTGGACAAAGTGTTTTTCTAAGCGTGGGGTTTTTGAAAGGTGCATCGTTGTGTGCTAAAGGTGAGGGTTCTAGATCGCCAATCAATGATAGGGTTGTGCGCTTCTAGCCAAGGCAGACCAAGGATGATGGGATGGTGAGGGGTGGAGATGATGTTGAGAACAATCTTCTCCATGTGCTTACCGATACAAAGTTCTAGAGGGGTTGTCTTGTGTGTGATTGCACCATAAATAATGGTTCTCCCATCAATAACCTCTACTGGAACAAGGTTGACTTCTTGACCACATGGATGTTGTGTTGGGCGACAAATGTTTGGTCGATGAAAGAAGAGGTGGTGCCGGAGTCCACCAATGCTGACACTTGCGGTGTGTTTTCTGGAATACGAATGATGTCAACATACTGAGTGAAGCTGGGACTAGGACCAACAACAAAACATGAGCCTTTACAAAGGTGGTGTTGGGTGAGATCCAGTCACACGGCTCCTACTGTGATTAGATGTTCTTATTTTTCAATTTTTAGGGAGTTTCCACAGCTTGTACTTGAAGTTTGACAAGCTTTTGAGGGCACTGGCGAGCTATGTGCCCTGGGTTGCCACATTAAAGACACAGGTTGTTTGTCCTTCGGTGAAGTTTCTCGGCTTCTGTCAAAGGTTTAAACTTGGTTGTGTCGATCTGCATCGGGGCAAGTCTAAAAGAGGCAGGTCGGGCAACTGGTGTTGTCTAGGGAACTAAAGGAAGCATAGTAGGCCGATTGTTCCAAAGCTGGGCGTTGGAGGTGACTTTCTTTTCCTGGCAACGTTCGAATAGACGATTATCGCACCGAATTACCTAGGTGATGACTTCACTGAAGGAAAAAGGGTCTGTGAGTGTCAACAAAAGATCTTGAACATCATCATGAAGCCCATAGTGAAACTAATCAATCAAGGCAGCTTTTCCCCAATTGACGTCGCAAGCAAGCTGCCTGAATTCTGAGGCGTAGACGATGGCCGAACGTGTCCCTTGCTGGAGGCGACGCAGCTTGTTAGCTGAAGTTCTGGCCTTGTCACTGTCCCCAAACACTGTTTCAAATTCCGTCATAAAGGCGTTGAAATCTTGTAGGAGAGGGGATGATGTTTCCAAGATGGGAGCAAACCATGCTGCAGTTGTCCCAGTGAATAGGGTTCCAACGAATCCTACACGAGTGGTGTCATCAAAATAACGACGGGGGTGTAGTTGCATGATCAGGCGTACTTGGCTGACAAAGCCTCGAAATTTGGGGCGTGTTCCATCAAACTTTTCTGGGAGACTGATCTGGGGCTCTGGGGCGACCATTGCAAGGGCAAGAGGTACTGGGGCAAGAGGTGGTGGTTGATTCTGCAGGCGGGTCACTAAGTCTTTAAGCACGACATTTTCTTGTTGAAGGTGCTAAAAGGCGGCGAAGATTTGAGTGAGATCGATGTTTGATTCTGAGTTGTCCATGGTGGTAGTTCTCACACTTTTGTACGAAGGTCTTGATAATGTATTTGCGCTTCCCTATCTTCAAACTCCTTCCTTCAAGATCTCCCAAGTTGTATTTGCTCCACTTCAAAACTTTTGCTTTGATGTCTTCTCAAAACAAATTTCTGTCATAACAACTTTGCAAAGCTACACTGCTCACATATGACCTTGGATCGCTCTAAAATTTTGGTGTTGGTTTGTTGAAGAGTTGTTCCCTAGACTATCTCCTTTTATAACCCTGAACCATACTAGTCCCAAAATATCCTAAGCCATGACATTGCCAAAAGTATCCCAAAATATCGTAGGCCATGACATCTCCAATACAAAGTGCCTATCCAGATAACAAGAATATAGGGCTCCATTTTAGTAATTTTTCATTAGGTTATTGATGTTATAACATCTTGTGTAACTATGATCATAATAGGCTAGTGAAAAAAAAAACCTTATGAATATTTCCACAATAATAGTAAATTAGTTTGTCATCAAAATTTGGATGAAATCAACATCATAATGGTGTGAAAATGGGCTCAAATCCTATGAATTCCCACAAAATACTATGATTGTCGAAAGACTCTAAATTTATTTTTTATTACTTATGGTTCATCAACCACATTAATTAGCCCATGTGTGACATTTAAATGTTCCTCTATGTATGATGTCCAATATTACAATTTATCGATGGGGCTTCATAAACATTTAACATTAAATTTAAATGTGGTAAACAATGATATTGTCCCAAATGCAGTGCATCCCTAGAGTTACTTTAAATTCATTAAATTTTGATATTCAATACTAATGCACTTGTATTTTCAAACCTTCCTTTGAAAATTTCATAGAATTTTCAATTGTTATTAGGGTACCATGTCACCATGTTATCTATGCAACCCATGGATTTACAACCATCAAACTACAACAATCTTACTATTGACAAAATTGTAAAAGTCCTTTTAACCACTTGTGTATGTTGGGCTTTGCCTAATCAAATATGAACCAAGTAATTAGCAACTTCAAATTAGTTATAAAACATAATTGATCATTGTTTAGGAACACTAAACTTGTTAGTTATGGGTGACACCAAAAGGTATGTTATATGAGGTTTAGCAAATGTGGAGCAACAATACATGTAAGAAAAGCTATTTGGGAAGTATGCGAATGATGAAAGAAACAAAATATGTGCTATAATTGGGGAATTAATATATAATGGTACATTGCCACATAATTGAAACATTTCATATTTATTCCCTATAGTCAAATATGGTCCCAATTTGAGGTAAATGGGTTGTTAAAATAGGATGTATGTTCTAGCAAAATGGCCAAAATTCTATGTATCAAATTAGGCATTATGACTACTCCAAATGGTTTTGTTGAAATTAATCCAATCATGAAAACTTGGTTTTCCAAAAGGCACACATATTGTGTTTCTATTGGTTTAGTGTGTTGAACAATGTTGGTTGATGATTCTTGGTTGAATAGACTTTGGTAATTAAATTATATTATTATCTATCTTTCAAGAAATTTTAATTTTTAAATTTCATCATTTAACTTTCTTCAACAATGTAGTAGGTGCAAGTTACATTTTCAATCATATGACCATTTTTAGTTGGCCATATGACATCATTTACACTAATTTGATAATAAACTATATATAATTTTATAAGGTTGACTGGATTTAGATTTTAAATCATACTTGTAATAGGTATCAAACTCTTTTAAAAACAATGGAATGGGGTGACTTAAATGGAGGTGTGAGATTTTTGATGAAAACCTATTGAAATAAACAAAAGATTTCATTCACAAGGATTTAACTCAAAAATACAAAAGATTTTGTTGTCACAAGGTCCTCCTTGTCATAAATCATTCCAACACAACATTTTAAATCCAAAATTGGCATAATGTTAAGGCTTCATCCACTATAGGACATCATAGCTTTTCAAGTTGTATAGTTTGATTAAGTTGTCCGTTTTTACTAAAGATTTGGTCTTTTAAATTTTTTGAAGTTACATGGAGTTTTGACTAATTATTTGATTAAAATGGCATTTTGATTATTAATCAAATGTGACATTTAGTCAACAAAGACAACAAAAGAACACCTTTATTAAAAAAGGACAACTCATTAGACCTTTTGTGAAATGGAATGTATTTTTTTTTAACGATATTAAAAATCTAGTCAAATGAAATATATGTTTGTTTTAATAGTAGTAAAAATCTAATCAAATGGGACATATATACATGCACTACTACAAAATGTGGGTGCAATTCATTATCTCCATTCAATGGATTTGTGAATTCAATACATTGGACATCTCCACTAGGTTTTGTTTAGTGAAACTAGTGAATTCACTCAAAATCTAGTGCAATCATTTGGTTTACATGGATGCATTTTGTTGTAATGATGACAAAAAGTGATGGTAATAATATAACTTTACTTTCTTAAATATCTTTTAACCTAAGCTAAGTTATTTATGTACATAGGCTTCTTACTTAGGTTAACCTAGATCACTTCAAATACTTATGTTATGTTATTTACATACCTAGGTTAAATCACATACCTACGTAAACTAGGTAACGTAAATATGGTATGTAGGTGATTTAAGTAACCTATAAATAGCCTAGGTATGTATGTTAAATATGATATGTATAGGTGGTATAAGTAACTTAAAATGTATGTAGACGAAGGTAGGCTACCTACATACTAGGTTAAGTTATTTAATTATTAGTATAACTTAAATATAAACCTAGTTATAAAGTTATCGAATTATACCTACATTAAATTATTTATGTATCTAGCTTAAAAGTAACCTTGATAAGATATTAAATGGTGTAAATAGCCTAAGTATAAATAACCTATAAGATATGTATGTAAAGTATGGTATGGAGGTTGTCCAAACAACCTATAGGTAGCTTTGGACCTCAAGTGAATAGGAGATGCATATCATGTTGAACAATGCTATGAATATTATTGGCAAATTTCATGTTCAAAATTATCCTTCAATGCTTTCCAACTAAACCTTAAACCCTAACCCTAATGTGAATGAAGTTAATTATTAATCAACAAATGTAACTTTAAAATTATCTACCAAAAATCTATTAAAAAAAGTTATTACAATGTAACCAAAATAACTTTAAACACCTATTATAAGTTCCCAAAATCCCACAATTTGATCTTTTCACAAACTTGCAAGGGTCAAATTGTGGAATCTCCATTCTTTCAATCAATTTAGTTTATGTTTTTGATAATCTGACAACCACCATTGTTGAAACCTTTTGTCCTTTATTCATGTAACCATAAAAAACTTATTAATTAGATTGCAACTTGGCTAAAACCCTTTTCACAATCCTAAATACCATTTTCAATTTTTTTCAAAAATGCATTTTATTGACTGTGGTTGCATTAACCATACCCATGTTATTTCTTGTTTGGTTTATTTTTAATATAAAAAAAATAGGTGTGAAAGTTTTGATAAAGATCAATGAAACCAAAAAAAACTCCCTTTAATAAAGATATAATTCAATATATATATATATATATATATATGCCATTCAATCATTGTAATGCCTCTCTTCTCATAAGTCATTTCAACACACACACACATCTTAACCAAAAATTAGCACTATGCCAAGGTTTCATCAAACTCAATCTTAGGAACATTCACAAACATGTTTTATTTTCATTTAGAACATTGTTATACTTTTGCACTTATATACATATTTAAAACACCGAAAATTGTTAAAACAATTGGATTCTAATTGATCATAGAGTTTGTGTAGTGCAAAGCAAAGATCAAATTAGCAAAATCAAGTATTCCTTTTTGTCTACAATAATATTTTACTCTAGTTCAATGTCTAAACTATTCAAGCTTCAAGTCCCAAAAACTTTTGTATCATGTTCTCCTATTGTGCCACCAAAAATTGTAGCCCTTTCATCTTTTTGACCTTCTCACACAAACTAAAATGATTAAGTATCGTTCCCCAAATTTCAAGCAAAATATTCAACATGTTTTTTTCTTGACTCCTCAACTTTAGTTAATCAAACCTTCTTTCTCCTTCCTTCTATAGCCATAGAGATACCCCCCCCCCCCCCCCAAAGCTTCCTCATAATTGCCCATTGCCAAACATGAGTTTTGATTCACCAAGAGCACATCTAGAAGGTCCCAAATGGTAATAGACTAAATTGCACTATGTAGTAGAGAATAGAAGCTACATTAAATTGAAAAGGCACTTACCCTAACCCTAGCCAAAAAATGGCAGCCTATTTTGATGTTTAAAATGAAAGTTTAAGGAAGTAAAGTCCTTTTTCAAAAACAATATGAAAAATTATATCACACTTTAAAAAAATAAAAATAAAAGGCTATTATCAATTTTGGAAAACAATCTTGAAATTGAACCCGAAAAAAAAGGTTTTCTGAAAAGGTTCATTTCAAAACCCAAAATTGCACCTAGGATAATTCATTTGTGTTCAGATACATGGATTATTGTGATTGGGGACAAATTTGGATAGGATTTTATTTTTTTGTAGAATGAGAACATTTAGGGCCCCTCTTTAGTTGATTTCTCTTTAGTTGATTTTTTGCTTGGTTATTTAAATTTTCTTGTCATCAAAAGGTGTTTGTAATTTGCATGTTGTTTGCATTGGCCACATGCAAAACAAGTGCAACAACATTTAAATACTAGTTCATTAAGGCAACTCTTAAAAGCGATTAAAGGAATTGAGGTGAACAATGTAATTGATCATTTAGGCATCTTGTTCACCCCTAGGCACAACCCTATTCCATAGACCTAGGATACTCCACTTTACAAGGTATATACATGGAAGTTGAACCACAGCCAAACAATATGGGAAAAAAAATGAGGTGCTATTGGGAATGTCTTAAAGGAATACATTGGAAACTTGAGGAACATTTTGGGAACACCTTGGGAACTTGATGGCAATAGATTGAGAACCCATTGGGAACACACAAAAACAAAATAAAATGGCCCCCCCCCCACCCCCCTTCTTCTCATTGGCTACATGAAATTTCTATTTCCAGAAAGGTTTGTCACCATTTTCAACCTTGGGCTAATACCAGCATTATAAACTAGGAGCACTTTTTGGAACACTAAGTTAGAACTAATTAGACCAAATAAACTCTAAAACACGGAAGAAGCAAAATCTCATTAACCAAAAGTATGAAATTGAGCCCATTATTTGGCGTTGTAATTAAGAGACCACTCTTTTAGAGCTAAAGTTAAAAGTACGAACATAAATTGCTTCTGCGCACAAAAAACGAATTTTTTGATCCTTCGAAGGATAGGAACCGTTCGATAGCGCAGTACAAGTCCAATTGACAAACCCTTAGATATTGAGATCGGACGGAGAGGATGGCGGGAGGCGAGAGGACCCGGGGGGTGGGAGGAGTGGGGGAAGGAGGGGGTGCCCAAGACGCCGGATTTGCAAGGAAACGCAAACTTGGTGAAAGCGATGGTGGTTGTAAAGCGCATCGATCATTCTTTTGCATCCGTTGTAATGGAGCGTCGTCGTCTCCCAATTTGCATTCTCATCCTTTCTCTCGTTCTTTTGATGTATAATTTGTCGGTTTCCGTCAACGTTTGATGCTGTTGTGGGACTCGGGAAGATGCGGTGGTTGTGCAGCGAGGATCATCATTGATGCACGGCGTATTGTAAGTTCTGATCCGCGATTGGAATTTCCTGCTCTTATGTGTGACCAAATGTTTCAATTCTATACCAGGAGTTTTAATCATTTCATTCTCCGTTTGCGGCTCCTTTGGATGCGTGCTTTTCTTTGTTGTGCTTTGAGCGCTGAAAAATGTTTTCTTGTTAGTGAAGCGGTGAAAGATGGATGCTCCGTGCAGAATGCCGGTTTCAGATCCGTTTAGTTGCTTTGTGAGATCGTCTTTGCGTATCCATGATAGTGCGTCGGAACGCAAAGAAAGGGAGATGTGTACGTATCTTGTGATCAATTGCATTGTAGGGTTTTATAAACTGTAGTTTTGCAGGCTTAGGTCGTTTGCATTGGAGGCTTACGGTAGAAGGAAGCATGGACGATGGAGCTTCCTCGTCGAGAGACATGGCAATTGTTTTATCTGATTCAGAAGGCGAACATTCTAAGGGGAAGAGGCACAGGAGATACCTCGCGAGCAGGTATTCACAGGAGGTTCTCGACGATGCGGTGGCAAAGCTTATGATCGTCTTCCCCGATTTGCGCCCTGAGGCAGCTGCTGAACATCTTTCATCTCAACTGAAGCGCACGTCTCCTAAGATGGCATTGCGCAGGGTTACACTGCATTTTTTAGAGCACGGTATTCCGTCTAATTCCACGCAGACATGGTGCCGTAGCGGGAGCCCCGTGACGCAGAAGCCAATTTCGAAGCCAGTACAGGCGGCCGCAGCAGCAGCAGCAGCAGCCTATGTGCAGAAGGACACCATCTTCGTTCAAGCCGCTGGTAAGCGGAAACCTCTACGATCTGGCCCCGTTGTCTCTCGCCAACTGTCACGCTCCTTTTTGCCTTCCTCGCCAAGGCCGCAAAAGAAGCGACTTCGGAAGGATCGAAAAGAGCAGGAAGAGGTGAAAGCGAAAGAGGAGGCCAGTCATGAAGGATCTGCAATAGATTTGAATCAACCGGAGTATGAGGCCCCGCCCCAGGAGACAGAGTGTGGATGTTGCTGCTCTGACTTCCCGTTTGATGAGATGGTACAGGTAAGATCTTGATTCATTTCTGAGTGGCAGAGCATTTTCCTGGGGAGAATTCTGCTACCAGTCATTCTAAAATGCTGTATTGTTCTGTATTGGTTGGTGTCCTTTTCTCAATCCTGCTTTGGTTTCTGCCATCTTCTTGCATTCAAAGCTCAAGTCTTTTATTCTGTGTCCTTCAAGCCAAGGGTCCTTGATGACATCCTTAGCTTGGGGAAATCATTTGGTATTTTTGTCAGGCAAGGCTTCAAATGCAGCTTATTGTGCCTGTATGAAGTCAAGCTGATGGCAGTGTGCAGAAGGTCATTTATTTTGTTTCAACTGCTTGCGGAGAAGAGTGGAGGAGTTCACATTTGGAGGGTTGCAAACTATTGGCCCACTTGCATGTATGGACACTGAAGGGTGCACAGAGCCATTTCCAGCCTCTGAGGTGAAGCTTCCTCTGCACATTGCAGTTTCCAGCTTTTTCTTGAACTTTTTCTCTACTGGAGGTGATGCCTCTCATGATGAGTGAGTCTAGCCACTCTCAGGTGCAGTTTGATTGGTTTTTTTTGGCAGAAGAATGTTGGTTGTGAAGGTCTGAATTTTGGGATGACAGGTGAGAAGAGCATTGCCAGCTGAGATTCTATCAAAGTACGAACAGCGTCAAGCTGAGGATGCTGTTGCCCGAGCAGAGCTTCCTGGGCTGGTCAGACATCTATATCAAATGCATCATTTATAGTGTGTGGTTGATTGAAGTCATGGATTTTGCTCTTTTTGGTTTTGGTGTGTAAGATAGTGGACTACTTCACCAGCCTTCACCAGCCTCTGGTTTGATTGGTTCCAGCAACATCCTTCTTTTATGGGGGTGTCTTGCAGGTCTACTGTCCATTCTGTAATACACCATGGCAGGTGGATCCAGAGCTGCGTGTCCTGGAGTGTGGTGCTTGTGAGAAGGTTTGACCAGACCTCTTTCTGCTTGTATGTTTGATGTATTGTCAAGCCATGCCTGATAGTGACTTACAAGCATGCTTCTGATTTTCTGTAGTTACCAGGATGTGAATAGTGACACATGGATTTGTTCCATGTCATGTTGCAACAGGCATCTTGTATTCTTTGTAGGGATCCTGATCATTTGCCATTAAGGTGTGAAGAAGTTGAAAAGGTATGTGGCATTTTGCTTACATGCTCCCTGCATTTTCAAAACATGTTATTGTTTGTTTATGTGTGTTTGTTTGCATTTAGAGGCATCAGTCTTTGTTCACTTAACTGTATCACTATGCTCAAATGTTATTACTGTTCTCTAACATGCAAATCTTACCTTGGTCTCTGACATTTGTCCATGTGGAGGTTTCTCAGAAAACAGAGACATCTCATAGAAGGCGTGTTGAAGAGGTGAGATAACAATTGACCATGCTGCTAGATAGCACACTGTACAGCCTCAAGTGTTGCTGCTATTCTCAGTGTCTCTAAAGCCAAAGCTGAGATTGCTGATGTAGTTTTGCAGCTCATGACAAAGGCACTTATACGAGAGTGCACCAAGTGCAGAACTGAGCTGGTCAAAAGTGATGGCTGCAACAAGGTAAGAATTTGTGGTTACCATTGCATATGTTCTACCTCTGTCTCAAATTCTGGGTTCTAACTTGTATTGACCTTGTAAAGTTGTCATATTCAGGTGAGGTGCAGATGTGGTCAGTATATGTGCTATGTTTGCCGGAAGCCAATAGAAGGAAATTACAAGCACTTTTGCCAGGTAATCCTTATTTTATACTTACCTTTGTCCCTTGCAGTTGATCTGTTTCATACTTTGTTCTTTTCTAGCAGATTTTCCATCTTCTTGTTCATATTTTTCAGTTGTATTGCAAACTTGAACATTAGGGATCATTCTTTGTGGTCTGTTGACAGCATGCACGCAACCCAGGGTCAGCTTGCTCCCAGTGCGAGCTCTGCAATCTTTGGGAACAGGTGAGTTCCATCATCCCCAGGTCATGTGAATCCTACTTTATGAGTAGGACTGGGCAATTGGATGCTGACCTCAGTGGTGATTATTTCTCATCTTTGCGACTTCATTGTTCCATAGAGCAATGTGACTGTTATTCTTTTTTTGTTTGTTTTGTTACATGTTTTTCTGAACTTTTGTTGCTATGAAATGATACTTAAATAATTGTTGATGGTGCTTCTATAGAATTATCATTTGCATTGCTGGGACAGGAAGAAGAACATGTTGTAGTCAAAGCTGCAAAAGAGGCTGCTATGAAGGAGATTGCAGAGAAGGAACCCAGTTTGTTGACGCGCTCAATTGGGCCTGCTTTGGAGCCACAAGGGTCCAAAAAACGTCACAAAGGGAGGGCATTGCATCGCCCTGTACTTCCTCCTATTCTTCCTGAGAATCTGGCACGTTTTGCACAAGCCATGGCCAATCCTGCCAACTTATTAGACTTGTTAGACATGTGAATCTATGGGATGTGTGCAGATGCAAGGCTTTTCTCTCTAAATGAACTGACACTCATGGAATCACAATGCAAAGCATGATCTCCTGGGGATGTAGGTCCTGCAACAGAGATTTTGACTTTGAATTTAGAATGGCAGATGCCTTACCACAAAATGAACTGCTGCTCTTTGTTTTTTGCTCAAAGGTAACTGAAAAGCTATTTCTTCTTGGTCCAGGCCCGGTGAAGCATCTGTTAACAGGATGGGAGCATTGAGCAGAAAGAGTTTGCTAAGCAACCAAGGTAGTGGTAGGTGCAGATAGGCCTTTTGGGAATATGGTTTGTAGCTGAATTAGACTGCTGATCAGTACATGGGGTGAATCTGCCTGGTGATTTTACAGAGCTGCTCTCCATGTCGTCAGGTACAGCTTAAAAGCATGTTTTCTAGACATGGTTCTCAGATGGTGAGTATGACCACTGTTGCTTCCCCCTACAAACAGGTACTACCACTGCTCATTTGCCTTGCTCAGTGAAGAAAGTGTTTCGGATGGAAATCTTTTGAGAAGTTTCTGTGTTCTCCCTGAAAAGTATCAGGGGAATTCCCCTGAACTCAAAATACAACTGTCAGTTTCTGATTTGGTACCAAAGGTGCACAGGACTTGTATTTTCGGTGCATTTTGGGTTCCTTGTTTTGTGGTGCTTGTTCTTTTAAACCGGAGCACTTTGTTAATTTGTGGTCTGGTGGTGTCTGAATAATGTTATACAAGAAAATAGTATGTCAATGCATCTGGGTGATATGTTATATTCATGCCTGCAAAGGGTATGTTGGAAGGATGCGAGGATGTGTTGATTGACAATGATGTGATGCTTTGCATTAAAAGGTATTCCAAAATCTTTAAACCACTAATTTTCTTTTATGTTTTGGATTTCTTTAGTATAAGGAAATAGTGGCATATAATTTGTTATAGTGTTTTTAGATAAATCAAAGGTTGTATAGATGACCCAATTCTTAGTTTGGATGCTTTCCTTCAGTAATGAATTGTCCTTTTCCAACTTTTTTCGTGGGTGAGAGATTGAGTTTCACAAGTCATTAGAATATAATATCTAAGCTAGTTGTGCTGCCTTGTGCATGAAACAAATAAATTTTTTCAAGTGCTTCAATTGACTCTAAAATTAGCTTTTAATATATCTGTTACAGAACGAGTGTTGTGGGGCTCACTGGCTATTATACTAGTTATTAAACATGCTACTCTAAAATTAAGGGCACCTAGTTGTGCAGAATTAGCAGGTAGTATCAGTTTGGCCTGCTGATTTTGCAACAGCAGTTATACCTGCCCTACTGAGTTGCAAGAAACGCTTCTAAATCAGCCTGGTCTTAAAATGTTGTAAAGGATTATTGTGGAAGGTAAAATAATTTGTAAACCTTGCAATTTTTAAAGTGTCATAATTTATTGGAAATTCTTTACTAGGTGTTATAAGTTCATAGATGTTATAATAAGCTTTTTGGTTCTTTCTAGGTTCTTTGCTTTATTTATTTAGTATACCTACTTTGAAACCCAAAGGTGTATACATATATATTCTTGCCAACATGCATTAGGATGTGCAATTGATGATGACATTTGTTCCTGCCATATGTGACAATAAAGACTTTTATTAACAATTTTATTATAGGGTACTAAATGAAATTTCAGTTGAACCCAATTCATTGATCAGTGATCAATTATTTTACTTGATTGATGAATAAAAAAGTGTATATGATGATTCTATTTTCATCTTTGGAGATTGAAAAGTTTCATTTATGAAGAATGCTTGATAATGGCATTGAAAACCACTTGTGCAACCACACTATCCCAGGATTGCTTGTGGGAAAACGGAACATGAAATTTATAACCCTAGAGGAATAGGGCTAGCCTCGGAAAGGACAACCATTCTCGCATGTTTCATTGATATGAATGCTGACAACCAAATGAACTGAATCTGAGTTGGAAAATGACTAATTCAAAATTTAAAAAACGACGGAGGAGTAATGAACCCTCCTGGGTGCATCAGCCGGGAATCGAACCCGGGTCTGTACCGTGGCAGGGTACTATTCTACCACTAGACCACTGATGCTAGTCGGAAACGTTTTGTTCTCGTTTGATATATGTAATGATCTCATTCCAGGAAAGAGTATCAACTTAAATGGGCTCATTGATGTGAACAAAAAACAGTCTCCAGGCCTTTCATGTGACCAAATGACGCTTTCTTTCCTATTTGGATCAGTCATTTTGTTTAGTAAAATCAATATGCATACAACAACATATTGTGTCAAAACTTTAAAAATATTATTCAAAGTATACAAATGGTGGCTGCAATTGATAGAATGAAATATGTCAGTGTCAAAAGCACTTTTTGTTCCACAATTGCAGTGATTTTTTGGGGGTGAAAATTTTCCATTTTGTTAAAACTCTTTGGTCTGAAGCAAAATGGTCAAGGGAACTTTTTGAAAAATTTCTAAAAAATTGTCACATTTTCGAGGAAGAAAGTTATGAAATCACCCAGATTTTTGAAGAATTTGGGTTTCTAGCTTTCTTCTTTTGAAACTGCAAAATTAGTTATCTAACAACTTCTAGCAGTTCACCAATACAGAATAGGATTCCTAGATTTTCTACTTCTCTATTTGTCTTGTAACCAGATCTGGCTAAATACTCTTATGGCCAATCACCACTTTTGGTGCAACATGAGAAATTTGGGAAAAAAAAACACTGTATCATTGCCAATGGAATCTTTTGTGCCTACTTCTTGACATGGCTTCTAGTGAGCTGTCAAAGGGACAACTAGTGCAACCAGTTTCTCCATGAAGATTTCACATCATTTTGGGTTGTAAAAACACTCTATTTGGTGTCATAATTAACCACTATTTTTAGTTTTTTTGAGGTTACATTGACATAATGTAAAGTAACCTCAGAGAAAATCTGTAGTGTATTTGAAGGGCACCTTATATCCATCAATTTCCCTCTTAGAAAATGGGAGGGATATTATGCCTACTCCTCAATAGTGGGAGGGTTCTTACACCTATAAGTAGGCATAATTTCCCTCTTATTATTAAGCAGTAGGAATAATATCCCTCCCACTCCTATGCCTCACAATCTATGTAGGTTTGGTTCATGATAAATTTTGCCTTGTGCTTGATGATAGGTAAAGCCCCTGGGTGGGGGACATTATCAAAATGCGGGGCCAGACTTGGCTATGGTCTTGTCCTAGGCCCCTTATTTTGAGAATCCCCTCACCCTAGGGCTTTACCCTATGCTTAATTATGGTGGGACAGGTTCCCTAAATCTCCTCATTGGAACTATAAATGATCCATGCATATTGAACAGGAACAAATCACATGAAAAATGTCTTAGGCACCATCACCATTGATATTTGTTGGAATGGGGAATTCACAACATTAGTTAACTGGAAGAGGAAGTAATCTTCATGGCTATATGTTCACCAATGACATTGTTGGACCATGGAGGGGAGCTTTTATTCTAGATAGTCATACACCATTAAACCCTAGAAGCTCTGAGAGACTGCGAAAAATTAAGTGCACATGCAATTCTACATCAACTTTAAATATAGTTGATGTAATTTCAACCCTTTTCGATGATTTCACATGATATCTTACAAGATGCTCACCTAGTATTATAACCTTTTCATATTATATGAGTGATACCCATATATTTTCATATAGTCATTTGCATAGATTGGTCTTGTTTTGCACCAACATGATAATACCAATATTGGCTTGTGTTGAAAAGTTTATTACTCATTAATAATAAGAGTATAGAGTTTCATTAGCATGTTACTAGCTTCAATGTGTGATTGGGTGTGTAGGGGAGTGGTAAGCTAAGTGGCCATTATCTATAGCCACCAGGTTGGAGCTTCAATTTTCCATCACTAAGACCTGTTTTTGCAAAAAACTCCTTGAGGGTATGTTATCTTATTAACAGTATCTTTTAGATTTATGAATGTTATCTTTCAAATTTGTTGGGATTCTGGACCTGGATGGCATTTAACATTCCCTTGACGCAAGGTATGAGCCTCTTTTAAACTTTTTTTGCTGTTTTTTTCCCTATGTAAATTGATACTTACAATTTGCATATAGTCATTTAAAAATAAATAAATTGTAAGTTGTGAGTTGCAACTCTAGAACTCATAGATTTGTTTGTAGATTTTGGTGATCTAATATAGTGAAATTGATGCCTATTTTTGCAAAGAATCAATGTCACAAATCCATTTTGTTCTTCAAATTTGATTTACATTTCCCTTTTCATTCAAGTTTAGGTTTCCCTCGTTTGTTGTGACTTGTCATTGCAACTTGCAAGGATGTGATTCGAAGGTTTATAGTTCTATAGATTAAAGCATCAAAAGAGTCGAGAGTTGAGACTTAAAACTTGTCAATTCATTTTCATTGAATGCTAGTTTTAGGGCTTTTGTTTTTTCACTTAATTCTAGGTTCTTGATTTGCATTTCTCCTTGTTCAATGTTTTTGAACTTACACTTGCAAGTTAGAATAATTTTACAATCATTTTTTTTCTTTTTAATTTCATGAGATTGAATTCGCAAATCCAAACCCAGCATCTCTTCTTCCAATGTTTTGACTCATCTAAGAATCCAAAAGCTTACAATGCCCCTTTGCCTTATGTATGACTAGTTTGGCCTGTGCGTTGGCCCAAGTGTTACCACGTCCTCAACTGATTTTTCCTTCCAAAACCTGGTGTTTTTTGGAATTTATTTGAATTTTCAGCAGCAGAAATCACTTAAAAATCAATATCTCCCACATTCAGAATCGAAATCTTACCAAATAAATTCCATTAAATCTTGCTCATCAAGATCTTTCCAACAGCACCAAAGGCACATTTCCAGTTCCTCCAAAATCTTCAGCTACGATTTAATTTTAAATTTCAGTGAAGAAATCATTCAATATTCAAAACCTTTTGCACTGCAAGTCCAAATGTCATGGAACCAAGCCCATGCACCCCTCCTCATCAGAGCTTTCCAAAGACACCAAGAACATGATCTGAAGCATCCCAATTTGATGGATCTTATAACTACAAACCAAAACAAACTACCTTCCTTCACAGATAGATGATTCCACAATATTTCCAAAAGCTTATAGTTTTTCCAATGACCCAAAGTTTCCACTAAGTCGAACATGGTCTGTTGACTGTATAATCCATCTACTTGAACACTTGAAATTAACATGTTTCCAAATGCAATAGATGAATCAACAAACCCTCCAACTCAGTTTTTTGTGCTTGAAATAGTTCCTGAAATTCGTTTTGAATCTATAAACTCTTAAAAGGATTGTGGAGTTATTCAATTCTCAATCTATCCCACATTTAAAGAAGCAAAAAACCAAATTCAGATTATAGGAAAATAACACAAAAAATCCTACAATAGCACTAGAAAATTTTAGATAGAGTGGTCATTTAGGTTACCATGGCTAGAGGGTGTAGTGGCAAAGGGTGGGTTTATACATAATGTGAAATGTAGGATTAAACTTTGCTCCTCAATTGAGAACATGGACAAGATTGTTGAAATTTTAAAGGGGATACTTTGATAAAAACATTTTGATTGTAAGATTGTTGTGTGGGACTTGGCCAAGTTTGGGGTGAACAAAGGTGGAGAATACATTGCTATAAATTGTATCCACTTGAAAAATATGAGGTTGTATGTATGGAGGGGTCCTAAGTCTATTTTGGCCAAATCAAACAAATTAATGGGTGAAGGAAATTGGAAAGTTGTTAAGATAATGACATTATTTCATGTTCTTTCCCATGGGCATCCAATGTTGGAGTATGAAAGTTTGTATGAGATGTTTGTTAGCTTAGGTTTCTCCAAAAGTCCAACCATGTATTGGTTTAATAATGTTAGTTGGATCTAATAATGCTAGTTGAATTTATGCCATACAACTTGCTCAATTCATATTTTTTTCTCATGATGAAGTTACTACCAATGACAACTAGTCATGGATATGTGTCCATGCATATGTGATGGATTGTTGGACCAAGGTACCTGTTTTGGTTTGTGTTGATAGGGTTGTCGATGGATTGGGTTTAAACCTCATTGAAATTATCATAAATGCATTGCTTAAAAGTGGGGGGCTAACCAAAGAGGAACTGTCCATGAAGTTGCTATGTTTGGGGCTAATGGGGTGAATGTATTTCAAAGGGGCAAAATAAGAATAATAAATAAACTCATGTGATACATTTTTGATGGGCGTTCATTCTATTACTCATGGGTGCAATTTGTTTCCTTTTGTCTTTTGTTTGATTTTTACATGCCATGTGTAATGAATTTTTATGTTTTTTGTGATACACATGGTAAGCAAACTTGTTCTTTTTGTTAGACATACACTTGTTGCTTGGGCTTGCTTATGTTTTTTCATTGATGAAAACATGTAATCCTTTTTGAAATTTATCGAAAAAATAAATGTCTTCATTTTTGACTTCATAGTTGTAATGAAGATTTGTCGAAGTCAATTGTATAATTTGTATTGTGACATCACCTTTTCCTTCTATGGAAATAAGTTCTAGTCTTTTTGTGCCTATTACAAAATGACCATCATCAAATTCATACAAAATGGGTGATTGACTACAATATAAATTACATCTAACATCTTGCTTTTGTTTCAAATAGTGAAAAGACCTAGGTTCATTAAGAAGAAATTTGCCCAAATTAAAGACATATGTTATAAGATTGTAGACCTTGCAATCCAAGAAATAGAAATTGGATAAAGAATGCTAGGTAAAATATTCAAAAATGGGGAAAGGCAATATTCAATGACTACCATGGGGAAGGTAACCTTGCCTTCCAACACAAAATCAAAATAGTAAAAATAAAATAAAAATTGATTGGAATTTCCAATTGTCCATGGAAAGGTCAAGAAGATAATATCCTTTTAGCCCAAGTAGTTATACCTTTGAATGCAATTGGTCCAACAAACCAATAGCTTTTAAACCTTGTTGCCTTGTCTTTGTTGAATCCTTATCATCTACCAAATGGCATGTAAATTGCTCTAACCATCTTGTTGTAGCTACCTTCTAGCAAGCTACAACGTTCCAAATAACAAGTTTTGAAGGTAACACAAAGAACTAAAATAAACTACTATGAAAGCTACAATATTTTAAATCAAACTACAATGAACTACTATCATTCTAGAGGGACCTTCATTTTTCAAAAACTTTCCATACAAGAATGATGGGGATCCCTTTCTTAATACCCATCTTCCATAAATCACATAACGTTTACATTCCACTCACAAAAGTAGGTTCCTTTATCCTAATCCTTGCACAAATCCCTCCTAGTTGATTGGTAAACACATACCAATCACTTATCTATATGGACTAATTAACCTAATGGCTTCATTTAGTGGTTAAACATAATGACGAAACGTTAGTTAAACATAATGATTAAACTTAATGGTTAAATCTAGTGATCAAATATAATGACTAAATTGACTAAACATAGTGGATAAACTTAATAGCTAAATATAATGATTAAACCTTGACTAAACATATTGGCTAGATCTAATGGTCAAACATAATGATTAAACTTTGGCTAAACTTAGGTTAAACTTAATGGTTAAATTTAATTGTTAAAAATAATGATTAAACCTTGATTGAACATAGTAGTTAAATCTAGTGGTTCAACATAATGACTAAACCTTGGCTAAACACAGTAGTTAAACTTAGATAAAATTTAGTGACTAAATATAATGACTAAACCTTGTTTAAACATAATAGTTAAACATAGGTTAAACTTAGTGATTAAATCTAATGGTTAAATCTAATGACTAAACCTTGGCTAAACATAGGTTAAACTTAATGACTAAATTTAATGGTTAAATATAATGACTAAACTTTAGCTAAACATAATAACTAAATTTAAATTAAACCTAATGGCTAAATATAATGATTAAACCTTAGTTAAACATATGAACTAAATTTAAGTTAAACTTAATGGCTAAATTTAGGGGTTAAACATAATAATTAAAACTTACTTAAACATAGGTTAAACCTAATGGTTAAATATAGTGGTTAAACCTAAATTAAATTTAACGAGTAAGTTTAATGGTTAAATTTAGGCTAAATTTAATGGCCAAATTTAATAGTTCAACTTAGTTAAATCTAGTGACAAATTTAATGGGTAAACCTAGTGACTACACCTAATGCCTAAACTTAACAATTAAACTTAAGTTAAACCTAATAGCTAAAATTTGGTTAAAATTTGGGTAAACTTAGTCACTAAATCTATTGGTTAAACATAATGGATACATCTAATGCTTAAACTTAGGTAAATAAGTGGGTGGATAGATAGGTAATATGTAGGTACGTGAGTAGGTAAATAAGTAGGTTGTGCAAAGGTGAAAAAATATAAATAGGTAGAGGGGTAGATGAGAAGGTATAGGTAAATAAGTAATGAAAAAATAGGCTAAAAATCATTGACCATTTTGATTAAGGTTCACTATATGTATCTAGTTAAATAAATAATAGTCAAATTAATTGGTTAAAAAATACATGTGTCATTTAAGCCATTGACTTTTAATTAAAATGTATATGTTCATTAGTAAAAAATAACAAATTAGTCAATTTGAATCTCTTAGAGAAACATGATTTGTGATTTTGTGCCCTTTCATAACAATCACCTTTCCTCTTTTTATTGTCCTTAACATTGACACTTTTCTTTCAATTTGATCTAGTACATCACAAATTTTCCCCTTTCATGTATTTATGCTTTTACAACATTTTGATCACTGTGACATTGTCCATTTTGTCACATAACATGTGAGCTTTGAATGAAGGTAACTTTTAACACATACTAGGTGGGATAGTTATGCTCATTGCCCACCCAAGGCTTTCTTTGTTTATAAAGAGAAAAGGATATTGCATCTTCATCCAAAAAATGTTGAATTATTCAAAACAAACCCAAATTTGAATCCCATGCAATTCATCCTATGAGATAGTTTGACCTTTTAAACTAGGGAGGTTGACTTACTTTATAACTAGTGAACTTTTCCAAAACTTAAAGGTAAAAAACATAAGGAGTCAAGACTTTTTGAACGATTAGATCCACTTAAACTTTATAATATTGAAAACTATAGAATCTCTTTAAATAGCATTTCCAAAGCTAACATTTAGAATAAAAGGCAAATGATAACAATCATATTATATATGTAGTCCAAATTGTACAATCCCAAAATTTTAAATTGGAGTACAATATTCTTATGGTTATTGGATATTTTTAGCCATTTATATGAATGAATATGGATCTATAGGTTTTTGGTCAATTTATGAACTATTTGAGTTATGCCTACACTAAAAATTTCCCATCTTCACTTTGTACCAATTTTCTATCATTAAAGGCCAGTATAAAAGCTATCAAGGTCACATCTGTAATAGTTCCACTATAGTTAGCTTGACACTTAGGTCATTGTTGACCTTGTCAAACTACATTTGCAAAATGTCATGCACATGGATTCACACTATTTAAAGCTTGTACTTCACCCAAATTATTGTTTATGTGCCATTGTATTGTTGCTAGTGGACTCACTCTAGAAGTACACAAAATTGATATTCAAATAGATGTATTCCAACCACATTATATTGTATCACTTAAAATGTGCAACATAGAGGTGACATTATTGTTGACACATTGTGTGGATGATGTGATCATTTTTTCCACATACCTTAGATGTGAAACAATTGGAATTTTTTTTTATTACCTAGTGCTTGAAATGATCATCATCTAAATGGTTTTTTTGTGAAGGGTGATTAATCATAATAAAATTGCAAGTCACATGTGAATGAATGGGATTAGGGTTTGCAAAGTTGAGGGTCATTCATGCATAGGCAAAAGGCTCTCAACTAATTAAAATTAGGAAATATTTTCTTATACTTTTGCATCATTATGAAATACATTGAACAATGGGGAAATACAATCATCCATAGCAGTGTACAAGGGATTAATTTTTAGTTTAATTATTTTTCTTGGTTTTGTGAACATGCAAAAGTCACCATATCTTGAGGAAAAAAGTCAGAAGTCACCATATTTAGACAATGAGTTCCTGGAGGTCACCAGAACAATGTGGGGATCCTAAGAACAAAATTTTACTTTGTTGGCTGACCTCTAGCCAAATTTGGCTCACTCCTCTTGTGGATGATGCCAAAGTCCACCTAATTGATAAAAGTAATGTCAAGTATAAAATTAGGAAGTTCAGCTTCTATAAAATTGAGAAATTCTTGCCTTCTACAAAATTAGGAATTTTTGGGCTGTTAAGTTTCCACACCATTCATGAAATACATTGAGCAATGGAGAAACAACAGTAGAGGAGAAAAAAATGCAAACAAAAATACTGCATTTCAAGGCTCCATAAGTCTCTCCTTTCAGCCACTACAATTTTCTGAGACTGTTGTTTTATGTGTGGAACAACAGCCCTTTCGAGTGTTTTATAAACAAAAGAGAGTCAAACATATTGACCCATTTGCCTGTTTCGGCTTTTCTTTGCAATCACAATAATGGAAAGGCAACCAAAAAGTGTTACACTACTCTGCAATTGTCTTCTGCCCTTCATGCCTCGCTCATTTGGGGAGACAGCATAAATGAATCTCTAGGTTTCAATCTACTAATTTCTAAAAGCATCCGCACCACTTGCCTCATTGTGGGTCTTGATGCAGGCGAATTATCCGTACAAAAGATTGCAACTTTCAACATGAGCTCCATCTCAGCCACTCGAACAGTGTCACTGAGCTCCATTCGCTTGTCCAGAATTTCAGTTATGGGTGTTGATTGCATCACCTCTTTTACCCAAGTCACAAGGTCCCCACCTTCTTCAATAGGTTGAATCGGACGCCTTCCCGTAAGCAACTCCAATAGAACCACCCCAAAACTGTATATATCACATTTTTCTGTGACCTTCATTGTATATGCATACTCTGCAAAAGCCCATAAGCAATCTCTCTCAGAAGTGTCCATATGTCACATAAAAACTGTAATGTCAGTTGTAGAGAATCTCACACCTTGTTGTAAACAACTGCCCAAAACATGAATTAATGGTTGGGAAACATGACTTCTGGTTCACCTGCCCACAAATAAACCTGACAAGAGTACAGCTGCAATGGGCTAGAGACCTCTAACTATCAAGAAAGACTAACTGTGTGGAGGAAATAGACTGAGAGGGTCACTGTACCAGGTGCAATGTAGCCATAAGAGCCAGCAATGGCTGACATGTACTTGGATTCTTGCACATCGATGAGCTTCGCCAGCCCAAAGTCGCCAACGTGTGCCTCGAAATGATTATCCAAAAGAATGTTGTTTGACTTGATGTCACGGTGGATTATATGTGGTTTGCAGTCATGGTGCAAGTATGCCAAGCCCTCAGCAGCCCCCAGTGCTACTTTGTACCGCATATCCCAATCTAATAGGCAATTCTCTGCACTTAACAGCTCACCCAGGCTTCCTTTTGGCATATACTCATAGAGAAGAAGATTGAAACCCTGCTGTGAGCAGAATCCTAGAAGCTTGACAATGTTCCGGTGTCGGATTTTCCCCAGCGTCATTATCTCGGCAGTGAAACTATCGTACTGAACAGGACCGTCTTTCTGAGTAGACAGCTTCTTTACTGCTATAACTTTCCCTGAAGGCATGACTGCCTTGTACACCTTTCCACATGCTCCCCTTCCAACTTCTGTATTGTCACTGAAGTTATCAGTGGCTTGAATCACATCACTGACTGTGATGTCTGTCTTTGGGAAAATATCATGAGGATCCTGTGATAGATTCTCTTCCACAGGCACAAGTGCACTTGGACGCCGGCAGAACCAACATGCACCCAGAAGAATGATCAGCACTGCCCCACCAATGACAGCTGCAATGATACCCACCATCACACCAGTTGACACATTTGAATCCTGCCAACTGCTTGGTGGCAGTGGTGGTGGCAGAGGATTAGAAGTGGCGCACACATTGGGTAAATCACCCCCACAGAGACCTGTATTGCCAATAAAGCTGCTTGCATTTAACCGCTGAAAGATTGGGCTGTCTGGCACTGGTCCTGACAGTTGATTGTATGACACATTGAAGCTCTGAATGCTGTTTAGATTACCCAGTGCAGCAGGTATTGAACCTACTAAATGATTGAATGACAAGTCCAACATCTGTAGCATGACCAGATTTCCAAGCTCTGCTGGAATGTTCCCCACCAGTGCATTGTGACTCAGATTAAGTCCATACTGCAGACTGTTGATCTTGCCCAGTGATTGAGGAATGATGCCTGAGAACATATTCCCACCCAGTTGCAAATAGGATATATGTGTGCAAGTGCTCAATGTGTCTGGAATGGAGCCCACCAGTCGGTTATTGGAAGCCAGCAGTGACTCAACTTGCAAAAAGTTGCCAAAATTTGCAGGAAGAATGCCAGTGAACTGGTTGTTGCTCAAGTCAAGATATTGAAGTGAAGTGCAGTTGCCAAGTCCTAGAGGGATGCTGCCAGTGAGAGCATTGTTGGAGACATTCAGGGTTACAAGCTGCACAAGTTGGCCTAACTCCTCTGGAAGAATTCCTGTGAAGTTGTTGTCAGCTATGGACAGCATTTGGAGCAACCGGAGGCTTCCCAATGAAGGAGGGATGTTTCCAACAAAGTGGTTTTCAGTTACATCAAGTTGCAGCAGACCTGAAATTTGGCTCACTTCATCCAAAATGGTACCTGTGAAGAAGTTAGCCTCAAGGTGCAAGCGTTGCAGTGATTTGCAGCTCAACAAATCTGGTGGAATGGTGCCTGACAGGTCATTGCTTCCCACATGCAGCCACAATAGACCCTGTGCGTTGCAAAGTTTAGGAGGAATACTTCCATTGAGATGATTGTTTGAGACCTCCAAGACTGTCAGATTGCTCAAGCTGCCCAGTAGAGGCGGGATCTCTCCCACCAAGTTGTTGCTGAACAACTGGAGAAGTGACAAATTTGTCAAGCTCTGTAATTGTGTTGGAATGGTCCCTGTGAGTTGATTGATAGACAGATCCAATTGTGACAGGGTTGTGGCACTGCCAAACTCTGGTGGGATCTGACCAGTCAGCTCATTTTCAAACAAGTGCAGCAACTGCAGGCTTGGCAAGGACCCAAGCTCTGCAGGAATGTCACCTGACAGTTTATTCTCTGAGAGATCAATCTCCAATACACTCGTAAGGTTGCCAAAGGATTTTGGGATAGAGCCATAGAAACTGTTTGTGTATATGTAAAGCTGCTGCAGTTCTTGCAATTTTCCAAGCTCCTCTGGAATTGTGCCTGTGAGGCAATTGCTGTAAAGAGCCAGCATTCGCAGGTGGGAACAGTTGCCAAGGTCTGGTGGAATGCCCCCCTCCAAATTATTTTGCCACAATACCAAGCTTGTCAGGTTCTCAAGAAGCCCAAGACTCTGCGGTATAGTACCATTCAACTTATTCTGAGCTAAACCAAAAACCGAAAGACTCTTGCAACCTGCGATTTCTACAGGGATGGGCCCAGTCAAATAATTTTGTCCTGCACGAAATGTCTTCAACTTCTGCAATCTACCCAAGCTAGTTGGCAAGGAACCATCCAAGCTATTGGTGATGCAAATGAACTCCACAAGTGAGGACAAGTTTCCAATCTCTTCAGGAATTGAGCCAGACAAGCCATTATTACCTAAGTAGAGATTTTGAAGTGAACCCAAGTAGCCAATTTCAGGAGGGATGATGCCTGTCAGGTAGTTGTCACTAAGATCCAGGAATGCTAACTTAGAGAGATTGGTGATGGAGTTAGGGATTGAGCCTGAAAGCTGGTTATTAGAAAGATTCAAGTATCGCAGTGCAGCTAGTCTGCCGATGCTTGGAGATATGCTACCTGAGAGATTGCGGCTCGACAAGTCAAGATCCCAGACTCGTGGCTGCCTACTATTTCTGCAATATACACCTTCCCAGTGACAAGGAAAACTATCTGAAGCGTTCCAGCTAGCTAAAACCCCATGGTGGTCCACTAGACTACTCTTGACATCCAACAAAGCCTCTCCATCACTTGAAAGAGCGTGACACTGTGTTGTTGCCAGTACCATCACCACCACAAGGCTCACCACCAAAGCCCAAGACTCAGATCTTCTTTGCATCATCTTCATGGCACCATGACCAATGATGAAGCCCATCTTGGCTATAGCCAGCTTTGGGCCTTTCACTAAGCTACACTACTGATCACCCAGCCGTTGCCCCGATGGAACACACCTCGGAAAAAAATCTGAAGCTAACATACCTGTAGCTGGAGGAAACACAACCCTATCACAAACCCAAAAGTTCTAGGCTTCACTAGCTCCAAGTGAAGGTGACCAGAATCTACACCATATCCTGATCAGACCTCTCGTCAAACTTGCTATAACAAGCCCTGCAGCTAACGGCACACAGTTGGTAACCATCCTTAAGAGCTCCAACCAGCTGCTAGCATCATCTGTCGTCCGCTCCGCAGCTTCATTTCCTTTGCCGGCAGACTAGAGCTGCAGATGGCATGCATGTCCTGGCCTCCAAAAAACAAACCCTAGGAGGACTCCACCATCTCTCGTCCGCTCAATCCACAGCTTCACTTCCTTCTTTCCAGCAGACCAGCTAGAACTACAGATGGCTGGGCTTATCCTGGCCTCCAAAGAATAAACCCTAGTATGACTCCACCATCACCGAGCTAGAGCTCTAGCATCATCTCTCGTCCGCTCTAGCTTCACTTCCTTTTTTTCCGGCAGACCAGCTAGAGCTGCAGACGGGCATGTCCTGGCGTTCGAAGAAAAAACCCTAGCTGGAAGATTTCATCACTACCAAGCGAGCAACTAGCATCAATCTCTGGTCCTCTCCACTGCACCTTCATTTCCTTTCCTCCGACAGAGTAGATAGCGCTGCAGCGGATGGCAGCAGGCATGTCCTGGCCTCCAAAGAACTAACCCTAGAACTCCATCACATTCTCTCGTCCACTCCTGCACATGAGCTGCAGCTTCATTTCCTATTCCAGCAGCCGACTCTAAAGATCCTGATGCCGTGTCCCCCTGGACTCCAGAGAATCAACAACCCTAGGACTGATTCAGCAGCAGCACCACCGTAACATTACAGTTGCAGGTCCACTGGTGATGATGATGAGGAGGAGGAAGGAAGGAAGGAAGAAAGGAGGGCATGAAGTCTAAAGAGGAGAAAGAAACAAAGAAAGAAAGGGAAGCTGCAAAAACTGCAAACGCGGAAACGTATGTTGATACCAGCTGTGGCGGGTATCAAAAGGGTATCAAACGTAGCTCATACCCGACTGGACTGCTATTTGATACCAGTGTTGATACCTGTATTGATATCAGTCTCTGACCTTATATACCAGATCAACACTAATATCTCTACCTACATATAAATATATATATTTTAAAAAGCACTTAATTATGTAGCTGCAGAAGAATTTTATTTATTATTTATGATTTTCCTTTAGAAAGGAAAAAAAATTCAAAGTTCATAAGTACTGTGTGTTAGAAGTTAGAACCCTATCTGTAAAATTAGCTATTTGCACATTGAACCGTTCCTTCACTCACTCAAGAGATAATTATTTAAATTCAGACCATCAAATCCAGCAATCCCATTGGCTTGAAAAAAAAACATTTTTCAAACTTTACACATAACTTTATTCTGTTGAAGATTGACCCCATTTTCCATTGGTACTCTAAAATTCTCATAAACTTAATTAGATTAGGATTTTGAGCTTAAAATCATTGATTGTTTCATCTTTGCTTTTCAAATACCACTGAATTTTGTGAAGCTTTTACTCATCAGGGCTTTAAATCACTCAAAATAGACAAAAATGAAAAAAGAAGAGAGATATGAGCCTGGAACTAGAGAAAAGGTCTAAAGCTATTAAATTATTTGTTTTGAAGCAAAGCTATTTGTTGGGTTTTTAACCAACATAAAAATTAGGAAAGTTTTGGAAAGTTTGTTTTTTTTTTCTTTTTCTAGTGTAAAATTAGTTTTAAATTCTAATTTATCTGAAAATTTCGCCAATTTTTTTCTCAAAAATTTGAAAATTAAAACCCTGGCTGGAAAGTTGTGGAACTTCGAACGAAGTTTAACAATTTTTTATTTTTTATTTTGAAAACCAGCGAATTTATTTTTTCTCAAAAAATCCTTTGTATGTTTCAAAATCATATTTTCGACAAACTGACAGTGCTGGTTATTTCAATAGCCTTCCAGAACTGGCAAATTCCATCACAGAGCCACCAATCAACTAGCGGTTGTATGGTTGGTTGAGAACCGTGTGGTTACATAGCAAGATGGGTCTTTGATATTTGTGAGCATTGTGACTATGAATCCGAAGTAGAACCCTTGATAACCTTGGAGGGCCTATTCCTCTCGTTCTAATAACCGCCCAACACGGATCCAAACCCATTTCCACCCAAAATTAAGGATGTACTTCATCCAAAAGTAGCCCTAACTGCTGGACATCCACAACAAAACATAGCTTGGAATTAAAACTCATCTCAACCGTACCCCCCCCCCCCCACACAAAGAGATAGGCTCTTCTAGTATTCCACATGCACAAAACCTGCAAATACCATTAAAATTTAAGGTCTGGCTGGTGTGATTTAGGGTTTAGGGTTTATATGTCATTTTCTTGACCACATTATGTGACATAATCTTCCAGTGTTGATCAGGCACCTCTAACAGTGATAATTAAGTGTCTGTATATAAATGGGAATGTTCTAAATTTTTTGTTGAATCTGCCACCCGAGACATTTATGTCATGGAATCGTCTCACCTTTTGATCATTATGTTGGGCTTGCCACCTAGCTTGCTCTAACAGGCTCTCTTGGGAACTTACCCAACATGATGTGAAGAGGGGTTGATCATTCTACATGAACACCCTTGTCCGTGTCCCATAACTTGTAATCACAACACTCCTTTTATGTCCAATAACTGGCTTGGGCATGCTGATTACTCTTGATACTCTCTGGTTACAATGAATACTCAATGTGTGCGAATAGTCATTGACACTCATGCACCTCAACTAATCGCACTCGTTAACTAGTCCATATAGGTTAACACATATAAAGGCGATTCATCATCAGAACTACTTGATTAAAAAGGAGAATAGGACTGAGAGCATCTCCAGCAGTGCTGAGTATGTGACCCTGAGAATATATATTTCTCACACCCAAGTTTACTTATTTACCTATTTACCTTTTTTTTTCAGTCCCACCCATAAAACTGAAACTGGGATGGCAAATAGGTGGGAGACTACTAATGGCAAACCACTTAGACCAATCAGTATGATGGGCCGATCAGAAACACTGAGCAGGAGTCTCAGATCATATGTACTCTTTTCTACAGGTGCATAATGTTGCTGTGCTATTCACCAACCACCACAAACTATGCAATTATGTTGAGCTGAAACCATTTTCCTCAGCCAAATCAACATATCTTGACTTTTCTTCATCTAATTTTACTCTGCAGGATCAAATTATACTGAGCACTCAGCATCCCCAGCGCTGCTGATGATGTGACCCTGCAAAAAACAAAATTTTGTATCCAAAGTCTATTTATTTATTCAACCCCACTTATAAAATTGAAACAGGGACACAGGAAATTAGGTTGGGGACTACTAATATTATAGCAAACCACCTGAGCATCAATGATATCATATTTATTACTCTCTTCTCTCCACATGCAGGCCTTTGTGCCGGCCACCCCACAATGTCCCAAAATTCGTTTTCCTGAGCCAAACCCGCACATTCTAGATTCTTTTCATCTAATTTTACTGTGCAGGATCACATACTGAGCACTGTTGGAGATGCTTTTAGAGAGCATCACCAGCATGGCTCTCGTGTGACAATGCACATTAAAATTGAATAAAGAAAAGTCAAAACAAGCCATGAAGATTGTTTTGCTCCTATATATTTGCACTGCTTGCTGAGGCTGGTAAAAGATGGATGGATCAAAGCTATCTCCCCCCCCCCTCCTGGCAGATTTTGACTTAAATTGATGACATGTTTGTACGACACCATCAAAACAATTAGCCCGCAGATATACCTGTAACAACATGCTCGTTTAGAGAAAAAGTGAAATTTGGCAACAATGTTTTGAAAAAAAAAAGAATTTTCACCACCAAAAAAAAAGGTCACCAAGTGTCATCTTATGACAAATTAAGGAATGGAACTTTCTCAAGTCTCTTCGCCGGCAAGGGCGAGAGGGACTATGGAACAATAATGCAGTTTCATCTGGTCCCACATTTTGAGGAATGGTCACCAACCGTTACTACTGGGAATTGTGAGTTCATTATTTGAGAGAGACGGATGATGGGACGGATGGATGGATGGAAAAAGCTTCACGACGTCCTTTAATGTATAAGATCATTGCCTTTTCCCTTCTCACCTCCGTGATATGAAGGCACTGAACATGTTTCTTTTCATGTTCATCTTATTTTTAAAAAAATTCAAATTGACATAAATAACGATGAACTACAAGGAACCATATGGTAACATAAGTGAGGAAAATTAATCAGGAACAAGAGAAAATTTTGTTTTGCTCAATTTGGAACATTGCCCTTCAGACAAGGACATTAAACTCATCTATATAAGAAAAATGTTATTTATTGTTTGTTTGTCCATGTTTGAAAAGGCACACACATCATGTGCCTTTTTTGATAGAAAGTAAAAGCTTTGCAAAAGATATCATTGTTAATATTCGATGTTATAAGGAAAACATAAATTATGCTAGAACTAAATGTATATATATGCTTTTGTAATAACACAATGTTTGATGCATTGAATGTTTGAATTGAAAGAAAAATTTTGAGCTTGTTTTCACATGTGTGCTAAGATATATAATAACATTTAAAATTAAATTTTAATCTGATTTAATTTGGATCTTAACCTCAGAGATTCAAAGGTGTCTCATTATCAAATTAATCTTTCATTCTTCGATGAAGTTAATAAACTATAATTGGCACAATACCTAACTAGTATTTACAATGTTTAAAAATAAACTCTAAATTTTTAGGGTTTTTACCATGATATTAGTGTAAATGTTGGTTCACCCAAGGTTTTGAAAACTTAATAGAACATTTATTCATTTATTTTTGTTGTTGGTTTGAACTTGCCATAAGTGATAGAACCATTGTGTAATGCACTACTTATTTGTTACAATTAAACAATAGTTATAATTAATGCATGTTTACTTTTTACATACATGTCTTATTAATAGGGTTTTTTTTTGGGTGTAAGGTAAAGGCCCAAGTTCAAGGCATTCTCAAAATAAGGGACCTAAGATGAGGCAACGGTCAAGTCTAACCCTACATTTTGGGAAGGTCCCTCACCATAGCAAAACATGAATCAATATAACCATGAACTTAAACATCATTTGTAAATCACTAGGCATAGAAGTGGGACGGTTCTCACTCCTACTCGTTCAAAATGGGAGGGATCTTACACCTTTCGGTAGGTGTAATTTTCCTCGTTCTTATGAAGGAAGCGTAATATCCCTCCTCTTTTCTAAGAAGGATATTCATGGATGAAAAATACCTTCAAAATTAACTAAGGTTCATGGGTTAATTAAGCCACAATAAGTAATTATCCACAAACCCCCTCCTAAAAAATAGTTGCTACCCCATATTCTTCTTCACCTAGTTAGTTCCCCCTTGCCTTTGGGCAAAGAAAGCACCACAAACTTCAACTAATTATAAGGCTTGAGCTAAGTCCATATGTTGGCCACAATTGCAATTCCAATTCGTTTAGAAATTGAAACTAAATTTGTGAGGGGTTCATTCATAATTGGGGTTTCAAAAAGGAGTGTCTAATTAGGAAAACTTTGAGTTTATTTATTTATAATATTATTATTATTGTAATGAATTGTTATATATCAATAGATAAAATAATATTATGTTAAATCAATTAAAATATTTTGAATATTATATAAATATTATTAAAGTAACTATATCAAATATCTTAATTATATTTTCTATAAAAGAAATTGGAATAATGCAAATAATGTCAATTTTTGTATGAGTAAATTATTTGACTATTGTTAGTACCTTTTTTTCATTTTCTTTTTGGTGCCTTGAGCATCATCATCTTTACTATCTTCCTCCTCTTATCCTATTTCTCCATACTTGTGAAATTTTCAAAAATTATTTTTTTCAAGGAACAAAATTTTTCTGAAGGAAAAAAAAAATCTTTTCAAATATTGAGGAATATATTTTTATTTAACATGAAATTTTCTCAAAATTAATGATTAATTAATTAATAATTATTCAAAGGTATTGTTTTAAGGCATCTTTTTTGGAGGTTTAGGAATCAGAGTTGTGAAAGGAGTGTTTTTTCTTTCTTTTGATGAATTTTTGCCAAAACTTTTGACCCTAAAAAAATATGATTTTGAACTATACAAAGGATTTTCCATGGAAAAAATTGGCCCAAAATCGCCAGATTTTGAAAAATATATAATTATTTTTTTCTGAGCTTTGTGCCTTAGTTAAACAAAACAAATTGTGCACATAATTGTGCACAAAACCAAAAGGGGAGAAATGAAAAGAACAACTAAACACAATTTTTGAAGAAGTTAAAATTTTTGACCCTTCTTATTTTGAAAAAAAAGAGAATATCAAAACCAAAAAAAGGCAACAAGGAATGCAAAGGAAGACAATAATAGCCAACAAATTATTTGTGAATACAAGAAAAAACAAAATCCTGATAATGTAATGTAATGTTAGTTAATTAGTTACAATTTTACGCTTGTCCTCAGGCTAAACAGACCCATTAGGCGGACATGACTACTATGTCCTGATTTGGAGACATTGTTCGATAAACCTAGCAAGAGCAAACTAGTTCTGACATGATACCAATTCTTGTATAGATGTAATAGGTCCTATTGGCAAGTGGTGCCTAAACTTGTCACGAATATGTTCGTAGGCTCGACATACATGCAGAAAATGGTCTTCGTTTTCGACCGCACCTAAGCTACATTGTTTGAACTCCAAAATGGGAGTTTTCAAGGGCTTGGTCCTGCAGCCGGTTTCAATCTCCAAGCAGTGGTTAGAACAACGGAAACGTGAAAGGCACTTTCTGAGCTGTACATTGTCCACAAGGTTAAAGGAAATTTGAAAACCATAGGCATTGCTGCCATACAGTCTGAAATAGTTTGCAAGCCTATTGCCCCCACCCCAAGAGTCCAAAAAGATCTGTTGCATGCTTGCCATACTAGGGGGCACTTGGGAAGAGGGCTAAGTATCCCCTTTTGAATCCCAGTTTTGCAACTTACGAAGCCAACACTTTTGTCTACTTGACAGAGCTTGCTGAACACTGAATGCTAAACTCATCAAGCGGGATGGTAGCGAGGTGGACATCTTGGCTTTGTATTTCAATGCTTACTGATGCCATAATAAGATCAGTGGGAACCTGCCAAATTCTGCTAGAACTATCTAACTGGGAGTGGTGTCATTCACACCTAAGAGGCTTTTCAAAAAGCTTCTGTGGATGGCTTCCAAGGACTTGGTGGCCGGCTCATCAACCCACAACTCACAACCATAGCTCAAAACAGGCTTGACTAGTGCATCAAATAACTACTACACAATGGCTGGGTCGTTTATTTTTAGGTCAGCGCAACGTCGTCTCAAAGCAAATATTGCTCTTTGCTCGGCTGTCGCTAAATGTTCGACGACAATCTTCAATGACCCACTTTGGTGCAACTCAATTCCTAGATAACAGAAGGATGCAACCTCCTCAACAGGTGATCCATCATAGTGCAATGGGGAGGAGTTCACTCTGCTCCCAAAGACAACGACCTTGGTCTTTTTCATGTTCATAGTCAAGTCCCGTTCCTTGCAAAAAACTTTGAGCTCATCAAGCTGCTTTTGGAGTCCTCGTAACGACTTGGACATTAAGACTAAATCATCAGCATAAAGCAATAGTTTCACAACGGTGCCTGCGAGGTCGAGATTGTCGTCATCGGCTAACGTAGCGATGCACGCTCCAAGGCATCTATGTATAGTCCAAACAATAATGGGCTCAACGGGCAGCATTGCTTCACGTCGATTGTGCATGGGAATGTGCTAGAAAGGCCTTCCGTAAGGTGCGATACGCATGCCTGGTCCTGGTTGTACATGGACCGTAAGCATGCGAGGAAGCGCCCGCCCACGCTAATGCCCTCCAACACCCACCATAGCTTCTTACGAGACACGGTATCAAACACTTTCCTGAAATCAACAAAGCATGTGTATAGCTTCATTCTAGGATAGCGCGTTCGAGAGTCAATCAGCATTTGCAGCACAAACAGGTTATCCGTAGTGTGATAATCTTGTCTGAACCCCGCTTGGCCATGTGCTTGTATTCCTTTATGTTCAGCCCAAGAGCTAAGCCTACTCTCAAGTACCATAGCAAAGAGTTTAGCTATCACGGGGCCAACGGTTATTCCTCTGTAATTATCAACAGATGGGGCATTCCCACTCTTGAACAATGCATGGATTATTCCCATAGCAAGAGAGCTACAGAACCCCTCGTTTAATAGCTTGTTAAACAAGGTTTATAAAATGCGTAGCAGTGCGTCACACCCATCGATCACAAATTCAACTTTCACTCCATCTAGCCCTGTTACTTTTCCCCGCTTCAACCTTTTTATAGCATCAACAATTTCACACAATTGAATGTCTTGATTCAAAGTGCAACCATCCACGTCACTGGTAGGGGCGGGAACGACCGGATCAGGTGGTGAGGAAGGCGGCCCCAGCAGCGTGACAAAGCCTTGCCGGAGCACCTCCTTCCTGATGCCGTGCGCGGCTTCCTTCTACGCATGGTATTGCCTCCAAAATCTTGCGGGGTCACCTTTGGCCATCTTGCACAAACGCATCCCCCTCAACTTTTCATAACTTTTTTTCTTACGCTTGAATAACTGCTTCAGATTCCTCTGAAGGGTTCAAGCAAACTCAGATTCGAGATTATTTTTTAAGAAAGTCATGACATGCCTCTTTTCCACTCTACACTCCTTGTCAAACCATGGTTTATGATAGTGGCGATGGGCTGATGGGGGTTACTTCTGCCCAAAGACATCATTAGCGACATTACAAATATGGTTATGTAAAAACTCAATAAGGTTGGTTGCAGGCATGTCTTGCGGGTGCAGGATGTCAATGTCGATGGACAGACTATGTTACAACTGTGTGCAATATTCATCAGCAAAGGCGGGATTGTACTTGAAGCGTATCATGGGCGAAGGAGTGTTGTTATCAAATGCAGAAGCGGAAGTACTAAATTACACGACAAAATGGAAGGCAAGTGGGCGGTGGTCAGACTTAGATTGTTTGCTTCCACAGTATGCGGGAACAGTCAATACTTCCAGGTGTTGTGTAGCTTCAAACATTTATGGGGAGGCTATCATGTAATCTACTGTGTTGTGGCCATGGTTTGCAAGGCATGTGTACTCCCCTGTCAGGTCTCCTACTACTCGTTCGTTGAGGATGCGGTAGCCGGTGGCACCGCACAACCCCAACAGCTCCTTGTACCACCCGCTTGGTGTCGCCACGTCTTAGTTTTGCTGGAGTTGCGACGGCGGGCGGGCGGGTGTCTTGGAGCTCTGGGATCTGCAGAGCATTACACAACGATGTGTAGTCCACCAAATCTGCCTCTTCACAAGTGCGAGCATTGAAATCCCCAGCCAAAATAACAGAACTTGGTGTGCTTTCAGCCTCAGCAATTTCTTGAGCAATATGGTCATACAAAGCTTTGTCTACATATGGTGAATTCTATGGAGGTACGTATGTGATGCAAAGAAACAATGGCTTAGAGTTCCCCAAGTCTATAAACTTCAACCAAAGCCTGGTACCATCCTCAATAACCTTCCATACGGAAACTGCACTGCTGCACAACTCGGAGACATATATGAAAATACCACCGCTGTGTTTCCTCACTTGTCCGTCGACCTTGCAGGGTCTTGCCACCACAAAGTGTTGGTATCCAGGTATGACAGGAAACTATTGGTCAAGAAAATGGTGTGTCTTTGTCAATGCTAAAATATCCACCCATGAGCATAGTAGTGACATACGAAATACGAGTATTTTTTGAAGGTGCTCAAAAAGAAGTATTTTCAAGTATTTTTAAAAAAACATTATAAAAATACAAAGGCTTGAAAATTGGCCTTTGTATCAAGTATTTTCAAGTATTTTTTAAAAAGCCCAAAAAAACGTAAAATACGCATATGTTTGAAAAATTTGAGAGTATGTCACGACTATGCCCATGAGAGCAATTCTTGCAAGGTTGGGGAGGTGAGGAGTTTTGTGCATGCTCCCCCATGGATATTCTAGCAACAAAAATTGACAACTCTCTGGCCCCCGCCCCCCTTATGTGGAGGGTCTCACCAGGCGGTCGTCCACGAAGAGCTCGTTACCTTTCCACCACGGCCGCTTGCCAGGCTTGCGCACCTCCAGGAACTGGGGCTGTAGCGCCTTGCACTGTTGCTGCTGCCACGGGGTGAGGTCCCCGTCGAGGCCCCAAGCCGTTCCGGCCAGTTTGGCCCTGGCCCTGAAAATCGCACTGTGGGCCTCGACGGTCTTGAACTTCAGTAACAATAGGGCTAGCCGGGGGGCAACGGCAGTGGCGTAGTTACGGGGGAAGGTCTTCACGGGCAAGTGGCGTGCACTGGCCAAGTCCACTGGCACGCCCAGCTAAGAGCTGAGCTCCTTGATTGCCCGTTGCTGTAGGTCCTTAGGGCTTTTGCCCTCTTTTCCCGTGAAGTTCCTCAAAATTGCATTGAGCGCGCATTGCTGCCTTTATGTAACATCGGCTTGATGGGACAACCTCCTTTTAACAGTCTTGAAACCTTCGTGGCTACCTTTTAGCTCCTCACACAACCCTTTGAACTGTTGTAGCTCCTTCTCAAGTTGGGGCTGTTGGGGGGATGGGGGGGCATCCTTCAAGCTGCCCAAGTATTCCTTCACTTGCGCAAGTTGGTTTGCGACTTCCCCCAGCAGTTCTGTCTGCACTTGCTGTGCAAATACTCTATCATCAACAAGTCGGAACTCGCCACAAACACTCTTGAGTAGCAACGATGTCAACGTAGTTTTGTTGGGCTTGGCAACCATCACCCCACGTTCCGCTAGGGCTTACTGCATCTTTGCCATGGTGAGCCTAACGATGCTTTCATAGCTGTCAAACTTGCGTGTGGTTGTTGCAATTAAAGAGCCCATCTTCAGCTGTGCCCACTTCCCTAAACCCTAAACCCTAAACATGAAAAAATGCAAGAAACTATCGGCAAAACTCTCCAAGTGAACTAACTCTCAGTATTGTGTGTTCAAGTTTTTGACTAAATAAATAAATGAATAACTAAAAGGGGCCAAGTTAAATGCTTTAAATTATAAAAACCAAATGACAAATCTTCCACATCTTGCCACCACAAGGCCCAAAGTAACGGTAGGGAATATACATCCATTAGGGTTGGTTCAATAAACCCTAAGTGGTTTATCATAGTAGTGACATACTCTCAAATTTTTCAAACATACGCGTATTTTACGTTTTTTTGGGCTTTTTAAAAAATACTTGAAAATACTTGATACAAAGGCCAATTTTCAAGCCTTTGTATTTTTATAATGTTTTTTTAAAAATACTTGAAAATACTTATTTTTGAGCACCTTCGAAAAATACTCGTACTTCGTATGTCACTACTATGTGGTTTATAGGTTCAATAACTAGTTGCCTATCCTCAGCCATTAATGGAAGTTTGGACTTTAAAGTAAGTAACTTGACCCATGGGCCATCCATCCATCATCACCCACTTGTCCCATCCCCTACACCAATTTCATCCCCCCCTTTTTTTTGTTATGTGTAAAGTTCTCATATTTGATGATGAAATCATCAAATTGGGGACTAGTGATGAAAATGGGGGTGAAATTAATATTTTCCTTTTTTGAATTTTTTTTTTTGTTTTTGTTTTCTTTTTGGGGAGGGATTTCTTAGGGTTTTTTGAATGACAAATTCATGTTTTCATTACAAAGTTATTTTAGGGTTTGGTTTATGGATTATATAGTATGATTTTTAGGAAATTTTTTACATGTAACTATATAAGTGGGCTCTTTCACTTCACACTTCTTTCTCATTTTCACTTGTGAGAATTTCATTTGTTTTCTTCACTCACCACTAGACATTTTTCTAGTTTTTTTTCTTGCAATTATTCATGTCTTTCCATTTTCACTTGTGAGAGTTCCTTTGATTTTTGCTTGTCAATTTAACTTTAAAAAAAAAAAAAAGTTAAATAGGGATTTTTTGGGGATTTTCTTAGGGTTAAAAAAAATTATATGAAGTTTGCAAGGGTTTTTTTTTTATGCTTCATAGCTTCTTCCGACAATGATGCATTTTTGGACACAGGTGATTCAAAAGCGATGTTTAAAAGGACACATAAGTAGCATCAAATTGACTACAATTGTGAATGTTAACACATTGGAGTTGTTCAATGCAAATGAATCAAAGCAAAATGTTAAACAATTAGTTAACCAAGTTGTGCATGTTTGGGACAAGTTCATCACAATGTCAACAATTCTTGGAAGTTTGTTCAACACTTTAACAAACTTCAATTTGTTGATGAACAAGCAACACTAATGGTCCCCACCATTCAAACCCATGTAAAATCAATTAGTGAAAGTCACATTGTGACATGGTGATTATCTGAATTGAAACTAGAACAATGATCCTTCTTGTTCATCTTATACACTAAACATGATTAGATGTCATTATGTATGACACATTCCTATGAAATTGGACAAAATTACATGTGATGATGAAGTTTTCCACGCATCCCACATTAATGAGGCCATAGGTCACAAGATTTGATGGCCTTCTATAAAAAACTAAACTACCTTTGGTATGCATATCTCAACATTTCAAGGCTATATTACAATCATTGATGGGATTGTCATCAAGATTCGCAAACCCTAAAACAAAAATGCCCACATGTCATCATTCAATAATCATAAAGAAATTTATTTTATGAATAACACAATGTTCTTAAACCATCATGTTGAACAACATGATGGCCCTAGACCGTTGCCAATTGTTTGATTTACTTTAACAACGGGTATCTTAATTTTTCCCATGATGTGAACATCTTGGGCAAATTGAACCTTGATACAAAAATTCGCACTAAATTTTTGTACATATACATGAGTATTTTGAATATTTATTAAGTTACTTAGGTTATATGGGCAAATAGATGTTTGTGATGCAACAAGTTGGGAGGCACAAGCTTGCCCTTGGGCATGATGTAGATGGAGTGCATGCATACAACAAAATGCATGTAAGGTATAAAACACAAATGAAATGGGGAATTAGGGAATTAGGAAATGGAAATGAAAAAGACTAATGATGGGTGCAAATGACATAACATGAACCACACCCACCACTTTGGGTAAATGTTTATTTGGGAATTTTTTTGGTATATTCTCATTTTTCAAGTTGAAAAAAATTATTATGACCTTAAAAGATATTGCATTATATTGTAAATATGTGTTAAAAAACTTTTTTCAAAAGTAAAAGTTCTTATAATGTTTATAGAACAATAATTACAACACTTATTGAACGTTTTTGAGTACTATATTCTCATTAAATTCATTCCAAATCATATCACATGTTTTCATAGTTTATGTTGCCCATGTATTTGCAAACAAATTAACCATTTTCAACATTAGATTGGTTTTGGCCTAAAAACATGAAAAACAAAAAAAAATTTACATGTGTTGTGGTTCTTTTTTAACACTTGGTTGCACCTTGAGGCTTCTTGATTTCACAAAGGAAAAATATAATCACAACTTGTTCCAAGCTATAACTATTTTGATTAATTCTTACACATATTATGGTTGGGATGGGGACTTATAGCTATATGTCTAACACACCCTTAACCTTTGCTTTAAATCATATGTAATCTATCAAAATTCATAAGTCTTTAGCTACTTTGAAATTGCTAAATTTCATTTTTTTCTCCGTCTTTATGCTAACCTTCATCTTCACTTTGATTAAAAATTTTGATCCTTATTGTTAACCGCCATCTCCCATGCCATGGTGGCAAAGTTGTTAGACTATGATTATAATGTTTTGCTTTTGTTTATCTTGAATACATGTAAAACTGAAGCTTAAGTTAGATGATAGAATAATGTTGGTTCATTTACAAATTCACAAACCATAGGGCCTTAAGTACTATTGGTGGGGTAGATGTCCCATCAATCACACAAGTTTACTACCATTTGAAAATGTTTTGGGTGGCATGATCAATTTTTTGCCTTTCATTATGCCAAGGCCTCTTCATTTTGCAACATAACTTTCTTATTCCTTTCAACATTGGATGTCCTAATCTTGAACTCTTTCAAAATGTTCTAGAGTTGGTCCTTCAAAGTATCCCCTTGAAATGGACTATGAAGATAATTTGCTTTATAGTAAGCATATATCACCTTCCACACAAAACTAGGTAGAAATTGTGTCATTTACATTTCATCTTTTGAATAAAATGAAAAATGTCAATCATAACTTCTAGCCATGGTGTTCAAATGGAGTGATTCTACTTCAATTTTTTGATGGAAACATAACAGCAAACATCATTATGAAAATTTCAATTTACGTAATGAAATTATTTCAAATAAAATTTATAATTGTAGCTAATTAAAATAAATATGGAGACACCCTGCCAAAAAAAAAGATTTCCTATTAGTTTTTTAAAAATTGTAAATAAATTTTTAAAAAACACTCAATTTTTTTTTTTTCAATTGATTATCATTTAAGTTTTTTACCATTTCGTTACACCACTTAGATGCTCCAGATACACTCGAATACATATAAGATATACTGGTGTCGAAGCATTCTTGGAAAAACACATCATGTTCAACACTATAATTACTCAGCTTTGTGCCTACATTTTGATGTGAAATCAATTGTTCTCATAGTTTGAGAATGTGACTTATTTTGGATAATCCATCATTATAATAATGGGTATATTTCATTTTCAAAAATTGTGTCACTCTTTGAAAAAACATTTGCCAAAAAAAAAAAAATTTGTCATTTTTTTTTTTGGCTATTTTGCCTTTGGTTGACATAGATGACAGTTCATCCTTTGCATCTAAGTCAAACCTCCATGCTTGTATCACCACATGGGACTCTTCATGATCATTCACCATGCATTACATTTAATGACACACATACATTTTAACTATCTACACAATATAACCTTTGTCCAAGTCAAAAAATCACATTGTCACAAAGTCACATTTTGACATTGTGACACTAACACAATCCCCTAGAGCCTTTGGATTTTTTTGCACATTTTATATTTAGTCTTGAGAATTCAAAATGGATTCCATACAAAGCCCTTAAATACAAACCAAATGGTTAGCTAAAAGCCTTTAAAGTTCAAACCAAACTTTAACTCAATGGAATAATCTTGTAAATGATGGAAACAAACCTACACTTAATGAATCAACCTTCAAATTTAATGAAATAATATTTAACTTTATGAAATTGTCCTCAAAATGATGAAATTACACTTACATTTGATGAAACAATCCCCAATCAATGAAATAATCTTCAAAATTAGGGAAATAAACTTGCATTTGATGAATTAGCCTTCAAATTTAAACAATCCCCACTCAATGAAACATTCCTCAAAATGATGGAAATATACTTGCACTTAATGAATTAACCTTGGAAATATACTTACACTTGATGAATCAACCTTCAAAGTCAATGAATAATCCCCAAAATATTGAAAATATACTTACATTTGATGAATTTTCCTTCAAATTCAATAAAACAATTGCCAAAATGATGGAAAGAAACTTGCATTTGATGGATCAACCTTTAAATTCAATAAAAAAGTTGCCAAAATGATGGAAATGGAATTTAATTTAATGATTCAATTTTTAAATTCAACGATGCAATTGCTTAAATATTGGAACCAACTTTCAATTCAATGAAATAGTCACCATCAAATTACAACTAGACCTCAATTTAGTGAAAGTCTTTTCCATGTTGGAATCAAACTTCAATTCAATATAACAATTCCCCAATTGATGGAAATAATTTACAAATTGTTGGAACCAAACTTTAATTCAATGAAACAATCCCCTAATTGATGCAAATAGTTGCAAAAATGTTGGAAATATACTTCTAATTCAAATGAAATAACTACCAAATTGATGAAATTCAATAAAATAATCCCCAAGTTAAAATCAAATTTCAAAATAGTCTTCCAATTCATAGAGTTAAATTTTAATCAATGAACTTAAACCTTAAATGTTGGAACTAGACTTGAATTTGATGAACTTTGATCCAAATGATGGAATCAAACTTCAATACATGAAATAATTCTCTAAATGGTGGAACCTACAAATCAATTCAAGTTGTTGTAATGAGGTTTGGAAATAGTAAAACTCCATCATAGATGGCAAAATCCAAACAATTTGATGCATATAAAGTTTTACAAAACCAATTCACTTCATTTCAAGTTCATAGGAGGTCAAATTTACACATAATTATCATCAATAAACCTTCTTACACATACAAAATGAGGTTTCAACATACAAAATGTATGTTTATAAAGCTTCATTCTACCTAAGGATTTCCAACGTCAAATTGGAATTCTTACAAGATTAACTATACTTGGAATCATTTGCAATGATGTTTAGACCACTTATAAGCAAACATGATTTGAACAATGTATTTCAAACTTGAGGCAGGCTTCAAGAGGCCCCTTTGCAATGTTTTTTTTTAGGTTTAAAGGTATGATTTATGATCAATTGTAACAATTTCCATTGTGTTCCAAGCCATATCACTCTCACTTATAACCTTAAACCACACCTTGTTTACTTGATTTTAACATTGTAACATGGAAAAGATCATGGGCAAATGCGGTAATATGTTGTTTATTACTAAAATATTAGTTAAGAGATGCAACAAAATGTTTATGGGGACAATTGCAAGTTTCATCTCTTCACATCTTATCACATATTGGGATTAATAATTTAAATGTTGTGATGAAAATAACCAATATGAAGGAAGAGCATGGAGATCACATTGCACTAACTATGTGGTAGTTAGTTTTTCAATGAGTCCAAACACATGTTGAACAATCTTGTAATGTTTCAAGTATAAAATGGATGTGAACCACAACATTAAAAGGTCAACCTCCCAAATGTTAGGGTTTGAAGTATGACAATCATAAAATTTCTTTTTGCCTTCTAAAAAGCTTTCAAATAACACCATTTCTATTGATGTTTGGAGATTGGAACACTCAAACGAAACCTTAATCATTGACTTTGGAAATAGAGAAATGGGCACAACTTTTGAGTTAGAAATTTTGTTGACAACAATAGTCTTCCGCTTTGCCACAAATTTGAAACATGTGTCATCAATATTTTCTTGTGCATGTTTGGTCCTTCTTCACAAGTCTTCATGTAAAGAGTTCTAAACCTTTTATGCTCATGGTCCTCCCATTTTCATAAAAACTTTCACAAGCATTTTTTAAGAACCAAACATCATATGCACTCCCTTGCACATAGTTTTTTCCCTCTTTTCTTGCACTCTTTGATCTCATTAATTTTTTAAAATTTGTTTTGGTACCTTTAACACTTGGAACTTCGTTTTTCTTGCACATTTCATGCAAGTAGACCAACAAGCATTCTCACAAGTCTTGATTAATTCACACACACAAAGTGATATAAAAGCTAGATTGGGTATGACACTAGTTTTCGCAGCCAAAACTTGATCAATTCACACACACAAAATGATATAAAAGCTAGATTGGGTATGAGTTCATGCAAAAATATTTTCTATTTGTTATTTTCATTTTACAACCTTCATATCTTAGTACAATTTTTGTCTTTATATATTTGAACATTGGCCATGTTCACCCCCTAATTAAAAGAATTTACAAATAACTTCATTACATTTATAAACAAATTACCAAGTTTGTTTTGCTTTTTGAATGATCATCCATTGTGGTGGATAATAATTTGTTAAAGGATTGGTATTGCTAGGTTGTAACAAGTGTAGTTCAAACCAATGTTGGCAAAATCTTGGTTTTTATTAGAACTACTTGTCAAAGTTCAAGGTTTTTTAATGGAAAGAAAGCCCTCTATTAAAGGTCTATTTAATAGTTTTGAAGAATAAAACTCATTGATTTTGGGTCTAGGTCAAATTTTCTTAAGCAAGTTCAATGTTTGACATGTTTATTCTTGATAAAACCTATTAGTTTTGATTTTGGGATGGGTTTGGTTTCCTCTTATTAATTAGTTGAAAAATGCATTTTTCCAATTTTTCCATTATGTAATGAGTTGGTTCCTCATGAAGTAAATTCATGGCACATTTCCTATTTTTACATGTTGTTAGTTTGCACTTGCCATTAAGGGCGCATAACCATTATGCAATGAACCACCTTGCTCATGAATTTAATAATTCAATGGCAAGCTATACCCACATAAACTACACCCCCATGCACATAGCCACCATTTTAATTTTTTTTTGGTTCTTGCTCAACATTAGCTGCATGGATATCGAAATTTACCCACCTTTGAATTCTAGGCCAATAGGAATTTTCATTTTGAATTGGGTCAAGTCAAATTGAACCATATTGCAAGTCTAAGCAAGATAATCAAATCATGTAGCTACTAGATACTACCCTAAATTACCCTAGTAGGATCTATCAATTACTTGGTAATATCATAATAAACTATCCTAGCATATATCTCTTTAACCATTCTACATGGCAATCTTATGTCTCCTATTGTTTCATCCCATGGTGTGTTATCTCCAACATAAGAAGCCTATGACCCTAGAAATTATAAACCTAGAAACTAGAAGCCCTAAACTTTATGTAAATTTCTAAGAACCTATCCCCCGCCTAAACCTTTGACCTCGACCCTGTGAAAAAGCCCTTAAGACTCTCTAGGCCTAGTTAATGGTGGGTTTGTGTCCACATAACTAAGACCTAGATCTAGTTGGAAACCCAAACCTGACCAACATTTGGTTCAAATTGTCTTGGAATGGCACTTGGCAAAATTTGCATAAGTTGGTACAAAGCAAATCATCATTCTATATCTTTTGGTTCATTTTTAGTTACTTAAGAGTCAAGACCCTTGTGAAAATTCAGCCCAAAACCCAAGACATAAAACCCTAAATACTGAACCCTAAAATGTGGTCCATATAATTTAATGCAAATCAAAACTTTGTTGGTGTCCTTGCTAAGGGAACTAAGGCCCACTTTACACTAGGAGTCAGGGCCGAAAAAACTGGGGACCAACTTTGAGCATTTTTGGCTTGCTGTTTGGCCCCAAGTTACTAATAAATGCTAGAACATTGATGTCAGGATATTAATAAATGCTGAAACATTGGTCCCCAAGGGTTGCAAATTGGCCTCCCAAATTTGATGGTATCCTTTTTTCAGCATTAGGGCCAATACAAGGCCATAATGTTCAGCTCGTGTGGGTGCATCACAAAATTGAAAAAAAAATCTTGACATGAGTGTGGTGATCAATGAGTTCGTGACCATGAACTACTACACCACAAGGACTATCAACAATTCACAAGAGGGAAGCCAGAAATGGGTTTAGGGTTTAGGGGTTTAGGCTCATCAGGCAATGTGATAAATGAATGAAGGAAAGACTAATTTGCAATAATATGTACTGTGCAAGAAGTCCCTCCCTTCACAAAACATTGAAATCAAGGGAATCATCAGAGGACAAGAATTGCTTTGAAATGTCCAAACCTTCATGCAAGATGCAGTTTCCATAACATCCCAAATAAATAAATGAAATCTCTTTCTCTCTCTCTCCCACCGTTGCAACTTGCATCTGCAAGCTTTTCAATTCTCCAAGCTTACAATGTCACGTTGTTGTTCCTCCAACATTTGCTAGTGTTTTTTGAGGCCTCAAAACACCTAGGTAGACACAAAAACTTTTTTCACCTCACAAAAGCCCTTGTTTCAGTAATGCCTACAGCTGAAGGTTTCACTCTACAGAATGCCCATTGGAAGGGGGCATTTCATTTTTCTAAACGCCCTCCAAAACCAAGCTGACAACTACATAATACATTGGGTAATGTGCTCTCCAAATACACTACCAAATTCTCAATAAGGTTTTCCAAAAACAAAATCCATTCTCAAGATTCTTGAGGTTGCTGAAATGTGTCTTCATGAGGAGCTGAAAAGCCTTTGTCACTGCCTTCTTCTGTACAAAGCTGTGCAATTGATGTGGATTTCTTGCTGCAACAACACACCTGCTCTGTTGCCAAGCAGCAAATACATACAAGATTGATTTTCTCACATCAGTATTTGAGGAGGTCCTTGTGACTAATATAAATGCTATGATTTCCACGTTTTTCATTGCATAGAAACAATGCTTAGATTAGGCTGTTATGGAAGCAATGAGCTTAAGGAGGCAATGGCACAAGGAGATGTGTTTACATTCACTGATAAAAAAAAAAGCATAGCCAGAGTAATGCAACACTGTTGTTGGAATTTTTGTAAGAAGCTCAAAAGATCAATGAGGTGCCTGAAAGGTGCCAAGTAGGTAAACCTTAGGTTTGTAACCCTCTTCTTGTAGAATTTCCTCAGCATCTTAGAACTTGGTGTGTTCTTTGATTGTTCTTGTACTAGACATAGATTTTGTTTTGTGTTCAAGATGAACATCATCATCCCTTCCAATCTTGCTTGAAAAAAGCTTGCAATTTCTGCAACTTTGTGCAGTTTAGGGTTTAGGGTTTTAGGGTCAATGGGGAGGTTGCCTTATTAAAAGGTGAAATACAAGTGAAACTCCTATGATTGTTCTAGTGTGCAATGGTGTATTTATTCAGACTACAATGTTTGGTGCATTGACATGGTTTGATCTTGTGGCCTTGTAGGTGTATATATAGGCCATGTATCTATTATTGTGAGCCTACTACAATCGTGCATCCCACACCATGTGTCTATAGGCATATTATGCAGGCCTCAATGAGTTAATAGATTGTTGTCAAGCCTTGGGTGAACCCACACCCATACCATGGTATACCATGGTATAAATTAAGATCAATTCCAAAATCTATCATGTTGACATGTTTATGTGAGAATCAACATTAAGCAACTTTTGGTGTACCTAAATTTGCAAAGAAAAAAACTTGAAGTTTCTTGTTTGAACAATTATTGGATGCATGATCAATATGCCAAAACTCAACATCCATGGTTAGGACATATTGTGACTATCGTAGCCTAGGGTCAATTTCCACATGGACAAAATGAATAATTATTTTTTTCAAAAATTAATTCATTTTCTATAAATTTGATTTGCTTTTCATGATGTTCTATGATATCCTCATGCAAGGAGTGATAATATTTAGATTGTGGCTTATGATAATTATGATGGTTTTCAACAACCCAACTTCAAGTTTCACAAAAAAATGTTTCACAATTTTGGGGTTAGTAATAACATTTTGAAATAAATGTTTTAAATTAATATTGTGTTTTTACATTTTTGATTTAAAATTATAATAATCTGCAATTACTAATTTTCAAATTTGAAACATGTGATATTTGTATTATTATAAAACTATAAACTTAAATCATTTTATGGTGGAAATTTATAAAATAAATGTTTTGTCATAATTTGATATTGACATGTAATGACATAATTGCAACATATTAATTACATAATTACATACTTTTATAATATTATGTGAAATTGAAATAAATATGTTGATGTTTATGTTTATGTTTATGTGAAATGACACTATTTGTCACGAAGGGAAGGGGGTGGTCGAATCATTAAGGAGTTGGTGTGTGGTTGATGAGGTCAAGGACTCACCTCCTTCCAATAACATTGAATTCCATGACAACATAGTCAAAATGAACACTTTGTGACCTACACAACTATAGTCAATTAGATTCATCATTTTGACAATGGTGTAATATGAGTATATTGATATTGCAATATTGTCAAAAAATAAAAAATAAAGGTTTGGCAATGGATATGTCCACAAATTGGGATAGATTGATTTGGCTAAACCAACTGCCAAACCTTTTTAACTTTAAAAATGTGTGTGCACATGTGTTTTGTTTGTTTGTTTGCATTTCTTTTCCTAAAGATAATTAACCATGTCCTTGTATTATGAATTTTATGATAAAAACAGTGGGTCTTCATCAATTATAAAATCATGTAGTCATGTGTGTCACATAAAACCATAAACATAATCACAAATGTATAATACATGTATTACATTGTTTTGTTAATAACAAGTTGTTACATTGCAATACATGATGGAACAAGTTGTGACTAAAAGTTTCATTCTATAACAACTACAAATATTATATCAAGATTTTAAGAGAAAAATGTACATGCTACTATTATCATAATGTTAATATGTTCCTCAAAGTTATTAAAGAGGTGTTAATTCATGTACCTATTCAAAAAATAATCCTAGTGATACAAAGATTAATAATGCTCACACCCCATAGTAATGACATTGGAAATGTTCACCCAAATTCAAGAAATGCCAATCTTTGAAAGTCTTAGGATTTTTAATTGTTATGTTTTGATTTTTTTTCTATCACCAAATGATTGGTGATAACTTTCATCCTTTAGCTCAAAGAAAAGTGTTGAATTTATACTTTGGAAACACTTTCTGAAACTATACATTGAGGTAGTCATTACTTCAAGATGATATGCATGCATAATTTCATTGTCCTAGGGATGTTTGATCTCCTAAAAGAATGATATGTTATTTTATTTTATTTGTTAAGATTAATTTTTTGGGTGGTATTAATCAAACCTAGAATTCATAACAATATTTGTAATTGTTAGCCCAAGTTTACAAAACTTTGAAAATTTAGCATTTTAGGGTTTCAAATTTTCAATGTGAACAAGGTTTTTTTGGTGTTTATCTAACACATGAAGAGGGTGGATGGAAGACTCCTTCTCATCAACAATTTTCTATTATTAGTAGACATTATAAATATTAATCAATGTTAATAGGCATAGTCCATGCATTATTCTAATGAATATTCATATTTGATAGTGAAGGAAATAAATTAACCGCAATTGCATTGATATTACTAACATTATATAGATACAATCAATTATGTTGCCATTCCAATTTAACTCACATATGCTAAATTTTTTCAATTAGTTTGATGATTTTGGATAAAAACATTTTAAGGTTGGCACACTTTAGGAAAATGTCATGAAATGTTAAGTTTTTTTTAATAATATTTATAGATTCATTATTACAATTCATGGTTTTTTTACTGAGTTTTTTAATTAAAAAAAATCCAAAAATGACAAGAATAAAAAAACCACCTTGTCAATCTGGATAAGTCATTTTGAACATGTCCAATGCAATTGAATAATATTTGGACCGCATCATTTTGATTAGCAAAGTGATTGATTATTTGATTGGTAAATAGTGAACCATTTGATTTGGTCATTTTTTACACAAATTAGACTTATTTTATAATAATAATTATAAAAATTAATAGGTAGGTACGTAAGTAGGTAGGTGTTAGTTTAGCCTACCTAACCTAACTTCATCAAGTTACCTTAGTCCAACCTACTTACCTTAGCATCTAAACATGTGCATAGGTTGTAAGTATAAGGAATTGAACCCCAAACCGTCACAATTATAAAACAAGTCCTTACTAGTGGACTACACCATTAAAAATGTTTAACTTTTATCAATCTTTTTATTTCATATGTTTATTTGACATCATTCAACATAATAGCTAAACCTAGGTGACAACTAAATAATAAAATTAAACTAAACATAATGGTTAAATCAAATGGTTAAACTTAGTGATTTAAAGTAATGATTAAATCTGATGGCTAAACTTAATGATTCAACTTAATGGTTAAATTCAATGATTTAAAATAATGACTAAATTTAGTAGTTAAATTCAGTGACTTAAAATAATGGTTAAACCTAGTGGCTAGTCTAAGTAATTCAAAGTAATGGCTAAACATAATGGTTTAAAATAATGGCTAAACTTAGTGACTAAATTTAATGACTTAAAGTAATGGTTAAACTTAATGGTTGAATTTAATGACTTAAAGTAATGGTTAAACTTAATGGTTGAACTTAATGACTTAAAGTAATGATTAATTATAATAGCTAAACCTAGTGACTAAACGTATGGATTTGAAAATAATAACTAAACATAATGGTTAAACCTTGATTAAATTTAGTAATTAAATTTAATGGTTAAACATAATGGATAAACCTAGTTGATAAACTTAATAATAAATTTCATGGTTAAACATATTGGTTAAACTTAGTTGATAAATCTAATGACTAAATTTATTTCATGATTAAATTTTGGTTGAATCTAATGGTTAAATCTAGTGGCTAAACATAATGATTAAACTTTTGGTTAAATATAGTGATTAAACCTAATGCCTACATGTAATGGCTAAACATAATGATTAAATGTTTGGTTAAATATAGTGATTAAATCTAATGGCTAAACATAATGACTAAACCTTGGTTAAATATAGTGGCTAAACTTAAATCTTAAATCAAGTGGGTAACTATAATGGTTAAACATAAACTATATCTGGTGGCTATATCTAGTGGTTAAATTTAGGTTATACCTATTGGTTAAAACTAATGATTCAACTTAGGTTAAACTTATTATCAAATTTAGTGGCTAAGCATAATGGCTAAATTTAATGGCTAAACAAAGTGGTTAAAACCAATGGTTACACTTAGTGGTTAAAATTAGGTAAGTAAGTGGGTGGATAAGTAAGTAGATAATATGTATGTAGGTGGGTAGGTATGTAAGTAGGTCATATGAAGGTGAAAAATAAAGGTAGGTATGTAAGTAGGTAGGTGAAAATGTATAGGTAAATAGTTAGGTAGGTAGGTGGGTGGGTAATAGGTAGGTAATTAATTAATTATGTAAATAGGTGGATGAGTAGGTAGGAGGTAGATACATAAGGTAGTAGACCATGTCATGTTTGATTAAAGATCGTTAGTCATTTTGATTAAATGTTCAACTTGATTAAAGACCATTGATTATTTTGATTAAAGACCATTAACCATTTTGACTCAAGTTGTACAACATGAGTATTGTATTCAGTCAAATAAACCACTATAGTCAAATTGATTAATCAACAAATATATGTGTCATTCAAGCCTCTAGCCTTTCATCAAAGTGTACATGTCCATTAGCCACAATGACAAGTTAGTTAGTTTGAACTTCTTTAAAAACCATGATTTGTAATAATATTTTTTTTTGTGACATGAAATTTTATGCAAACATTTTAAATTGTTCCATCCCAATCCAATGGTCAAAATGTAAACAAGTGGTCAAGATGTAAAGTGATTTATAATCAATTCAATTTGCAACCATTTGAATTTTGATCCAACGATCAAGATTTAAAATGGTTGTATATACAATATATACATGGTATATTACATAATTGGGAATAGTTTTTTGAAGCTAAGACACCCATATTTTTGATTTCATATCATGTTCATAAATAGAAGTTAAATGGAAAAAAACACAATGCCCCCTTTATATATGTGTTATTCTTTCACTTCAAGGTGGTTTTTTTATGAAAAATAAAATCATAATGTCTTTGTGGTTGGACCAAAAAAACATGTTTGCTAAATGATATATATTAAGTAAATTTAATCAATATCCATGGAATCTGGGAAATTTCATTAACATCATTCACCACCCAAAGTTTCATGCAAAAATACCTTCTACAACATGAGTTTTGAATTATATTTTAAAATTTTCATATTTTTTGACATATAATTTTGTGATAAATTTTTAAAATTAAAAATTTTCTTTTTAGAAATGGTTAGCCCAAGTTTGAAGTTAATCAAATCTCTTCAAAATTCACAACAACAATTCCATTTATAAAAATGCATTTCAAAAGAAAATTTCAAATGTTACAAAATAATGTTTGTGATTACAATTTTTGGAGGACTTTCATGTGTTTTTACTATTGTTGGACATGTATCAAAATGTCTTTAGGTATCACCAATTTATCACTTGCTTATCCTTATTTGCAACCTTTAAGGTATCACTTTCAGTGATACATTGATTGAAACCCTCATCATCGATTTTCACTTGTATGAAAATTGGATGAATTAGATTATCATGTGTCATTGGGATGCCATTATTTAGGCCCAATTCTACCATATATTATAGTTTCTTTTTGTTTATTGGTGTTACATTTAAGGTTGCCAACGTCAGTGCCTCAAGAAATATCCTTGGGAGTTTAGAATAAAAAAATTATGTAAAAAATAGGTTGAAAGGTTTGGGGAAAAAATTAGGCAATAGACCAACTATTGGGATTATGAGGGGTAACCAATTTTATTTTTATTTTTCTGGGTGATAAACAATCAACATGGGATGATTTGGGTGGGTGGGTGGGGGGGGAGGGGGGTGTTTGGGGTTGGGGGATGACAAAAATGTTGGGGTGAAATAACAGTGATGGGAACATTGATGTGAAATTGAAGCAATGGTGAGGGTGTCAAGGTGAAACATAATCTTCTTTTCAACAATGGACAAATGATGAGGGCTAACACCATGAGAAAATGGGGTGATTTGCAACTAGCCTTGCAATTGGCGTTTTTGAGTTGCAATGATCATTTATAACTCATTGCAATTCATCATATGTGAAACTGCATACATATGCAATTCATGTAATTCAATTACAACTATGTAAGAACAACTATTGTGTAATTCTAATGCAACTAGTTTGCAACTATCATGGTAATGTCATGTTGATGTCATTTTTCATTGATATATCAAAACCTAACACATTGCATTATGGGGATTTTTGGGTGATTTAAATAAGTAGATAAATATATTGATCTCCATCGTTTGTTATGACTATTTAGTTTATATTGGTCTTAGATTAGGACATGTGGCATAATAAAAAATTCCCACATGGCATATTAATTTTAAAAATAATTATTTAATTCGCTAAGTAGGTCAATACATAAACATAAGTATGTAGGTATGACATACCTACATACCTAGGTTACATACTTACTTAGCTACCTACACTACATACTTACCTAGGTAAGTAGGTTAAAAAATAAGAATAGTTACTTATTTACCTAGGTAGAAAAGTAGGTAAGAAGGTAGAAGCATAGGTGAATTAAAAAGTACCCATGTAAATATTGTTTTATTTTATTTTATGTTTTGTTTTTATGGTTAAATGTTTTTGCGGTTAGCCCAAATTGACACATGTATTTTCTTGTGAACACACAAGAAAATACACCTTTGTTATATAATTTGTAAAATGATATTCAAGGAAAAAACTTATAGGTTAAATCTTTTAGTTGCACATTAATTACAGATTGGGTTGCAACTAAAAAAGACTTTCCCACATTCCTTTTGTTCATTTTAAAAAACATTAATGGGAAAATTAAGTAATTAATTATTTTATAATTATATATGTGAATTCAATTGAATTTTCTCTTGGAGTTAATCAATATAATTTAAATAATTACTTAATTAGTTATAAGATAATTAATCATATGGATTCCCTAAATTTATTATTCTAATTCTAATTAATATTGATCATTCAATCTAAATAATTAATTAACAGTTAAAAATGATTGAGAAATAATAATGAATTTAAGATTGATAATTAAGTAAATTATTTATTACTGAATATAATCAATAATTAATAAATTATTGAAAATAATTACTAAATATGAATTAGGGTAAAATACATAGTTATCAAAAATTGACTATCTGAATTTTTGATTTCATTATTAATTATTTGAATATAATATTCTTATGAATAAGTTAATTTAAAATTTTAATTAATTAAATAATTATAAATAAATTATTTGAATCAATTAAAAAAAAATTTCTGAATTAAAATGATTAATTCAGATTAACTATTACATATTAATTAATATTTAATTTATTAAAGAAATTTATTAATAAATAGTAAAGATTAAATATAATTTTTGGTTATTACTTTATTAATAATTGAATATTAGTCACAAAATAGTGAAAAAGTAGTATTTATGAAGTGGGAACATGATGAAAACATAGTAATATAGCTAGTTATATCAATGGGAACAATAGTTGACAATTAGTTGCAAGTGTCATATTTAATGGGCGGTTGAAATGTGTACACTTGGCATGATCATTTGTGTCAACTTTATACACCAGTTGCAACGTAGTTGCTAATTGGGTGTTACATTTACACTAATTGTAAAATAGTTGCTACATGTAAGTAAAGTACAACTTTGTCAAAAAATCAAACATAATTGATTACCTTTATATGTATGATGAGTGCATTATATTATATAAATGTTTCATTTGTAATTAAATCGCAATTATAGTACAATTTTTTGATTTTTTGATCTAACATTTTATTTATTATTTGTGATTTTCATGCTTTAGTTGTATTGTAGTTGTATATTAGTTGTTTTGGAACTTTAGTCACAATGCAATGTGGTTCCAATGAACATGATTTCTTATAGTGCAATGGGGGGCACTAACGGATGATGGGGTGGAATGGTGGGGGGATATAAAAATATTTCAGGAAATGGATCATCAATGATGGATAAAAGGAGGCAATGGTATGTTGAAGGGCATGGGGGTGTCCCCCCCCCCCCCCTTCCCCCACTATTTTTAGTGTTTCAATAGTGAATAATGTGGTTAATTGGTGGGAGTGCAACAATCTTTGATTATTGTGGAATAAAGTGTGACCATTTTGCTTATCAAATATGTGAATTTATATATGTTGTAGGTATGTTTCGTTTTGTAAATTATCATCATTCATAGTTTTCTTTTTAATACTTTGTTTTGCATTTCATTTTTGTAGTTTTTGTTAGGTATGTCCCAATTTTATTTTGCATCAAGGTGATTTGTGCCATATTGCCTATTGATGTGATTCACAAAACCTGCATGTGTCTTATCCTCTGTTTATTTGTTATCTTTGATTTACATGTAACATGCTATGTTTTAATGTTCCACATTTAGTTTTGTTGGTCTTATTCAATGTCATATGGTGTTTTGTGTCTTTAAATTTTTTTGCATTGTGTTTCATGAATTGCCTTATGTTTCAAAGCATTAACTATAATGTTTAAGCAAGTGGTGCAATTTTTTTATTAACTTTGACTTATTTACATTTCAAGAACCTTGGTTCCAGGTTATTTAAAAACATTCTTAGGTGGGTTGCATTCTACCTACCTGCACATAGCCCAAAACTGAGATTTCTCTCATTTTATTAGCACTAGTGTGTCATGTGCCAGTGGCCCAAGTGTCAACTTGTCCTCAACTGATTTTTCCTTCCAAAACCTGGTTTCTTGGAATTTTATTTGAATTTTCAGTGGCAGAAATCACTTAAAAATCAATATCTCACACATTCTGAATTCAAATCTTACCAAATAAATTCCATTAAACCTTGCTCATTGAGATTTTCCCAATAACACCAAAGGCACATTCCAATTCCTCTGAAAATTTCAGCTATGATTTAATTTAATTTAATTTTCAGTGAAGAAATCATTCAATATTCAAGCACTTTTGCACCGCAGGTCCACACATGCCATGGAACCAAGCCCATGCACCTCTCCTCGTTACCAGCTTTCCAAAGACACCAAGAACATGATCCGAAGGATCCCGGTTCAGTGGATCTCATAACTACAAAACAAAGCAAACTACCTTCCTTCGTAGATAGATTTTACCACTAATAAGATGTGGTGACCTATATGAACTACATGGCTAAACCTACCAAGTTTTTTATTTAAAAAAAATAGTACTTGAGACATGTTCCTAAAGTAAGAACTACATGCTCAATGCACAGCTAACCCCCCAATTATAATTTCAATTTATTATTATTATTATTCATATTTTTCTTAAATTAACAAAATGTTAGGCTTATCACAATGGATGTCCCATTTTGATGTGTGAAACCCAACATTATAAATCATACAATAATATGACCACCTATTGGTAAAATTATGTTGAAATAAGGTTATCTTTGATGTCATTGCTTCTCAATTGGAATTCAGTATGGAGGGGTTATATGGACTCATAATTTGGCAAAATTGATCTTTTTGGAGATTTTTTGTTTTATAATTTCAAAAAAAAATTCATTTCAATGTATTCCCACCACCAATCATAGGGTATACTATAGGGAAAAGGAGAATGATGATTCTTTGTTCTAGTCCATGGTGTGTTTAGTGAGTGTGAATAGCTTGTGCCTCATTTGTGCCTCATTTTGATTTTAATTTGTATTAACTACTCTTGCTATTGGTTTGTGTGATTGATTTCACTTTGAATTTAAGCTCATGAATTCATAGTAATCCCATTTTGAAGCTTTCACACTTTTTTTTTCCTTTCTTTTTTTGGGGTGAAAATTAAAATGCACCTTAGGTTTGCATTTTGTAATAAAATAAAAAATCAACAAACTTTTTACCTTTGATACCATTTGAAAAACTTAAGGTTGTGTCATGAATGACATAGACAAAAACATTATTTTAAAACATTAGAATATGAGGTTTTGACCATAAATCTATTTAATGTAAATCATGATTTTAAATGTGGATTTAAGGATGAATATGAGAAGAAACAAACTTGAAGTTGCAAAGGAAATGTCTTCTTATTACACAGAGAGGATCAATATGTTATTTCACATGTGAACCTATTTACAACCAGACTAAATTAGTGCATTGAAAAAAAGAAAAAGAATTGGGTTACAACAAAAAGGAACTAAGATAAAATAAAAATCTATAGAAAAGCAAGTGCATTAAACAATGTGAACACATACAAGGTAGGTGCAATAAATAATTTATGTATTATAGATAGGGAAATAAGATGTGCAAATTGTGCGCAAGTTGTTTTTAAGGAAAATGGTGATATAAAAAATTGGAGATTTTTCCCTAAAAAAGAAAAAACTAGCAGAATTTCCATTTAAAAGAAAAAAAATCTCCAAAAATTCCCTGATTGTGTGTGAACTAAATAGGAAATATAGGAGATGGGTGCCATAAAATCTTCAATTTTGCAAAAGGATGATTACAAATGGGCACATCTTTCTATGCTTGGAACCACTAGGATTACAAAGGTATGAGATAAATAACAAAAACTACTCTGGAAATTTCACTAGTGTAATTGGAGGCAAATTTATGTTTTGGAAGGGAATTTTCGCTCTTTTAGACAAAAAAAATCTGGTAAAGTTTGGGAAAATGTGCTTTCGTGATGTAATTTTGACCAATTTTGCTATTTTGGAGCCATAATTCACCAAAATTTGACATCACAAATATGAAAAAAGAAAACACTGATTGGAGGGCACCTCCTAAAGTGGGATCTGACATCTAGTCAATCCTTGTGTTTTGTAGTAAGGTGTTTAGATTTTTGGGTGGTACCTCCTGTTTTTTTAGTGCCTCCTTTTGGCCTTGCCTATCAAGGCAAGGAGGATATTGTGTTTAGATTCACTGTAGAGTACTAGTGTGAACCCGGTGCATAATGCACCTGTTGAGCTACTCCTCGCCCAGTCCTTCCCCGCCCGTGCTGGCCCCCCCCCGCCCGATCCTTCCTCATCCGTGCTCCCCCCCCCAATCCCCCCCCCCCAATCGAGCTCCCCACCCGCCCGTCCCCGCCCTCCCGCCCTGTGTTTCCCCGGCCTCTCCCTCCCCCAACCCCCAAAACTCCCATCACATACAGACAAACGGATAGACAAGGCAGCTTAAGGGATTTTTATAGGCCCTTAGATAATAGATCTATTTTTATACGAGGATTTTTGGAAAAGATGATATTTTGGCTTGTGTTGAAACTTGAGATTAGTTATAGAGTTATAATATTTTTGTTTTGGATTCTTTTAGAGGATTTTTTGAAGATTATATTTTTGCATGGTGAAATATTTGAGTTTCCATAATTCTTCTTTTGCCTTAAATACTTTTAATGTAAATGGCAGGGCACTGCAACAAAATGTGTCCCTGTCCGCCAAGTGATTTTACTGGGATTTTGAGTGAATTCAGTGGTCTAGTGAATTTTTAGTGAATTCATTGATCTAGTGAACAGGGACTAGTGAATTGCACTCACATTTTGTAATAGTGAGGCCACACAGAGTGTGACACAGCCCTTGCGTGTTACAAGTGGCAAGGGCGTCCTTCTTTTGGTAATGCCCTCAGCGTAGGGTGTCGTAGCCCACCAACTAGCATAAAGTGCTGGTTGGTGTGTGTAAATTTTGGCCACTGAAAGAATTCACTGTCAGTATGTACTACTTTCCATGCAGGAAACGAAACAATGCAAGCTCCTCAGTGAAGTGGGCTTTCTCCTGTCAGATTTCCAAAGGAACCCTAAAAGCACTGCAAACTAATGAGGGGAGGGGGGGTTGTACAAGGCATGATACAAGCCAATGAATACAGTTATTGTTCCATTTGGCACAGATCAATTCAGTTTTTCATCATTGTGAATAGAAAGATGAGTACAAATGCTTTTGCATGCTTCCAGGTTCAAAATTTGAATGAAAATTTCTCCACTCCAAGATGTGTAAAAGTATATTTTTGCCTATAAATATATTCTCCGTTCCTTATTATTGGGCCAATATATATGCTGGTAATTTATTATTATCATAAATTAGTTATATACTAGTGTGGCCTGTGCTGTTGGCCCGAGTGTGAGCCCATTGCAAAATAGGGGAAACTCAACATGTGAACGTTGTCTTGCAATGTATGTATCAATTTTTTGAGCAGCCAAATATGAAAGGAAATCATGCTTGAATTGAATGGTAAGCCATCAAATGTTACCACATCCTCAAATGATTTTTCCTTACAAAACCTACTTTTGTGGAATTTATTTGAATTTTCAGCGGCAGAAATCACTTACAAATCAATGTCTCCCACATTCTGAATCCAAATCTTACCAAATAAATTCCATTAAATCCTGCTCATCAAGATCTTTCTGACAACACCAAAGGCACACTCCAATTCCTTTGAAATTTTCAGCTACGATTTAATTTAATTTTCAGTGAAGAAATCATTTAATATTCAAGAACTTTTGCACAGCAAGTCCAAACGTCATGGAAACCAAGCCCATGCACCCCTCCTTGTCGAGAGCTTTCTCCAAAGACACCAAGAACATGATCTGAAGCATCCCAGCATCTGAAGGATCTCATAACTACAAAACAAAACAAACCACCTTCCTTCATAGGTAGATGGATAGATATGATCAGCACTCAAGTTGCAAGGCAAGTGACACACACCCGAGGACCAACTTAGGTGGGATACAAGTGCCACCAATGATGGTGAGACTCAACTTTTGTATCCATTTTTTTGGGTATTTCGAATGTGTTTTCAAACCTAATGAATTAGTTTGACTTTCAAATTGGTTCAAATGATATTAATGTTAACACCTCAAAATTTATATTATGATTTCAAACATTTTTTTTAAAAATTAAATAAAATATTGGTCTTGAAAAAATATTAATCTTAATCTAAAGTGAATTTCACCATTTTGAAATTTTGCAAATGAAATTTGATTCAAATATTTTTACAAATAGGATAATTCTTTATTTGATTTTTTTTTTAATCATAAGTGTTATCAACTTTCAAAATATTATGTTTCAAAGTTTTAAAAACATTATACAAGCATATTCAATTCATATTCAATATTTTGAAACTTTAGATGGACTATGATAGTCCATCATTAAAGTTCATGTATGATTGATGATTCATGTTTTTTTCATAGGTAAAAGATTTCACACATTAACTTCCCATAAAGGGTTCCTTTTTTTTATAAGAGTTTAAAACTTTATGGAATGATGATTTAAAAAGTATCATAATGAAAATCCATTTTGTCCATGTAATTTGTAGCTACCCTTTAGTCTTTTTTTCAAGAACCCTAGCCAATATGTTGTGCTTACTTTCATTGATCTCGAGCCCAAAACCTAACTTGAAATCATACAAAATGGAAACTAAATCGCATTGACCCTTGATTGTTAGAAATGTATCATTAACATATTGCAACATCACCTATTGTCATCCCTTCTTCACAACTGAACTTGTTTTATGTCATTCCTTTGCATGGTTTGTTTCACTAACACATTCATGGGTTCTTCGACTTTCATAAAGAGATAGGAGTGAGTGAGCACTCTTAATGTATCCCTTGTCTAAGCTTAAAGGAAGAAGAGGGATGCCCATTGACATGAATAGCCACACCTACACCCTCACAAAACATATGCACTGTGCTAATGAACTTGTCCACCATTCCAAACCGGGCTAGAACTCCAAACAAAAAATTGCACAAGAGTTTATCAAAGGCCTTGGAAGAGTCAAGTTTAGGAAAAATTAGACTTTGCATAGACCTTTTTGCTTTTGGATCTTCTATACTATGAACATAGTTTTCCAGGATTATTACATCCTTTTGAAGATGGGTTACCATCACATTTGAACAAGAAATTCACCTCCACAATGGATCTTGTCATTGCCATCCAAATTAAACCACACTAATGTGACAGCTTTTTAAGAAAAAACATTAATTGTGTGACATCATCAATATTTTCTTTATTGGGCCCCAATTAACTTAATCGAATTTTGGTTAAGCACAAGTAAATCAACTAATGAAGTTTTGGGGGTTAACCTGAGGTTCATGGGGATAGGATAATAGGTTCATCTTATCCAGGATGGACTCCTAGGGGATGGGTGGCTTAATTAAAACAAGGCGGGGCTAAAATAGTTGGACTAGGTTAAAATAAGGTTATCATGTCTTGATTTTGGCCAGATAAGTGTGCTGGATAAGGAGGTACAAATATGGCGAAGGTGATTTCTAAAAAAATGCTAGAAATTAAGTTTAGGTTAAAATAGTAGCCATTTTTCCCCCTAAAGCTTATTGATCGCCTTCACTCTTCTGAGTGATGAATGTTTGTGAAGAAGTGGGAGGGAATGAAGAGTGATGATGAGTCTTGTGAAAGTTGGGCTAATGGTGGATTAGACATGTCATGAATAGGCTAGACCATGGGAATAAGCTATTGCATCATGAGGAGGTGAATTACCAAATGTGTCCAACCAAGGAGCATAGTGGAGATGGAGGTGGGGGAATCATTGGTGGGTGATGGTGGCTACTCAAGGGTAGTTTTTGTGAATGTTTCCATTCAAGCATAGTAATGACATTCTTTATTTTGCACTTTAAAATTCGCGAAAAATTCGTGAATTTTAAAGTGCAAAATGAAGAATGTCATTACTATGCATTCAAGGGTGAAAGAGGGAAGAGGTACACAAACCTCGTGTTAAGCTTGGTAAAAGAAATAGAAAAGGAGGATGAGGGAGAGAAGGAAAGGGCTAACTTGAGGAGGTTTGCCCTCTTATGTGAAAGCAAAGGAGGTAGGAAGAAGAAGATTGGTCACAAGGAGCTTGAGTAGGTATTGTTTATTAATAAGATTGGGAGTGGAAAGAGAAAAATTCAAAGAAACAAGAGAAGAAGATAGGGATGCTTATAAGTATAAAAATGTTGTATCAAGCATGAATAAAAGCTTGGTTGGAGTAGGAGATCCACAACTAAGGACTAAAGACTCCGATGTAAATCTTTTTTTTTCTTTGGTCTGTGAAGCTTTGATTGAAAAAATCTTGTTCCAATTACTACATGGTGTGTGTGTGTTCTTGGTTGTGATTCATTGGTTTAAAGTTACGGCTAGTTATAGCATGAACAAATAGATAATGTTGTGAACATGGAAATCAATTATTATTTGGATCAAACAAAGTAAGATGGAATAAAATACATATAAAAAGATTAAAAGTTCATTTCCTAACTATGATGCTTCTTGGATGTCCTCCAAGGGACAAGGGGCGAAGGCTCAATGTAACTTGTTAAATTGAGCTAATTTTGTGTTTAACATTCTCTTGTATTTAATTTTTTTTGAATTAAACAAACTTTGAAAAAAAAATTGCAAATGACACGGACAAAGATGAAAACCTAGTACCATACATCGGCAAACTTATCTTTGGGTGGTACCACTAAGAATGTCACACCTCAAAATTTTAAGACCCATCCAACTTTAGAATGATATAAAACTCACGTAAAAAAACCTTTTCGTTCCAAATTATTTATCAAAAGGTTACCCAAGTCATGTTGAATTCAAAACTCTAATTAAATTTCCAAAAAAAAGTGTTTTGATGTGGAAAATGAATGCATAAGGAAAAACATTTCAAGAATGTCATACAAGGGATTTTTTTTATTAGGAACACAAAAGGAATTTTTTTTTGGGAATTTTTCTTGGATGTTAATTTTTAAGAATTCTTCAAATGCTATCCTACTTGATGTCTTTTATAAATAATTGATTGAGTTGATTTTTATTTAATTATGGTTTTTTGCAATCACGACCCTAAAGTCCTAAAGGGCCATTGATGTTAAGAACACAAATGATAATTATTTTCATCTTTTGTTATTTTAATGATTAGTTTAGATCATTCCCTTGTGCATGTACTAAATAAACACGAAAAAATATCTAATGTGTAGATGTAAAGATATTTAAAAGAAAAAAGGTTAGGAGTTGGGTAAAGATTTAATTTCATCAAATTTGTGATAGTTTTTTCACATCTTTGAAACATCTTCTTAAGGGGCATTCACACTTGATGTTAAGGATTCTACTATTGAGTCCCCTAACACCATGTTGGCCATTTAAAACTTAAACCTAGTTATCATGAAAATTTTATGTTAAGCTAGCATCCACATTAAATTATAACCCATTTAACGTTGGGTGCCACCTAGGATGCCGCCTAGATTTTCATTTAAAGTTAACTTAGCATTAAGTGTGAATGCATCATTAAAAGGTCACTTGTCCTTAAACGAATTCAACCTAAAGTGATTCCTTTAAGAGTTTAAACAAATCTGATGTGTCCACCCTATGCATTGCACAAGCTGCAAAATCAATGGGTAGATTGAATGTTTAGGCTTCAAATAGTGAAGTTGGATAATGGGTTCATGAATTTTAGGTCCTTAATGAATAATTATTCAATTTTAAAAATTCTTTTTGGATAACTAGAATATTCAAGAATAATATTTCAAAAGATTCATTTTCCTTCACACAAAAGAATTCTTTGAGAAGTTATTTGTTTTTTAAAAAAATTAGCATGTTTGATAATAATATAAGTTTTGTTGAATCTACATTTCAACTATGGTATACAACTAGAAACAAGGAAAGTCTTTTCCCATGTTTTGTAGCAAGATTAAAAGTTATGTAAACATCCTTTTCACTTAAATCCACAATTTCTAGACATCAAATGGAACTAATAAAATCTTTTCAATTAAACATTTGGACACACTTTTTGTGACAATTTTATATCAACTCCCTACACTTGCAAATGCCTTTTTAAGTGGGTCATTCAAGGTCAAATTGAACATTCCAATCGTTTCACCATAAAATGTGTAAAAATATAGGTTCCACATGTCACCCAAGGCCAATAACTTCATCTAACTTATGACAACAAGAAAAGTTTTGGCTGTTTATCAAAATCAGAATATGATGCCTTTGTGTCAAGGAGAAATTAGAAAAATTAGTAAACCTACTTCAACAATTCAAGTCAAGACATTGAAACCCCTTGGGAACATGGAGTCACACTATTTAGAGTCTACCAATAGAATGCAAAGTTGCAAGCAATAGTTGCTTTTCAAGAGAAGCATAAAATATGAACAAAATTGGGAAAATCTTGGATTGAGTTGCCATTGAAGAGAAGCACAAAATGTAGACAAAAACCTCTAAAATCTTATGTTGCATTGAATTTTTAAACTCTAAATTCACAAGATCATGATTACCACAAACTTCAACACTTGCAAAAACTAGGGCTAGGATGTAGGTTCTAATGACAAAAAGTACAAAATTAACACTTGAAGTGAATCAGTTATACAACGAAATTAAAAAAAGTTTAAGAATAAAAAATAGAATTGAAAAGAAAATCATTCAATCAATTGCAGTTCACAATGAACATAGAAAGTGTAAAACTTTCAATCAAGAACTTCTAAAAAGCCTTCAAAGGTTGTAATTTACTTTAAGTCTTCAACACTTTAAAAATCTCAAATTTGACCTTGAAGCTTGAATATGAACTCCAACACAAAGCTTCAAATTGCAAGCACTCTCCTTTCCCATATCCTGTCTAGCAATTCTCGAAAGTAGTTGAATATTGATTCCATAATCTTGTTCTCATTCATCTCACTACTTCATAACTAAATTACAACATTACAAAATGGAATCCCATTAGAATTTAAAGGTAATCCTACCAATTAAAATATAGTTGTAAAAGTAGTATTGACAAATTCAGCCTTCATTGCATTACCACTTGCTGGTGAAGTAGGCAAAATTGAGGTATGCAAGATGACGAAATATGTAGTCACAATGATCGTGGGGATGGTGAACAAGGGCTGGTGTAGTGAGAAAGATTTGCAACTTAGGGTTTAAGGTTTGCCACAAGGTGATGATCAGCCACTAAGTGGTAGTGGTATTAGGCCAAGAAAAATCTAAAGAGTCACAGAACTTGTTGGGATTAAAAAAGTACATTTCCTGTGAGACTCAAAATTTTGACATGACACATACAACTTTTAAAAAACAAATTGTGGTGGCTAGTCAGACCATTATGACATGCTCCATTGAGTTCACTATTTTCAAAATAATACTTTGGCAAAATGTTACTTCAGGGCAAATGGGAAGGTATGGCTAAGCTATGCTTCTTCCCCCAAACTGTAAGCTTCCTCTTCATAAGGCTTCCCGAATATGTTGAGATGACACTGTTATGTTTGTTCATTCATCGAAGTCGTATGATCCTTAAGCAAAAGATTCTTATGATGCATGTGCTTCATTGTGAGAAAGTGGTTTCAACAAAAAAATTTAATCAAGTGACACTTGATCATGACTTTTTGTTGGAGACACTTGATGTATTCAAACATGAAGGCAGGCAGCACTTATTATCGCTAATCCACTTGTGATTGATTGGATGACCTAGTTTTCTAATGTCCCACTGAGTAACTTTAAGAATTTTTCATAGTGTGATCAATTGTATTCTCTGAAACCACCAGAACATGCCAGCTATTTATGGGTTCGACTAGGGAGGAGACTAAGAGAATCTCCAGTAGTGCTCAGTGAGTGTGGTGCTCATTATGTGCCTACACAAATATTTCTCTCATCCAAGTTTAGTTATATAATATTTTTTGGAGGGGGACACACAAAACTAAAACTGGGATTGTAAATAAGTGAGAGACTACTAATAGCAAACCACCTGGGCCAATCAGAAACAGGGAGAACCAGTCATATCATCATATTTATTGCACTCTTCTCTAGCAGGTATTAAGCAAAATTGCTTGGCCAAAACCATTTTGCTGAGCCAAACCCGCATGCTTTGCAGGGTCATGAACTGAGCACTGGCAGACTTGCTCTAATAACAAACTAGTTTATTAGTTTGGTGAAACCTCCAGTCCAGTTTCATGTACACCTTTCCAAAACAAGCTCGTTGCTGGATGAATAGGTTAGAGGTGTGGTTCCAATTTAGGTTATCAATTCAGTGCAGTGAGTATCCCAACAAAATGAAAGAAGATATATTGCAGAATTATTTGTAAGTTCCAGTGATTTTTTTTTGACATATTTTCTCATTTTTCAGACAAAACATCTGGGAGCCTCTTGGAGGCTTTTAAAAATTCCCACCACCCAGATTGTGAAAGGCTTAGAAATCTAAGAATAACTCAATTAGACCAATAAACCAACTGCTTGACTTGAGGTGAAGATTTTGGAGGCTTTTAAAAATTCCCACCACCCAGATTGTGAAAGGCTCAGAAATCTAAGAATGACTCAATCGGACAGATAAACTAAGTACTTGATTTGAAGTGAAGACCTTGGAGGCTTTTAAAAATTCCCACTACCCAGAAAGGCTCGGAAATCTAAGAATGACTCAATCAGACAGATAAAGCAACTGCTTGACTTGAAGTGAAGATCATGGTTGAGTTGCGACAAAAATCTGAAGCTCAATGGTTTGGTAGATGATGACATTTAACACTTTATTGGCACCTTCTGGCAGTGGACAAGTTGTTTTGTGGACAGGAGTTGCCCCAGCCATTATTAGACATTTCAGTGTCAATTTCAAGACGCCAAACACCTTGGTAATTATTGCAACTTGTCATGGACTAGAAGACAATCATCAGAATAAATCAGATCCAAACACGACATCATATGAGTTTGCAATTGTCAGAGCTAAGAAGAGGGTAAGATCTGATTAATCCAGATCAATTATGCTGCTGTGATACCCTGTATATATGATCATGCCATTTGAATCTTATACCCACACTCCATAGCCAATATGATACAGAAAAGAAGAATTGCATATTTGCTTGCTAAATTGATTTAAAAATTCCTGAAAAATCCATCTTTGGCTTATGAGGCATCTCATGGTTAAAGGAGTCTAGAAGTTAGTTGCTGATGGGTATATAACACGGATTGAATTTGGAATATGAACTTCCACTCGGAAAAGATATTGAGTACCTAGGCTACTCACATGTGTTATAATTCTGACATGTTTAGAAAACTGACCCATAATTATAGCATATTCCATCACTGCAAAATGTAGCTCTTTTCAAGAGCCCATTCTTCAAACAATTGAACTATGAAACAAATGGTAGTAGATAAACTAAATGTAGCTCTTTTCAAGAGCCTGTTCTTCAAACAATTGAACTATGAAACAATGGTAGTAGATAAACTAGTGGCCCAATATGGGAAGCTCAAACCCAATTTGGGGCTTTTTTTTTACGGCAATTTTGAGACTTTATGAAGCCACTATTATGTCAAGTGCATGAAATTGTCAAACTCATATTAAAAATTCTGTTCACACTGTTACCCAGCTGCCTGCCCAGAGGCTGCGCCCACAGATGTTCAGGGATACATCCATAGAAAGGATGTGTATAATGTACACAGATGAAATCTGAACTCACAAATGTTCAAGGATGCACACATGGAACAGATGTCAAATGCATGTTATACCATGAAGAATATATGTGTGTGCATGAAGAATGTTGCATTAGTAAACCACATGGGATTATATGAGGTGTGTAACATTAAGGATATGGGCAGCCATGTGATGGCTTGCGGGCCGACAGTTGCAAGGACTGCCCATACATTAAAAATCCAGTTGACCTTTTGTGAGTAGTTCACTAATGAGCAGTGTGTTTTTTCTTTATGTTGTGATGTAGAGGAGGTGGTGATCATCCATAAGCTGATTTAGCCAAATTTAGCGATTAACAAAATATTGAAAGTGAAAATTCAAACACTCTCGTATATTTTTGGCTACCATGTATAAAAATCTGATGATTTCCAAATGGTTTTTGAGAAGAAATTAATTTTTGGCAATTGTTTTTGCAAAAAATCATCGAATTTGCAACCCAAAATAAGTCCAAAATTTGACCCCAAAAAAAGTCTAGTAGTTAGTTACTAGTGAGTATAAGAATTGGGGCTCATAAGTCAATAGTAGGGACTTTTTTTGACAAATTGAATTCTTTAATGAAATTAATCCATCTAACAACTGGGAAACCTGCACAATCTTGCAATATTTGTTGACAGTGTTTTATTTGTTCTGATATATCTGGAAAGAAAGATTCAGAGATTGCAAACATCAGAGTCAAAATTGTTAGGTGACTGGTGTGTAGAGCTGATTTCAGTCCTTCTAAAGCAAAATAAGCCCTGACTACTATAGTACATGGGCGGCTTCAGTACACATTTGTTGCATAATTAATTAATTAATTAATTAACATTGAAGATTCCAGTCCAAGAATAGAATATTCTCAGAATATTTCCCCAAAAAATTCTTCATTTTCCTACACCCAAAAAAAAATTCCTTTGAATTTTTATTTATTTTCTTAAATTCATCATTTCTGACAATAATAAGATTTGTGCTGAAGCTGCCAAGGTCCTACAGTATGTTTATTGTGAACAAGGTTTTTCATTCAAATCATTATCTCCCAATTGTGTACCTTTGCTACTGCTGCTTCAACAGAAAGACAAATGTTTTTTTGTCATAACATTACGTTGCATGGAAAAGCACAAGGAAGGTATATAAGTGTATATAATAATAGTTACCAATATTTGATCATTGCTGAGTTACACCAACACCATCCAATTGGAACTCCTTTGTCATTTGCCAAATAGGTTTGGTGCTGATCTGGGCAGAAACCCATTGCATGAATTGCATGGGTAAGACGGTAGGTGTGTAGGTAAGTAGCAAGAGGTTGCAGGTGATGGTTGTTGGTGAAGAATATTTGGATTTTCTTTTCTGAAAGATTGCATTGCTGTTGGACATGCACTGTTGTCTTTCTCATGGAGGACTAGCTTTTCCACAGGCATATATTCTGCTCTTTATCTTGCTTTTGATGTGCATTTGATGTTGTTGTCAAACTTTGATCAACAACATAGTAACCCATAGCAGCTAGAAATGCATAACTCTTTATGGGGACGCCAAATTCCTGGTGATCAAGTTTTTAAATAAAAGCAAAAAATAGAAAAAACTATGGAAGACCCCCCCAAAAAAAAAGGGACCAAAGATGAACCTAATCCTTTTACATGTCAATCACACATTTTTGATATTGAACACTCGAACTGGACCCCAAGTCTTGAGACACGCTCATTTGTACCTTTTAGAAAACAGAGTTTTTTTAAACATGAAGAAGGATCCGATTCAAAGTTCAATTTGTTTCTAAGTTTGAGAAAATTTGGAAGTCTCATGCCATTTGATATATTAAGCATTGTACCATAGGCCTTTATATGGAATTTACTATGAATTATGTATAAGGATCAGCTCTCAAATGCCCACCTTGAGAACAGATGGTTATACTACATAGGTAGGGTAGGTTATAAGTTTTTTTTTCTTCTATTTCCATGTTTTCTATAATAAATATGTTTAGGATTAACAACTTAATGCAGATGAAATTCCAATAATCTAGGTAGGTTATTAAAATTTGAAAATTCACTACCTGACCCATAAAGGTCTTGCTGGTTCTTGGAGTAATAATATGTACCAAGTGGGTAGATTATCTATCGGTTTTCAAATAAATTAACAATCAATTAGTAGTCTATCCATTACCGGGTTGACGGTCAAGTGTTTTCTCAATAGCCACTAGTTCCAACATTGCACATGCATTCCTTCAAGCACTCGCCCTTAATTGTGGCAATACCAGTATCATTGCATCATTAGAGATGCTTGACAGAGACTTTTACTATTTGTAATTTGTTTCAACGAGTTTTCACACAAGGTAAGGTTTCCCATTTCCAGTATATTACCAGTGTGTTTTGTGTTGTTATCACATATAGTAATATTGAATGAATTTTGAAAGGGGAAAATGTACTCCTTCTTTTAAATCCGATTTTCAACAAAAAAATTAATATTTGAAATTTTTTGACATAAATTCGCAATTCAAGATTACCTACAACTTGGGTTGAAAATTTGCAGAAACATCTCCATGAAACCCTACTCATCAAGGACCTTCCAATGTTGTATAGAGCACATCCCAATTTCCTTCACATTATGATTTGAAATGACAAAATTGTTCAAATTTCAATAACCCATGTACAATAAGTCTAAGCATTGCAAACCCACCTCAATGTACCCAATCTCATCAAGGGCCTTTCCAACCATACCAAGAGCATGATAGGGGGTGCCATGGTTTGGGAAATCTCACTATGACAAAACAAACAAACAAACAACCTCCCTTACTAGATGAATGGATGTAAGCTCCATATACCTTTAGAGAGGACCTTACAGATTCGACCAAAGGCAATTACAGAGATCTTATAACAATTAGCACCCTTAGTGGAAGGCCTTACCCCATGAATTTTTTTTCTGCTGTAACCTGATAGCCCGGCATAGTGGAATTGGTAAAGGTCCTTGTAAAGCCTTCAGGCAGCCCCAAAGCTTTTGAAATCCTGGTGTGCTAAGTCTGTATAATACAATCTTAGGAAATGAAATTGTCCCATCATTAATACATTTAAGACACAAATGAATTCCATCCAATCTTAGGGATGATATTGTCGTATCAATGATAGATAGCATAGCCTAGGGTCAATTTCCATGTGGAAAAAAAATAAATTAAGTTTTTTAATTTTTTTAAATTAATTTTTCATGATCTACTATGATACCCTCACATGAGGAGTTAAAATCATTCAGATTGAAGCCTGTGATAATTATGTGATAGTGTTCAACACCTCTCTACATGTTACCATGATGACTGGAAAGGCATGTACCTACTTCCCCCTCCCCCAATGTCCCCATGTTACCAAAATGAGTGGAAAGGCAAGTACTTCCCAACTTATGTGTGCCAATTATGTAGCCCCTCAGAGGACACAGGCAGCAAGCAGGTGGCCCTACCTCTACTGAATTTGAGCCATGTTCCAGAAGCCATCTGACTTGTTGGCTACCAGGTCGGTAGCTGCACGTGGATGGTTAAGGAAACAGATAACCAGTGTGGTTAACTATGGTTCAGGAATACACTAGAACATAGTCTTTCCTTTAAGTTCTCCCCTGTGGACACACAGCCAGGGTTTGTTTTAAGGATTTTGTGATGTAATCAAATTGGCAATCATACAGAGGAAAATAATTTAGCCAAATTTGGCTACATACTACATATGAAAGTAGGAATATACATAGATTATTAATTTTTGGTGGCTACCCACTAGAACTTGTCACTAAAATCTGGCAATTTGGATTTTTTTTTGTTCGAAATCTGGTGAATTGTCGTGCATGATGCTCTTGAATTCGTCTGTAGTTGCCGGAACGAAACTGAGAGCGGCAACGCAAACGCAAGTAGCGCTTAATTAGCGTCTCTTTCCATTGGGTTGCTATGATCATAGCAGAATAATTTGAAAGCCATTGACATAGGGCCTTGTTTCTAGTTGAAGAGACAGTAGCTCTCCATTAGAGATCTGCAAGTGCCTGAAAATACATGTTAAGAACTCTGGCAACACGTGTTCTCATGAAAAAAAAACAGGCGACAGATTTCATCGTAGGGCGAGTCAGAGTTTGACACAAAGCTCGTGCAATTCGTCAATGTTTGATCGGTAGAGCTATGAGATGACTGTGAGCAGAGTTAGTTGAGAAAAACATAATGGAAAGCTGCTTTGCTCTCATCAGGGAATCTGTGATCACAATAGCCTAATGAAAAGATGTCTTTAGCATGGTAGTCAGTTCCGCACAGCTAGGCTTGCACACTCAGGGAGGGAGGCAGGATACATTCATGATGGCAGCAAGTTCGATCGAATACTACCAGGTACGATCGCGGGGCGGCTGTTGTCACGCAAAAAGACTTATCCCTGCTCATGAAACATTTGCAGACCTTCAAGAGAATTAGTTTTCTAGTGATCCTCATTCACAATTCAACTCAAAAGTGAAAAAGTTGGAGTGGGCCAGTGCACTAATTGCCAGAGTTTGTACAAGTCCGATGAGTTCTTCGGAGTTGCAAGGGTGATTGCAGAACTCAGATGATTTAGTGCTATAGACTTTTTCCAGTACTAGCAGGCTGCAAAGGCGGGCGCACGGATTCTTGATGTGGGTAGTGATAGTGTTGTTTCATGTTGAGAACAGCTAGCTGGTCAGCGCTGTACTCATCCTTACAGCCTAATTGAAAGAGTGATCACATGAATTGTGCTTGCAGGATTCATACATCTTTCATGCCTAGACCTCATATTATATGAAGTTTCTTCCTGCCTGCAGCAAAGACTGTGTTACAAGTCATGACTTGTTCTGGAGTTTGTGATTTCCTGCTGCTGCATGAGTCATATTCGTCTTGTGTTCAGATTGGTATTATATAGATTGTTCTATGTCGTGGAGTTGTTTTAGACCGCCAGGAGCATTTAGCTGTTATTAGCTGTACAGTACTGCCCTCCTGCAGCAGTGTTCCGATTAAGTCTCCATGACGAGGAGAGAAGGATCGCCAACAAAAGGAACGCTGGAGCTGCCCTGGTACCGAAGGGTACTGCGCGCTGCTGAAGGTCAGAAAGGGTTCAAGCAGCAGCAGGGGCAGCTCCTGCGGCAAAATTTTCCATGCAAGAGTATTTATCTCGTTTTCGCCGCGGTTGCTGTGGGCATACTGGTTGTCTGGAGCGTAAGCTACGAGGTCGACTTCAAGGACGCCGTAAATTGGGAACAACCCGATCAAGAACAACGTCGTGGTGAAACAACACTTCAGAAATTAGCTGTTCGACAATCCGGTTCAGATCATGAGCTGGAGAAACAAGTTATTGATCAAGCTGGCGCGATTCAGGAAGCCACGTCGGAAGAATTCTATCAAGCACAACCAATGGATGAGGATGTCAAGAGACTTTTCACTGAGATAGACGCCAAGATGCAACAGATCTTCAACTCCAACCAGGAGTTCACCAAATTTGGACCCAGAATTGAGAACTGGGATGAGCAACGTGAAGAAATCACCAAGGCAAAGCTGATGAAGAGTACTAGATCAAGTAATGCAGTAGCAGCAGCACCTGAAGATCTGCATCGTGATAATGATGATGATGATGATCAGTACTACTCGAGTTCTTCATCAAAACCTGATCCTGGTCCTCGCATCCTTCTGGTGACGAGCTCACACCCAAAATCTTGTCCAAAGGAACGGGGAGATCAGATGCTTCTGAAGGCCATCAAGAACAAAATGGACTATTGTCGATTGAATGACATCCAGATCTACTACAACATGGACGAGATTGATGACGACATGACACTGTGGTGGGTGAAGGTATTCCTGACGCACATGCTGATGCGGAAGCACCCAGAGGTGGACTGGATCTGGTGGATGGACAGCGACGCCATCTTCACGGACATGTCGTTCCAACTGCCGTTGGAGAAATACGCGAACTACAACATGGTGCTGCACGGGTATGATGACGTCGTGTACGAGAAGCGAAGCTGGTTGGGTCTCAATGCTGGTGTTTTCTTGCTCCGGAACTGCCAGTGGTCTTTGGACCTCTTGTACGCCTGGGCTCCCATGAGTCCCAAGGGTCCTGTCCGTGACGCCATTGGTCCGCTCCTTAGCGAGGCCCTCCCTGGTCGACCTCCAGGCGAAGCTGATGATCAGTCTGCACTTGTGTACCTCATGCTCTCAAACAGGTCCATTTATTTTCAAATCTCTACCCCCCCCCCCCCCCAAATGAATCCAATCCAGTGTTTTTTCTTTCTTTTTTCAAGCAATTTTGTTGTTTTTGGACCCCCAAAATTTCCAATTTTTTGGAAACTTTTTTGTTTGTAGTGCAAATTCGAGTATTAATTCTTCTTCTATTTTTGGAAAAATGAGACAAATTCTTGATAGCACAAAAATTGGAAAAGAAAACCCTGATTGGGTGCAGTTTTCTTTTTCTTTCTTTGAGCAACTTTTTTAGTTTTTTCCACACTAAAAAAGGGGGGAAATTTTGAGAATGTTTGCTTTCCTAGTGTAAATTTGACTACTTCTTCCTTTTTGGGGAAAAATGCGCCATATTGTCGATATCACAAAATTGGAAAATAAAAAGCCCTGGATGTAGTGACTAGGTGAGCCACATAGAAGCTGACCCTAGTTAAGAACAATCTTACAGAAAATTATATGGGATCCTCATCTGTCCGAGCCTGCAGTAAAAAATTGTAATCCTTGATCTGAATTTTGATGTGGTTTTTTGTGGTGAATGCAGGGAGAAGTGGGGTTCCAAGATATACTTGGAGCGTTCCTACTACTTCCAAGGGTACTGGAGAATTTTGACACACAAATTTGAAGAAATGATGGCCAAGTACAAGCCAGGAGTGTATGGGGATGACCGGTGGCCATTTGTAACTCATTTTGCGGGTTGTGAATTTTGTGACGGATTCATTAATCCAGTCTACACGCCCCAGTTATGCCAAACCCAAATGGAACGGGCTATCAAATTCGCAGACAACCAAGTCATCAACCAATATGGTTTGCGGCACTCTACCCTGGATGCAGCAGGGTCAGTTGAATCCGTTAAGAAATCAGCTGAACCTTGAGTCAATTGCCAATTTGACGACCACTCATCAAGCTGCCTAATTTACATAATGGGTTTTGTTGCTACTTCACATGCAACTCAGAACAATATTGTTCAGTAATTGTTATGCTTCTTACACCCTCACGGTCCACCTATTAAAATCAGATCACAAATTAATCCCTGCACTCTATCAATAGAATTAGGCAACTTGGGATTGATGGGTGCTATGACCTTCAAATCCGACCCAGGAATTCAACACAATTGAGAGCTAATGGTTGTTACTTCCTGCAACAATGGCTAGAAATTTGATCAGCTCTGAATTCTAATTCTAATAGTGATAGGGATGTAACGTGTCTGAAAATCTAAATCTTGCAGAACCAAAGGGAAAGAGGTTTAGAGTAATATAATCCCACGCCATTATAAAATCCTGCATCGACTATCTAGTAGTAGGATACAGTACTCTAGTCAGAATTAGTGAGATGCTGTAAGATGGCCATTGTTTCCACGCCTTTGTTAGCGAGAAAAGCTACCCAATCTAGCTAGCTCTCAGCTTGAAGTGAACTAGTTGTTGAAATCTCAAATTAATAGGTAGGTTGAGAATTCAAATCATGACCAGATCAGTTTCAGCCTCTCCCTTATTTATACTCTTTGAAAATCACATTTATACATTGGCCACTGCTGGATGATTCACATGACAGCAGCAACAGCAGAAGAGTAGTAGTGCTGTATCCAATGTTCATGTATTGTATTTTCCATCATAGTTGCTAGATCAAGTTCCCCATATTTTTTTCTCTATTTTCTGAGCAATGTGGGCTATCTTAATTCAACTTGTGACATTCTTTAAACATGTCACTGATGACTATGCCTTACATGGAAAGTATATATGGTAAGTTCTATCCTGTGATAATAAGTTCCTTACCTTTGCATTGTGTGGAAGTCTATAATATTTGGTGGCGTGTAATAACTTCGTAGTTTAGAATGGCTTCTAGATCTTATTTCCATATGTATGGGAAATTTTTAGGTTTGTTATGGAAGGGGTTAGGAAGATATTTGTGGTGCTTTTGGTGTTCATTATTCAGCATCCTACTCAAGATGTCAGCAATTTGTATCACAAAAAAATTTCCTCTACGCCTTTAATTCACCAGATGTGAGAGAATCTATCATGCAACCTTTTTGTCGTTTCCCTTGTGGTCAGCAAACTTGCCAATTTGCAAATGGCATCTTACTTGAGCACCAAGTGACATTCAACCCTGTAGAACATGTTGTAGGTATGGTCCCTTGCTGGGTTGTTGTCTTTATGAGAACAAAAGGCACCATCATTTGCACATTGAAGGGGAAAATGAATGGTAAAGACAAGCCCCCATCAAAAGAAAGAAAAAATAGAGGCTCCCTTCCAAAATAAATGTAAGTGTCTCTCCAATCTCAAATGCACCACCACCCTCCAAAGTGATTTCAAAAGGAACCTTTGATCCCAGTTTTAATTTTTAATTTTTCTTGGATGGAATATTTCCAGTCCAGTCTTCAGACTAGTTCTTTGGATTTTTTTAACTTCTGGTTCATGTAATTTTAACAAAATATATTTACAAGAAAAATCTAAAGAAAATTTAAGTTTGTTAATAGAAATCAACATAAATTCAAAAAGTGCAAAAGAAACAATGAAAAAGCATCTTCAAAAATTGCATGTTTAAAACAAAAGTTTGAAAACTACATAGCAAGAATGCATTGTGTTTGGGTTTTTGGTGTGAATGACAACAAAGATGTTGATGTTTCTTGTGCCCAAACCACGTACTGTATTCTTTGTTATAGTAGTTTAGTCTTAGTTCCAAACCCAAAAGATAAAGCAAAAAATGATTAATATTTTAGAATAAATTAAATGGGATAACATCACTAGAAAACAAAAATGTGAATGTAAACCATTCTATTATTACAAAAATATTTGAGAAAGGAATGAATAACCTTTCAAGAGGAATTGTGGAGAGGCAACAAGCCCAAAAAAAAGGCCTATGTGCGTAGAAGTTCAATCCTTTTTTTTGTTACAAAATATTCTTTGAAAAAAAGATGATGTGAATTAAACATAATCTTGAAAGACCTTGACCTTTTAATTATTAAAAATCATTTGCATGCATAATTTGTGAAAAATGTGTGGTTGAAGCATTTTACTATGCATTTATGTCAAAGAATTGTATTTTCTTCCAAAAATAAATTTTCACAAAAGGTACTACCTAAGGTGATGGAAAAAATGAAAAAGTTATTTTATACCTACAAGCTTTGGTTTGTGAATGTTAGAAAGTGTTCATCATATTTTTGCGCTTGTGATTAATTTTTTGGAAGTTGATTGGTAGCCAAAATATATTACCATCAAAAAATTTGAAACTATAAAACCTATAGGGAAATATTTATTTAAAATTTTGAAATTTTACTAAGTTGCTAGAACAATATGATTTAAATCATTGCCTATATGAAAAATGGAAGCTTCAACCCAAATATTATAACTCCACTAAGATTAGTCATAGGTTGTGTGTTATTGGATTTGGAAAAAAAATTCAAAACAATTTTTCTAACAATGCATTTTTAAAAACATGTCAATATGTGACATTGAATGAAAAAGTTTGCAAAAGCTTGAAATATGCATTTATCAAGTTTGCAAAAGAGAATTTGAAAAAGTGCATAACCTAACCCAATAAATCTAGGAAAGACAAACAAAAGTGGAATAGAGCATGTATTGATTTAAGCCTTTGCCCAAGGAAACTTAATACCCTAATGACAACAAGGTAACTTTCAACTTGAGGAAAAAAAAAAAAAAAAATTGAAAACTTTGCAAAAAATAATAATTTCTTGACATGTAGAAAGGTGGAATTTTTTTTTATGAACAAATATGGTGACATCATTGAAGTTGGATATAATGAGAAGGACTGAAGTGATTAGATTTTGAGGTCTATGGAGCAAGAAGTAGATTTGAAATTTTGGGTGTGTGCAACAACAGTAATGTAGGATGTCCATAGTTGTATGCCAGCATTGTGTAAAATTTGCAAGGCAAATGGGCCACTACACATGGAATGGTGCCATGATTATTGCAAAGACTATGATAGTTCCTTAGACAGAGGCAATAAACAAATGGACCTACTTCACCTTCCTACGAAATACTTTTGCAGGCAGCTGAAAAAGGTAACCAGCTCAATTGCATCACCACTTTTCCAGGATTTTAGCTGTGTCCAAAGTCATCAAACAAGTATAAATTTCAAGGCATGATTCATTGGCAGATTGGCAGAGAGAGAAAGCTGTGACAACTACCAGGCTGAGCCTGTGAACCCTTTTCTCTACCAAACCTTGTCAAATTGGCTTAGTTTTTTTTGTCATCAGCTCAGTCAAATTATGCCTTGTGGTCACTTTGTCCATCGGGTCTAGCCAGAGGGAAGGGACTTTGCATCCCAAAGGTGTGCCATTTGAGTTGAGCTTGAAACCAACTTTGCAGGTGTCCCTGCTTTCTTCATAAATTGATTATGTCTAAATTACCTAACTAATGTTTGGTGGTTTCATCATCTCTCATGATCCACATGGTTCTATTCATCAAACTAAGATGCAGAGCACTGGTCCCAGTAAATGTGTACAAAAGAGTTAAGGAAACTAACTTTCTTATCCAAAAAAAAGTGGTAACTTTCTTACTTGGTGAAGAGACGTGACGACAAATTTACACCATCGTTCAATAACATTCAGCAGGATATTTCGTGGCACAATGCAGGTCAAAGTAAGATTTCCCTCGCACCCATCTTGCATGAAAACTGCCAACAACAAGCACAATCACAACACAGTGGCCCCCATAACGTATCAAGTATTGGAAGGAATTAATGAGGCCTAGATGAATTTTGGTCCACAGAGAAATAAAGAGCAACTCCTGGGCTCACAAAGGAACTGCCAATTCAGAGACAAGCTATTTCACAACATCGTATCATTATTCTTGGCAATCTTACTCTTTCTTTACCATTCTTGAGCTCCTTGCATATTCAAAACTCATTAAACCACTCTCCTGTGCTCACAGCTATCATGGAGGTTGTTCACTCAAATCCAACTCCATAAACATTCAATTCCCCAAACATACAAAAGCTGATGACAACAGGATTGAGCTGGCTATCTCATGTGTGAAAACCATGAAAAAGATTTTGGGAGAAAGTAGTGCAACCCATGCACCTGCTACAACCACCAGAGAAAAGATGGAAGGACATGCTACTGCTCTTGCCAGTAGAGCCAATGTCATTCTATTGCATGACCTCATCAGAAGAATGCTTTCACATTGAGCATGAATCAGAGTGTCCTGCTTCAACCTCATGTTATTACATGTTCTTCAAAAACAGAGACCTTAAGAATGATAAAACTGTTCTTAATACCATAGGCAGGAACACAACATAGCCCACGAAGCTTCAAGAGATTTTCCAGAACAGTTCACAATAGACAAAACAATGTGTCCAACCACTCAAAAGTGACACATTCTTCACCACCTGCCAAAGCTTGTGGGCACCATGTGAAAACAATGATTGCCAACATTACATGACATCTAGGTGTGGCTAGGTAATGTATGATGGAGATGTTCATCAATGACACCCACTTCAATAGCACAGCCATTTTCCAGTGACTCTACACTCATGACAAGCTATACTTACAAACATGCTCATGACCTACATATAACATACCTTCAAGCTTGTAGGATGACCAGCAGCCCCATTGGGAATCTGACAATTAAAAGAAGAAAACAGATTTCCAATGTCTGGCATACCATACAAGCAGAAGCTCCATTCACTGGCAGGTCCTTCCTAACTGGGTGTCTCTGTGCATAACCTCAATAAAACAGAGCTTGACCCAGACAGTAACAAAAATATTAAGTGAAGGTAACCTTGTAGGTCAGCACCTTGTAATCACAAGGCCCCACCTCTGCATTTCAAAACCTTACTTACCACCTCATGTTGCCTTCAAACCTCCACATCAACGATCTCTGCAATGGAAGTTGTATAGGGAAGTGTGAGTTTTCATAACTCAACTGTGCTGGATACCTGATATCCAGATCTTATGACATCACTAGAGACCAGGAAAAACAACCTCAAACATCAGAACTCAAATGGTGCCTTTTCCAAGATATTGCACAGAAATCTGCCATTTCATGGATAGACTACAAAAGTCAAATGACCCTACACACTTACTTACCTCTCTCGTTCCCGATCCCGTGAATGAGACCGGTCACCATGATCTCTTTCCCTCTCTCTCTCACGATCACGCTCATAATAGCGTTCCCGGTCTCGTCCTCCTCGATCCCTTTCACGGCCACCACCTCGCTCCCTTTCCCCACGATCACGGTCACGATCACGGTCACGATCACGCAGTCTCTCAGAATCATGTTCGCGATCACGGTCTCTTTCACTATCTCCTCTCTCCTTTTCACGTTCACGCTCTCGGTCACGCTCATGATCCCTCTCCCCATCTCTCTCCTTCTCTCGCTCGCGATCCTTCTCACGCTTATCTAGCTTTTCAGGCTCCCTGCAAACAGAAAATGATTGAGTAAAAATGGTGGCACGGATAGAGAAAGTTCCAGACCATCAACAGCAAGACAAGGAGAGAACTTTAGCATTTAAGTTCTCAAAACAAAACCAGATGACTAGCAAAACAAGACTGGAATGGGAATGCATGGTTGCCCACAAACTCTGACTGCTGAACACAGGGCTGCAGAAAAGTCTTCAACCCTTAGCAAAGGAAGTTTGAAAACAGGCTTGAACTAGATACAAGAGGCAGAAATCATAAGCCAACCTTCCATACCTATGTATGTTTAACTGAATAGTGATGGAGTACAGAGTAGTAATCAGTTTGCAGAAGACAGAGGAGAGAGGCAGAAGGTAGAAATGAAGACTCCAGAGTACACCTGGTACCCTATGCTTCAGGGCAGCTACATAAAGTTCACCCCAACAAATGTTTGAAACTTAAGGTTGGTAGAGGAGACTGCCTCATGCAGGAAGAAGAATATTGGGTAACAGTACCTCTCGTCTATGACTCGCTCAGATTCACGTGCCTTTGGTTCTTCAGACCTTGTGTTTGTTGTGGCTGTAATAAGTTGGGGCTCCCTGTCATACACAATGACATACCAACTCAGAGATAATATTAGCTATGCCTTGACCAGCATGTAGTACTTAGGTCAACTTACAGTCATCTTGTGAGCTAAACCACACTGGTTCTCCAGAATTATCAAACTCACCGTTGTACCTGTATCTAGAAACCTTTCCTATAAAAGTTCCTCAAAGTCCCCTATGTAGAGCAGAGTATTTCTGCTCTACATTGGCTGACATGATAGAGTGACAAACCTCCATCTAGGTGAATAGAAACACTTCTTTCCAACCTCATGGCCACCAAATCAAAGTATGATCTGGTCGTCACTTGATATGTTTTGTAGATCTGGTGATCACCAGGTGCACTTTAGTGTCTTTTTGCCACTGAATTGTAGAACCTGGTGGCCACCAGATGTAAGTGTTTATCCTCCCACCTGACACATTTTGTATCTGGTGGCCACCAGATGCACTTTGCTAGTCTTACCGGCCAGAGTACTTCTGATTGACTTCATCCCCTCCAACCCGAGTTGACCCAAGACCCCCGCCCAGCCGACGAGGCCGCCAATTTGGGACAGTCCGGCCTCGCTCAACATCCACAAGAACTCTCCGATTGTCAATCTTTCGGCCGTCTGCCTGTTTGTAAGCAGCTGCACAAAATAGCCAGAAAATGAGTTCTAAGCTGCAGAGCTCTAGCAAGAACCTACCACAAAGTGGATATGGTTTAGCACAGTTCAGACTTAGGACACAACTGAATATAGGACACATTTCAAGCTGATGCTCATTCTTTGACCCTCTCTCCACAAGAAGTATAATTCATGGACACGTCACCACCAAATGCAGCCATCCAAACTTCCAAAAAGTAACATGTACATACTCTTCATGTCCCGAGTATGCTGATATTCAATGAATGCATAGCCACGGGGCTTCCTGGAATCCTTGTCATGAACAAGGCAGACCTGGCACAAAATGGCCAAAGCAATATTAGAGGCAGAAACATGTAATACCTGCCCAAGATGCACACCCCACAATCTACACAAATATCTCATTGATAAATGCTCAGACCTTACATTCCCATCCCATTCCAGTCAACATGCTTGAATCTAAGTTAAAAGTTGACAAACCACATTGAAACTTTCTGAGCTCAATGACTCTGGCTTCTACCTATGCCAAAACAAGGATGCATTTTCACTAATACTAGAGCAGTTTCTCTCCAACATTCACACATGCAAATTAGCACGGCAGGCAGGGGCACTAAGCCTCATGAGCCGTGCTCACCTTGGAGACGTACGACTGCGCCACACAGGTTCCAAAGGAGTACGCAACGCCTTTGTCTGGCAACGTTTGTGGATAATTGTTGACTTAACTGACTCTTAACCCCCTTACCAGGGGAACTGAAGAAAGCATGTAGATTTACGAAAGTCAACACCACTCAATCTCCAAATTATACAACTAATGACTTGAGACTACTGCTTATGGTCATTGACAGAAGCACTTGCACAACTCTAGAACTATACACGAAGATGGGCATACTTGCCAAACATACTTCAAAAGACATTGACAACCATCACTCTGTAAATATTCTCTAACCTCCATACAGAACCAGAACTTTAAATAAACTCAGTTGAACACATGTGCTTCAAGACATATAAGACTGCTCAGAATGGTGGACAAACCAGATAGAGTCAGCAAGTAGAACATGGAGTCAGTAGACAATATCTCAGTATTTGCTTCAACAAGACAAAGGCTTTCAAATGCTCACTACAACCTGAAGAGTCTCAACAGACAGAAACATCATAAAACAGCCACTCATACATCTCACCAATAGTGATGGCTGTGAGCTGCTTCAGAAACCACTCTGAAGTACCTACCCGCTTGATTGGGCCGTAAGCCTCAAATTCTCTTCTGATTTTATGCTCCGTTGTCTCGTAACTCTGCATGAGATGAAATTACCAGCTTAGCATGGTGACAAAAACAAAGAAGAACACTTTTATACATACCACAGCAAACAGATCAGAGAGCACCACGCAGTTGGCCTTAGCATTGGAACAGATCAAACATATGTCAGTGTAGCCAGCCTTTGGAATTAGAAGACAAACCCCATTAAATAGTAATAGGTGCCATGGTACTTACAATGCGTGCGACAAACAAAGTCTTATAAGGATCACCTTCCACATTCGGGTCATTAGTAGGATCATCTGGTGACATACAAACAAAACATAAGATGTGAGGAGATCATTAAGACATAAAGGTCTTGATTTCCATCAATGCTAGAGCAAGGTGCTTCCAGCTCTTCTGCCTGCCCAAACTTTATTTTTTTGTGACTTGACAGAAGAGCTATAGACACTGCAATGAGAACACAACATAGAGTAACCCTTTTCTTATTATGACTTCTACTGCACATTGGCTAGCTGCAATCCCTGGTCAAGACAACACAACTGTGCATACCCAAGTTTGATGCTGCTTGAAAACCAGTATATACCACAGGGTAACCAGAACCAAATTCTACTGACAGACCAACATGCACCTTGAAACAGACTCCAAGAATCTGCATTGGAATTCAAAAAAACAAGGATTGATTCAACAGGGTGCTAGAGGAAGGCACACACATTTTTCCAGCTCTTCTAATGCTTTCTTGGCACCTTCCTCCAAGCGAAGCATATGAATCCGCGCCCTCCGTTGCGTCTATACACAAGCAACATTTCAGTGCTGTACCAAGGGGTCAATTAATGAAGGAAAACATAGCCATTAACTCTAACCTAACAAGGTACATATTCAAATGCATCTGAGAAGCCTCATACCGGAGTCTCCCCTTTTGTAACAGGAGGAGCATATTCAGGATCTCCAGGCTCTGCAAAGTTGTTCACAAATTGTGCAATGCCTGCAAGGTGGCAACAGTCACCACGACCATAAGCAAAACCTAATGGACATTCAAAGTGACAGGCAGATGAAGGGACACCAAATTTTCACAACTGCTTTTCTTCTGCTACATTTTGAGAAATGCGAGGGAACATGGAGAACCAGGTCTGACCAAACAGCACCAGTCATCCACCTCTGTTAGTGTAGCCCAGAGTCATCCTGAGTTCTGATTATTGAAGCCTGGCATATTCCAGTCAAATACATAGCCATTTTGGAGGAAACTAACCCAAGGACCACTAGGGAGGTTAAAAGAAACCAATGCTCGAGAACTGAAATCAATATAAAGCATTCATGAAGCTGGTTGGTAAAAACTTCTTCACCATGCTGCAAAGGTATGATAAACAAGCTGCTCTAAGAATAGTACACTGTATGAAGGAAAGTAAGCCAAATGACCACAAGAGAGCTCTAAAAAGACCAATGCTCAAGCTCTGAAATCAAAATAAAGTGGTGAAGCTGGTTGATGCAATCTTCTTCACTGTGACGCACAGGTATGACAAAAAAAAGTTGCTGTAAGAATAGTAAAAACACAGTACCCTGTCCTTCTTGCATAGTGTCAGCATTTTTTGCAGTGCAAGGATTCTTGTGCATTGCCATAAGGCAGATTGGAACCAGAAGAGAACCAAAAGCACCAAAGCCATACCCTGATAAGGTGGACACTTTCGTTTTTCAGGAGGGGGTTTGAACTCCAAGGGCGCACGAGGTTCAAAAAGCTTCAGAAGATTTGTTGTAAGGCCAGTTGGATGGCTCTGCCCTATCTGCAAAATACTCCATCACATACAATATGTCACATATCCATATACACATCAAATTTATCTACCGAACACCATAACCATCTATGACACTCCGAAAGGCTGACAGATGCAGCAGCCTAACCAGGGGGGGTGGGGACAAACTCAAGCCATACATCCACAACGTTTCCGGTTGCCGTGTACAGAGTCGAAGATCGAAGCAAGAAGAAACAGGGAAAACGAAAACCTACGAGGGCTATTATCACAGGCTCCGCATCTTGTCTTAATTAGGGTTTTGTTATCATAATGTTTTTAACGTCGACATTAGGTACATGGTCACAAAAGGTAGCAACAAACGAGCAAGATTGAAAGTTCGGAATTGATCAGCATGTAAGTCCAACTCTACTCTGCAATGGAGTCAATCCACATGGAAAAAACACCATCCCTGGTCCCAAATAACGGCCGTAACGAAAGGTTGTACAGCCAGGATTCTTGAGGCCATACAAAGCACACAAAGCGTAGTTCTTGCTTACCAGTTTCAGCTGCTGCACTGTGGCACGGTTCTGAGCTTTGGTGCGACCTGGCGGCCCCGCCGCATCCTTGCGCATATACACATCGCCATAGTCACCCATCGCGCTCATCGCCTGCAACCCCTGCGCGACCGAAGCTCCCCACTTCGTCTCACAAACTTGGCGCCCCCCTTAAGTGTGTACGTCTGCATCGGTAGGTATGTGTTTCGGAGGCGGCGTGTGTTATCCACCGGGTATGTATTTCCGAACCGGCCTGTTTTAATCACCGGCTAGGATAGAACTGTCAATAGGTAACCAAAGCTTTGAAGAATTCTGAACAAAAAAACAACCCAAAATAAAAACACTCATTTTCTTCTTAAAATTATCATTTCCATATTCTGTTCATAAAGCCCTATCTTCAACAACCTATCATGTATTATAACTTACATCCATTACCTATGAAAAAAATTATGATTAAAGATGAGTTTCATCCATGAAATGATAAGTCAAAACAGAATTCATATAAAATGTTTCATTTATTTTGTAATACTAGTGGGTACCCGCGACCTTCGGTCGCTGTGAGGCGCCCCTGCATTGTTTTACTAAATTCGTCATATTTTTATTTTATTTTTAAAATGCTATAGCCTGAGTAGGATCGTCATCATTTAATGCTAATTTATGCTCGGGATCCTCGCCAATGGACCTACTTGAGAAATTTGCCCAAAAAAAAAAAAAAAAAACCCTGGTATTATCCAATGTGGGGAAAAGGGCAATGGGGGGGTTATTACATACCCGCCAGATCTGTGGATTTGAAAACATGTTTGAGAACCATAGAGATATATAATAATCAGGTATATGATTATTTTGATAACCATGAATATCAACCTTGATACCCGGCTTGATCCACAACCGGCCTTGTTACAATTTCTAATACCCGGTCCCCTCCCCTACAAATATGTAGCTCCGTCACAAAACAGACACCCCCGAACAGACGGACAGATGGGTCTCGATCTGGGTTTCAAAACCTCGATAGAGAGACGGACAGACGGGTCCCGATCTGGGTTTCAGGACCTCAACAGACGAACGGACAGAACCTCGACTTTCAAGACCTCGACGAACAGGACTTCGACTTTCAGGACTTCGACAGACGGACGGACGGACAGACAAGGCAATTAATATATACTAGTGGGTGCCCGTGGCCGAAGGCCACTGTGAAGCCCCTGTGTGAAATCCAGGTCCCAAAATTGAGATCCCAAGTCTTGAAAACCATGTCCTGAAAACAATATCCTAAAATTTCCCAGGCCCCAAAGTTGAGATCCCAAGTCCCGAAAACCATGTCCTGAAAACCATAATAAGTCCTGGGCAGTTTAGGGCGGGAAAAAAAAAAAAAAAAAAAAAAACCCTCCCTGGCCCCCCCCCACCCCTTCCCCGCCCGCCCCCCCTCCCCCCCCCACCCCTGCTCCCCCCCCCCTCTCCCCACCCCCCCCTGCTGGGATTTTATTTTTTTTTATAACTTCCGTTTTCGGAATCCGACTGTCCGGGCCGGTTCCCGTTTTCGGAATCCGACCGTCCGGGACGGTTCCGCCGGTCCATTCAAACGCGGAACCGTCGTCGGACGGACGGACAGACACACTGTTGTAATAATATATAAGATATAGTAGATTGCTACTCAAGTTTCCCTGAGTTTTTTCAAACCCATGTTTAATGTTGAGGTCAATCAATGTAAAGGTTGGTTCAGACCTACAAATTCGCTTCTACTGTGAGATAGGCCCTAACGGCTATTGCCAACCCGCTTTTGACATCACTAACACTACTGATTAACAACATACCCTGATTTACACACAAATGTGTATCTTGGTTCACAATCGTGTGAATAATCACAACTTCCTTCTTAACGTGCTACCTTTGTTCACACCATTTCCTTTGTGGGAGTATTGGTACGGCACTAGCTTTTAACACTGACATTGATCTTTTCACTTTGCAACAACTTATTCCAAGCTTTCCTTTTTTTCAGAGCTTGTTTTTTCATCATTATTTTGTCATTTATAATTTGTTTGCAGGAAGACTTCTTTTATTTCAAAGCTTGTTTTTTCATCGTCATTTTGTAGGAATTTTATCTTTGTCTTACGATTCATCTACAACATTCTTTCATTTCATTTACAGATCATCTTGCTTACAAATTATTATTTTTGTTTCAATTGTTTACAAAAGTTGTTTTGGAAAGCTTCTTGATTTTTTTTGTAATTCATTAGCATTTTTTCATTTTTTTTGTTTTGGCATTGTTTGTAGGGTTTTTTTATTCGACTTTGTTTTCTATAACATCGACATTTTCATGTTCAAGTCTCTTTGTTTCATCTAATCTTTGCTCAACATAATGAAGCCACTATAGATCATTCTACTTGCGTTGTTTTTTCAACTTGTTATGTAAGCACAAGATTTGTTGAATCCTACTCATTTCCACAATGAGTCTAGGTCCAACTTGTTTGATTTCTTGCATGAATTACAATCATTTCCTTTTGATGGCAACACATATAATTGCAAGTTTGTGTGTGAAACAATGGTTAATGCTTTGATTTTGCATAGCTACAAGATCTCTTATGTTTATGAATTGTTGCTAAATCAAGAACTTGGTGATTGGGTTAAGGCTAGATCAACTATTTGGTAGTCTGAATTCCTTATGATTCAATATGATGATAGAAGGTGGATTGAACATTTTCGAATTAGTAGAATTTTTGTGAGGCAACCAACTAAAAGATTAAAACAAAAAATGCAATAACATGATACAAATTACAAGTGCGCAATTCTAATAAACATCAAAATAACTTGTGCATTGTACAAACTAGTTCATGCATCAAAATATTTACAATGTAGTGAATTTTTTGCTATAGGAAAACCAACAATCCATTTAGTGCTCTGTGAATTTGTATAGGCAATGAATGAAAATTTCAAGAATCATATTCGGTGACCTGAAAGTGATAATCTACTGTAAATCATGGAGGGGATCAATAACTTGTCAAGTTTACTAAATATTCAAAGTGCAATAGATGCTACTCAAATCCATATCCAAAAACCAAAATCACATGTTTTTGTAGTAGACTCTATTATTTCAAATCCAAAGCCTATAATATGCGACTACATGCAATCATTGATCACAATAAGCAATTTTTTATGCTTTCATGGGGATGCAGGGGTCAATGAATGATGTGAGGGTTCTATGTTTATCCTTAATATATCACAAGGCTACCTAGGAAGATTTATTCAATAATCACAATTTACATGATGGCATAAAACCGTATGTGATTAAAGACAAAGGTTATCTAATGCTTCCATGGTTGATGGTACCACATAGGCAAATAGGGGTTAAACATTCAGTTTTGGAAACATACTACATTAAGCTACTTTCTTGTGCTAAAATTGTAGTTGAAAATACCTTCATTATACTCAAGAAAATGGTTTGGGAGTTGTTGATCAAATCCAATTTACCTATTAATTTTCTCCTAGATGTGGTTATATGTTGTTATATTTTACATAATATGATTTTGAGTGGTAAGGATGTAGACACTGATGAATTAATGATCTAATTGGAACAATTGGAAGCAGAAAATGTGGGAGAAATGAGATGTGGTGTCACATTACAGTTCATAGATCAAATTATCAGGTAAATGGGCTTGACATTAAAATTGCTTTGCAATGAAATGAAATTTTAAGGGTGTTTTGAGGTGGTGTAGGTGCTCCTTGAAATTGTAATGTTCGTTCTCAAAGCAATATAACTCAATTTCAAGTTGCATGACATTGATCTTTTCCATTGCATCCACCAAAATCTTGTTATTTTCATTGGTAGAATTAATGACAAATGAAAAAATAGAATTGTGTTTTCTTTTCACTCTAGTATTGCCATGTGCAAGTGTCGCAAGAGACTCACCAAGATTGATGACAAGAGGCTCGTGAGTATTGTTGAGCACCAATTCCATCTCTTAATCAAATAAGTTAATGAAATTTGCATCTTGTGTTGTGATTATTTGCATTGGATCATGGGAATCATTCAAATTATCTTGCAATTGGAAAGTTTCATTTTCATCCCATGTTTCTAGCACCACAAATAATGGTCCATGGACTTCATCATTTTCTACATTAATATCTTTGACATGCAATGGCATAGTGACATTTTATTTCTCCCTAAAATGTTTCAATCAACTCATAGAACTTTCTATTGAATTGACATGATAAATGAAATTTATCTTTCTCATCAAAAGACATATCCCAAAAAAAGTATAACTTGTAATTCCTTTGTGATAATCGGCAAGTTTTTTGTAGTAAAAATTTAGGGACTTCCATTTGTCTTTGCACATGGTGTCATTCCTTGTAGACTTGTTCTTAGTCTTTTATTACAGGTCTTCAACAATCACATCTGAATGTTGCACAAAAATGATCATTTATGCTCAAGGATTTATAAGTTGTTTTTCAACTAATTGTTTTGCATGTTTATAGGAAATGAATGCAAGCACCTTTGTATGCTCCCAATTGCAATGTCATTGATGAGTATTTTGCAAATTTGCAAAAAAATTCACCTCCACCACTACGCCCCATCTATTACCATCATGACTTTTTCCTCGACCATTTGTTAATATCCATGTTTACAAACACACTCATGTTTTTGGTCCAACTTGAGATTACTCTCTTGTTTGTGCTTTAACTTGCAATTGTAATCGTGCTTGAAATCCTACCTATGATCCTGCTTGCAATCTTGCTTATGATTGAACTTGCGAGTGTGTTCTTACTTGCATTCCTAGCTATGAATTTCCTCTTGCTTTTAAACGTGCACCTGCTTGCAAAAACCATCCAAAAAAGGATGCCATTACACCAAAACTTCACAACACAAGATGTTCGTCTTCTTCACAATGGGGCAACAACCTTTTTCAATCATCACAATGTTAGTTTAACATCCTAGTTTTCGAATTGTTAGTTTGTCATTGTAAATAGAGCCACAAAAGGCCAAGAGTTCATGAATTTGACAAATTTTTATCAACATGCTACTACTTTTACCACCATTCTATCTCATATTGATAAATAATGCCACATTGAAATCCATATCACCTTACTCTTAACGCTTATGCATATATGTGAACAATGTTATGTTATTGATGATTTAACGATCGTGTTATCCATTGGTGTGAATTAATCTTTAATTATTAGTGGTAGGTAGATAAACTTGTCATTCCCTAATTATAGGGGAATGAAGCCATTAACTAAACTAAGTTCTAAAAGTTGAACTACTAGCAAACATCTTAGCATTGATTTAAAAACTAAAAAGTGGAATCACTTGGAATGGTGCCATATTTGTAAAAAATTATGAGAGAGCCCAAGGGGCTTGTGGGAGGTTGGAACCATGTCAAACCCCATCATCCCTAAATTAGTTTGGGGGTTGTTTTAAAGGAGTGGAAGAAGAATGTTATAATGACTTTGGGGTTTGGAGAAATACATGCATGGTGTGGATTTTGTTGTGAAAAAACAAAGTGAAAATTTATGTGTATTTTGTTTTGTATGTGTTTAATATAGTGCTAATAATGCACTTAATTTGATATAGAAGATTGTAGTTCTATATGTAGGTTTGTATTACCACAAACATGCAAATAACTCCTTTGGAAATGGGAGGCAAAAGGTACTTTCCAAAGGAAAGCTTTAACTGGAGTAGTTTCTTGTTTTCTCTTGCTGAATAACTAAAAGAGATGTGAGGAGATAGAAATCCAAAAGAAGGACAAAACCCCCACTAGGTTTGACTGTTTTTTTGGCTGTTTCATTCTTTCACCTTCTATCTTCTAAAAATCCAAGTCAAATGGTAATTTCTTAGGACTTTTTTTTTGTTGTTTTGTACTTAGATCTTGTGATTTTTTAATTTTGTTTAATTTTGCTTCTTGCCGAGCAATTACTCATTGCAACTTGGGTTGTAATTGATAAATTGCTACACATGCAATAGTAACAACTTGATTGTGTAATTATTCATCCAACTAGGCAACATTTACACAATATTCAACCTTCAGAAAACATAAAGGTTACCTATTAGATGTCTTTTGAGATTGCACCAAGTTGAGTGCTAGTTTGTCTTAAGTAGCGCATTTTCTAGTGTCTAAATTCAAATTGTCAAAATAAGGGTGTTTATGGTTATTGCCAACTCTTGTAGCTTTTTTGGGTCTTTGTTGGCCTTGCCTACCAAGGCAATGATATTGTGTTTAGATTCATTATAGAGTATAGTAGCTTAAGGGATTTTGGCCCCTAGGTAATATGTTTATTTTTTATTGAGGATTTCTGAAAGATGATATTTTGGCTTGTGTTGAAACTTGAGATTAGTTATAGAGTTATAATATCTTGAAGGATTTTGGTTTCTTTCAGAGGATTTTTGTGAAGATTATATTTTTGCATGGTGAAATTTTTGAGTTTTCATGAATCTTCTTTTGCCTTAAGATACTTTTTAATATAAATGGCAAGGCCGCAGTGTGACACACTCTTTGTTATTGTTGCAAAGGAGGTGACAACTCAAGCAATGAATCAATATGCTATTTCCAACAAGTCTGCCTTGGGTGAAGTTGAAACACACAAATGGTCTTTCTCAAATTTTCAACTTTAATGAAAACCTTGTAGTTCCATAATCCTGAGCTTGGGAATAGAACAGTATTTGTTATCAAACTTCATAGGAATGTTTGATAGACCACATTTAGGAATCTTGATGAAGGGTTGAAACCCAAGAAAATCTTGTGGTTGAAATGTCTGGTTAACCCTTTTGCAACGAACTGCACAACTTACAATAGATACTAAAGAATCAATCACAAAGTGTATTTTTCAAGTAGAGAAGCTTCAAGCCTCTTTTGTTCAAAGTAACTTGTGGGCTCAAGTGTACCCTGCCGAAAGGCTTTCAAGAGTGATCTTCGCAAGGCATACTTTCCAAACTCATCAACCTCAGTGAATTCTGGACTTGCACATATGGCCTTGGCGACTTGCACACTATGTGGCCCATTTTTAGCACTCTTTTCCTTCAATCCAGGTAGATTTTTTTGAGTGATTTCAGCAGCTGCTTCTTGAGCAGTAAGACCCACCATTCCTGCTTGCACAAAGACAAGGTACAATGAATGCAACAACATTGATGGAGCAATATCCTGCTTTGATTTCTGTAAGGGAGCTGCGACTTGCATTGCTGCCACAGCAACTTCTCTCTGCCTTTCATGTGGGCTGCATGTCACCCAAGAGACAGAATATTCAAAACACAGTTTCTTGCCATACGGAAGCCCAAAGTCTCTCACCATTGATTTTCCCCTATTGCGTAAATTAAGCACAATGTTATCTGATGTCGTCTCCTATTTCCCACCAACTAGATCTGCTGAAGGAATATGTCAAGCCATCCCAACTCAGACTCAAATGAAACATTTGAAAAGTCAGTGTAGCATGCGATACAAGGCCCAAAGTCTATGGTGGATTTTCCAGTTTGAGCTAATTCCCCAAGTTCAAATTTGTTTTAAAAGCTGCCACTACAAGACCTTGGAGGCCATGGTCCATGGTACAAGAAAATGAGGTTCCCAAGATTGGACTAATCCTAATTGCAGTGAAATGTACCTTTTGATGCGAAATTTGCCCAGGTATTTGCTCTTGATACCTGGTTCAAGAAGGGTCCTACATACATGGCCAACAATAGAAGATGGGTTGTTTTCATATTAGAGGGAAAAGAAATCTAATTGATAACAAGGAAGAGAGGATGGCTTAACTGTGAACAGGATGAACGACAATAGAGAAGCTATTGATAGCACATAAATGTTCAAATTTGAAACTTGCAGACTGTATACTGCACACTTCCTTTGGATGGATGTTAGAGTGCACAGGACCAGAGGCCGAGAACATGCATTTGAATTCAACTGCTGCCCCTCATGCCAGAAGCTTAAGAATTACCCCCCCCCTCCCAATATCATTAGTTGAATTGAGAAGGAAATTTCTCCTAGCTAGCTGATGGCCATGTTCTTCTCTTCAGGATCATTAGCTCAGCTGAACTGGTACTTATGCACACAATATTGAGAATGTTTCATTGATAAGTGGGAGAAGAAAGGGTACTCACAATCCATTTTTTTGGCGCAGCCACTTGGGAGAATAGTGCACATCAATTGTGTCAATGTACTGTGCCATTGTGAAGTCAAGGGATGAGAGCCCTCCAAGTGACTGTGTTGATAACACAACGCTTACAGTCTGGTAATCAGTCAAATGCAAGTCCTGCACTGCCCCACCGTCAGTCTTCGTGCACCACCACAACCTTCCTCTCCCTGCTGCTACATGAGAGATCCTCCTCATCCTTACAATGGCAAAAGGAAATGCTAGTGACTTCTCTGAACTCTCAAGAACTTGATGTCCAACATTTCAGGCAAATGGAAGTCTGAAGAACATTTTCAAACCTTAATTATATCTATGGATGTTATGCATTATAGCTGAGAAAGACTTACTGGGTGATGGCCTTCAGCTTCCACTAGTTGGGCCACTGCATTGAAAAACTTAATCCCTGGACACCAATTTGAGTCCACCAGTCCTTTAGTGCTTTCACATCCTTCACTGAAATTTGGAGTGGCTTTAATAGGATTTTGGAGTTGTTCAGACTCAACTAGTTAAAACTCTTTCTTTTACAGGATACCATTACTGTATTTGCAATTAGACATTGCAGATTCTGGATTTTATTCTGAGTAATGCACAAACCCTCAGAGAAATTCTTTGCAATAAAGGTCCTGGAAATGGATCTTTGGTCAGGTGAAAGCTGCCAATGAGGCACTGCCTTCATTTTCATCTGCAATTCTGGTAGTGGGACTAACTCTGGGCACCCTTTCAGTGCGTCAACACCTCTGTTTCCTGAAAGTGCTGTTGCAGTAGGTGTAGATGGCATCTGCAGTTCTCCATCTACTGGATTTTCTGCAGGTAAACAACTCCATCCATCTTGCTTAAGAGGATCTTAACACACTTAAATCCCAAGTTCCAGACTCTCAAGTTACACCAAGTGACAACAATTGGCAGACTTATAATGCAGAGTGCAATCATCGTTTTTTCTGACCATACTTGCTGTACACATCTTCTTCAAAGACGTACTATCTCAAGGTGTTAGAACTAGGGAGAAGGTAACTCTGCAGTTACAAGTGACAGGCAAAGATACCCAAAGCCCTGCCATCCATGAGTAGTAGCAGGCCCACTTGCACTTTATACAGTTCCCATAGAGTCTTTTATATGAATACCTGTCTCCAGATATATCATCTCATGGTCCTCATCTGAGAAAACATCTTTATGAACATCTTTCGTACACCTGCAAAGGTGAATAGGTCAGCTGAAAATTGACGAGTTATGCTCACAGTTCAACTGATAGTTTGCACAACCTGTATGCTTGTATTGTGGACTCTGGTGTATGCCAAATTTGCAGAGGCTCAGTGCCCATTGCAATATATACACAAGATATCAAATTTTCTGTTGCAATAGGTATTCAAGATTGTGGTTTCAAAGGGAGGCCCATTACAAAACCAGAAGAAACCTTGTCCCTGCACCTTTGTATGCCATTTTTGCTGGTATATAGGATGAACCCAATGGCCTAGCATTCAGAGCTTTCTGTATCATGAAAGAACATTCAAACTGATGGTATGATAAAGTTTTATGATGATACTCAAATGACCCCTTGAGAGACCCCACCTCCTAGTGCTTTACTAAATCTTCCAAATCTGTCCAAACTGGAACCCCAAGGTTACACTGAGCACTCTTCATGAGTACAGAATGATATCTTGGTCAGACTGATAGTCATAGCATCAGATAGAGTTGCTATATCAATACAAATGATACACATCTGTGGGATCAGCAGAATATATATTCACCCTTTTCATTATACATTTTACATTTTGGAAGTCTTCACATATAGACCGATCTACAAGTTTGTCACTTCCATGAAATGTACAAAACTGCCCTTCGCAGCTTTTGATCTAAGATAACAAAAGTGATGATCAACCTCTGATATTCATTTGCCACCAGATTCCAGAAGCAATTTTGAGTGTCTCCTGTCATATCAGTACTGCCAGTCTCATGTGCAGGTGAAGAAATCTGAGATGGAATGGTCAATGAGGAAGTGAAGTGATCACAATCCTGAGCTTTAGAGAAATGAGGTGAGAAGGACTGAGAGTTCATAAAAAACTCACACGGGGGAGGGTAGGGGATTCTCTCTTAACCATTTCGGAGAATATGCCACATCAATCTTGTCGATCCTTGCTGCTAAACTGAAGTCTAGGGCTGAGAGACCTTGTATTGCATGTGTAGAGAGAACTACCCGTACAGTTCTGTAGTCTGTCAAGTGCAGATCCTGCCACCAATTGATGCCCAAAACCACAATTCATTTCCTGCCAAGTTTGTGTAGTTGATGCTATCATGTACTCCTTCTGCCTATTGGTACAGGGAACAACTACAGATAACAACTACAAAAGGCATTCACACTGCTGTAGCAGCTGTCAGGATTGAAGAAATTGTAATCATGAAGTTTACCAAAACAAAGACACACATAGATTAGCAGATAAAAAAGTATTTTTGCCAGGTAGACAAGCATACTGGATGATGGTTCCACTCCTCTGCCAGTTGTGCGACTGCATTGAAAAACTTCAATCCTGCAACAAAGGTTGATCAGTCAATTGAGAAAGAAATCTATGAAAGAGGCTCCCATCAAGCACTTTTCCTGACAGACTGTTCACTGGAGGTAGGTAGGTGGGTAGGTGTGGAGGGTTGTGTATGCAACAATTACCCTACTGTGGACAATCATGAAATGAAAAAAGTGAACTGCACATCTGCATCAAGACTGTTGTGGAGATCCAGACTGTACTCCTAATTTGAACTTTGACCTCATACATGCTGCTCCTCTTTCCTACCAACTACAGATACCAGCCAACTATAGAAATCAGCCAACTTTCACATAGCAATTTCAACCCACTCATGCAAGCCAATCTGCAAGAATCTCAAACTGAGATGTCCACAACCACCTGGCATTGATATCTATCTATGAGAATAATCAATTGCAATTAAGGTAAACAGGCAAGATCACCATACCTTCAGCAAAATTCTTTGCAACAAATGTCCTGGATATAGATTTCCTGTCTGGAGAAAGCTCCCAGAGAGGGGCCTCTTTAACCTTCTGTTCCAACTCTCTCTCCGTTAACTGTGTCATCCCAGATACATCAGACCACATGTCAGGTCACATTTGCCGTGTGTAAATTGAGGGTGGGGGGAAAGGGGAGAAGGGATAACCTCCAAATCCCTTGCATAGGGAACTTCGACAGGATAGCACAATATCCTCATTTTTGCAACAGAAAATGCTGGATCAAATGTTTACTGCTTACATGGATGTTAGGGCGGGCAGGATATCCGTCTGAGAGAGAGAGAGAGAGAGGGTACTGCACTTGGAGGCAACGATGAGAAAAAAGAAAAGAGAGAGAAACTTACTTGAGGGGCGCGGCACGCTCTTTCACCGCACTGCACAGTCGTCATGGCCAAGAACTTGAAACCAAACCGATAGGCGTGGTGAAAGCAGCGGAGACAAGCGACAGGAAGGATTTCGTGTGTGCAATATGAAACATGCAACAATCGAGGACGGGCGTAATGGAGACGACGCCAACGGAAGGGAAGCGAAGCGAAGCGAAGCAAGGAAGGAACGTGTGGGGCCGCGTCGTGGCAGGCAGCTATCCGTGTCTCCCAGATGGCAAGAGACCGCTGGCAAGTACCGCGGTTAAGTTTAATGGGGTTAAATCAGTAGGCCAGGAATAGCCTGGACCAGGGTTTCTTTTAAGGATTTTTTATGTAGTCAAAGTGGCGATCATCCAGAAAATAATTTAGCCAGATTTGGCTACATGCTATTTATGAAAGTAGAAAAGAAAAACAGAATCCTTCTATGTTCTTGGCTACCTACTAGAACTTATAATTAAAATCTGAATATTTGGATTTATTTTTCTTCAGAATCTAGCGAATTTGGGCTCTTTTTTTTCTGTGGAAAATCCTTTGTATATAGGTCAAAATATTATTTTTCAGGTCGAAATTTTCATCTGGAATAAAGGCTCGTGTGAGGTGGAGTTGAGGCAATCCACATATTGACAATGCCCACAACTTAGGGTGTTACATGACATAAAAATCAATGGATTTTTTGAATTGCTCCGAGGACTTTTAAGAGCACCTTCAAATACACTAAATTTTTGTCAAAGGTTTTTCCCTTTTTTATTCTAAATGTCTTACACAAACATTATTGGAAAAACCAATGATGAAATTAAAAAAGTACAATTGAAGCAATTTCTTTTAAAAAGACAAAAGTGTTATTATCTCATATGTAAGAAAAAAAAAGAATCCAAGGTTAGGATTTGGGCAATTCTTTTCAAATTTCAATTGTCAATCATTGACGATGAGCACTTTTTAGAAATCTATGTTTAAAACATTAAAGAGTCGAATGTGGTGACAAATTACCCTAAGATCAAAAATTGTGTTGAAATATGGTAATTTATTTTCAAAAAATGATGAATTTCTGAAAACAATAAAAGAATATTAAACAATAAAATATTTTCATATTGTTTTTTTTAAAGCCATGATGCAAAAATTCTTTCCAAAAAACACTAGTTAGGATACATATGTTCCACATATTTTTTCATTTTTGGAAAACAATGAGCAATGGATCAAAGGGTTACCAAACGAGCTTTGCCTCTATGATGAGTTCATCAAGACTAGCAATCCAATGACCACAAAGTCTTACATCATCACAAAGGATGGCTTGACTAAGATTTTGCAATCTAAGTTAATATAATATTGTACCCAAATCCATGACTTATAATCCCCAAGTAGATAAGTGGATTGAAATGTAAGAAGGATCCAAGGAGATGGAATCCAAAGATAGCCCAAAAACTTCAAAGGTAGGGTTGGTGGTAGAAGTGAACCCCATGAACTTGGAGAGGAGTTGTTTGTCTTTGATCCCTTTCCATCTGCTTTGGAGGGCAAACCCCCCATGCATAGGCTAATGCAAGCATGTGAGATCACATAACTCCCCTTTGATTGTCTTAAAAAAACCTTGGGGGGTTGACGAGGTTAATCTTTTGAAGGATGTGAAAACCAAATAAGAAAGGTAGTGTTGGACACAAATTAGCCTAACCCAATTTTGTTAGGTCAATGAATCATTTTTGTCATGCAATATGAATGAGGATTAAGTAAATAAGGGTTAGTAGGAGGAATTTTTGGATAAACTTATGGTCTAGGGAAGTTACGATGAGGTTTTGTACACCTTAGATTAAGAGAAAATATGGCTTACATAAATTGCAAGGGTTGTGGGTTGACAAGACTATGATAGGATAAAGATTGCATTGTCTTCTCCTTGGAGTAGATGATGCATTGGATAAGGGATAGCAAGGGGGAATTAGATTCTAGGATTCTTCTAATAAATATTTCTAGACTAGGGAGGAGGGTAGGTAGTGGCTTCTTTGTCAAGCCTCTTCTTCTTTCATGAGGTTTGAAGGTGTTTGATTACTTATGAAGTGTTGGAATGAAGATTGCTTGAAATGATGATAAGATTTGTGAAACCTTCAAGGGAACTAGGTACATCATGAACAAGAAAGTAATGGGATAGGCTTTCAATCATGAAGGGGCTAACTTTAAAGGCAAATTCAAGGGGAGTTAAACTTGAAAGATGGATGCATCATTGGATGGCAAAGGAAGTGGTGGCGGTAATGCTTTAAGAAGCATTTTCATGAGGAAAATTGTTCAAGGCAAGAGTGAGACAACAATAGAACAAACAAGTAAGGACTTTGAGGAATATGGGAGCTAGGAAATAGGGAAGGGGGTGAGAACATAGAAAAAGGAGAAGGGAAGATCCAAAATGGTTTTCTTTCTCAAATGGTTTTTTTTTTTTTTTTTTTTTTTTAATAATATTTACCATCACCTTATGTCCCAGCTTGATGTTCCTAGTTTAATGACTCAATCTTCTTGACTTGTTTTTGTTTTTCTAGAATTTTACTTAGGGTTAAGTGCATGTTGTAGAGATGCACAATTTGGATTGTTTGGAAACAACATCTAGAAGTGGGGATGTTCAAGCTAAGGTAGATTTTTTGAAGGGTTTTTATGAAATGGAAACTTTAAGGAGTTGAAGGAGAAAAAGGAAAGCATGTTGAAGACATTATGTAATCTTTCTAGAAGGATTATTGAAATTTTTAAAGATTGAAGTGAAATAAATTTATGTAACTAAATGAGTGTGTTGAACTATGTAAGTGCGTAGATTAAATAAGGAGCTTAGATTGTATGGATGGAAAATGTGTGTTTTATTGCCTTATGGTGTTTGTTAAATAAATATAAGGAGGTACAAATTATGTAATTATATGTGTATGAGGTGTTGTTTGATACTTTTGTTTCATATGTGAAAATAGTTCATCCTATTTAAATGTGTGTCATTTGTGTGCAAAATGTACAAACCTTTGAAAGAATGATTTTTCACACAATTTCCATTATGAAATAGTGGGATGGGAAGTTTGTGATGTATTTTCCAAATGTCAAACATGAGATAAGCTAAATCATTGTTTGAAGGGCATACTTATGAAATTATGTTGAATTTTGACTAGTCTACTTGTCTCTGCAAATGTTTAAATCAAGGTTTCAATTGCCTTTTGGCCTGAAATGAAATCTTAAGGAATGAAATTTTTTAACCAACATCTTCATCACAGTTCACATCCACATGTTGTGTGTTTGTGGACACACACTAGTTCCAATTCATGGATGTCAATGCATATTCATCTAGGAATATCCCATTTGGTGACTATGTGGCATTTAAATTTGTTTTACTTATTGGAATAACAAATGAGTCATATGAAATACAATTATATTTAGTAATTTCTACAACAACATTTAAATTTTTGTAAAAATGGCTCAAGAACACAACTTGAAAGGACATCACATGTGCATGTTCCAAAAGCTTATGTCATGAATTAAATAGAGGCAAATTTGATGGAATTAAATGGGTACCCTATTTTTTTAAATGGGTATGGGTTTCCCTTTTGGGGCATATAGGAGGGTTGAGTCTAGTAGGGTATTTGTAGACTAAAATGGACCCAAAATGACATGAAAGGACTCCATAAAAATACTTTTTGTAATGTATTTTCGTAATAACAAAAATGTGACATTGTTGGATGCCAAAATCACGTCTAATTTTTTAAAAATTGACATAGGTTGACCATCTTGCTTATGTTTATATTCATTTCTCATGAATATATATATTTTTTAATTCATTATCATGCAAAAATGAACTTTAGAAAATTGGTGCATTTTCGGGCCTTCAAAAGCATTAAAATATATTTCATGTTATGAAATGGCATGGACTTAACTTGCATTTATGGTTCACCAACATGTAATTGAATTTTGGATAGAAGATAAATGTTGTTCATTGAAGATAAACGAAGTCCACGTGCATAATTTTATAAAAGAAAATTCAAATATATTGATTTGAACAAAAAAATCCATCATTAATTGTATTTAATCATTTTTTTAAAAAAAATCTCACTTAGCAAATATAGTTTTTCAATGTGCAGAAATTGAGTCCCCTTTAATAGAAGTTTATTTTATTTTATCACCTAATTCTTTGAACTTGGGAGGGTTAAAAGAAATATTGCCCTTGTATGCAATTTTATGGACATTTAGTTTCACAAATGCTTTGTAATTATATAAGCAAATCCATTAACCAATTGCCTTTTGGTTGAGTTTGGTGGTCCTATTGGAATAATAAGAACAACCAATTTTGTTGTTGCAACTATAGCTTGAGGCTTTAATTCCAAACAAAATGGGGAAGTTTGCCAAAAGTAACCTCTTAATATGGCATGAAGTGAAACATTCACCAAAATAAAGTGAGAAGTGTGTTAATGTCAAAAATAACATTATTAAGAATCCCAACGTACATTACCGTGCTTCACATTACCACTTCATGAATTGAAAGTATCAAAGAATTTGAAATGTTTGTAATGATGTTTAAAGTGAAAACATGTTAAAATATAATGATTTCAAGGTTGATAATAAGATTTCAATGAAGGCAACAACACAATGGACTTGTACATGCCAAAATCAATCGGGTTTTATACAATTTTGAATGTTTTAAGAATCAAAACCGATGTTTGTTAATTGAAATACCATTTGATTATCAATAAGATCAATAAGGTTATTAATGACCTGCTCTTTTGAAACCTTATTAGAAAACCTATTTGCTTAATAAAAAACATCTAAAAAACCATAGACCTTTATGGATTGAAGATTTAATTATGAAAATTTTAAAAATTTCTTGGATGTTTGGAATTTTCATGTAAGTAGGTTGTCAATTTTAAACCCTAAATATGTTTAATATATTTTGCACCTTCCCACTTCTAAACTCTTGACTTGGAAATTTTATGGAGATTGAACAACTACCTTGTTTCCACTTTGGTTTGAAAAACATGTATGGGTATTATTTTTCCTTAATAGAGAGATGTGTGGATTCCTTAATAAAAGATTTGCAAATTATGTGAATCATTTTCTAGGTTCAAAAGATTTCCAAGTAAAGGACTATTACAACTAAACATTATTCCAACTTATGTTCAACTTTGGATGTTTACAATAATGCACACATAATGAATATTTTGTTTTGTAAATTGTTAAAACTAGAAAGGTTGAAATCCATTTAACAAATTTCTCTTAATTTACCAACAAAATAAACAAAGAAGTCGTCCAAGATTTGACAAACATGACACAAATTAATAAGTAATCTCACCCCTACACATAAATTTTTGTTCAAAGAAAATCAAGCAATTTCATGATTTTAAGGTGTGGAAAATATTGAATATTGAATTTTTTTTTCATTGAAAATTCACTTAAATTACAAAAAAGAGTTTTGGTAGGAAAAACATTGTATTGTTTTATTTGTTTATCACATTGAAATCTGCAAAACTAAATTGACCCTAGTGCATTGTTGGTAGCATTGGAAGGCCTTTAATGAATAGGGTGCATATGGTGGTTTTCTAATGTTTAAACCTATATTGTGAGAATTATTATATATTTAACAATAATTTCATTTTAAATTTTAATTAAATCAAAACTAAAATAGTTAGGAAAATTGGGGCACATTATTGGTATTATTGGAAAGCCTTCAATGAGTGGGATTTCATAGATGATTTCATAAATTTTTAAACTATGGTGCACAAGGCGTTGAATTTTGAATTTTCATCATTAGAAATTTAGTAAAAATCTATAATTGAAATCGAAATTGGATTTCAAGCAAAGAAGATGTAGGATTCAATTTTACAATATGTGCTCAAAAGCAAAGAACTATGCCAAAAACGACATTCTATGACTGGTCCTTTTCTATTAAACTAGTCATTTATGCCACTTATAATAAAATTGAACTTGTTGTTTATGCCATTTTTAGTTGTTTATGCCACTTGTGTAGCCATATAAGACTAGTCATAGAATGTCATTTTTTGCATAATGAAGGTCACATTAATACTTACACTTGTACCATGAATAATTATAGGTGGGCTTTTTAGACTTACATATTCCACTACACTTAATGGGGTCATTAATATGTAGAGTAAGAACATCTCTAATGGTTCCCTTGGAAATTGTTTGTTATCGCTAAATAGAACATCCCATTTTTAACTTGTTATCCCTTCCCCCACCCATAAACGCCCCAATTTACATTCTATTTTCTTTAGTTAGTAATCAAAACAACAAATGCAACAATCATGGTGGTTAGCCAATGAATCGCAATCAACTTATTGGTGATGACTATCGTTGGCCAATGGGCCACCCAAAGGCATTAATTCCTCATGGAAAAACACTTGGAAACTCACACCATTTGATAGGCTTTTAATGGACCAATTTTTTGTCATGCCACAATGGTGGAATATTCATCCAAATTGTGGTGTTGGCATTTTTTTGATAGTTGTTGGAGGTGAACTACACTCTTGAGTAAGGTGAATTAGCATAACCAAAGTGAACCAACCCCCATGATTACACTAGTTGCAAGTTGTTTTGTCCATAGGATGGGATATTTTTTTTCATTCAACACTTGACCTTCTATTATCCAACATAGTACCACAATCAACTTTTTTTGGTTGTTCACCTTTGGTTTATTTTATTTTTCTTGGCCTTTTTTCCCTAACCCCGCCCTAACCTCCATGCTACCCTCCCACCTAGTTACCCTATAAACCTAGCTATCCTATTGACCTAACTAACCTATTCATTCACCTACATCTTGGCCCTACCTACCAACTATAACCAACCCCCCTCCTAGTTACTTTCTATCCTTTCATGGTTAAACTTTTACCTCTTGACAAAAAAATTATTTTTTCTTGGTTAAATCTCTACCTTTCAACAAAAACCTTTGTACTCCCTAGCTCAACCTTTACATATCAGTGAAACCTTTACCCTTTAACAAAAATTGTGTCTCTTCTTGGCTAAAGTTCTAGCAAAACTTTTATCTTTTCTTAGCTAACTTATGCCTATCAACAAAACTTTTTTTTTAGTTACATCTACCTTTTGGCAAAACTTTATCTTTTCTTAGCTAAACTTATGCCTATCAACAAAACTTTTTTTTTTAGTTACATCTACCTTTTGGCAAAACTTTTATCTTTTCTTAGCTAAACCTATGCCTATCAACATTTTATTTTTTTTTTAGTTACATCTACCTTTTGGCAAAACTTTTATCTTTTCTTAGCTAAACCTATGTCTATTGACAAAAAACAATTCTTGGTTAAACATCTACCTTTCGACAAAAGGACTTGTAAAATGCAATTCATGAGTAATGATTTGAACATGTTAAAAATTGATGGTTCAATTCATGTACCATGTTGATAATTGAAGAGATGTCAAAAAAATCACACACATTATAATGGATTGTGTAAATAAAGTTAAAGGTTATTTCAATTTTCGGATGAGAAATTTGATTTTTTTTTTAATTTCAAATTATACCATAAGTGAACAACATAATGAACATAACATTAAACAATATTAACCACTAATTAATGCAATAAGCCACTTGTAAAGTTAAAATGGCTACATGTAGTTGAAATGTAATAAAATCAAACAATAGTTACAATGTGCAACGCTAGAAAAGGACAAGATTTCTTCTTGCCCATTCACAATAGGGATAAAATCCCATGTCAATTGCAATCCATGGTTTCATTAGGTGATAATGGGGCAATTTCAATGGATGCCACCTTTGGCACTGATAGTGTAAAATTTCACTTGTTCACATTTATAGTGTTTGATGCACATCACATCGAAATGCTAGTCACATGGATCATTACAAGCCACCAAACAAGCAATGATTTGGTGGAGCTACTCCTTTGAAAAAAAAAAACTTCAAGGGAAGTTACCTAGGTGGAAACTTTTATGTTTCATCTTTGATAATGCTTCCAAAAAGTTATGGACATTATATTGAATTTTACTTTCATTTCACCTTTTTTTAGTTGTTATGTACATGCAACCATTTCAAAACCTCATCCCACATTTTCCATATGTAGATAATCTTGTTAATTGAAATATCAATAAATTTTTATTTTATGTAACTAATAGGATGGTGTGGGGCAAGGATCAAGTGCCTATTTACTTTTATGCATGGCATGTTTTGAAGGTTTGGCGTTTACATTTGATGGAAAAAATCAAGGACAATGGGGTGCATCATGCAATATTGGACAACCTTCACTATTCATGTACATGCCCATTGAATTGGGTGAAAGCATTTAAACCTTCACAAGTCGTGAGAGAAATAAGGTCATTGACAACTTGACTTAACATTTGCTTAGTGGTTCATGCACTTGGTACTTTTGGACCTATTATTTTCAACTTGGTATGTGATTTAATTTTCAATCCATTATTGTTGTTTCACCATGTTATGTGTATCCCAAAATATCCATTCCTTAAATTAAGGTAAAAACATCAATGATCTAAGCAATCCCATGCGGGTATTATGTATCTTGTCATAGATTTGTGGATGGTGGGTCTTTAACAAATGCCACATTCAAACCAAAACACATAAGCATTCATTAAATCTTACCCTAGAGCATTGAAATGTTGGTTTCCCTTGGAGACGCAAGGCTTCAAAATGGACAAATTGATTGGTTAATGTGAAGACTCACAATAACAATTGTAAAATATTACATGCACATGGATAAAATGAAGAATCATAGGTTTATCAAAAACAAGGTTGAACACATTGTGAATGCAAATGTTAAAAATGCCGCATTGATCCCTCACACCCTTGTCACCCAATCACCTATGAAATAGATGATTCGAACAAAACTAGACACACATGGATGGTATAAAGCCAATAACAACCAAATGATATACATTTCCTTTCACCAAATATGTTGCACATGTGAATGGGCGTTGCATGGAAACTTGTACAAACATCAAGTTGTTCTTCTTACATGTATTGATTTCATTAAAAAAATAATTATTCAATATTGTGGGACACGAGGATCTGATCGTGAAGGTTTTGTTGCCATGTTTGTGAACCATACCCATTTGCACACTTATGACAATGAATTTGAAGAAGAGGAGGTTGATGAAGAATGTTCTGAAGATGGGTTAGTGACATTTGTGGGCTAATGACACCAATGATACTTCCTTTAATGTTAAATAATAAAAGGATCATAACCAACCTTCAAATTCATTTGCCTTCACCAAAAAAACGATTGCTCAAATGGGTGACATAATGTAAGAAATCATCAATGAATCAAAGAAGGTGGAGTTCAATTCATAGACCATGCCAAATCATCTTTGGGTGTGGTTGCAAGAAAAGTACAAGGTATTCACCTTTCCACGGCAAACAAAATCATGCATCCTTGCATGGTGTTTCATTGCATCAATGATGGACTTGACAATTTTAATGTGTTGGATGAAGGATTGACATGAGGTGATGTTAGAACATGGCAATATCTATAAAAAATTTGTTCATGAATAAAAATAGATAAGACAAAACCACTTGTATCTATCCCCCATATTAAATTTTCATTACTTATATGTGCATGATATTACAATAATGTAAAAAATGCAAAACTTTTGTCTTAATGCTTATATTTTGTATCAATAAACATTTAAGGCTTGAAAGTTAAACCTTCATTCACCATTTGAATTCTAATTACTAAGGTTATATTACACATATTGTTTAAAACTGCCAACATGAACATATTGTTCCAATGTCATATAAAGGTGGATATTGCATATCTATATCATTTCCAACTAATCTACCATTCTATATGTTGCAAGTATTGCAAGTTAGTTGTTTGATAATCACCAATTGAAAATGCATGTAATGCTTACCCATCTTGTATTTTATGGCATTTAAGGTCTTCATGTAGATCTTGCAAATGATTAGGGTATAATATGATTAAAGGTTAAAATGCACCAATACGAGTATTGCATATAATTTTAGATCTTTCGTGGGTCAAAATGATTTCTTAATACATTAAATGAAGGTATTGTTAATTCCCCATTCCTTTTAATGGGGGTTTTTTTTATCATTTAACGTGGATATTGTCCTTTGTTTTGTCATTACAATGATGATTTGTTTTGATGGATGTAAGTAATGCAACATGGGTTTAAATTGGGGGTTTCAATTTTAGGTTTGACAAATATAATCATGTTCATAGCAAATAAATTTATATTAGAAGGTAATGCATTATGAAATGTAGGATATGATTTTAGGTTGAAGATGTGAATATTGTTTTTCAGATGTTCATAACAAGTGATTACAAATGGGTATTGCAATATGACATACCTAGTTTTCTAATGAGGGTATTGTTTTCCCTTTGTCTTTTTACCATAACATTGAGTATTTCAATAAATGTGTTATTGTGTCAAATTAACAATCACCCATGTTATAATGAAATTTAATCATTATTGAATTATATATACACCTCCATGTTATAATTGAAGACAAAAACATAAATAAAGTTCAAATCCAAAATGTAAGGTATTATTTTTTTGTTGACATTAAATTCAAAAATATAATAAAATATAATATTGAAATGTTTCAAATAATGTATATTGAATTTATAAATATTAATTATTTATTTGTATAAAATATAATTCATCATTATAATATAATTAGGACTTAGGGTTGAGGATTTAGAATTATATTTCTAAATAATGGTTTTGAATCAATTTCAAATGCAAATTTATGTTTGTGTTTAATTTTTCAATAAAATGCCATTTTCTAAATTTTAAAATATTGTTACTAATGTGAACAAAATTCAAATTACAATTCAATGATATTTTAATACATTGAATCAAAAATTAATATAATGCATATGGGTGGAAACATGAAAAAGGAGCCACAAAGTTTGTGGACAATCCTTAAAAACTATTTCTTGAATTTTTGAAAAATCACCATGGGAACACTTTATATCAAAAAATTCGTTTAATTTTTGACATAAGTTCGTATACTTTCAAAGTTGCAACTACAAAATTTCACCATGTTTCAAGAGTCATTTTATGTGATTAACTCAAGAAAACATGTGGACATGTGGTTTTTATGTTTCAAAAGTTTTTTTTCCTTATCAAATGTTCACCAAACTATTTCAAAAAAATTGTGAACTTTAATATATTCCACAAGAAGGGATCCATGTGTTCAAAACATTTAAAAAATAAATAAAAATATGCGTTTCTAGATTTTGATACTTGAACATTATTAAGCATTATTATAATTTTGAATTTGTAATCATGGTTAAAAGTAAAGTGATAGATTTGATTATGATGTAAAACTTGATGAAAACAATTGAGTTTTGTGATGTTATATGTCATATTTGGTTTCAAATTTGATATTCAATTTGAAAAAACCATGTGAAAAATGCATTGCAAACCAATAGAAAATTGCCATGTAGAAAATGAAGTCCTTGGAAAGGATTTAAACCTTGATGCAACTAGCTCATTTTTTCATGCTTTCACCCATATGTAAGGTTTGTTCAAACTTTTTTTTGTGGTAGGAGTTCACCATTTTGCAACATGGTCAAGGGAACAATTTGAAAAAGTTTCCAAATAAATTGCCACATTTTGACAAAGAAAATATGAAATTGTTAACATTTCTTCATTTGAAATTTCCCTATTTATTTAATAAGTTTTGATGGTCGGTCAACATTTAATAGAATCCCTATATTTTTTACCTGTACATTTGTCTTGTAGTTAGATTTGGCTAAATCTTCTTATGATTGATCACCACTTTTGGTGCAACATGAAAAAATTGAAAAAAAAAAAAGAGTTTAGGATTAGTTTGAAGAATTTTTGAATGTAAAGTTTATTATTATTATTATTTGCATTAATAGTATTATTTTATTTTTAATACAAGATTTCAAATTTTTATATATAGTTAATAGGTTTTGTTCTATAATATTTGACAATATGTTTAAATATTATGATTATGATATAACTATAATATATTACTGAGCTTTTAAATTTTTAGTTTTATTTTAGATATTTCCTATTGCATTTGGTCTAGTAGATGTAGGTATTGTGTTTGGTGGAAAATATGCACATAATTAATTCTAGATGATGAGGGAATAATCAAAACCTATTAAATCAAAGGGGGCTTTTGGTGAAGTTACATAACATGTTAGATGTAGATATTGAAACATGGGGTTGGAAAAAAAAATTGGGGCATGCCCATAGTTGATGTTTGCACCTAAAGATGAAGGTATTGTTAATTGGTTTCGTTTTAATTTAACCCATTTGTGGTGGATTGAATGAGGCATGCATTTGGAATATGACATCAGGTGATAGGGCAAGGTATTACAAATTGGGATTGCACCAAATGAAAATGAAATAAAATTACAAAATTATATATAAAATGAACAAAATACAAAATGTTATTGAATATAAAAAAATCCCACCACAAGTTGGTTATAATGGCTTAACATTATCCTCTAAGTTGCACTTTCGCTTGAAGAAGAATCATAAAAAATGCCCATGTTTTTTCAATAAGTTGGCACAACTTTTACAACCTTTGTTACATGGTGATGGTTGAAAGGATGTCGATGTTGAAATGTTAACCATATTGTGTATGCTACAAACCTTTTTTGTGGTACCTCAAAGCCTAGTGACCAAAAGAAAAATAATGTCATGATGGAAAACAATGTTAAAAAAAACCCCACTCCCACATGGGTATGTGAATGATGTGTAACAATTTATTAAAGGCTAAGTTGACCAATATAAGGTTGTCGAATTTTCTTGAGGTGTTGTGTTCAATTTCAAGTTGATCCCATTTAGTTTCAACTTTCTTTTTATTCGATCAATTGTTTTCTTTTCATGAAGGGTTTGCTTATGGGTTGCTTAAAATGTGAACATTCATGGCTTGGTTGTTTTCTCACCTTGGTCACCCAAAACAAATAGAAGGATAAACAAATTTATTTGAAGCCCATGTTTGTTATGCATATGTTGATGAATCAACCACTTAGCCACATAACTATTGGTGCATCCATTGATCTTACACATGCACCTCGACCTTTCATGTACCCAATTCCCATCTTTCATTGCATCTTTTGCAAGGACTTCTCTATGATCATGTTCATGAGAAGCCACCTTAGGCCCTATAAATAATCACAATCAAATAACCATAAAATGTGGGTGTTGCACTAAAAGATGAAAGATGCATTGATATAAGATAAGGGTATTGCAATCCTATATATAATTACAAACGTTGTGTTTGTCTGTTCGTGTGTGTGTCCATCTTTTATTTTTCTTTTTCATCTTTTACTTTTCTTTTCATTTACTTCACACGTTTTGGGGAAAAAAAGGACTGAATGAATGGTCCAGTGGACGGCGGTTAGAATCCTATTGACTGGAATAACTTAGTGTTAGGGTGGGCGACGATTAGAATCCTATTGGCTGGAATAACTCAGTGGGGGGTGGGCGGGGGGGGAGAGGACGGGCGAAGAAGGGGTGGGGGGGGCCAGGGAGGTGTTTTTTTTTTTTTTTTTTTTCATTTAAAGCCAGCAGGGGTGGGGGGGGCAACAGGGGGGTGGGGCAGCAGGGGTGGGGGGGGGAGAGAGGTAGCCACAGGTTACCAACACTAGTCCTATATATAATTACATAAATACAAACTGTGTGTCTGTCTGTCTGTCCGTGTGTGTGTCACACGACATTCCAGAATATGGAATTACAACTCAGAATGGCTTTGGAAGACTCAAACAACAGTTTCCAACTGCCTCCCTTAATTTGGGGGTGGGAGCTCTCAAACAACAGTTCCCAAGTGTGAGGCATGAAAGGTTTTTTATATATAAGATTGCTAAAGGTTTGCATCCAAAGGGGGGGGGGAGGGGCGGGGGAGGGGCGGGGAAGGGGTGGGAGTGAAGGGAGGTGTTTTTTTTTTTTTTTTTTCGTTTTTTTTGGGTCCTCCCTCTTTTTCTTGCGGGTGGCTGGAGTGGCGTAGCCACGGGTTACCAACACATGGTGTCTGTCTGTCTTTGTGTGTGTGTGTCTTTTACCTTTTCAATGCTACCTTTGTTTACCCAATTTACCTAAATTACTTTTTATTGAGTGGCAGTTAGGAAGTTATAACAAAAAAAAAAATTCCAGCAGGGGGGGTCAGCAGGGGTGGGGCGGGCTAGCAGTGGGGGGGGGAGGCAATTTAATTTTTTTTTTTCATTATACAACATTTTTAAAAAACTAGAATCTTTTTGAAAAACAAAATAGAATCTAAATAAATAAATACATAAAAATAGAAAAAAATGAAGATAGACAAAATAAGAATAGAAAAAATAAAAACATGAAACAAACATAAACCAAAAAAAAAGTAAAAACGCAAAAACTATAAAAAAGGAATGGAAACAAATGAAACAAGGAAAGGGAAATATAGTAAAATAATTTTAAAAGAAAAAAAAATTCAAAAATGAAGAAACCAAATAAAAAGTAAAAAAATAGGAAAAAATAAAACTTATAAATATTGGCGGGACTTTGCAGTGGCGGGGGGGACGGGTGAGGAAGGACTGGGCGGGGGGGAGCTCAACCGGTGCATTATGCACCGGGTTCACACTAGTTAGATTAGTAGATAAATGTTAAACATAATGAAGGTATTATTAAAAAAACTTTAACCCTAAACCCATGATATAAATTTGTATTGGGGTATTGCTTAATATTATGTGAAAGAAACACCTTTCTAAACATATGGATATTGCTTAGAAAAAATTGGGCAAAAAAATTACTCACCCCCATTTTCAAATCAAAAGTGAGGTTGGGATGAAATTTACAAAAATTACTTTCAAAAGTTGGTGAATATATGATGACTTTTTATTTGACAATTCTTTGAACATTTTTTTTAAAAAAATCTTCATTCTTCATTTACTTTAGATGATAAAATAAATGTTGATTCATTAATTCACCCATGTTCCATGCAATAGAAAATTTGAAAAAATCCTAGCTTACAAAGCAAGAGGCAAAAATAAACATAAAAAGATGGACAAGTTCATAAAGTACTTCATAAAATGATTCATCCTCATCATCATCACTGCTTTCAAAAGCTACCAACTTTTACACATTAGAAACTTTCATTGCCCTAACTAGTTTAACCAGTGCTTTGACCATGAGCTTGATCACTTACTTTGGTGGCCACATAATACCACAACTAGTTATGCACATAAATTGACAAATTAACATAACTTAAGTAGCTCATGAAATTAAACTTGTGTAGATAAAAGAAACAAAAGAAGATTTAGTAAAAAACAACATGCACCAACTTTTTTTCACTTGACTCTTCATACAATTCTTCAACATGGAGAGGGGGAACAACCCTCTTCTTTGCTTTAGACTTCTTCGGAGGAGACATTGCCACAACCTTTTGAAGGTTCTTTTGCCTAAAGTAACCACATTAAGTGATTGTCATGAAATAAATAATTACTTTTCATCCAATGAAGAAGGATGTAATTAATTGAAAATAATTACAAAGACCATTTCTAAATCTATTACTTGTGATATTTTCTTGATCAAAGAACATGTCAACGTCCCATGTGACAACCCATTTGCAATAGTCAAAACATTGTAAACTTGATTTCATCGACAAAATTACAAAGACTCAATTTCACCACAAAATTACAAAGGATCTAACATGATGATTAAAAGAGATCTTTACATATCTATATTTAATAGGGGAAATATTTTCATCTTTGAATAGAAAATGGACTTGAATCATCTTGACAATGAAATTGCATAAAGGTGTGTCCATTGAACAATAGGGCAACAATACAATACAAGAATAGAAGAGCTTCATTGGGGCCTAGGGTGTGATACTCAATGAAAATCCTTTATATTTTAAAATAACAGAAGACAATAAAAGATAACCAAGGGAAACAACTAATACCTGATTTTTTCTTGTTTGCTTTCAAAAGCACTAACATTCTAACCTAATGATTTTTATGCACACAATATGAATACAATATCAAGTTAATAATCGAACATGATATGTGTGAAGGCAATATATATTAAAAACATGATGGGTGCACCAATTAGGGCAAATTACAAAACTTCTTGTATAAAAGCAAAGATGCAATGATCAAAGATTTTAAGCTCCAAATGTTAATATCAGTTGTTGTTGTTTTTTTAAAAGCAAGAAATGAACATAGGAACACAACACCTTTTTAAAATCTCAATAATTTATTTATTTTTTAAAAATGGAAGATGACAATGAATTGCATTCATCATCATTTCTTCTATAAAAAAACAAAAAAAAACAATTAGTGTAAACCTTGTCAAGTCATGTTCTCTACAAGGTGAAACATAAGAAGAGGATATTAAAGTAATGATCATTGTTGTTTTATCTTCAAAATGAAACACAAAAAGACAACACCAAGAATAACAATTATTGTCTTATTTGCAACAAGACAATAACACAAAATGATGACAACAAACTTGTGAAAAAAAAAATCTCTAACAATAGGCAAGAAGATGACAACGAACCATCTCATTGTCATCTTCTACATCAAAGGGAAAAACAACCAAAAGATGATGATGAGCTTGGGCTCATTGTCATCTTCTTCAAACATAACAATAAGAATTTTTTTATATTGAAGATGATAATAAATCGCCAGAAAAAACAGAAAATATCTTTAATAACGCCTTCTCCTTGTGGTAGCAAGGACGGCCATGTCAGAAAAACAAAAATATGTTTTTGAAAATGGATGGTGTAGTTAGGTGTCAGTGGGGTAGGTGGGTACTGGGTAGTGTGGGTGAATGGGATAGCTAGGTGAGCAGGGTAGGTACGTGGGGTGAAAAAAGTAAGTTTGATCAAACCTCCTAACTGTACGAGGTTCGGTAATTGGGATGAGCCATAGTTCATCCAAAACAAAATTGGTGCAGTTCTGGGGGGCTGGGTCAATTAGGCCAATCAGCACCTACATTGCATTGTTTTTTTGGTTTTTTTTCTTTCCCCAATGTACCTAAAAAGGTTATCATCCATACTATGATTTAGTCAGATTTGGCTACAAAAAAATTTTAAAATAAAAAATAGCCATCTTTCTATAGTTTTGCCTACCTATAGAACCTAATGTAGAATCAGGCAATTTAAATTTCCTTTTCAAAATTTGACAACCAAATTCATTGAAGACACCAATTTTTAGCCATTTTGAAAAACAATTTGCCCGAATCCTTTTGTGACCATGAAGTGTGACCACATCAAATTAGCCTTATTTCATCCACATGCATGTAATCAAATTTCATCTATGTGGGTAATTTCACCGATAAGCTACCTATATGACATAGAGTATTTCCATGGACTAATTTCATGGAGAGAGAAAATGAACTTGTATCCAGAGGAAACCAGGCTACCCCCAGCAGGCCTTCTGTGAACCAGACTCAGAATGAGTGTCCCAACCACTAACTTACCACATTTTCATTCACAAAGCCTTTGTACCTTGTTTGCTTAATCTTGTTTATCAAAATTCTGGAATATTAAAATAAGGGCGGTTAAACCCCCTTTTGTTGAAATAAAATAAATATTTTGATAAATTTTACCAGTTGTGAGTGGTAGGTATGGTAAGGTGATTTTTTAAAAAACCCCCAATTTTTGTTTGGTTGCTTCTAACCACTAAAAATATCTTTTCAGTACCACAGGCTCTTACACCCATACAGTTTGCAATACAAAAACCGTAATGCTTTCGGTACTGGAATAAGACCATGTGGACTGAAACCGCCTTGGCCAGCGATATTTACTGCAGCTGTGCTTGGGTCGGCCTTAACACTAGAACAAAAGTTGGGAGTAGATTACGGCTCATCATTACTGTTCGTTGATGGGTAAGGCCCACAGGTGGGAGATATTGCCAAAATGCAGAGCTGGACTTAGAGCATCTCCAGCAGTGCTTCGTATGTGACCCTGCGAAAATATTTTTCACATCCAAGTTTAGTTCTGTACTCTTTTGCAACCCATCCATAAATCTGAAACCGGGACAGCAAATAGGTGGGGGACTAGTAATTGCAAACCACCTGGACGACTCATTATGATGAGCCAATCCAAAACACCAAGCACCAGTTAGATCATATTTATCACACTCTTTTCTGCAGAGCGCTGTTGTGCCTTTTACCGGCCACGTGCGCAATTATGCGGAGCCAAACTAGCATACGTTGGATTTTCTTCATCCAAGTTTACTATGGAGGACCACATACTGAGCACCTTTGGAGATGCTCAGTATGCACCTACAACCTTATCCAAGACTCCTTATATTTGGAATGCCCCCACCCAAAGGCATTAGCCTACTTCATCCTAGGTGCCGTATTTCAAGCGTGCCACCACCCAAGGGCCATACCCTACTACACTAATAGCGGTCACTGAAGGTGAAGAAGATAAGACCTCTCTAAAGCTCTAAGGGGCAAAGATGTAAGGGAATCTGAAGAGAGGGGAACCCCACAAAAAGAGATGCCACTTGCTAACAAAAGACAAAGAGATCCTAAGACATCATGTAGAAGAACCAAGCTTTTATTACAGACAAAAAAAATGCACGACAACAAGCAATGAAGGAAGGAAGGAAGGAAGGAAAGTATCCTTGTCAGCTAGATATTAGAAATACTAAGTGACTCATGCTTGCATCCATCCAACAAGTGTATTTGGAGAAAAAAGTGTTTGTTTAACATTTTGTTGATTCATAGCTTGTTGTTGTTGTTGTTATGTTATTTCATTGTGATCTATATTAATTACTTGGGGGTGCATGCTTTTCAAGAGCAGAATTTTCTATTCACAACCAGAGTTCATCAGCTATTCTGGCCTAGGCTAATGGCAGGGGCATGAATTTTGGGGACATAGTTTATTGCTCACACTATTTGCAAACATACCTTACTACTTAGTCCTGACCTCACAGTGATCTCGTTGTTATTGTTGTTATTGCTTTCTGTAGACTGAAGTCTTTCAGTTGGGACCAACAAAGGATGCATACACTCTCCTAGAGGGAAGGAAGTTTTTTCCGTTAAGGTACTTGTTGTTTTGTTTTGATTTTCAGGTGCATTCTTTCTTTCTTTCCACTCTCAAGATTTGATTCTCACAAAATCAGACACCCAAACTGCGATCTGTAGATTGTGATATTATAGTCACCTGGGGTTGTGAATCTTATGCCAAACTTTATTGTTCTCATGCAGTTGAGATTCATAAAGATGTGGCTTCTTGGAGGAACCTAATTTGCAAAAGCTTGAGAGTTTATTTGAGACTGAAAAGTGGCTTTGGGACTAGTTGAATGTGATGACTCCAGTGAAGTTCACAATTGTTTGCTTCCAGCGGGGATGATTTGGGGCTGCTTGCTGTAGACCTGACTAATTTGTAGAAATCTGCGTGTGATTTAATGTATTTTCTTTGGTGGTCACTTGCTCGCTCAATAGCTTGCCCACCCATTTTGTGGTTTTGTTTTGTAATTTGCTTATATGATATTGTCACACCATGCATGGGAAGGTCCTGTACACTAGTACCTTATGATCAGCAGTAAGTGTTTTGTTTAACTTCAATCTTCCACTTGCATCACAATTTAAGACAGCAGCTCTGCATTTGGTATCAGCAACTTCTTGGGATTCTCAACCACTGTAACAGCTGGCTTTTGGATAGACAAAAGTTGTATAGACAAGCATTTCACATGGTCATATAATTCCTGTGGTTTCTTATGGTCTAATGTGCAGGTTGTATAAAGCATGGCAGAGCAGGAGTCTGCAGAATCAATATGCCCAAAAATGCAAGTGATGTTAGCTGTGAGTCACTCAATCAAAGGGTATCCAAAACCCTCTCTCAGTAGCCGCAATGCTTTAGACTGGATTCTCACCAAGCTTCTCAGACCATGCTGCAAAAAGGAGTACAAAATCCTTATCTTCCATGTCCAAATCCCAGATGAGGATGGTATGTATGTGCCACTCATTTCCCAACTCATTTTAATCCATGATGTGTGTTGTATTTATTGAAGAGATTCCTCAAAACACCAAGTCTTTGGCACCTCTCATTCTGTTTGTTGCAAAGCAGGTCATAGAAAATTGGTGGCTTTAGGGGTCTATATTGGTTCCCTTGCTGATGATAATTTGCCCTAATCTTCATACTAATAACCCACCTTCATCCTTTCCAGTTTTCTGATCTAGATGCAGATTTTTTCTTCAATCTATTGGTCCCCTTGGAAGCTAAGGGCTTTTGTTATGCCTAAATCCCATATGTCAGTAATCTGTAAATCGGATTAGCTCATTGATGTTATGATCCCCACAGGCTATGAAGACATGGATAGCATGTACACAACAGCGAATGATATCAGAAGTCATCATAAGACAGAGAAGCAAAAGGGCCTTGCTTTACTTGAATACTTTGTCAAGCGATGCAATGAAGCTGAGGTACTTCTCTATATACATGTGCCCTGAGTTCTCATTTTCCTTTCGTATTTATAGTCCTGTAAATTCTGTTTTCGTCTTTGCACCTCTACATAATTTTTCTGTCTTCATGACCTTGCACCAGATTATTTGCTTCATATTGGGACATATGCAAATGTGAATTGTATCTAGAGATGGCTTCTGCTGGTATTTGTGGTACTAGATTTTGTATGTGCAGATTATGCCAAAACATACAAAACAAGATGTGCAAGTGGCTTCAGCAGAATCACAATTTTTGATGACAGGTGGACTGTGAAGCATGGTTAAGTAAGGGGGATCCCAAGCTTGTCATTTGCAAGGAAGCAAAGGAAAGACAGCCTGACTTGCTAGTATTGGGTTCTCGAGGACTAGGCACTCTACAGAGGTATATTTGCCACTCTTTTCATGACCCTAGAAATTTGTCAAGCAGTATATCTTAAGGACACAGAATGAGTCCTGTTTACTGCAATTGTGAAGAAGGTTGTTTTTCAGATTCTTATTCATTCACATTTTAAGGTGCATGAAGGATTACGGGTCTGGAGGAAGCACCATTGTATTCATCACCTTGTGATTCCGACCTTGTTTTGCTTTTTGGGTGCCAGAATGTTTGTGGGTGGTTCGAGTTCATACTGTGCAAAGAATGCACCATGTCCTGTTGTCATCATCAGACGGGATCCCAGTGAAACTCCTTCTGACCCATTGGATGATTAGAACATGAAGCAAGTGAGATGTTTCCTCATGCCCACCTCAGTTGCTGTACTTCTGAAGTGCAGTATTGTTTTCTTACCGAGGACAACTCAGCTTCATGATATGACCTCAGATCATCCTGTTAATTCCAATAGACAAATAGTTGTGCACAGTTTAGTTTAACTTCAAGACTTCATTCCAAACTTTCCATATTTCAAAACTACAATGAGGTTTTGCCACCACTCTCCCTGACATGAACATTGTACTGCTCCAGTGGAGTTCACAGTACACAATGAGTTGATGCTGCTTTTGCAGTTGCACTTGGAAACACAATCTGGGAGCAGGTGGAAGCAGAATAGTGCAGATTAGAGTTGCAGCTAAATGTGTGTGTGTGTATGTGACAATACCCACAAGGATTCAACATGAGAATTGGATTATCCACACATTCACAAGCATTAAGATTGACCAAAAAAATGGATCACAATATTTTCTTGGAGACCTCTCCAAAGCATGTTTGGAGTATGCACTTGATATTCTTTATAAGTTATGCTTATCAATTAACATTAGCTAACAAGACATCTTTCACTTATTTGTTGTGAATGTTGAATTATAAATAATGTCAATTTAACATAGGTGGAGTGGTTATTTCAAAAAGGGACATGCCCATTTCAATTGGAAATCAATTACATTAGAAATTTAGTGAACCAAATTTTATGTGCACCTAAATTTGCCTCTTTATCAACATTTGCCTTGCATTTAATTTAGCGATATATTTATGTGAAAACAACGGCTTCTAATTATCCATCTTTTACTTTATGGCTATTGGATTGGTTTTGCAATTACTTCTAGTAATGATCAGTGTTGATGTCTCATAAACATTAAACTCATTTTGTTTGATGGAATTTTGCATATACATGCCCTAATATATCGGTTGTAGCTTTCAATCTTTGCATATATTTAGTTTTATAAATGGACATTTTAGTTTGTTGAATTGTTGAAGAAGGGAAGATTCCGGACATGGCCATGTAGAAGTAAGAGCCTACGTGTAATAATGTATTGCCCATACAAGTACATGTAGAAATGTACTTGCAGTACTATAATACTACGCTTATTCAACCTTCTTCAGTTGGTAGGTGAGGCTGCTACCTACTAGCTCCACTTTTAGTCTGGTCAATTCAACTTGTAACCATTCAATGGGGTGTTCGTGAATTGGCATTATAGATTGCAAGAGAGTTTAGGACCGAACTATGTATGCTTATTACATAGCTATGGAAAAATATTTTTTGATTGCATAAATATTTTCTCACCTTTTTATTATATATGTATAACTAGTATGCCACATCATCTTCCTACCATGAATTTCACATAGACGACACCAAAACCTTTCAAAATTAAAATCTCAATTCCCTTCATAATTCTATTCTATAAACCTTTACATTCACACAACAATTTATTTCTATCAAGTGAAGGTGTTTTCAAAAGTCATAAACACGCACTTATATATTGACCGAAAGAAAACTAAACAAGAAATTTCCTAAAGTCTACACATCACATAGCTCCTCATATGATTTCACATGCATAATAAAGTGCAAAGACTTTTCATACGATTTTCACATAAATTATCATGTGAAAGTCAATGCACTTTCACATGCCAAAAACTTATCACATGACTTTCCACACAAATTTTCATATGAAAGTCAAACATTATGATTAAATCATAAATAAACTATGAAATCCTATTAACAAGTAAATCACCAAACTTACCCATTAAATAATTACATAGGTAATAATTTAACTATATCAAGTTACAACACTTACACTCGTACCATGATAAAATTAAAAACCCCCAATTATTTAGGGGTTGTTTCTAAACATTATAAATATTCAATCCCCTTACTTTAGGTTTTCAAAATTCAATTTTAACATTGCCTCTATTAATTATTGGCTTTAAGAAGCCTTAAGAAGGTGAAGGTGTCGTAGTAATGATCTCAAAATTCATTTTAACTAGGTTGTTGCTAACAAGGCATTAACATACAATGGTGAAGCAATAAAAGTACACAATAATCACACAAGCATACAAACATACAAGAACAATTACTTACCCCTTGTTCATTACAAGACTAGCAAGTTCATCAAACCATTCAACTTCAAGAAGCTTGAAAAAAACGCAGTTTTCACTAAATAGTTTGCTAAAACATGGAATTAAAACTACTATTACAATAGACCTTAGGAGTGAGAATTTTTAGAAAAAATTCCATTTGAATTTTTATCAACTCCATCATCCAAAACCCTAAAACAAAACAAATTTGAAAAATGAAAATGAGATTTATGATAATTCTACAACTGCCTACAAACCATCAAACTATACAATCGTAAAGGCCATATGTTTCCCACAAGGTGAGAATAACAGTTCAAAGATTATTCAATATGCTTATGCAAACAAAGCAAAGAGGAACATGGAAAAGTCTTGTATGAAAATGGAAAATGGAGGACATTCTTTAGAGGTGACCACCCAAGCCACTTCAAGATCCTCAACCCATACTTTGGACCTAGCTGACATATTGGTCGCATTTGCCTATGGACAAGATTTTAGGTAACAAAAAACGGACTCAAATGCCAAACAAATAAGGAAAACCAAGTGTTTTCTTCAATGACTAAACCTTTAGCTGCATGAAGTTGTACAAATAATTGGAAATTCAAACCGTATAGTCAGAAATTTTGGTATGTCATAATCTAGAAATTGTCTTTTCACAAAGAAAAAGAAAAAAGAAAAAAAACAATATGGTTTGTAAAACCTAAAATGGTTTCCAACTACAAAACAATCTTTTTGATCTAAACATCAAATTTGTTTGGAGCATTACATTAAGACGTATCCAAATACAAAAAGGAATCAAATCTAAAACATATAAACCTTAAACTATGCTTCAAGATGGAGAATATGAGAAATGTTGTCTACCATAAGAGAAGAGGGCATATTGTTAAAAAACACCTACATCATATGTTTAAGTTATCTAATGTCTTTACAAGAAGCTCTCACCAAGCTCCCAATTTTTGCCTACCACTATAATCGAGCTATACTTCCAATCATTATCAAAAACCTTATTCGAACTTGACCTGCATTTAGCTCCCTTCTTGTTCACTGACCTTACTCAGTTATCCAAACAATCATCTTGCAAAATTCCTCACAGAAATGGATGATGGATGGACAAAAATCTAGGCATTATAACCTTGCCCTATGTAGTTTATGACTAAAGTACTTAGCGAGAATTTTTTTTTCAAATGAAAGTGATGCCATGTGGCATACTTTAGCATGTTTGGACCCTATAAGGTGATTGTCTTATTCCATAACTTGTTCTTTAATTAGATTAGTAATTGATACATCCTACATGATCTGTGTGGGACCACCTGTTAGGACCAACAAAATGGAGGAAAAAAGGGGGGAACACTACTTGCACCTTGCATGGGAAAAGAAGGTGAAGGTGGTATTTTGTATGACCTACAATTTTTGCCCTAAAAGCTAGAAGAAGATGATATTGCTTGACCTTCAACAACAAAAAGAACAATCTACAACCTTTAAGATGATGATAGAAAATAAGAAGATAACAAGGAAACAAATGTGTTAAGGAAGCATTTGTACTTAATGATGGAAATGGCAACTTTGTTAAGGCAATGGAGACATGGAAATAAAAAGTGCAAAGAAGGAAATTCGCAACTCACAAAAGTGTTGGAATGAAGAAAATGAAATTGCAAGTTAAGGGGGTAAAGGTTAGAAGGTAACACCTAACAAGAGGGGGAGAGATAAGAAGGGGTTTGAGTTTACAAGACAAGTACCCTTACCACGATGGAACCCAACTATAACTCAATTAGAGGTTCATCCAAAACTAATTCATCATGGGGTTCCATTTGCCAATGTGCTAATGGAGTGTGCTGGTGGTTGTTAATTCATTTTGGCCCTTCTATGAAAAACATTTCAAAATTGCAGAAAAATGAAACTAGATGATGATGGTTCAAGCTTGCAACAATTGAACAAGTTGGTGTTGTTGAATTAAAGGCAACAAAAGCAACTCAAAAGCCATCACAATCGAAAAAGGGTGTATCAAAGTCAAATACACCTTAACATCGTTCCACCATCACCCCCATTCCATTTTCAAGCTTCCCTAAATACCTACACTATCCACACATGGAAAACCACGCACTTGGTGAAGCTTTGACATTTAGGCTTTACCTTGCTACCTCAGGTTATTCCGGACTTTTAAAAAATGGGATTAAAACTTGTTGTGGACTTCCCAAATGGTCCAAGGCCTTATCACCTAGGATCACCATCTCTTGTTTTCTAGCCTAATTGTAGATTTTGTCTAGTTCAAGGACTTAATGTGCCAAGGCCAACATCTTGGGCCCCATTTCTCAAACCTTCATTTGTTGGCACTTATGCGGCTTTTGAGTCTGCCAAATCGAAAGTTGAACCTAGCCCAACATTTAAACTTGTAACCCAAGCCACCATGGGGGCTACCTCGTAGTGTTCCAGACTTGAGTCCCGACTAGGCAAGCCCCCACACTTGAAGGTCTACCTAAAATGGCATGTCACTCCCCCCCACTTTAGAGATGTCAACATGTTCATTGATGTTTATATGGGATGACCACCCTCAACACATCCATCATTTTCTTTCTTGACCTTTTTTTGGATTAACTACTTCTTAACCGATAGAACCCATTCGCATTGTGTCTTTGTGTTCTCAACCTAAGAGGTTTTACCAGATGTGTCTTCTATTTTCACCCAATGCATTCACCTAACATCTTCCTTAAATCCCCCTCGCTTGACCATCTCTTTCATCTTTAAGTTCAATTTGAGTTTAAACTTAGGGGTTTTAACCACCACATTAGACGAAGGTTGCAAATGTGCCAATAGATGGTGTTGGACTAAATTTTATGGTCCAAATCCCCTTTATCCAAGTAGGACATGATCCGCGAATTCATGCACAAGAAATCTAACTTCTCCATTCAAGGACATGCCATTTATTACACACCACCACCACCTTAATTTCACCTAATTGAGCCTTGAATTTTCTTAATTTGAATTCAACTCCAAGTCCATTTCTGTTAGTTGCCACTCCCTCACTTATTTTAACTGCTTCCTCCCCCATAAACCTTAGCCTTTTTGCAGTCGACCGCGTTTGTGAAAACCCTTAATTACCCTCATTTGATAAGTAATCAATTTGTGGGCATGTTCCCCCATTTTAGAGGTTAATATCCTCATCAACACTTAGGTTGTTTACAAGTGGGCCTTTCTTTGTCTTCCAAATCTTCTTCATTCCAAATTTGTGACCCCTTTCTTGCTTGAACTTGTTTACCATTTATGGCAAGTGGTCTAGGTGAGCAATTTTTTTTCACATTGCTCCTTATGATGGCAAAATTGTGGGTTATCTCTTGGATTTAAAAGTGACAAATTCATTCATGACTTTATAAGCAACGGAATTACTTGGAATCAAGACCAAATTAGTAACAAACCCCATCATGGTGCAATTGACACAAGGCATAGCTAGACCCTTACTTAATGTAGCGTTAAAACTCAAGTTGTTTTGTGGATGATTTCGATTTTTTGAGAACTTCACCTTATGTGACTTAGATAATTTTGATGTAATTATCATAGTAGTGACATACGAAATACGCGTATTTTTCGAAGGTGCTCAAAAAGAAGTATTTTCAAGTATTTTAAAATTTGAAAATGTGAATACGTGAAATACGTGAATACGATGAGCAAAACACTGAGCAAGCTGAGCTTAAGTTGTGCCCAAACCCAAAGACAACGATGATCGAGTATTTTCAAGTATTTTTTAAAAAGCCCAAAAAAACGTATAATACGCGTATGTTTGAATCGAATTGAGAGTATGTCACTACTATGGTAATTATACAAAACACATTTTTGGATGCTTACGAAATAGACATCTTACACAACGAAGGTAAATTGAGAATTCGCGCTTAGAATGCTTCTAAATGTAGATTATAATTATGTATTGGCATAAATGGGAATGAATTTGGTTGTTTTAATTCATGAGTTGAAGTTGTCTAATCTTTTGATTTTGATGTATTTGAAAGTTTCCTAGGAGGAGCTTAAGCCATGTGAAGCGACTTCCTGTCCCTTTACTCTCGGTTCTATGAAGTGACTATACTTGAAAATACATATGCTACTAGTGAAGGAAAAAAATGCAAAGTGTATTTTTAAATGTTAAGTTACGTTTGTAGTTGAAACTAAATAGCTTGTTTCCTATGCATCATTTATGATTTAGAATTGATAGATATATTTTTCAAGTTCAAACACTCCAAATCCTAGAATTTTACGTTAAATTGTCATTCATTGAAACCAATTTTAAAAGATTTTACACCATGTTCAACTTGGCAACAGACCATCAATCACTTAAAATATTATTCCTATCACATACAATATTGAAATCTGGTTTGCCTTAGCTCATTAGGAAATTAATTACAAGGCACATATGCCTACCAAATTCCAAGCTCTACACCTAAACCAATAAGAAGTTATGCTACTAAACCCAAAAAGGTTTTAGGAAAGTAGGAAGTTCAACTTGGCTACAGACCACCAATCACTCAAATTATTATTCCAATCACATATGTTATTCAAATATGGTTTTCTTTAACTCATTAAAAAGCTAACTACAAGGTGCATATGCCTACCAAATTATAGGTTCTGCACCCAAACCAGTAAAACATTATGCTACCAAACCTAAGAGGGTTTGTGAAATTCCTTTTAAATTTCAAGCTCCCAACATTGTCCTTACTCACTTCCATTCTTTCAAAAATACTATAAACATCCAATCCATTTTCCCTCTTTCCACCATCTACTAAGACTAATCATTCTTCTCCTCTCAAGGAAGGTTGTACGAACAAATATTCTCAAGACTCAAATCGAAAATTATGTCTAGAAAAGAAAGAGCCACTAATGATCCGAATTCACCCTTTTAAAAAGAAGGAGAAGGAAGGAGGTGAAGGAAGATCCTAAATCAATGGCCAATGGAAAGTTTCCATTGCTTGGTGGCCAATGGAAGGTTCCAATGTTTGGTGGCCAATGGAGGAAGAAAGAAAAGCACCTTTTCACCTCTTCTCGCTTTCCCCCTAAATAATTTTACTTAAAATTTCAAAATTTCCATTGATCTTAAGGTTGTAGTTTACCATGGTTCTAGGCTGTTATTTATGCATTTCCTTCCTTTTCCTTGACTTATAAATTACAACCACACACTTCGATGTAACAAGTCTTCCACACATTCATTACTAATTCGATTTTTTTTCCTTTCCTTGAAATTATGGCGTCGTTTATGGCCATGCTTTACAGGCCCCAAGCTGCACAAGTGAATGAAGAATCACCTCCCAAGTCATCTTTAAATTTGACATTGACATAACATCCTCGTGATGAAAATCCCGAACTTCGAGAGATGCGTGCTCATCTTGAAGTTGAACCCCTTCAAGCTTGGTACTATCATATTTCTCTCAACTCTCGCACCTTGGTGATCTTGTTACAAATTGAGTCTATTTCCAGTGATGAACCTAAAACCATCTGTGAAGGTTGTTACGAAATTGAAAACATTTCTATCTTCGCGTGGTTTCCAATTCCCAATGTTGGAATTATTGTTGGTTGCACGATCCGATTTGCCTGCCTTCTAATAACAAGGCAGACTACTTAGTTCACACCATTCAACGCATCCTAAATTTCTTACAGTTATGAACTATCATTGTGGCATAGCCTAGGACTCAACACGTAATTGCAGCTCCTCGTTGAATTTATCCATAATCTAAATAAATGTTTCATTCATCGTGAAACTCATGTTGCCATTGCCACCCTATCACACTATTTATTTAATTGTTAAATTGTTTCAAATTAATGTTATGTTCATAAGGCTTGAATATTGTTTTATCTTTATTTGACCTTTCATTGACACCCCTTCAACTGCTTCATAAATTTCAAACATCCTTGTTATTCACTAAATATTATAACAAGACCAATGTTTTGTTGAACACCACAAATTTTGGTGTTTGCTTCTACCCCCAACCCTCTAGAGATTTTTCACCCCTAATTACGCAATTGAAGTTCTAAAACTATGGTTACCATCTTTTTCAAAAAATGAACTAACCCAACACCTTATTCACTAATATTGTATTTCGAAAAAGAAAACAAACCCCCCACGCAACCATGTGCATTCATCATTGCTTATTTTAACATGGTTGCTAAAAACCCCTAATAACCTTACCACATTCGAATATCCCCAATGCAACTCTTAAAATTTGAAGCTACTACACATGGTTGTGTTGGTATGGCTCACAAGCCACAAAGGTGAAGCAACCCTTGCTTGCATTTTGGATTCAGTCAATAAATGTTTGGAGGTTTTAAAAGACAAACTTTTAAATGTCCTTCCACCTTGTAAAAAGGTTGACCATCAAATTAAATTGATGCCTAGAATGACCCCACCGTCCAAGGCACCCTATAAATTAAACCAAAAGGAACTCGAAAAACACTCTAGATGATTTTTTCATTCAAAGGTATATTCTCCTAACAAATCGCACTATGGAAAGGTTTTACAACTAGGCTTGTAAATGGGTTTTCTAGTTGTAACGAACATTCGCACTCATGGTATTTATACAACCTTTAGTGTTATCAAACAAGTTGTAATAGTTGCAACGGACACTTTATGTCATATATAATATTGTATATATGGTGTAATTCATGTGCAACTATATGCAACTTTTGTAACTAATCTCCACCTCAAATTCTCACACACATTCCAAGGTGGCAAGCAAAATGCCAACATGGCATTTCATCCATTTGTCGACAAATGACGTATAGTAATACCTTTTGCAACTCATTTATGATTATTTTACAACTAGTTTGACGAATATAATCTTAAATTATTTCATTCATCCATTTAGTGAATGAATTTTATTCTTATATTTTAAAATTTTATTTACAATTATTTTACAACTAGTTCAACAAATATATTCTTTCATTATTTCATTCATCCATTTGATGTGATGGATTTTATCCTAATCCTTTGCAACTTATTTACAACTATTTTATAACCAATCTAATGAATATATTCTTTAATTATTTCATTCATCCATTTGAGCAATGAATTTTGTTCCTATCCTTTGCAGTTAATTTACAACTAAAGATGAAATGAAAATAAAGGATTTAGTGACTAATTTGCAACTAGGTGTTTAAATTTGGGTTTCAAAGCAATTGTATGGTAGTTGATTTTAGTAGTTTTAAACAATTAAATTACAACTTACAATACAATTATCTAGACTTCACACAACCATTATCATGTTGTCTTAATTATAATAGATAATGTTGAATTGCATTGGACATCATTATTTATAAAGATGAAATGGATTTGAAACTTTAAACACATTTACATTCCATACTAAAGAATACACTATAAAAAAATTAGAATTTGTTTTTATCAAAAGATAATTTAACTATGAATCTAAACATAATGTCAAATTATATATAACAAACATTTTTTTCTATTTAAACAAAAGGTCAAATCATAAAAATGATGACTTGCAACAATCAAATATTATCATTTAAAACATTATGTTTCATAAATGAATGTTTTCTTTTATTTTTGTTGAATGGGATTTGAACTATGTAGTTTCTTCCATGCACCTTATCTGCTTGAAATCTACCATGTTATGACATTTAATTCCACATGTGAAATGAAATTAGTAGCATATCATAACATTGTAATGTCAAAAATATGTAAATAATCCTTTTAACTTAAATACAACTAATTTACAATTATACTACCATTAACATGCAACTTATTTATCACTAAAATGCAATGTATAAAACATTGATACAAATTAAACTATAATTTGTACACTTGTAAATAAAATCAAATACTATATTTATAATTAGGTAAATTGAATTATAATTTTAGGTACTTTTGAAAAAATATTACCTTGTATACATTATTTTGATGTACATCCAAAAATAAAAACCTTCAACATTTAAGAGTAAGAACAAAAACCTTCAACATCCAAAAATGAAAATAAGAACTTTCAATATCCAAGAGTAAAAGTAAGAACTTTGAACATCCAAGAGTAAAAATAATAACCTTTAACATTAAAAAAAAAAAGTAAAAACCTTCAACATCCAAAAGTATGACCAAGATTTTTCAACATTCAAAAGAGACAACAAAAACATTCAACATCCAAAAGTATGAGCAAGATTTTTCAGCATTCAAAAGAAACAACAAAAACCTTCAACATCCAAAAGTATGAGCAAGATTTTTCAACATTCAAAAGAAACAAAACAAACCTTCAACCTTTTTAACATAGTTATGACATTCTTGGTGCGGGAATGTTATGGAAGCCCAAAAAAACACGAAAATTCGTTAAAATTCGTTAAAATTCATGCCGAAGAATGTTTTGACAAGGTGTTAAATGAAGAATCTTAAAGAATTTTAATGTGCAAAATGAAGAATGTCATTACTAGGATTTTTAAGAACAAGAACCTTCAACCTGTCGCAACCTTACTTTGGCCAAGTGTGGGGGTGAAGCCCAACACTTGGAAAAGTTGGGATTTGGAGTCCTCCGGGACTCCTGAATGTTTAGAGCTCGACAACAAGGGGAAAAACACTTCGCATTGGGGTGTTCTTGGTGTCATTGGAAAGGTCTTGGAACGTAAATATCGAAAATGCCCTCGCATTGACAATTCGGACATCTGCAGCCCAAGTTATGGGCAAAAGAAGGGCCGGGAGTCAAACTGGCAGTTTGACTCCTGACCACTAAAAGTCGGGAATCGACCTCTTCTCGAGATCCGATTTAAGAGTGCAACACGGCGTTGGAAAGCTCTCGACGAGGGCTACAACTTTTCTTCAGACCGCGTCGCGATTGGACTCTGAAGTCGAGAGATATCGGCGTCCAAAGTCCCGGGACTCCAACCCGGGACAATTTCGGGACTCCCACGCGGGAGTCTCGGGAAAAATAGCCATTTGGATGCCACCTCCATGGAGAGTTGCAGAGTATACTATAAGGGGGAAGGTGGTGGCTTCCCCCAAGTCCGGGCCGTGGTGAGTCTTGTGTGTCCGTGTTGCCCGTGGCTCGTCCTAGCACCAAAGGTGCTCCAACTATGCACTACCCACTTTGTGTGGGTTGTGTGCAGGCCCATGTGAGTGAATAAGCTTGTCGATTCTTCCTAGTCCCATCCTGGAGCTCCAACACGCCCCTCTACCCCTCCAAGTGTTATGAGCTAGGGAGCGACTCCAAGTTCCAACTCCTTCCGCATTGCCGCATACTTGGACCCTCAAGTGGGTCTACAAGGAACTTGGGAGCGCATCACAACCTTTCTAAGAGCAAATACAAGAATTTTCAACCTCCAAGAGCCAAAAAAAAACCTTCAACCTCTTTAAGAGCAAGAATAATAATCTTCAACCCGTAAGAGTAAAAACAAAAGCTTTCAACCTTTTTAAGAGCAAGAAAAAAAACCTTCAACCTTTTTTAAAATAAGAATAAAAACCTTCAACCTCCAAAAGTAAAAGCAAATGCCTTCAATTGCTTTAAAAGTAAAAACAAGAATGTTCAACCTTCAAGAGAAAAAAAAAAAAAACCTTCAACCTCCAAAAAAAAAAAAAAACCTCCAATCTCTAAGTTATTTAAATAAATAATATAACTTATAACAACCGTTTAGTTTTAGTTATAAATTAAACAAACAAAATCTTAGTTATAACACATGAAATGAAAATTTTGTCACCAAAAGACTACAAAATACACAAAATATTTGAATAAAAAGATTTTTTTAAAAGTTCATTTTGAATTTCTTGACAATAAGCATAAATGCATGAAGGTTATTGATGCATTCAAACAGATCTGTTGATATACTACCATGTGTCACTTACTTAAGGGTTTCCCCCCCTAAATTTCAGATCTTTAAATGTTAAATTTTAAGTTGAAATACAATTACATACTAGTTGCAAACAAGTTAAAATGTCATATATATTAAGCAGTGAGAATGTATACACGTGGCATCACCATATGTGTTACTCAAGACCATGCATTTACTGCAAAGTAATCATTGATTAATAACTAAATTTATCCTAGTTGTGATGTAATTGTTACGTGCAACTAAAATGCAACTTGTCAACAAAGTCAAACATGATTGACTACAGTTGTACATATAGTGCATACATTATATTGTATAAATATACATCTTGCAATTAATTTACAACTATAATACAACTCCTTGATTTTTTGACATGGCATTTTGTTTATTAATTTGTCATATTTCCATGGGACAATTACAATGTAGTTGTATGTTAATTATTTTGGAGCTCTAGTTGTAAGGTAGTTTAGTTGTTGTGGACACAATTTCTCATAGTGTTGCTCTATGGGGCATCTATTTATTTTTGGATAAAAAGGACAACAAGTTGAAAATGTGTATATTGACTATCGTGCCTTGAATAAAATAATGATAAAGAATAATTATCCTCTACCCGACATTGATAATCTGTTAGATCAACTCAATAGGGCAAAATACTATAGCCAAATTGATCTCAAGTCAGGGTAATATCAAAATCCACATTGTGAATGAAGATGTGGAAAAGATGGTAATGAGGACCAGATATGGCTCATATGAGTTCTTGGTGATGCCATTCAGGTTGTGTAACATTTTGTCAATGTTCACAACCTTCATGAACTCCAATTTTCATGAAAAGCTGGATGAATTCATGATCATCTATATTGATGATAGCTTGGTGTACTCCAAAATAATAGAGGAACATGCGGAACATTTGGAATATGTTTTGAGCAAGCTTCGTGAAAACAAATTCTTGGCCAACATGGCAAAAAATGAGTTTGCCTAGGAGGAGATGGATTTCTCAGGGCATATCATGTCACAAGAAGGGGTGAGGCTTGACCTTCAAACGTTGGAAGACATAAAGGACTGGAAATGGCCAATCACAATCAAAGGAATATGATCCTTCCTAGGCCTAGCTAACTTTTACAGGAAGTTTATAACAGGTTTTTCCCAATTGGCAAAACCACTCTCAAACCTTCTTAAAAAGGAGTTTTCCTTTGAATGGAAGGAAGAGTAGCAGAAAGCATTTGAGGACTTGAAAGAAAAGCTTTCATTCCTCCCCTATGCTAAGATTCCTAAATTTCAAAAACCCATTTGAAATCCACACCAACATTAATGACTTCACTATTGGTGGGGTGTTCATGTAAGATGGACACTTGATTGCATTTGAGAGCAAAACGTTATGTGGGGCACAACTATGATGGCGAAGTCATGAGAAAAAGTATGTCATTGTGTGTTACCTAAAAATGTGGCAACACTATTTGGGGACACACAAGATTAAGGTCTACATGGATAACATCTTCTCGTAGTATTTTGAAAGATAACTAAGGACCAAAAAAGTTGAGATGGCATGATACCTTGGCATTGTTGGATGTGGAATTAATCCACAAACTAAGGTGGAACAATGTGGTCCCGAATGCATTGAATAAGGAGGAATTCTAAGCAAATAAAACCTTGACCAAGACCTAGGCATTATAGGCCATCTTTTGGGCCAAAAGCAACTTAGAACATAAGATAAAGGAAGCTTATGTGTAAGATCCGCTCATTCAACACCACTTTAAAAAGTTGTGTGAATGATAGAAGGTAAAAAACATCACCATAAAAGAAGGGTTGCTCATATGGAAATGATCTTGAATCTATGTGCCAACAAGGAAGTTGCGGATGAAAATCATGCAAGACAAGCGCTATGTGCCCATTGTAGGACACCATGGGGAAATAATCACAATAATGGTTATAGGAAAGAGATTTTATTGGCTTAAAATGAAGCAAGATTGAAATGCGCATTTATGTCAAATGCCAAAGCACAAAGTTCATATACAAAACAATATGGGCTATATAAACTCTACCATTCCAAGCGAACCATGGGAAAATGTTTCCATGGACTTCATCACCCAATTGCCCAAGTGGAATGGAATGGATACCATCTTCATGGTAGTTGATCGATTCTCTAAGTTGGCAGAAATGGCTCCAATTAAGGCAATTGCGACAACTTTTGACTTGACAAAGTTGTTCTTCGATATGTGGGTCATGCATCACGGGATGCCACAATTTATCATAAACGATAAAGATGCCAAGTTTACAACATGCTTCAAGAAGCATTTGTTCGAAAAAGTGGGGACGAAATTGTCATTTAGTATGGTATTTCACCCACAAAATGATGGCCAAATAGAAAGTGTCAACATGGTGTTAAAATAATACCTTACAAATTATGTTGGTGTCGATTATAAAGATTGGGGTGAACACCTAGGCCTAGTGGAGTTTTATTACAACTCCATGATGCACTTGGTGATGAAGATGTCTTTGTTTGAATTAGCGTTGGGAAAGGAAGCCATGAAGTAAATGCACTTAACCATTCCCATGGGACAAAGAGATTAATCCAAGGAAGTTGTGGATGATGGCCAAGGGGTGTGAAGAAAAATATGCTTGAACTAAGAAGCTTTTGGAGTACACTCAAAAATGATATGAAAAACATGTCAATAAAACACAAAAGCATGTTGAATTTGAGGTTGAGCAACACATGTGGCTAAACATCCGAGATTTTAAGATGCTTAATGGATTGGCCCCACATTTCATTGCCAAGTACATGGGCACTTATGAAATTTTGCATAAGCCACATCTTGATGTGTACACCTTCAAGTTATTAACTAATTTTGTGGCACATCCAACCTTCCACATTTCAAAATTTAAATTGTTTATACATGATAACCAAAGACCAAGATGGAAACAAAAGGCGCAATTAAAAGTTGATTCATTGATCATAGGTTAGCTGCCAAAATCAAAGGCATATTTTGTATAAAGTAAACATGCCTTAGAGGCAAGGAGTATAGTAAAATATAACCATTTATCTTACAATTAAATTTAATAAATTGGAGGCCTTGTTTTCGTGGGCCCCTATTTCGGCCACAAAGCCCCCTTGGAGAATCAACTTACCTTGGGTAATGCAATCATTTACCCAAGGTGGCTTGGGGCAATCCTTTGCCAAATGTCCATTGTTGTCACAATTGAAACATTTGACTTTGGACAAGTCCGGATTCACCTTTTTTGACCGGCCATTTTTTGGTCGTTGACTTCTCCTTGTTGTTTGGAAGCTTTGGCTTCCCTTGGCCCCACTTATGCTTATATTACAACCCTTGCTTCCATTGCTTGGGTCGATTTGATTCTTCTAAGCAACTTTGTTTCTGGTTTCACCTTTGGGGCATGCAAGGGCTTCATCCTCCATACATTCCACCATCTTCATCAAACCTTGGCATGTTTCCAAAATGTTAGTCCTTTGATAGTCTATCTTCAAAACCCATGGTTTGAATCCATGCAAAAAGATCAACTTCCAAAAATACTCATCTTTAAGGGGGACCAAAATGAACATGCGACTAAAGTCCTAGATGTAAATGGCGATGAATTCTAAAAGCTCCATCCCATACCAAAACACGAAGTGGTGCGACATGAACCTTCCATTGTCGCAACCCTAACTTGGCCAAGTGTGGGGGTGAAGCCCAACACTTGGAAAAGTTGGGATTTGGAGTCCTCCGGGACTCCCGAATGTTTAGAGCTCGACAGCAAGGGGCAAAACACCTCGCATTGGGGTGTTCTTGGTGTCGTTGGAAAGTCTTGAAACGTAGATGTCGAAAATGCCCTCGCATTGGCAATTCGGACATCTGCAGCCCAAGTTATGGGCAAAAGAAGGGCTGGGAGTCAAACTGGCAGTTTGACTCCCGACCACTAAAAGTCGGGAATCGACCTCTTCCCGACGTCCGATTTGAGTGTGCGACATGGAGTTGAAAAGATCTCGACGAGGGCTACAACTTTGGTTTAGACCTCGTCGCGATCCAATTCTGCAGTCGGGAGTTATGGCGGTTCAAAGTTTCGGAAGTCCCGCCGGGACAATTTCGGGACTCCATTTCGGGAGTCTCGGGAATTTGTGCCATTTGGATGTAGTCCCCACGACGAGCTGCAGAGAATACTATAGGGAGTAAGGTGGTGGTTTACTCCCGAGTCCGGGCCGTGGTGAGTCTTGTGTGTCCAAGTGCCCGTGGCAAGTCCCAACACCCAAGGGTGTCCCGAATGCTAAACTAACCTCCCATGGTTGGTTTTTGGATGCAGATTCAAGCTTGATCTTCTAGTCCCTCTTCCTAGTCTAATCCCGGGGCTCCCAACTCGACCCTCTACCCCTTTCTAAAGTTGGAAGCCGGGAGCGTGCCCTTTGGTCCCAACTTCCGCAACTTGACATTTGGTGAACCTTCAAGTGGGTTCACCCCGGGACCAAGGAGCGCGTCATCCATCCAATTATAACTTGAACTCTTCCCATGTGAAGGTTTCAAATAAGTCGGGTGTCTCTTACTTTTGGGACATCCACCACTCCCATGCATGCTCCTTCAATAGGGTTTGAGTGAAATGGATCTGTTCATTATCAATTTTGAAGCATTGTGTTTCCATATGCGCTTCTACTGCATGCAACCACAACCACACCCATTTGGTTTTAGTCTCCTTCCCCATAAAAGAATTTAGTAGCCTTGCCTTGATGTTGCCTTAGTAGAACCTGCATTTGGGGCACTACTAATGGCATCTGAACCTTCCGCAATTCGGCTCATCAACTTGGCCATTTCCTAGTTTGTGCTATGGTTTCCCTTTGTTGGACCACAAACACACAAAAGGTTTCCACAAGAGCCAAAAACTCCTTAAACAAATTTTCCACCTTTAAAACCTCCTCCTTTTGCTTCTCAAGAGATTCATCCACAATTAGACGCTTTAGGGCCTACTTGGCCCCTTTTCCTTTCTTCGACCCATTCAATAGGAGAATTAAGGAGTGCACATCCCCATTCGACTAAAAAAAAAGGTGAAAGTCGATGTGCTCATACTACTCCACAATCGGTTCAAATTTTTTTCCTTCCCCTTATGTTTCCTAGGAGCCACGTGAATTTTCATCGGTGAGCCCATGTTCACCTCACCTTCTCCCTTTTTTTGTTTGACAAAGGAAGAATCCTTTCATGGGACTTGGCTTTGCTTAAACTTGTTTCATCCTTCCATGTCTTCTGTGAAGCGACTTTCTATCCCTCTACTCCCAGTTCTATGAGGTGACTATACTTGAAAATACATACGTTATTAGTGAAGGAAAATAATATAAATGTATTTCTAGATGTTAAATTACATTTATAGTTGAAATAAGATAATTTGCTTCCTATGCATGATTTACGATTTAGAATTGATAAATATATCTTCCAAGCTCGAACATTTCAAATCTTAGAATTTTATGTCAAATTGTCACCCATTCAAACCAACTTTTAAGGATTCAACACCAAGTTCAACTTGGCTGCAGACCACCGGTCACTTAAAATATAATTCCTATTGCATATGTTATCCAAATCAAACTTATAAAAAAAATCAATTTTTTGTTGCGCCCCCTTAGTTCATTAGAAAGATAACTACAATGCGCATATGCCTACCAAATTGCAGGTTCTACACAGAAACTATAAAAAGTTGTGCTACCAAACCCGAGAGGGTTTGTGAAATTCTTTTTAAATTTCAAGCTCCTAACACTATCCTACTCACTTCTATTCTTTTGAAATACCCCAACATCCAACCCACTTTCCTTTTTTCCACCATCTACCAAAATTCATCATCCTTCTCCTCTCCTTCCCAAGAAAAATAACACAAGAAGAAGACCCCCCACAAATTGCTATTCCCTAAGCTTTTCATGACCCCTCCTTGAAATTGTGGAAATATTTCCTTCCAATCCATGGCCTTTTCATCCTTCAAAAGGAGGTTGGTTACTTCATAATATGCATGTTAATGGGGCAAGTATGTTTTTTTATTGTGGTTTATCTTCATATTTTTTGTGGTTTGTATTATGGAAGTTATGCAAGTCCCAGGGAATTAATTTGGTGTCTTGGAATTGTTATTTTATTCTTAATGATTGTAATAACTTTTATAGGATATGTATTACCGTGGGGTCAATTTGGCCCCTCTTTCTACTAATGTCAATGACTCTCTATATCATTTTTTTTTTCGTCCCCCAAGTTTCCAGCCAGCCTCCATCATTTATTATGTAAATAATGTGGGCGCAACATTAGTTTTATTGTGTTTTACAGGGCAATGGCCCCCACAACACAAAGAAAGATGAATGCACATGCGCCCTAAATTGTGATAAGTAATTTATCTTTTTGCCACAACGTGGTTGTGTTTAGATTACTTCAAAAAAAAAAATTTGAATGTTTTTGAATCTATTATCTTAATTTTACTCTCTACTTGTAGTATGCTTTTAATGATTTCGGCTTAATTGCCATGTATTTAGCTATCAAGCTTCAAAGTTTATCTAATCAAATAGGATGATAATCCTCATGACCAATGGAATTAAAGGACTCATATTTTTCCTTATCTTGGACATCTTGATGAGGTTCTTGAATTCAATCCTTATCCATTCCATCCGTTTGATTTTCACATTTTAATTATTTCAAATAATTAACTATTACGATAATTTATTGGTAGTAATAAATAAACATCTTTGAATTCTTATTTGATTAAATCAACTCAATGGTAATAGTATCATTCATGCGTACCATTTACTCCTTTGATATCCCTTAATTATTCTTTATCAATACTAATTAATTATGTAATACATAGTAAATTGAAATTAAAATTAAAATTTCCATCAAAAGAAACCCCATGTACTTCTAAATCCATAGTCGAAATTAAGGCTTGATGAATCCATTAGGACTAAATGTCCAAATTTTCATGAGGTTCCACCGTCACTGCCACACATTACGCCTACCTTAATTTGTTAAATAAAAACATTGACCCCCCTTTGATTGCAAATACCAAATTGTTCCAACTACCCCTTTGGTTTTTGTGGACGTAGGTGAAGATTCAATCATGGTGGATGATGTTATTACGCCCTCGAATCCTCCAGTTACGCTCGTGGAAAAGGAAAAGTTTGAAGAAACATCGTTTAATGTGAATGTCTTTTAATGGACGTGCGACGAAGAATCGTTCGAAAAAATGGTGCGCACTCAAGTCGATCATTTGACATTCATCGATTGTCTCCTAACCCACATGCTTTAGGGATCTACTTAAAATTTGTTCCTGCTTGTGGAGTTGTGACAGAAAGGTTTGAAGAGTGTCAATGTGAAGATGATGATGTTCATTTTCATTGTCGAACTTGGGTTCCCGATGATGGCCATTGTCGTTGGCTACAAGGCCCAATCAACCCCCTTTCCGTGGAGCATCAAGCTGAGTACCTAGCTTGCACCATTCGTTGCATTCTAGATTTCCTGCAGTTAGATTTATCCCTTCTACATCATTTATTAAATTGTAATTCACTTAAAGCTACTCAGGTGGAAATGCTAAGATCTAAACTCGATTTTGATTATATTTAGGGACTTGATAGAAGTGAAGATTGAGTAAAGGTGTATTACATAGTAGTGACATACGAAATACGCGTATTTTTCGAAGGTGCTCAAAAAGAAGTATTTTCAAGTATTTTAAAATTTGAAAATGTGAATACGTGAAATACGTGAATACGATGAGCAAAACACTGAGCAAGCTGAGCTTAAGTTGTGCCCAAACCCAAAGACAACGATGATCAAGTATTTTCAAGTATTTTTTAAAAAGCCCAAAAAAACGTATAATACGCGTATGTTTGAATCGAATTGAGAGTATGTCACTACTATGGTGTATTAGGACTACATCATAGAAATTTTACAAACACATCATTAGCGCTTTATTCTAGAAAACTAATTTAATATTATCATGGCGAAATGTTAATTTTAACCATGGGCTTGAAGATTGTTCTATATCTATTGGACTTTTCATTGACACCTCTTCAACTACTTCATGAATTTCAACATCCTTGCTACTCGCTAAATATTAAAACAATACCAATGTTTTGTTGAGCACCATGAATTTTGGTGTTTGCTTCCAACCCTTTAAAAATTTCTCACCCCTAATTGCGCAACTGAAATCTTAAAACTATGGTTATCAGCTTTTTGTTGAAGAAAGGAACTAACCCAACACCTTACTCACCAATATCGTATTTCAAAAAAGAAAACAACCCCTACACATAACCATGCGCATTCATCATCCCTTATTCTAGCATGAAGTTGCTAAAAACCATTAATAACCTTATCACATTCAAATATCCTTGATGCAACTCTTAAAAATTGAGACTACCGCACACGGTTGTGTCGGTATGGCTCACATCTTCTTTTTTGTAGTTTTTTGTGGAGGAGGCTTTGTTGTTTCCTCCACCAAGTCTTTCAAATTTTGGGCCTCTTCATCAAGAAGCTCTTCACCCACCATGGTCTAAGTTGCTATCATTAACTTCTCCACGACGTCTTTTTTTTCTCCTTTTTAATCTTCTACTTATTCTTCGTCTTAGGTCCCACCACAGCCTGTGTGCTATGCATGGGTTTGTTTGAGGCCATTTGCCTTCATCTGTTCACTTCCCCTACATACCTTGGAAGATTCCAATCAACCCTAAGAACCTATTCCGATACCACCTATCACACTTGAATATGACTTGGCGCCATTCCACCATCGCCCCCATTCCATTTTCATGCCTCCCCAAATATCTACACTACCTACACATGGAAAACCATGCACTTGATGAAGCTTCAACATTCAAGCTTACCTCACTCCCTTTGGCTATTCACAACCTCTAGACAAGTGGGACTAAAACCCATTGCGAACTTCCCAAGTGGTCCAAGGCCTTGTCACAAGATTATCATCTCTTGTCTTTCAGCCTAACCATAGACATTGTCTAGTTTGAGGACTTAGTGTGCCGAGACCAACAGCTCGGGCCCCCTTCCTCAAACCCTCACTCGTCGACACCTATGCAACTCATGAGTGTGCCAAATTGGGAGTCAAACCCAGCCCAAGGCTTAGACTCACAACCTAAGCCACCACGAGGGCCCCTCCATGGTGGTCTGGAACTTGGGCGCTAACTAGGGGCCCCCACATTTGAGGGTCCGCCTAAAAGGGCATGTGGGGATGATTTCAGGTATGGTTCAATAGATTGTGTCCATGTGATAGCAAAACGCAAAATTCATCGATGAGATATCAAAGTCAGTTGTTTGTTTTATAATGGTGGTAACTACTGCACATTTAGTAGCTGTATACTAGTTGTTCCTGGGGTCTGATAGGAGACAGTGACACAAGATTCAGAGATCACTTCTTGTCTGCATCCACACAATGAATTATGATTCAGAATTGCTGACCTAACTATTGACCTTGCACCATGGTGGTCTGAAAGCTCAATTCGTGATGTAGAGTTTTGCAGTTCTGATTTGGGTTTCCTGAGAAAATGTGAGAGCGATGATGATGGTCCCCTACTGCTTGAAGCAGGAGAGAAATTCTTTCTTCAAGTGCAGTTTGGGAAGGTTAGCCAGTGGAAATACACAAATTTCTCAGGTGAGTTGGCAATTGGTGCATGGGAATTGGCTATGCACATAATATACAGCTCTCAGATATGCCAGAGATATTTGATGTTGATGCATTATATCCTCACAGCTTTGATCATGAATTTTATCTTTGCTGAAATATGTTGCATACTGCATGGTCTTCAATGAAGGATGTCAGCAACCAATTTACCCAAAATTCCAGCTGCCACTATTTAGAGTATACATCATCACTTCATTCTACAATAGATGTTTTTGACATCAAACATTGTGACAGACCAATAGCAGGATCTAAGGACTGTTTATCTGCAGGCAATATTTCCATTCCTTATCATAACCCAGCTGCATCTCAAAAGCCTTTCAAGTCACTCAATTGCACCACGGCTTTGCATATACTCCATTGTCAAGTCTCTTTGCTAAACCAAGGACCAAGCTGTGTAGCTTGTGAGAGTATGGTTGAATCTCCAAAAAAATCATCAATATCCTCTGAGTATTGCTTTAGGAGGCTTTCCCCCCAGAATGTGTCTATTTGCTTGTAGTGAAGTTGCATCTTATTTGCCTTTATCCTGCAGTGAAGAACCTGATTTACAGTCAACAATGGTCAGATGTGCACCTAGTGGATGGGGAGCACTTTTTCAAAGTAGAACGAAACCAGGTAGCACTTGAGACCTGGCACTGCCAACTGGAGGCTACCATACAAAGGTAGTAGGGAACCTGTCAAAGGCTCAAAATGGTGCACAATGTTTATGTAAATTGCAAACTTGGAATGCTGCAAATGTGGTCGAGCTCTTCTAGTTTTGTTATGCAGAAAAACAAATTGTTTCAATAGATCCAGTCCCTTACAGAATAGAAACCCAGGTTTTTCATCAGTCGTCAGCTGCTTTTGGAAAGCTCAAAGAATGTCCTGCCATTTTTTCACTGATAACAATTGAAGTGAATATGGGAGCTATGCTTCCCTAAAGCTCCAGAGAAGACAACTATGGTTGTGCAACCACTGGCATTGCTGCAGCAAGTACACATTGGAAGAACCTTTTTTTGGTGCCACCAATCTCCTAATCAGTTGGCAAATCGCACTTCAGAAGACAGAATTTTGTGTTAGAGATAGACTGGCGATTTTTGGAAGAGCGGCTATATATGGATATGGGACCTTTTTGGTCCAATAATTCTACCCGACTTCACTAATTGGGGTCCAATCGACTGCACTGGTCTGCAGCATTTGGCATCTGGGTGCACGGTGCAGGAACTGGTGAATCAGAACTTGAACATGTGGAGGGACTCCCTGACGGACCTCATTTTATAGAGGCGAGTGAAGCAAATTCAATGCTGCTAATTCCTGATAGCATCTCCAGCGGCGCTCACTATTTGAGTCTCCAAAAATATTTTTGGCATCCAAGGTTAGTTTTTTTTTCCTCCTCCAGCCTCACCCATGAAACTAAAACTGGGACTGCATATTGGTAGTAACTACTACTTGCAAACCACCTAGACCAATCATTACGGTTGGCCCATCACAAATAGGGATCAACAGTCAGGTCATATTTTATTAAGTGCTATGAATATAGCACATAGCATTTATTAGGCTTTGCTGTGCATTTTACCAAGTTCAGCATAATGTTGGAAAATGTTGGGCCAAAACCATTTTACTCAACCACATACTCTTCATCATCCAATTTTAAATTGCTGGGCCACAAACTGAACATCTTTGGAGCTGCTCGTAGAGACCAGATAGACCAGATAAACTGTTTTGTGGATGGTCCCGCAGGAGTTTAGGTACCGTACCTGCTGGGCCTATTAGGCTAAAATGCATTCGAGGCAATTTGGCCTAATTATTATCTGGGCAGTCAGTCTAAAGTGTCAAAAATTATGAGGGCAATTGACCTAACTTTCAGAAAAATACCAAAAGTTTCAGAAATTATATATTAATTTACTTAGACTTCCTGCAAGTAGTGAAGTTGGCAATAGCTACTTTTCATTCAAATCAGGTGCAATGTCATCTTTAAGGGGAAGATTGACTCAACAACAGCTCATGCATTCCTCTACATCAGGATCAAGATAAATGTACATTTTTAGGGTGAAGGCCACTAGTGTGAAAAGTTTGATGTATCTTCTAGGGCCCTGCTTTTCCCTAACTGCTCACATATAATTTGTGCTAATTGAAATGATCAACAAAAGCATATTTCAAAGGCCATTGCAAAACCATATCACAAGGCTGCAATTTTGAGGTACAATTAGCCAATATAAGCAATAGACAAATGTCTGGGTATTTGTCCTTAATGTAGGTATGATATTCAATTGACTAATGTTTATTCCAACAATAAATCAACTAGACCATGTTCTAGTTATGATGCAGTCTTAGACAATGCTACTCCAACTCAAAATAAGGCAACCACAATCTATGTGACAAACTCCTTGCAAGTTTCAAGGTTGGACTAGTGATTGTGACTTAAAGTCATTTTGAAATCACATCTCAAAATTCTTTTGCATTCAAGTGTTTTCATAGTCAAAAACTTCTTTGTCTTCCCTTCGCAAACAGTTTGGAAAGGAAGCATGTGCCCATATGATGCAACCAAAACAATATATGTCACAACTCATTTGTCTTGAACTCCAAGTTGTCCCACATCCTTCTTACCACATATTTCCCATGTGTGTTCCCCTAACATAGGGACTAAGTGAATCCCTTGAAAATAAGGGACAAAAATCACATTGGTAAGAAGCAAGTGGACATTGCCATATCAATGTTTAAATATGTTGTAGCATGTTAATGTGCATTTTCAAGTCACTAGCATAATACCCATGAACAATTTGATACTTACCATATGTATGAATTGAAATGAGACATTATAACGTGAACCTAAGGTCACATCAAACTAGATATATCATAGGCATTGATATGGATAAATTGAGCAATGATGAGAATGGTACTTACCAATTTAATCAATGTTCATGTAATTAGTGATTGTGATATTTCATATGAAAGCACATGATATTAATCTAAAAGCCATGTATTTACCTTGAGTTGCCCAATCATTAAGGAGTTTCCCATGTGCAATGTTAAGCAATCGATAATTCCAATTCAAATGTTATCTCATGAACGTCCTTGTGAATCTCAAAGTGACTATAAACCTCTTTAATGGCCTTGAAATAAGCAAGTATTATTGATTAAACAATCCCATCATGGAATGACTAACCAACTACCTTCATTCTCAAAAGTAAATCACATAATGCCTTAACAATGGCAAGATCCATAAACAACAAAATATCTTCATTATGTGGTCTTCCATTATAAATCCAAAAATATGAACATTTTACCATTTTTGGAACATGACACTTAAGGTCTCCACTTGTAGTGAACCAATTGTCCAATGTACCACATGAAAGCTTGTCATATGGTCTGTTTGTGAACCCTTGATACCTATATGCCTTTCTAAAATAACAAACAATCCTTTGTATTTTCAACTTTTTTCATTGCAACAAGTACAAGCCTTCATAACTCATCATAAAACCAATTGTGATATTTATCTTTCTTTTTTTGCTTTAAGCATTTTCCAATACCATTTCCAAGTTGCATAATTTTAACCTCAATTCTACTGTTTAAACATGATGGTGACTATGGATGTTATGGAGGCAACAAGGGTGTTGTAAATTTTTCATCATTTTTTGGAGGACTAACATTACATTTGGGAGGTGGCTCCACCACTTGCCTTGTCATACTAGAGGTTGTGGACTTCAACCCCTCCCTTTGAATAAATTTCGAGTTTTCATCCTTGTCAACTCTTTGGAAAAGGTTCAAAGTAAAGGCTTCATTGTGTATGATACTTACGAGGTTGGAATGTCACAAATAAAAATAATATCAATACAAAAATGAATTTAATCTCTATTTCTATAGTTCAAAATTCAATTTGGAAAAAGAAGCAAGTTACCATTTGATGGTATTTGGGGAACACACAAGGTGCACAAAAAAAGGAATCTTGAGTTTTTTACTCGATCAACCCATAATCTATCATACCATCTCCTATGTACAATCCTTTTAACATGGGTTAGAAATTGAACAACTTGGTGGATCCTCAAGCATTTACCAATTTTTTGCAAAATCTTTGATTTCTCACATAACTTACAAATTGTGATTATAATGACATTGTCTTTCAAAGTTTAGACCAACTTCAAAGTTCTCAATATGATTTTTTATATCTCACCTGAAACATGTTTATGTAAACAAAACTCAAAATATATGAGTGAAGGAAACAACGTAGGAAAAGGAAGGGTGCAAGGTGCATGAAACATACCTGAAAATGACATTGTTGCAAAGTTGGCAAACTCTATTCCACACTTTCATAATGATGAAGGCAAAGAAAGTTTCATGTTTGGGGTCCTTTCCAAAATTGAAGCCCTAAGCACTAATTTTGAATTTGGGCCTAATTTTGGAAGATGTGATTACCTCCTACATAATATCCTTAAAAAAAAAGAGGTTGGCCTAACTACATTTGCCCATTTTAAATATTTATTAGGCCACAAATTGACAATTTGGCCTAATAGAGGTGGAATTTGTTCAAGTTATTCATTCAAACCACTAATTTTGTTAAAACAAATATCAATCAAGTGTGCATACAACATTGACCAAATCAATTGGCATACCCCTTATGAATGTAACCCCCATCATGGTTATCATACCTGCTAATGTTTTGATAATCCAATTACCATAGTATCATGATAATGACAATCCAATATCACATATTTGAAAACTAAACAAAGTATGTATAACCATTGGTGAGGATACAAACGATCATAAAATACAATATTTTCCTGATTCTTTAAAAGGAAGAATTGTTGACTAGTTTGCTTAATATGGCACATCTAGTAGCAACATGGAATCAAGTACAATGAACATTCATTACACAATTTTGTGAAATTTGAAGTGAAGGGCAAGCTACTGCAACTTTGCGGTATGCAAAACAAAAGAAAGATGAATTAGTGGAGGACTATTACCATTGATTCCTATGACTATGTGTAGTCATTCCACAACAACCTAATGATATTTATCTCCATGAAGCATTTAGAGATAGATTATGAACCAAAGTAAAAAATGTTATCATTAATATGCCATGAAGAACATTGGTAGAAGTAACAAAATTTGTGATAATTATGGAAGAAGAATTATTAGTAAGGTGGAAGAATATAGCAAGATATCATCAAGCTAATTTGGACAATGAAGAATCAAATGAAAAAGATGAAAAAGATGACTATAAAACCAAAAAGACGGATATGAAAGTATAGTTTGACATTATTATAAAAGGTGTTTATTGTCAGAATTGTTATAATGAAGGACAATTTACCAAAGAATGTAAACTCTTAGATAAGTTCTATCAAATATGTAAAAGCAATGAACATAATATAGATCATTGCCTAAACAAAGTAGGAAGTGGAAGATGTCCATCAAAGGAAATTGTCCCAACACACATTATGCAAGTTAAAATACCAATAATTCAAGAACAACAGCAACAAAGTGATGAAGTGCCACCACAATAGAATCAATTTGGTAATCAACAATATGGCGTGGACTCAAAATCAAAAAAATTAGTATAATCAATGTGGTTATAACCAAAATAATGGATTTCAACAAAGAAACATAAGATTTTTTTGTTTTTTTCCACATCTTTTCAATGTATGGTTATGGATTTTGTGTTATTAGTTGAGGATGTCTATGGAATACCATTATCTCATTTACAATCACCCTCCATTTTTTTTATGTTGTGGTAGAACTCCGTCATCATCAAGAGGTGCATGTTGCTTCCTGTTGTGGGCTGATTTCGTAGCAAAATTTTGTGCACCTTCAAACCGTGCGCAAGTTTCACCATGTGAAACTCCTTCAGTCTAAGAAGGCAATTGAATGTTGACTTTTTGATAGGTTGAGGTTTTGAAAGCAATTTGTAGTACTTGTCCAAAATCTTTCCCTACTCCCACATCAACAAAATCTCCTTCCACTCTTCATAGAACAAATCCGAAAGAAACAAGATTGACATACATTCCTTCATTGATTGAACTACAAACACATTTGATGCAACATAAGTACAACAAGGTGTTGTTTGCACTGCTAAAGAAAATGTTAATTGATGATTTTCTCAAGGGGAAAATCCGTATGAATCCATCCAAGGATCCTCCCTCCAATGAATTTAATGTTCTCAAGGAGTGGATTTCAAGGTCAACTGATAGAAACCCATAGATGGGCCATGTTAGCTTCGAGTTGCATTATAAGATTGATCTATTTTTGGAACTCGACAACCTTAAGGACGATATGGACGACTATTCAAGGAATGTTGATTTCATGAATAATAAGTTTGGGAAGATATTTATTGTTTTTTTTACTACGAATTATTTAACCGAACACCCAAATGTCTATTCTCAAACAGATTAGAAGAGCGTGCTCTTGAGCTTCCTGTCCATGAAGGTCTCTTTCAAAACAATCATATGTATTTGCAACCAAAAATCTTTTAACAATTTGATCATAACACTTCAGAAAGATGACTTCATGGATAAAATTTCTATGGAGTATGGATTCTACCAAGCTTACAAGCAAGAAGTTATTTTATCGAGGTCATTGGGCTCATGGATGAACTTGCCATTTTTGGTATACACTTACCTATTTCCTTCACAAGAAAAAAGTTTGCGCATGAAGAGATTTTGGTGTCGAAGCATCTTCTAGCATGGGTCTAGATTTGTGATTATCCATTTCTAGAAGAGCAGAGGTTGTATAAGCTTGAACTCAACCCAACACCATTCGACTCATTTTACAACCACTTTTATGTTGTGGAATGGCATGTCTCAATATTTTTTTGCAGTGGACTGCTAACAAATCTACGCTTGGAAAGTTCTCATGAGTCTTAAATCTATGTGTATGATTCAAGTTTGTTGTTCATTTAGGATTTTGAACCAATATCGATGTAATGTGCATGAGAAAAAGGTTTGGGTTCTTGAGCTCGTTCCAATGGACTTGTTTGACAAAATTGAAGAAATTGTAATGACTAATCTATCAATTTTGTATAATACAAATCCAATGCCCCTTGCAATTTGTGCTCTGACCTTGGCTATAGATCCTGAACAAGAAAGATCAATTGTAGAAGAAGAATTACATGAACCAGATACATTCATTCCTGCAAAAAGGAAGAAAAATAAGAGGAAGGTTGCTTACAAGGTTGTTATTAGAAGAGCATGAAAGTGGTAGTGGTAATTTGTCACTCCCGAGGAGTTCTCAATCTCATGCAGTTGGAAAAAGGAAAATGCCAAATAATGAAATGTCGTCAAATGATATATCAGCACAACCTGACATTTGTTCTATGGAACCATCATAGACAACCACTACTACTAGGGAAGACAATGTCAAGGATGTCAATGATGACGATATTGGTATGGAGATGAATAGACAAGTTCTTTTGGAGGAATTGAGGCCATTTAGAGCTAAATTAAATTATGACTAACGATTCTCTTCATTAAGCAATGCATAATTCATTTAAATTATGAATACGTTTACTTAGGATATTTCATAGTTTTATTTTAATGCATAGTATGCATTAATGGACACCAGGTAATTTAATATCCTTCTTTTATTTGCTTCGAATTCCAGATATTTTACATATGGTGGGCCACAACTATGTTTTCATGATGGCCATTAGATAGGTGTGCATGGTGGCCGCTAGATACAACAATTTGGTGGCCACCAAATAGTCGATTTGGTGGCCACTATAAAACAATTTGGTGGCAACCAAATAGGTCGATTAGTTTCCACCAAATAGGATGATTAAATGGCCACCAAATCAATTAACTAGTGGCCACTAGATAGGTTCATTAGTTGTCACTATATGGATGATTTGGTGGCCACCAGATAAGTCGATTAGTTATCACCAGATAGGTCGATCCGTTGGCCACCAAATCGACCAACTGGTAGCCTGTAGATACTGTGATATGGTGGCCACCTAACATTATAATCTAGTGGCTACCAAATCATCCTATTTGCTAGCCACAAGATTGGCATGATGTTGAAGAATTGGAAAATTCAATAGCATGGGATAAAAATTGAATGTTTTTGTTGTGCCTACATATATTTATTTCAAGCTTTATGTGTTCCAATATTTGGCTTCTCATTACATCCTTGCCATTCATTTCTCGAAGTTTTTTTTTTCAGTTATCAAGTTGTTTATTTTGCATTTTTCTTGTTTGGTTAGATTTTGACCCTTTGTTACTTTCTATTTGCAGATGAATGTGAATCTTTGTTTGATGATTTTAGCAAGTACACATCTAAGGACTTAGATGATTGGGACAAACCTGGGTCTTTTTTTGGCCTTGGGGTGGATTTCAAAGGACGGTTGTTCAATTACTTGGACAACTTGATGGGATTGAATTACATTGGAGAAGGCATGTGAAAAGGCATGAAAGACGAAGGAGACCGATGACATTGCCCAATCGAAACTTTCTATCTCCAACTTCGTCTCTCATATCTTTCCAACGATTAGTCCCATCATGGCCACATTCGCCTTTTGCGGGATTCAATGGTGCCAAAGATAATGCACTTCCTAAAGTTCTCCATGGAATTACCAAGGAAGATGAGGGGAAAGAGCTTGCTTTTGGAGGTTTCAGATCTCCTCCTCTTGTGGACATAGAAGACATGGAAGTGAGTCCTTTGCACGTGATTTTTGATTGAAGGGGGTCTTTGTTGGGAAGGAGTATTTCAGAATTAGTCATCTCCTCCCTCCACCATTTAACTTGGCTAAGGGTTGTACCTTACTAGGCAAGAACATTGTACCCAAGTTAGCTCTAAATGAATTCCTCTTTAAGTGTTTAAAATAATTTATTATCTATATATGAACATCTACTTTGCTTGCCAAGATGCATGCCTACTTTTTTAAAATAATAGAAGAAACAAGTAGTGAAATCAAACCAGAAAGGATTATGGGTCGAGATTTGTGCAAGATTAATAAGCATTTTTTGTAGTTTCCCATCAAGCCAAGTTGTTATTGTATCGATCATTTCATTCATGATAAATTAATTTATCATAAGAACATTTTTTATTTCTCCCCTAGGTATCCTAATACTCACCTTGAGAATACATTATCGGAAAATGATATGCCTTATAAAACCTACCTAAATCCACCCTTTAATGCCATCTTTATTGAGTCCTATGAATATGCACCAAAAGAAAATAATTATTTAATGAAGATTCTTTTCATGTACTTAGAGTTCCTTCATTACTATGGGCTTAGTGTTCCCACCTTTGTGGAGCTCTATCCTTTTGGCGTGATCAAAAGTATCAAGGAAGACGTCAAATTCTGGACATTGTTTGAAAAATGCACCATGGCATGTTCGCCAATTTCTATAGAAATTATTAGACAAATACTTTTTTTTTTTCCTTTCTTCCAATGTTGTTTTGGATTTTCTAATCTTGTTGATTTTTATGGTCAGTCTGTGTCGAGACTTTTATTGCTATTTGGTTATTTATTTTTAGATTATCGATGCACCTTTTCCTAAGGAGGTGAAAGATAAGGAGGAAGGTATGGAGTTGCCAAATTCACGTGCGGTTGCTGAAGCTGGCTTGGATGAAATTCCCCCAACTTTGGGTTTCAATTCTCAAATGTTTCAAGCAAAAGATGTGGAGTTGCCAAATTCACACATAGTTGTTGTAGTTGACTCAGATGAGATTCCTTCGACTTCAAGTGTTGATTCTGAAGTGCTTCATTTGCTTGCAACGGATGTCGCAACCCTAACTTGGCCAAGTGCGGGGGTGAAGCCCAACACTTGGAAAAGTTGGGGATTTGGAGTCCTCCGGGACTCCCGAATGTTCAGAGGTCGACAGCAAGGGGCAAAACACCTCTCATTGGGGTGTTCTTGGTGTCGTTGGAAAGGTCTTGAAACGTAGATATCGAAAATGCCCTCGCATTGGCAATTCGGACATCTGCAGCCCAAGTTATGGGCAAAAGAAGGGCCGGGAGTCAAACTGGCAGTTTGACTCCCGACCGCTAAAAGTCGGGAATCGATGCCTTCCCGACATCCGAATCGGGAGTGCGATATGGCGTTGAAAAGATCTCGACGAGGGCTATAACTTCGGTTCAGACATCGTCGCGATCCAATTCTGCAGTTGGGAGTTATGTCGCTTCAAAGCTCCGGGAGTCCCGCCGGGACAAAATCGGGACTCCATTTCGGGAGTCCCGGGAATTTGTGCCATTTGGATGCCCCCTCCGTGGGGAGCTGCAGAGAATACTATAGGGAGTATGGTGGTGGCATACTCCCGAACCAAGGATGTGGTGAGTCCAAGTGAGTCCGGGTCCCCGTGGCTTGTCCCAACACCAAAAGAGTGCAAATGGATTCTAACCAACTCGTGTTGGTTTATGATGCAGGTTCGTGTGATCTAAAAGCTTGATCTCTTCCTAGTCTAATCCCGGGGCTCCCAACTCGACCCTCAACCCCTTTCTAGAGTTGGAAGTCGGGAGCGTGCCCTCGATCCCAACTTTCCGCAACTTGACATTTGGTGAACCCTCAAGTGGGTTCACCCCGGGACCAAGGAGCGCGTCAACGGAGGTGAATCCATTTCATGTGATCTTTGATCTGAATGAAGTTTTGATCACAACACACTCTGATAAAAGTTCTCACATTGTCATTCTCTATCTTAGATTAAAAGAATTCTTGGAAAAATGCTTTATTCAATTTCAAGTCTATATTTGGTTTGCGGCCCAATGTGACAATATATATAATTACTAAATCACATTTAACACAAAACAAAAATCCCTATACATGCTTCAAAAATGTTTGACCAAGAGTTTTACATGTGAAATTTGCATTTCTTGCCGAATAAACTTGACAAGCCAATTTTCCATAAGAACCTTGACATTTTCTTTTCACTTTATCCTTATACTCATGTTGGGAACACGTTGCTTGTAGATGATATGCCATACAAAAGCATGTTCAATGGCCCATATAATGTCATTTTTTTGGACTCCTTTGATGGCCATCATGGGGAGGACCAGTATTTGTTAGGGTGTGTTTTCCCTTCATTCATTTGGATGTAATATCCCCACCTTTGTTGAACATAATCCTTTTGTTACGATTAAATGTATTGATCGAGATAATCCAAGATTTTTTGAAATGTAGTCGGACTTGCCAACCTAGTTTTTGTAACAATGTGATAGAAATAAAAAATACTTTATTAGTTGCTCATCTTCAAATTTTGCTTGTTTGAACATCTAAAAACTTTCCTTTCGTAAAATTTATTGAAATTTATTTTATTTTATTTCATGAATCTTACTTGTACCCTTTGCTTTTATTGCATTTTGATTTGGTTGGTGGGCCTTCGGTTAAACCTTGCACTCCTCCAACCATCTAGTGGTTGTCAGGTGTTTTCCAACATCAACTTGGTGGCTGCCAAGTCGTGATATGTGTGTTTTAGTCCATGTTTGTACCAAATTCCCTTACAATATAATCCCTCCATGTTTTGGATATCAACTTCATTCGTGTACATTTTGTGTTGGATTAACATCTCCTTCAGCAAGGATGGAGGCCTCCATTCATTCTTGATTTTCTCTTTGTTCTAACTCCTTTTTGGTAGGCACATGTTGTTTTTCTTTATAATGCAAGGACACCGAATCAGACTTTTTGACCTCAATCTAACACAACTAAAAAACTCTTCATTTTCAATGTCAATGGTGTTATTTGTTACTTTCCAAAGTGTGCCCTTCTTCAAGGGGATCAATGAAAGATTGGGAAAAACTTAGATGTATCTAGGTTGGAAATTCATGTTGGAGTATAGGATTTCCTAGCTTGAGCATTTGAACATTTTTACATTGCTATTTGGTTGTGTATGTTGTTAAAAGATGTATTTCAAATTCTACCTTTGTTGATGTCGCAAAACTCTTGTCGATCAATTTGTGTTTGTTTGGGGACATGAGCAATGCACTGCAACAACAAGTCAACTTATATGCTCAATTTATTACTACTTGAAGGACTTGGATCAAGTTCACTTCATTTGCAAAAGTTTTCCTTATGGGGAAAAGGATCAAACATTACTCATTGATGATGAGCTCAACAAGGCCTTTCGAAATCCAAATGGAATAGACTTTTCATTGAACTGTTCAGAGGATGTGAGTTATCTAAAAACAAGGTGCAATGGTTCGATTGTGGCCAGTGTTGAAGGGTTTGCCCCTTGTAAAGACAGTTTACGCCCATTTCGTAATAATTATGCAATTCTCGAGGCCGTTGTTTAGTTTTCGATATTTGTTTCATTCTTGGTTCAAGTAGTTTGAAAAACATTCAAGCAAGGATTTGGCAATATCGCAACTTCCATTCGGTGATGTCCTAAGTGCACCCTAAACCTATCCTTGTTTTAGTTATGTTTTCCATGTCTTTCACTTCACTTTTGTTTTAATTATTAATTATTAATTAATTAATAATTTTTTGTCTGGTGTTTGTAGTTTTTGGGGAAATTTCAAATATTCATTTTTATTTGTAGTGGATTATGGTCTTTGTCTATGCAAAAGCATTGATAATTCTAATCGGTAGAAAATCATGTCGTTGATCAGGTTTTCTTTTTAAAGAGACCAAGGATGTAGTTCCATATTTTACTATTGGTTTAAAAGGTTAGACAATTATTCAATTTGTGGTTGCTTATAAAGTGGAATTTTGTTTCAATAGTTCATTTTCCGAAACCCTGCTCTGAATGTCCTCTAACAATATATTACTTTTCTATTTCAATTGTATTTTTGAATGTGAATATTTGAAACTAGGGTTGCTGGTGATCAAGGAATTAATTGAATCCCAAATCTTCCCAACTATTCCCCACTTAAAAACTCCTTTCAACAATTCATTTCATTTATCATTTATTTTCTAGTTTTGGGAACAATTATGGGGTTTAAGGAATGGAATCTAGATAAGGCATTGTATTATGGCGGTTTCAATTTTATCACCCTATTTCACTTTCAATATTTTGCCTCGAATCCCATAATCTTTGGCCAAAATAATATTTTTGTGATTCTTTTAGTGTCTAATCAATGTTGTTCTCTATTTGATTCCATATTCATCCCCTTCATTTTTTATCATCTTATTGAATCTATCTCAATTTATCATTCTCCTCGCTCCTCGTCCTCTAAAGCATTCAAATTCATGTTTTGCATTTGATTGCATTTCACTCTATGTTGCATTTCTTTTTTTTCATTACAATTTGTGCATCGTTGGTAACATGGCGACATTTCATGTTATTGGACACTCAAAGCTAACCATCATGGTCAACGATTTAGGGATGACCTCGATGTTTGAACAATGCATGAACACTATGTTTTCATTTCAACTAGGATTTTTCCATATATCCAAAGATGTTTCATATGATTATAATAACTTGGTGTTGAATTTGGTGTACCAAATTCCTATGACCTCTTCTTAAGGGAGATAATGGGTAGTTGGTTGTGGTTGTTATCACATTATTGGTGATAATCTTACTCATAACTCTCAAGAAACAATATTGATGCCAAGAACAACAAGGTCTATGGTCAAGATTGTGAAACAAAAACATGAAAGTAACGACACTTGACATCTATTTTCAGTCAAACCTTCTTCATTTGATTTCATTGAGCTGCTTAATTCTTCTTCAAACGATGACTTGACACCCCATTATTCGTCCATATTACTACTGAATTTGATTTCTCAATATGCTTCTCTGTCGCCACAATTTCTATTGTCACAACCGTTTTCCACCTTGTCATCACAACCTTCATATTTTCTTAAAAGTATTCATTCGGTGGTTTCTTGTATGCGTTTAATGGTGCTTACACGATGGAGCTCCAATAAGTTACAAAACTTGGATTATGACAAGATACCTATTAAAAAAGTCCCATTTTTGTTGCCTTTTTTTAATGGAGATATCTTGTTTAAACACTACTAGGAAAGTGTGGTGCAAGTTCACTAGGCTATTTCACTGTGAAACCTTAAAAGTGAATTAAGTTCACTATAATTTCACTGCCCTTACCTTCATTGGTGAAAATGGTTCACTATATGGTGTACATGTTTACTAAGGGTGAAGTTTGTTTACTAGGTTTGTTTCTTTAACCTTATATTGTTTATCACATTTCAAACCCAAAGCTTGTCTGGTGAAAACATAGCATTATTTCCAAACATGATTAACCGGTCTAGTTCAATTGTGCCGAAATTCAAACTCCAATTGAGCTTCACAATCTGGTTGGTTGAAAGCGAGGTACACGGGCATAGGGAACATGGAAATCGTTCGCATTAGAACTTAGAGAACGGCCAGCACGAGGAGGGTTTTTCCTGCGCACGTATATAGCGGTGGGAATTTCATTAGTTCATAACGCATCGGGAATGTGGCCTTCATGTTTAGGGTGACAAAAGCAGCGCGCACAAAGTCTATTCTTCTTCCTCTTCAAGCTCTTTCCGCCACTTCGCTCGTGTTTCATGGTGTTTTCTCCGAGAGGTTCTGTGTTCTGGGGTTGTGTTCACAGGTTTGTGACTGAATTGTAGTTATTGAAAATTAGAACAGAACAAACGAACTGAGCAGGAGGAGGAGCAATGGGTCAAGGACAGTCGGGCGGGTTGCCGAGCAAGCAAGGAGGTATAGGGGATCGGAAAGGTGATGCTAACAATAAGAAGGAGAAGAAATACGAGCCTGCGGCATCGTTGACCCGTGTCGGCAAGAAGCAGCGGAAGCAGAAGGGACCCGAAACAGCCGCTCGCTTGCCTGTGGTTCACGCCTACCACCAAATGCAAGCTTTAGCTTTTGAAGTTGGATCGCGTGAAGGATTACTTGCTGATGCAGGAGGATTTTGTGGCGGGTCAGGAGCGTTTGAAGCCACAGGAAGATAAAAATGAAGAGGATTGGTCCAAGGTGGACGACCAGAGGGGATCTCCCATGAGCGTGGGCAATTTTGTCGCAACCCTAACCTTGGCTCGCAACCAAGACAAGGGGGTTGCAAGTGTGCAAGCCTATAAGTAGACCCAGGAGTCATATCACATGTTCCCGGGAGTGCAAAGAGTGTGAGGGAGTGAACCCTCACACTCCCAAGTGAACTCCCATGTTGGGAGTTGGTGAGAGTGGAGTCCCAAAAGGACTCCCGAGACTTCAGAGAGAGTTTTGAGAGGTCAAAACTCAATGTCTTGTTGCGATCTTTATATCAATGGAAAGCTCTTGAAGTGTAGATGTCTAAAATGGGCTCGAATTGCTCATTTGGACATCTGAAACACAAGTTATGGTCAAAAGAAGGCCCGGGAGTCCGCGAGTTTTGACTCCCGACCACTAAAAGTCGGGAATCGACCCGAAATACTTGGCTGCAGAAAACGTGCGACATATCGTTGGAAAGGTCTCGACGAGACCTACAATTTTTCTTCAGACGACAACTCAATCGGAGGTCGGCTCCGAAAGTTATGAGGCTTCAAAGTCGCGGGAGTCCAAAGTTGCGCGATTCCCAGGATAAAAAGGCCATTTGGATGCCACCCCGCGACGAGTCGCAGAGTATACTATTGGGAGTAAGGTGGTGGCTTACTCCCGAGCCCGGGGTGTGGTGTGTCAAAGTGAGTCCGAGTTCACCCGTGGCTGTCCCAACACCAAAAGGACCCATAATGAGTTCTAACCACTTTGTGTGGTTTCATGCAGGCCCGTGTGAGTGAGTAAAGCTTGTCAATTCTTCCTAGTCTTTCCCGGGACTTCTAACACGCCCCTCTTACCCCCCTCTAGTGCTGGAAGTCGGGATCGTGCTCCAAGTTCCAACTCCTTCCACATTGCCATATACCTAGACCCTCAAGTGGGTTTACCAGGAACTTGGGAGCGCGACAAGTGGGAGGCGCCCAATTGCCTCTCCATCACCTGGCCCTTCATCCTCCTCGGGGAAGCTGTCTTCGAAGAAGAAGATGACCCC